>OY720634.1:72239500-73439500 GCA_963169105.1 Ceriagrion tenellum
ACAGACGCACTTGAGTGGGACCTTTCAGTACAGAGTTCACAGAGTTGGGGCGACGAACTTAAGACGAAACCACTTCCGCCGTAAAGAGAATCCCTGGAACACTGCGACTGCTGTATAAAATCATGAGACGAGACGAATATTCTAAAGATGGGAACTTGTTTCCTGTTTTAACGTGACATATTTGTAAGAGTACAATTTTTAATTCGGTACACGATACCGGCAGCAATGGCGCTCAAGAGCAGACGATACTCTTTTCGATGCTACCTTAGGGCCTATTTCTCTTTGAGATAGATTGTAGGAGATAAAGATACAATTTCTTATCAACTTAAACGATATCATTGAAATTTCTCAGCAATTCAACATTTTACATACAGCATAAATGCCGATAAAAATCTTTCCAACAATAACACCAATGGTCAATGACAATCACTCAATTATGAAATTATGAATTACTTTGTTTTCTACAAAATATTTACTACCTTCTTACGACCCAGAGTTCTATCGCTGAGCGACATCGACCTAATGGTCATCATCATCTGGTGTTCTGTCTGCTGACAGGTCCCGTACACCACTGTCGTCTCCATCCGCTTCTGTCCCGAGCTTCCTTCTTTGTTTCATCGTAGCTGAAGTTCTTCACCTGATCCACCAATTTAATTCTTCTCCTTCCTCTCTTTTTCTTTCCTTCAAGTGCCACAGTTATTATACTTTTCCCTCTCATCACATGGCCCAGCCAGTTTCCTTTCCTTTTCCTTATTTCCTTTAGGAGCGATCTTCCTTCTTTTACTTTGCTCAAAACCTCTTCATTTCTCATCTTATCTACCCATCTTACCTTTTCCATCCTTCTCCACACCCACATTTCATGAGCTTCTATTCTATTCCTTTCCCTCTTACCTAATGTCCACGCTTCACATCTATACATGAAAACGCTCCATGAATAACATTTAGCTAGTCTCTTTCTCAGCTCCAGATCCAGGCTTTTATTGCATAGCAAGTTTTTCTTCTGGCTGAAGGCCTCTTTTGCCATTGTTATCCTTGCTTTTATTTCTGCAATACTTCTCCAGTCGTCTGTCACCATCGTTCCTAGGACCTAATGGTGTTATACAGTAATGAAACCCGGGTCGTAAGAACGTAATAAATATTTTGTGGAAAACGAAGTAATTCATCATTTCATTATGAAGGAATTCCACCAAGTTACTGCCAATACAATTAATTCTTTTGCAATCCATATGGCAGAAATTGCTTCACCTTGGCTCTCAGCCGAGTTAAGGCCTCTGGTCCTTCGCTCAACGAGTGAACCCCATTTTCGTTTCCCAACAGCAATTGGATTGCTCTCGCACAGCACGTCGCACCCAGGCTTATCTTCTTAGAATATTTCCCAAACAAAACAAGTCTAAATGCGTCAGTCTACAAATGGAATGAGTATTGCTTCTATACTTATCTAAGTCTTGAGTATTTCCATTTTAGTTCGATTATCGGTATGCACACTATCACTGCTTTTAGAATCTACGCATGATAAAAAAATAACATCTTCATCTACATACCACCCTGCGAGCCGCCACATGGGCATGTTGTAAGGATAGTTAGGACACCAGCCGTGTAAAGATGTTAGAGGTAAGGTTTCGGGAGGTGAAACGGTGACGTGTATTATGGGAGTGTATTTTGTGGAGCTCAGTTTTTACTGTGGTCACTTGTTGTGCGCGGAAATAACGAGTTTTTGTACCTATTTTTTCGGCAATGTGTCACTCTTATTTCATCGATTCTGTCAGACCTAGAGATGTAGTGAGGCGTCATGATAATATTCTCTGTGCCGCTCTGAGACACACCAGATCTAAATTTCTCAAGCATGCTAAGCCTAGCGTGTAGCATCCGAGTTTTTAGGGGCTCCCACCTAAATACCTATAAAAGTTGTGAAACATCATGTTCCCTCGTAGCAGTTTTAAGCGAAGCGTGAAGATGTTCTTAGTATTTTATTATTTTTATGGAGATCTTTATGACCAGGGTCCCAAAGTCTCGCGGCGTATTTGAACCTATATTTTAGAATCTACGAATGATAGAAACAACTAATTATATTAAATTGTGTCAATAAATTTCACCAGCAAAACTATTACGCAGATAAAGGTATTTGTTTCATTGAGTTTCATAAGTCAAATAAAGTCTCTTCATAGGCAAACCAATTTCCAAAATGTCGCCATGTTTTGAAAATTTTCGACTATTACTGTCGCAAAATCATGGCTCACGAATAACTTTTTACTGCAAGAATTATAAAATAATTAGTTACAGTGAGAGGTATGACCAAAATGTAACTACTATGCTGCATCAGGAGTAGATGTCCATATTCATGAAAAATATGTGTGTTCCCACACTAGAAGAATTCGAAATGACTCATGTAATATGAGAAACGACAGATTCACATGCAACCCTTTTATTTGTAGGAGATTATGCAATCATGTAGCTCAATGAAGTATCCCCGATAGAATATCTATCACTTTAGGGTAAAACAGTCCGTAATTCGTGTAAACAATTCTAAAATAAGTAAGGCCAAGAACGTTCGCCCAAGACCTTTTAAGCGTCGAGTTCGAGTTTTAGCCCTGAGTACCCATGCGTCTATCGTGCAGCGGCAAGAAATGAAGTCAAACGTGAGGCACAACACTTCGTAGAATGCATGAATACCTTCGACGGAGTTCGAACGTCTGGTGATATATGCGGAACCGATTAGGGACAGGCCTTGATAAGTAGTCCGCGGGTATGGCCTTGATTGTATAAAGGGGGAGTGGGGTACGATTCCGAAACTGGCGTCCGCTTGGGGAACCTAATTAGATTCCGTAATCATTCACGCAGGATCGGAGGGATTCGTGCTTCCTTAGATGATGGGTCGGGCGGCGGGCAGGCGATAATTCCTTGCAGAATGCATCGGGAACACTGCTTGCCTGAGTACACCTCCACTCACTCTATTGAGCGAGTCGACATTCCCGTCCGGCACGTGAACTCTCGGAGTTTTGCAAGAGGCGATCGAGACAATCGCCCGGGACCGACCATCCGGACCACTCCATCTCCATGTGGCATGCCCGGCATTCACGATTCAAATGCGTGCCTCCGTCCGAGATGGGTTCCTCAGGGACGCAGCTTGGATCCGGCTCAGTACTAATGGGATAGAGGCGGCACGGCAGAATTGCAAATGTCTTTTGCATCTCGTTATAAATATAGGAGGACACAAACTGCAGTAGGTAAAAAATATAACTTCGAGTACCTTAGAAGAGATCAAGCGCATTAAACGGTGGATTTCGAAGAGGATAACGTTAGCGAAAGAGACTTACTGACGAGAAAAAAATCGATGAAAAAAAGCTTTAATATTTTCTCGGACCACACCAGTAAACAAGCCATCGAGCATCACATTTAAGGGATTGAACATAGAAGAAATGGGACGGACGGAAATTCAAGGCCACAATCCTACGCTTAGAACCCGCCCAGAACCCGACGAGAATCAATAGGAACGACTTGAGTAAAACAAAAAGAAAACAATCGCACCGATTGCGGCGAGGAACAGCTGATAAAAGACTTCTGGCTACCAGTTTCATTTTGAGAAGGATAAACAGAATCCACAACGTTCTGAAACCATCTCACTCTCCACTCAATGTTATAAATATAAGTTGATACTACTTGATAATTGTTGTGGCGGCATGTAGATGACTCTGAGACTAACAGAACACGGCGAGTGATCAGAGACGAATGCTGAGGAAGACTCGGGGGGAGAGGAATAGGATGGAGCGGGTAATGAGAGGCGAGGGAGCATTGAGGGTGGCAATAGAGGGGAATATTTTTACTAAGCAAGTAAGGAGAGAATATATTTTATAGATAAAAAGGGTAGAGCGGGCGTATGCTGAACCAAAGAAGGAGACTATATTTGGAATTTGAGTTTTGCGGTAATTGAAAGTTAAAAATGGGTCATTTAAACTTAATATTAGCCAACATTCAGTTGGTTAAAGCAAATAAAGAAATATCATATTCGTTACAACTCTCATTCTCCTTTCTCTTTGCCCACCCTTGCCTCCTGATATTTTTATGGAAGATTTTAGACTCGTGGGGCCAAACGGGGTTGACTGAATGACAGTGAGGCTCACTAATCTGGCTTCGGTGTGTCGACGTGATGTCGTGAAATTTGCTCCCACGGTCGCGCCAGATTAACATTCTCGGAGATCGTGGGAGGAAGACTGGAATATGAATTGAAGGAGTGGAGGGACAGAGAAACACGTCAAAGAATAAGGTAGGGCTAGATGAGTGGGAAGGGTCAGAGTTTTAAATACACCGAAGGATTCAACCAAGCGTCCATACGTGCACTTTTATGGAAGCAGAAAGTGCGCAAAACGTTCTAGTAAATCCAGCATATTACCTAATCCATTAACACATAAAGCGATAAAATATAACCGATAGTCAAAATCGGAGGAGTAGCTTGTAAATATTGATTTTTCGTCACCATAAAGGAAAATAATTTAAGAAACTTTTATTCTTGCATCAAATCTTCTTTTTGTCTGCTCCATATGATAAATATTATAGTCCGTGGTGTCCGGCAACAAAACCGAAAGTTTGACACATTCGCAATACTTCCATTAATTGGAAAATGTCTTTTTCTAACTAATGGTAACAAAGATTAAATTTCAAAAGTTGAGTATACACAATTGTACATTCATACGAAAAAAGAATTTCCAAAATTCATAAACACTTAAATTTGTGCCAAAAATATCTATCATTAGAGACTATGAAATATGTGTTCTAGATCATATAACGGTCTCGTTTACTCCAGTGCAAATCAATAATACAATGACATGAGAAAAAGACTAACTTTTACAAGTTGAAATTTCTGTGAAGCAATAATTTAAAGCGTGCATAGCTCAGGTTACTGCTGGGGACGATGTGATCACAAGCATCTGGTAACACAATTGTTTAAGGCATAACTCAAAAAGAAGAAGTGAGGAAGAGCTCAAGTACAGCGAGAGGCAACACAGGATAAAGTATTACTCAGACTTAAGCAGAAAACAAAAGACCTACTCATGAAAAATAAAAATAAAGCATAAAATATCTTCTTGATTATTAGTATTTGAAAGAAATTGCCCCAAAGCAGATTGTATTTTACAAAATAATTAAAACTTACTTTCAGTCGTTTTGAGAAGAGGCTCCACGGCCATCCATTTTTAGTGGTAATGGAAACTAATATACATTCGCTAACTAGAAAAAACTCCAAAACAATAACCAATAAAACGCCTACGACACCTAAGTACCATAAAATTTACTTTTACATTTTATTGGAAGCAGAAAGTGCAAGAAAACATAAAAACGTTAGATCTAGTGAGTAGTATAGCAAACAGGTATCGCTATACGTTAAAGTTTGGTGAGAATCACAATAAACAGTCGTATAGTGAGGCTGGCTACATCTGAGGCAATAACATTGCCTCAGAAGAGGACGCGGATGTATTTAGTTTAAAATGAAATAGTACCAAGGTCTAAAACTATTAGGTTCGATCTAAATTCCCCTTTCGCCTCTGACAATAAATAGTCTTCAATTCAAGAGGAAGAAAATTGAGATGCACAAATGTTCTCGCGGTTATCACTTGGAAAGGGACTCCAAGCTATATTTTTCAATTCAAAATTCTTCAACTCAAGTCCCAATCAAACCACACCGTAATTGATGAATCCAGATGCCATCAAGTCCGATTTCGGTGGGCTTCACGGAATAGAAAATCCTCGCCTGGAGTTCAATCGTAAAGACAAGACTTCCTCCAGCATTACTGACTTCAACCATTATCAAACCATTCCTCCTGAACTTCTAGATGTTTAATGCGAAGCGATTCGCTGGGAATGATAGATATCCCTTAGCATTAGAGCCGCCTTTAAGATCCACTCTTCTCTCCTTTCTGCCTCAACCCCCTCCTGGACCACTGTCACACAAAATTTCTCACTCATCCTACGGGCGCGCGCTTGTACCTCCTCCCCGATATCTCCGCATCACGTCAAGACGTCCTGAAAAACCTTCCTCGAGAAAATTGCTCCCGTCAAAATCATCACCGCTCCTAAATGTCGACGTCAAAAATGCTCTTAAAGAACGACGCCTTGCCTGAAATGAAACATAAGACTGAACAAGGGGAATATCTCGGCGAGTAACTGCGAAACAAGAGGAAAATTTAAGCGAAAGATGAGTCCTTCCTTCATCTCTAGCTGTACTCAGTTCCACACTTACACTAGCAATCGAAATTCTGATCGCGTATTACTGGAAAAATCTTTGCGGGAAGATGAGAGAAACCAACGGGCTCACTAAAAATTTATTAAGCTTTATCCTGGTTTTCAAATAACTACGGTACTAGCCACGGAGTTTAACGGAGTCACCCGCTAGTGTTAACACAATTGTGTAAAATTTACAGTGGAAAAATAATTCGTCTGGGCTGGGAATCGAACCCATAGCCCTCGATTTTGCGCCGTACGCTTTAAAAAATTAAGCTACCCAGGCGTCCCCTTCATGCGTCAAAATATTCACAGTGGAAAAGGATGCCTGGTTAGTTTAATTGGGTAGAGTACATGGCGTGAAATCGAGAGATCTGAGTTCGATTCCCAGTCCAGGGGAATGGTTTTTCCGCAGTAAATTTTACACATTTGTTTTACCTATGACGGCTAAAGCCGAAGCAATTGGCGGATTGTTTCTACTCACAGAAAAATGAAACATTACGCGTAATTCTTAAATTATTATTATTATTAAAGTATTGAACCGTTTAAGGTTGGTTTGAATGCAAGAGTAAAATTCCACTAATTTCTATAATCGCACACCTCTATCTACCAACTAACTTTCATCTTTATCTCAGCATTTGTCCATTTGGTCTGTTCATTCTTTTTCTTCACATTCTCTGGCTACTTAAAATACCCTCCTCAACCACGGCCTTCGGCAACTCTTCGCCCCTCATGACCTCTTTCAAACACCCACTCAGACTCCCCGTCATATCTTCCAGAAATTTCCTTATTACACTGTTCATACCGAGATTTTCTCATTTGTCTTCCTTTCCGTCCACCAAACCTTTATCATTCTCCTTGCATCCTATTATCGTCATCCTTTCTCAAGACCCACGTTTCTTCACAGTGTGACGCTTCACGCCATATCAAGCTCTTCACCAGCATTACATGAATACCTAAGGTACCCGTCATCAGCTCCCTTCTATTAGCAAACGCTCCTTCCGCTAATGTTACTTCTCTTTCGAATGCCTTTGCTGCTTATTTTCTTCTAGCGTATTGGCCATAATGACAAGCCTCGTCTTCTATGTTCAAGAAGAACTCAATGTTTTTGATTTCTTAAGATATGCCTTCATTTCTTAAAACCCCTACCAATTTCTAACGCTTCTACTAAGCATTACCATTCTGTACATACATATTATAAAATCTTTTCATTACTCAAACTTTGCTTTTCAATACCTTGACCAGTTTCTCTCTCACCTCATTATAAAGTGGATAATATCTCTCCCAGTCGAGGGCACTTATTATTACTTCCTTGGACATAAAAAGAGGTAAGGCTAGAGAAATAATTCTTGGGGTGAAGACAAAGATAAAGAAGATAAGAAAATGATTAAGAGGAAAAGAATAAAACGGACTGAAGGTCAAACGACAAATTAGACTAGGAGGTGGGAAGGTACAAAATATTTGGGAAAGTGAATTAATACATGGAATGAAGTGATTTAACAATTGCGTTTCTGTAACCCGTTACATAACTTATAAAGACTTTCGCAGGCCATGCCACTGGTATACTAAACACTTTCAGGAAATTTTCCTTGGCTAACATTGATTAAGGATGTACGTTTCTTCTCAAAACCACCACTAATCCGCTCAAAAATCCCTCCCAGGAGAAGCCTCCAAAATTTGAGGGGAAACAGTATTTCATCAATCATTGACGCGGAAAATATCCAGAAATTATTATTTTTATTAACCTCGGATATTTAAAAACTTTCTGGTAAATCCAGCATTATATATATATATATATATATATATATATATATATATATATATATATATATATATATATATCCTATAGTCAAAATTAGACGAGTTTTTAGCGAAGACTGATTGTTCGTCTCTAAAAAGTAAAATAATTAAAGGCGCTTTTATTCTTGCATGAAATATTATTCTTGTCAGATCCATATAGTAACTATTGCGTTCCCTTGTGTCCGGCAACAAAACCTAAGGTTTATCTCACATCCGTAATAGGTACTTCCATTAACAGGAAAATGTCTCTTTCTAACTACCGATACAACGAAGATGACATTTCAAAAGTAAAAATATACTCGGTGGTTAATTAATACGCAAAGAGAGTTTAAAAAATTATGAACATATCATTTTGTGCCGAAAATATCTTTCACTAGAAGCTCTATGAAATATGATCTTCTTGACCATTTAACAGTTTCATTTACTCCAGAATAATTCAAAAATGCAATGCTACAAAAACAAGAATAACTTTTAAAAGATGAAATTACTGTGAAGCAATAATTTTAGCCAAATTTGTAAAAACTTATAAAATAATTCCGCTCAACTAGTGTTCATCAATCTTAGGGGTAAAATTAAGTGTCCCAAAAAAGACCACAGCATTCGATCCTTTTTTCTTGATAATTATTATCGAGTAGAATCAAAATAAAGTTCTCATGGCTTAAATTCCAGATTATAAAGTAATCATCTGCCAAGTTGTGAGATTGGCAGATAAGCCTGAATGGTCTATATGCAGGGCAAAATGTCTTTTGGCTAAAGGGGAAATCGAGATACAACCCACCAACTAGAGCGACAAAAATATTTTAAGAGACGTGAATCGTTTTGCCATTTAATGACACGTAAGTGGCTTCCATGATTCATGTCATATTCTGATGCGGCACCATTGATACGGGAGGAGCTTTGAATTTAATGATTAAAATAAAAAAAGAAACTCGGTTGACATATAATTTTTTAAATTCTTCTCTTCAAAATTTCCATAATTTCGTCTTTATTTCCACACAATTTCTTTTTCATTTCCTCTCCATTTCACTTGAAAATCCTCTCCCAGCGCTTTTGATTCTTAATTTTTTCTTTCCTTTTTCCCACAAGCATCATCTCCCCTACTGTCCTGCCCATTCTGCCGAGTAGGCACTTATGTACCCTTCTTCCATTTTGCTCAAGGGGCAAGACCTGAGTGTGTTTCGACACCCTGGGCTCAAGGAAGAGAAAAAAAATAGAGAGCAATACTGTGGAAAAAGTAATACAGTGGTAGAGGTTGAATGTCTTACACGTTAAGTGAATTCTCTGAACCGTTTAAAATGCATTTTTCTGAGTGCGCGCCTCCTACATCTCATGACATTTTTTTCTATCGCGAAAATATCTCTTTCCGAGCCATCTTTCCTGCGAGGCATTCGTTCCTGATGGTTTTAGATGGGAGAGTTTTAAAATGTAGATGTATTCACGAGAGAGAATTCTATCAAAGCATCGCCTTAAAAGTGCACTTTATCTCGTGCTGAAATCAAAGGATTTTCAAGGGATTCACCGTACAAGTTAGTAAATTATGCAATTCTACGGCAGCCCCATTACATTTCGGATAAAGACTATATAAAACTTCAATATATTACTGTATTGGATGCGACCTCATTCATACTTCATCACATTTCTAAGACAACGAACCCAGAATTCCCCCAAAAAATATTCCCGCGGTTGAGACCAGTTGCAATTAAAATCTTTTCCTCCACACAACAAACTATACCCAAAATGATATAAGATAAAACCTGTATAGTGAACAAAAGTTCTCAGGAAGAACCTGAACTTATTTAAAAAACATATGGCTTTAAGATATCTAAATCGATGCCAAGATAAGAAGAAGGGAAATGAGTATATTAAGCAGAAATCCATTAATAATTATGTAAATGTTGAAACTTATTACTGAGAAATAAGATATTTATACTGTGTATTTTATTTGATAAGCATATAAACAATGCAGAACAACGGCATGAGCTCGCAAGAAATTCATAAACCTATTTCATTATGACCTCGGCAGTGATACTTTCTTTGTAGCTAAGCGGATTCACTCTTATTTGTATTAATTCCTCGTACTTGATTGTAGTACTTACATCGCAGAAAATCAATGGCTGCAATCTGTAAATATGAAATTTTGGAAAACACAAAGTAGCATTATGCTTGGAAAATATTGTCCTATACTAACCATTCGACGAAACGTCAAATAAATATGTGAAGCCTTGACCAAGAGTTCACAATGAAAATTAAAAGATTCCTAAGAATAAGTAGGTCTTAACATACATGTACATATATGATGCAAAGGAAACGTAATTCTCATAAATTTAATAATATAATACACCTACAAAAATGCTTTTGTAACTTGAGAAAATCTCTCATACAATGGTGTGCACCAGAACTCAATTGGAACATATTAAACAAGAGTTATTTTTTGAGGTAGAGCACTATTAATGCTTAATTTAGTTAACGACACTTGCACTGATCATTCACCTTTAATATCATAAAATAAAAAAGAAAAAATAAGAACGAACGAGAAAGAAAAAAATTATTGCAAATAAAAAACTGCGTTAAAAAAGGCATGCTCTCTGGGCCGTTAAAAAAGCTCCGAAAGCCCTCGGTCTCGCAACAGAGGACTGAGTCCGCAGAGCCCCGCCCACATCAGCAGGCACGCGGTAATCCTCGTTTTTTGACTGAAAAGCGAGACGATAGAGAGACCCTGTTAACGCCGAGTTAATAATTCAAATCTGCGATGGCGCAAATCCGTAGCCCAAGGCAACCTCGACGATCACCAAAGCAACCCGGTTTCCGATACAGCACCTTGCACGGCTAGTTCTTCCCCACTATACTGTCTGCCATTCGCCGCCAATGGTTTCTACGTACGAGATTTTGCTGCATGACTGATAAGGACAGGAGAAAAATAGGTAATTGTATGTCATTTATAATTTTAAACGCACATGTGAGAGCAACTTTTTTTCAACCTTCCTCCCTTGAAGATGCAGTGAAGTTTGAATGAATGCAGCAGGAGAAGAAATGCGGTCGGGTGCAATTGATATGTTGTGTCACAGAAGAGAAATGGCGTTCAAATTAAGAAAAGCAGAAAGAATCACGAGCGGAAAATCCCCCAGGAAGAAAACTTTCCAGTTTACTATACTGCCCAAATGACATGGTACGCGGCCAAGAGACTGGGAGAAAGAATATGTGCCAAAAGGAATGAAATAACGGCTGATTTCATCTCTTAGGCGAAAATTGGTAGACCAAAGAAGTAAAATGAACACTGTATAGTTGGGAAAGAAAAATATAAGACACATTCTCAGGAAATATATCGAAAATAGAAAATAATATCATGGTAGAGCAAGGATGAAATGCACCAAATAAAAATTATGCGGGTATTAAGTATAAAAATTAATGCAGGAATGAGGCGGATAGCGGAAATAAAACTGAGTAGCTGCAGCAAAAAAATTTAGAATTGGCGACTACGGAGAATTACAAATTTTAGACTGCTAAGGTAATTTTTATCTATAAACTTACAAGTCAAGTGTTTCTAATGCATGTACTTAACGGTAAAGCTTTCCTTTTAGGATTTTACAAGATTGCATACGTTCTGCGACATTGAAGTGTCTTGACAGAAGCACTGGATTCAAAAATTAAAAACAAGAATCACCAATGAATGACATGCATAGAAAATGTAAAAGAAATCATGGAGGACGTTTAAGTGAATATTTATCAAACAATTATGCGGCTAGTAGGTAGTATAGTGCAATAATGAGCTGTGGTAAAAAAATCTTGTCACTGATGTCGTTGATGCTGACACACAAAAATCACTATTCAAAACCATTTTCAGGCAGCTCTCTTGGGCAATAAAAAGCCAATGTAAAGTGGTACAAAATACATGGCACCTAAATTGGCTAATTAGGTTGAATTACGAATATTTCACGATTGAATCCAGCAGTCCAGTGCTGAAAAATCATCTAACCAAGATTTTAAGGTTTTTATTTTCTCTATCAAACGCCAGATAATACTTTGAAAATGTGATACACTGCCTTAAATGGCGATTTTTGTCGATAACCAAGGCACATTTTTTAGTTGTTGACAATACCTTGAAACGCTACCTAACTCGTCTATCCCTCTATGCTGGAAATGTTCAAATCCAAGATTAATAAATAATAGTGAATAACAACATAAATAGAACAATAACAGAGTTCAATAATTTTGAAGGATTTTTGTCAATATTATGATTCTTTACTCTAAGGCTCAGAAAGTTAAATAGGAAAAAAAACAGTAATTAAACTTTCTTTCCCACGGTCACCACATGATCCTACAGTACGATCAAGATAAACATGTATGTACCTCAAATAATGCGCTAACCAGGGGATTTAAATGTATACTAATCATTACCGAACTGGAATAACAGCTTTATTATTCGCTATCAATTTAATTAGCGACTCAAATAATGCCTTGTTTAGCAATGTAATGGTAGCAAATCTCTGGGGAACTTGGGTGATAGAGCAGCCTATTTTTATCAGTTTATTTGTTGTTTTTTACGACTATAGAGAAAAAATTTTTAAGGCAACTATTCCACGCAGGAGCTAGGCATGCTATGGGGAAAAATAAACGCAACAGGGAGACATCACATCTTCGAGCGATATTAGGCACTCGAACTCGAGCCCACGATTTTTAGGCAGCCAACGGCAAACTACTCGTTTATCAAATAGGAAAAGAATACTAACATGCTCCTTTAATGATAATTCTGAGCAATATATACATTACGGCTAAAATACTAGAAGGGTCGGACTTTGGCCCTTAATTCAGTCACAAATTAATGATAAGCCTCGAGAGAGTCACTAAAACCATGAGAATATTCCATGTATTTACGTATAACCGCTATCTCTTTTAAGCAGCAATTTCATCAACCACATTCTTAGATGGCGAAAATAATCTGGGAATCTGAGAATTTTTAAAAATCCGTTTCGGAGGAATATCAAAAAAGCATCACCATCAGCCGTAATGAAACAACTTTTAATGCTGTCCGCAGTGGTCTTTATTAATTTTTATTAAATTTAATCATTTAAAGTGATTAATGACGCACCAGTCTGGTAAACCGGAGGCCGCGAGTTATGTATCCCACCTAGGGAATGGATATATAGGACGTCTTAGCGTTTGGGTTTAACTTTAGACGGTGCGATAAAACAAAACCACCTGGAATCAAATTTCCCCCTTGAATATTTCGAATGTACGATCCCTACTGGTATGCGAATATGGGTACTTGTGAAATATCTCAATAGGACGCAGATTTATCATTATTAACTTGTATTCACTTGAATAAAACGGTTTCCTGCACAACTTTGATGAGGTCACACCAAGTGAAAACTATTTACGTCTCCTATTCACATTTTCGTCAATGGCGATATTATTACCCGATAAGAAGGCTTCTTCTACCATGCAACTGAACTAATCACTCTCCTTCCTAATTGGCCAGATTCACGGAATAGCTTAAGGTGAGGCCGGGAGATATTTCCCTTGATCATAAGCCTTATAATGGACGTTCTGCAATTGGATCACTGGCTCAAGTTCAACCATTTGCAAAATTCTTAAGCTAAGTATTTATTTCCAAAGTATACCATTTGTTCTTCCGATACATAAGAAAACAATATTGATGCTCACTTGGCACCCAATCCATAAGTAACGGATGTTGCCTTTATATTGTATGAAATGCCTTTTTTCTCTTAAACATTTTTTATGTCCGTTTTAAGACCAGAAACAGACTAAAACTTGTCTTAATAAGCATAGCAAGTTTAGTAGCCATACTTAAATTGCTGTAATAACGGTAAATTTCTATGATGTACAACGGATGTACGCAATTCTGAACATGCTAAAGACTCTTTTCCTTAAAGATAACAAACAAAAAAGAAAAATCTATTCCTGCAACACGTATTATTATTAATATTTTAGACAATATTTATAGTTAGTAATGTGGAAAGTTGTTCTGTAAATTTGATTTAGTTTTGTTAAAGCAGTATATTTCGTTTATATGACATCACTTAACCATCCATTTTATGTTTCGTTCACGAGATAAAAAATATTCCAATGCATTAAACCTAAATAACATTCTTTCAGATCGTATGACAATTAAACAAAAGTTTTTTCTCTATTTTTGCTTTTCATTATATTTTTTGCCTATTGAGCCATCATAAATGAGGATTTTAAAAGTAAAGTAGTAAATAATATCATAGCTGACTCATATGCAGTACTGTTTTAAATAACGGATTTGGGTTTCATTATTAAACTATATTTTTACTAGGCCTTAATGATCATGAGATGTTAAATGATGTATTATCATTCTACCTGAATTCCTCTTTCACACGAGGATTGACTGATAGGTACATTGAACCTCACTGGCATCGCTCTCAGTTTTTACGCATTCACTGACCCCGCGGAAATGTTTCGACCTGCACTCATTGACTTCAACCTTAATGCCGGCAGGCCTCCCTCACCTCTACACCTCTGCATCTACTCCCGCCTTTCCCTCAATTTCACACATACTCTCAATTTCTCTCCATCTCCTACTGCTTCTTGTCTCTCCTTCCAATTCACTTCCCTTCTGCAACCTCCCACTCCAGGACAACCAAATCTCATCACCACCATGCCAATTACCTTCCCGTAAAAAAATAATCGATACTTCCGCGCGATCGAGTCTGAATCGGATGTCATCGAAACAGTTCACAATAGACATCATCGACACTTGCGCTCCATTTCAAATCTTCTCGTGGTTCCTCCAGTGTGTCTCAATCTAGGCCAAAGGGAGCAGATGACATCTCAGCGCAAGGAATTGAAGCCTATTTTCCAATAAAAAACCCTCCAAGCATATTGCGCTGAATTTTTTCAGTCAGGCCATGACGTTTCCGTCACTAATATTTCTCTCTTTTCTCGCAGATCTCAGCCAATTAAATTCAAACTGTGGATTTTAATGGTCTCATTACTCAATATTTCCACGTACTTTACACACCTCCAACTCGCTATCTTAGGAGACAGCAATTAACAAGAAAAGTTAAAAGAAAATTATTTGGAGATGATCTTTGAAAAGTGGGTCGTGTCCAATCATGCTGTTTTTATTGATGAAATCAATAAGATGGAATGGCGCACGATAAGAAGGAATTTTTGTGACTATCTGTTCAACTGTGTTTCTTTCTCATACTGCCCTTATGTCCATTAAAGATATGCGCTGAGGGATGTTAGTACCCATGAAAAAATCATTCGAATTTCCTGGGATTCGATACTAGATACTCCAATCGCCAGCCAGGTTTTTAACAAGTTACACCAAAAAGCTATATCAATTTGATACGAATTTCAGCGGGAGTTAATGCAAAGGATAAGTCCTTTTTCGCAAACCACAATGTAACTCAGAAGACACTGTCGAGAATTAGAAGTCGCCATTACTGATTCTTATTACTGATTACTGATAGGGAGGCCAAAGCCCATACCGGGCTGTAGTGCCGAGGAAGTAAGTAAGTAAGTATTACTGATTCTTGGCTCGGGTCACGATCAAGTCATATAATTTTTTCAAATGACAAATTTGTTCTTTTTGGTGCAGCCTTATCTTTACTAGGACTAAAAACCAGAAAACAGTATGTGTAAACATTCGTAAGGAGCGTGGCACTCTATGGAACAGAAGCATAGACCATTGGAAAAGCGGACCAGAAAAGACTAGAAGCCTCTAAAACCTGATGCTAAGGAAGGATGCTGAAAATAAAATAGACGACAAAATAAGAAATGATGAAATGCAGATTAATAGATGAGGAGAGGACCATATGGAGGACCATAGAAAATATAAGAACGAGACGGATTGGACACCCTGAGAGACTATGGGTTTGTGAAGAACATAATTGAAGGAAAAATGGAGGGAAAGTTCCCAAGTGGAAGACCCAGGAATAAGTTCATGGTCCAAATAAAGAAGAAAGTATTTAAGAAGAGATGCTAGGAGGTAAGGGAACTTGCATAAGATAGGGAAGTATGGAGGGCTGCAGTCAACCAATCTTTGGATTGAACAACCAATGAGTCATGTCTTTGCATTAACGCGCGTGACTGCAAATTGCTCGTGAATTTCGCTGTGATAAAGGTATTAAAGATTATATCCTCAGAAACTCCCATTAGCTCAGGTGAAGTTTTTATCTATACTATCATGCCATAAGGTCGCGTCTATTATCCTCTTTAACCTAAGACCGGGACACATTTATTTCGACCTCGCAACCAGCAGCCACCCTTCTCCTCCTTAGCACCCACCTCCCTCTCTATCTCTCACTACGTCCTTCTCTACTTGCACTTCTCTCGTACCCAGCAGCAACCTCCCTCTCTCTCCAGGGAATCCGTATGCCCTTCGTTCCGCTCGCTCGCACGTGTTTCGCCTTCGCAACAGTGCTGCCACCGTTATGGACGGCTCCGAAGTTGCGGGTGGATTAATGGCAGCCGCCTCTCCCTCTCTCTCTCACACTCCCAGCGAGCCTTAATGGCTCCCACAACCCGATCCCATCCCTCCGTTTTGCCATCTCCTGGGCTATACTGAGCCGCTACACTAAGCCATCGTCAGACCGTGGAGACGGCGATTCCCTCTCTGCCCTTCACCGTGTGCTAGGCCATGCACATACGTTCCCTTAAGATTCCCAACAACTTCCTCTCTCACTCCTCCCCTCTCCGTTTCCCTCTCACTCGTCCGCGCAAGTATTCGATTGCGTCACAACCCGAGGAAAACTACAGCGGCTCCTCCCGCTGAGCTTCAAAATGGGATCCCACGGAGCCGCTGAGGTGGTGTGCCCTTGCACCATTTGTCTCGACTTTAAAGGAAAATGTGTTCTATGAGCTATTTGGGCTGTTATGGAAGTGATGTTGGCTGAAGAAGATGAGAAATAAGAATTAAAAGAATGGATATTTGGGGAGACACTTAATAGGTACTGCAGGGTTCAGAAAAATATTGCATGGTAGGCACAAAATGTGGCGGTAAGACTTGTCTAAACTCCGTCAAAATGATGGCCGTTTCATAGTCTTCCTAATCCTTATATTGTAGGTCACTAATGAGGAAATTATCACTCAGAGGAAATTTACCAACATTTAATGAATATATCTTCTAAAAATATAGTAGACCACAAATTTCGCCAAATACGGCCAATTCATTTGGATGAGCACGTACAAAGAAGCACAAGTCATTGGACAACAACCGAATAGGGATTCGAACCGGTGAATTGGAGGTCACGATACCACCACCGACGCCAGGAAATCTTCGTTGGATGATATCATTTTTAGTGAGTATGCTTCTCCAAAATAAAGTAACCACCTATTAAGAAATCGAAACAATGTCCAAAGATTAGCTAGCGAGGACTCCATCACACCACCACCGATGCTGAATAAATGTTCATAGGATCATACCTTTTGTAATGTAGGTACTCATAGATGAAACAAAAAATTATTATAAATAATTAGAAGCTAAATAAAGATTTAAGCATGAATTACAAAGATAATCTTTACCATTCTGTAAAAAACTTAGTGGCATAAAACCTGACGCTTCAGAAGCTTTACGTGCTCAAGTTTATGCTCTACTTTCCCGACCTCAACCTAATCTTACTACCTTGATGTAATCTCAGGAAAAGGCAGAAGAGCTTATAAATCATAGAATATCAGAGTAGAAACCCAAAAGTTGGATCGGTTAGAGTATCTCTTATAAAAGTACTGTAATTTGTTCGAAAACCGCTACTTAAATTGTGTAGGACGTTTTAATAATAATGGCGTCAGCGTAAGAAGCAGTGCAGAGAATTGGGCACGGTATCTTAAAATATGGATATAGAAATAGCAATAGCTGTTCAGGATTAATATCCTTTCTACGTTTCATAAAAGTCTGTATTTAAAATGAAGGCGGAAGGACAGATTTAATTTTTTTCTCACGATGAAGGAAGAAGAGCATGCGATTAAGTAAGAAATGGAAGAATAAGCACAGAAAGATGAACAACAGGAGTTAACGGCAGGTATTAGAAAAATAAATGAAAAGCGTAGGTGGACCCGGTATTGAAATTTTGCTTTTATTTGATGATTGTTAAGTTTGGATTATACAAGCTCGAGAAAAATGAGGGAGTGAAAATTTTAGAGAACAAAAACACATTGATGATTGAAAACAGCGTAAAGAATCCAGAGATATCAAATTATATGCAATTTAAGAAACTGTAAAAATCCATCGCAAAACAGAATACTGGTAAAGGTCATTTTTTATTACTCTGCATACCTTATCTCACCTAAGTCATTAAATCAAAGTGATAAAATAGAAATAAGACATTATTATTAGTAATTCTGTGGTTCCAATTTCTCGCAATAGGCTTTAAGATCTCTCTAACCAGACAGTTATATCTGTCCCACACCTGAAAATGCTCAAATTACGCCCATGACCGGTGGATAAAGGATTATCCTCCAGAAATCTCAAGCATGCAATCAATGCGACCGTCACTAATACATTCAAATAAGATTGCAACGGTATTCAGAAGTGGCCTAAGCGCTTTGCTATAATGAATCTAATAAGCACAGAGGGTTGGTAAGAGATTTTTCAAGTGCACAATTTTTCAGAGGTGTCGGAGAAATGAAAATAAAGGAGTGATGTTATTCTAGAAGCCGATTTCAACGAGTTATCAACGAAAAATGTTTGAGTACTATCTTCATCCAAATTTGCAGACAAGACTTCCGAGCTAATAGTGGCCGGATTGCTAATATTGAAAGAAAACCAATTAGTTAATATACACATATTTTACGAAAAATTTCATTGAAAAAAATAGAAAGGTTAGTACAGGAGACATTAAAAAAACTCAAAAACAGTAACGGCTTCACCTCGGTTTACGCTACACTATACTGAACTCAGAGCTATATCTCCATTGATTAAGAAGAATGGCTACCAAGCATGAGATCCAAACCAACTAACCTCAACTAACCAGACGGGCGCCTTGCCCACTGGGACATCCAACGCTAAGAGGTCTAGTTGTACCTTAAAACCTTTGGGTAAGTAAAACATGATATACGAAAGCACTCGAATGATAAAAAAAATTGGATGTTTTATTTTCGGATGACTTTACGACAACAGTTTTACGGGATGACTTATTTTTCCCCGTTTTTTAATGCGAGAGGCGTCCTCATTTCAAGGTTTCATTGGCCATAAAAAATAGTAACGTAAGTGCCCAGAGTTCTTTTTAAGGTCGGACACGAATTATTTGAGTACTGCCATTTTCCTCAGTATAAACGCTAATATCGTGCACCACTCATAAATGACACTGGATTCGTCTGGATATCTCTCCACTTTTACGCCTTACATGGGTCAAGTAAATGGCACACGTTACAACGTTTCGAAGATAAATAGCATTTAGTTTATTATTCGTAAAATTTTACGACTCGTTGTACTCATACGACCGTTTTCTTCATATACGTAGATTGATAGTCAAGGCATCAAAAAACAGTCTTTATTTTCTCAAAATTCATCGATTCTTCCAAATCTAACAATTCCATTAAGTATACTGATGCAAGTGCAAAGTAACGGATAACTTACTTCTCCGTGAGCTGAAGATGAGGAGAGCAAATAAATGTGACAAGTTCGATGGAATGCGACTTCATCATTGATCGTGAAATCCTAAGATTGGTTGAATTCAATCATCATCCTTCCCTATCTAACGTTTCTCATTTCCTGGTAGCTCTTCCTATGTACCATATTTGGCCCATAAAATTATTTCTGGGTCTTCCTCTGGGGACCTTTCCCTCTAATTTAACGTTAATTACTTTCTTCACAAACTCATTGTGACTCAGAGTTTGTTGTCAATCCATTCGGTTCTTCCTTTCTGAGTCGTGTTCCATAGGTTCCTTTCCTCTTTTACTCTTCTGTTAACTTCTTTATTTCTTATTTTGTCCGTCCATTTTGTCATCTGAATCCTCCTCCACTAGGTTTCTAGGGCTTCTAGTATGTTATGGTGAGCAGATATGTGACTTACCAAAAGAAAATTAATGACCTTACCACTATCTTCAAAGATCGTCGCCAGGAGTATTTTTGTCGCAAAAACAAGCTTTCTAAGTTTACAAAAATGACTCGTTTTCCAAAGGAAGTGTCCATGTTGTCTAGTTTATAGAGGAATGTTTTGTGTAATACTAGTGAGGAGTTTTTTTATATTTAATATTTCAGAGCATATCAGTTCTCAATGGGTGAATTAACATAAACTTATGTTCCGTACCTTTAAATTGACCCCCGAGTACATTCATTTATTGCACTTAAATATTGTGTTCTCCAATCTTACACGACACGACGTTATCCAACCAACAAGATACGATACGGCATTATTATTCATACATAACAAGAGCTCATGCATAATCTTCAAGCGTGTATAAATCCCATACATCTGCGCGTAGCATTGTATTTAGTAAATCACATTGTAATATTTTGTATTCACACAAAATTACAATGTTATCTAAGCTGATTTCAGAGTAACGGCTCTTGTACTGGTTATCTCGCACTTATAAAATATTATGGATTTTATTGAAGATAACCTAGCGACGCATAAAAATAAAAAAACTCCATTGCTGCCTTATTCAGGGCAAAACTTGTGGGAATGTTTTATTTAAATTTAGGCCGGGAAACATAACCAATATGGTTCTTAACTCGGCAAACTTGCAGTTTTCGTTCCCTGCCGAAATTTCAGCACTGATTTTATTCGAGGCGGAGAATTGCACTCGCGTAGAAAGCATTTTTGCTCTCGTTCGAAATCTTGGTCAAAAAATTTACTATTCCACCGGCATTACCATTTTGAAAACATTCCCCCAGCTTATCCTACCCTTTGCTCCTTCTCCTCCACGGTTTGAATTGGGTGCAGGGTCCGACGGATTCCAAAGCCTAAAACCCGGAAATGTGTATTTCCCACCGCAGTTACTGCGCCCGAGGCACCCACAGCGTGGCGGCCATTGTGGAAACATATTTTTCCCCCACGAAAGTCCCCATACTAACGTCTTTGCTCCAGAAAGCGCTCATCTACATTACCCTGCAAATCACCTTGAGGGTGAGTGGGAAAGCAGGGTGCTCGCGAGTTTTTACACTCGCAATTTTATACACATTTTTTTCTCACGCTTATAAGCAAAAAAAAACGTTTCGCATAAAAAATAAATCTCGCAAGAATCGCCGATTTTACAGTCGGTAATCCGGCACGGTCTTTTTGCCTCCCGACCTACGTATAGGTGGCGCCGTATTTGAAACGTTCGGCACGTATATATCAACAGCTCTTCCATTTTTTGGCGCCGAAAAGAAGAGGAAAATGGGGAGAGATAGATAGCTAGATAGATAGGGAGAGAGAAGGGAAGGAGATAAAAAACCAAGGTCGTTATTTTTCGTCGGCGTGATTAATGACCGATATGAGAATTTATGGCGAAGAAGGAAGATTAGCCACCTCTTCCTCTCTCTCCTGCTCGTCCCGCTCCTCTCACCACTCCCCCACGTTCAGGGGACGAACCTGGTAAAACCCTCTTCCGCCCTCACTGAGCTAAAACTCACCCTCCACCTCATCTTCCTCCCTTTAAAATCCCGCACCCTCCACATCCCCGCACCGCTCGGCGTCTGCTTCCTCATCCCGCGCGTCAGCCTTGCGCTAATTCCCATTTCTGGACCGCCCGACTGGAAACAACAATAACAAGGGAAGCCTTCTCTGCAGACTCATCTGTATCCATCCCCTTTCAGTCCTCCCCTCCTTCCTTCTACGAGCGGGGTAAGTAAGGCTTTATCCGAGAAAGGGGACAGTGAGGCAAAAATTAGTACGCTTACGTAACAGGGTTATTTATTTACTGCCAGCCGTAGAAAGCTTCGTTTGGCAGTTAGTTAAGGCAAGAAATTGCGATCTCACATCATTGACTTATTTCTTCACAAGCTAAAGTTGGGTTGGTTACAGAATGTCTTCTTTTTACAGTTATGTAAGGATAGAGTCTAGGCTATATAGAGGAATACATTGTACTCCGCCACGTATTTCAACAGACGTTTTATGACGACGCCATTGGCTATTTTCCGCACCCCAACGTCGCTAATACCGCCATAGGTGCAAAGCCGGCGTGTACAATAGACTTTTGTAGCTTACACTGGTAACAGTGGGACGTTTAACATGTTTTCCTTACATCCTTCATGATTATCTTGCACGCAAACTTAAAACTCGGGCTTCTGAATACTATGATACGAAACGTGTAATGGTATATGATCATGCCACTATCCCCTAACTTTATCCGTACCTCTGTACAACTATATTTCTCACTTAGAAATTCCAGAGATAACTTTAACTTTCTAAACCTCATCCCAAGGACTGATTTCGTACGTGGAACCAATGTGGGCGCGTGCTACGCTCAATACATCGCCAACGATAAGAAAAGGTCGGTTATTGCCGCCGACAACGAAAACATCATTGACTCTAAGCCATGTAACCACGCCTTATAAAGAGAAATCCGACCCGCAGGTATTTTTCTTTCGTAGCATTGAAGAATCTTGCTTTCTTATAAGTTGGTCTGAAAAACACCACACACTAAATTCTATCGTCAAATTTCTCAATAAAATTCGTACCAACTACTCGGGATTGAAGGGGTATCTCGAATTTATCGCGTTATCAAACAGTACTACTTACCAATATAGTCATTTTTATTAAAGATCATTAGTAACCTTTGGTTACTAGTGGTGGCGCACCAAAGGCTTGAGAACATGCTGCATTTTCCGAGCGGTTTCATGCAAGAATTCGCGTTTCCTTTAGTATAAAAATACATTAAACTATAAAACTTGAATGAATTCATGACAAACGTCCAGGAAAAATATCCTGTTCGAATTCGTTATGTCTGCTTGCGCTAGTACTTACGCATGAACCAATATAGGTGCGTACGTACCGTAAGCAGGCGTTAAGGCTCCATTAGGGACAAAGAACATGTTTTTAGCAGGGATAAAATGGCTGCGTATTAGAATTCAAGTCATTAACCATGTACTGGAATTTTGGATGAAATGAAGGCAAACAGACGATATAAAGATTTTACGAGATATTTAAAGGCTTGACTACAGCTTTATCTTGACTTTAATTGAAAGTAGTGGAAAGTAAATTTGAGTAAATTTTATGAATAGGGAAGGGTATTATGTAAAAACTGCCAATATACCAACCAGTCAATTGATAGAAAAACAAATTATTTTGAGTTCATAAAATAAACACCTAAACAAGAAAAAAGGGAGTAGATATTTTTTCCACTCTTCAAGAAAGCTACGGGGGAGATTAATTATCTACTCGGCTAAACCTGCATCAAGTCCACCTACGCACGTCCCTTCCCTTTTCCATCCATCGACTCACAAGAGGTGGCTAATACCCTTTCCCTCGCGCCCGGCAAACTCTCTCAAGCCGCCCCCGCGTCACCCCCGAAATAACATCCACCCGCCAACCAAACCGCGGGTTCCCCATCCGTACACTCCATTATTCCTAGGCACACCCCGAAGTTTCACTATCACCAAGAGCCCACAAACTCTCACTCTTACCGGAATGAAAACCATTCACCTCATCCACATCTATTGCGATACGCATGCAAATTTAAACATCACTTTTGCGATTTAGATTTTCGTATTTATACAAGGAAATGACGACATGAGTATATAAATCTTTTGTGAGACCAATTTTCACATATGCAGCTGAGACACTGAAAAAAATGAGATGAACAACACAAGCGCTAGACGCAGAGGAGATGAGAACACTGAGAAAGATGAATGGGAGCCGTCAAGAGAATGAGTACGCAGCGAACATATTGGAGAACTACAGATACAATCGACATACGAGTGGATACGGACTAGATGGCAGGTATTGAACAATCACATTACAAGAATGGATGAAAGAATGAGCATTGTGAGAATCGCCAGACATAAGTTACCAGTAGAAAAGAGATCACGAGGGAGACCTACAAAATGATGAAAAGAGTTACTTTTACTGTCTCTGGTGCGATGGGTTGTCGAGACCTATTGAGGAGTGGGTTGCACTCACACATTTGACCAAAATTGGTCCGTTTTGACCCTCCATCGGGTCCGGTGATCCTCACTCCAATGACGTACGTCGGCAGACCGCACGGCGGCAACCCAAAAAGCGAATCAGAGGGATACCTAATCCCAAATATTTGGGCAACAGGCTCTCTCGGTACGCAGAGATGTGCGGTAGGCTCGAGCCGACGGTTACTCGTCTCAGTTGTTTGGGGGAACCAAACTAAAACGAGCACTTTGGGGAGGCGGAGGCCCTTGAGGTCCTTTTGACCTCAATCCGCCTCATTGGTGTCGGCCTCGAAGGGGCAGTGGTTTCGCTAACCTTCCCTACCCATCCTTTCCTCCCACCTCTTCCATGTCCTCGGGTATAAGCGAGAGCTTGCAGACCGGGGGCGGAAGTTGTAATCCTGCGGCGTGAGCCGAAACACCTGTCTCTGGTGCGTTGCCTATTGCCAAATATGGTGATTGTGTTATGCTACCTATGCACTTAATTTAGCTGGTGCAAAATAGAAATAAGGAATGGAATATCTGACGAAGACATAAGTCTAGCATACGAAAAAGAAAAGCTGAATTCAGATTTCACCCTGAGAGGAAAAAAATTAAACCAAGTGGATTTCTTCACCTATCTCGGAAGTACCGTCACGTAGGACAAAATAAGTTCAACGGCCATCAAGTGAAAAATAGCCAAACCTAAGAAAGCTTTCACGGTTAAAAGACAACTGGTGTGTTAAAAAGATAGGACTGTAATCTAGGAAAATTTATATGAAAACATTTCATCTACATCTACATCTACATCTACATAATACCCCGCGAGCCGCCACTTGAGCGTGTGGCAGGGGGTATTAGGTCACCAGCCGTGTAAAGGTGTACGTTTTTTGGAGATGAAATGGTGACATGTATTATAGGAGTGTATTTAGTCGAGCTCAATTTTTATTGTGGTCGCTTATTGTTCGCGGAAAAAACGAGTTATTGTACCTATCTGTTCGACAGAGTATCTCTCTTAT
The DNA here is from genome assembly GCA_963169105.1 of Ceriagrion tenellum. Taxonomy (NCBI): domain Eukaryota; kingdom Metazoa; phylum Arthropoda; class Insecta; order Odonata; family Coenagrionidae; genus Ceriagrion; species Ceriagrion tenellum. The sequence goes on from OY720634.1 coordinate 72,264,539, forward strand.
TTTATTACATATGTCAGACCTGGAGATGTAGTGAGGAGTCATAATAATATTCTCTATGTCGCACTGAAAAATATCAGTTCTCAATTTATCAAACAAACTTAGCCTAGCGTGTAGCCTCCGAGTGTCTAGGGGCTCCCACCTTAATCCCTCTAAAAGTTGTGAAATATTATATGTGCGCTCGTAGCAGTTGTTAACTAAGCACGCTGCTTTCCATTGTATTTTATTAATTTTTTTGGTTAATCTATTTGACCAGGGCCCCAAATGCTCGCGGCGTGTTCGAGATGTAGCCTAACGAGAGCGAAGTAACATCTCTCTTTGACTTTTCATCCGAGGACCTACCTATGATAGGTTTAACAAAATCTAGTTTCTTTAATGCTGCGCCACAAATATTCTGCCTGTGTAATCCCCACGATATATCAGATGTAAAGGTAATTCCAAGATATTTTACTGTCTCTGAATTTTTATGTTTTTTCCACCCACAGTATAGGTATGGCATTTTTGTGATGACTTTCGCAGGAAGAGAACTGTGGTGCATTTGATGATATTTAATTCTAACCCCCACTCCTGGCACCACGAAAGAACGTTGTTAAGGTCCGATGACAGAGCTTCAAAGTCCGCGTCTACGCTCATTTCACGGTAGATAACTGTGTCGTCTGCAAACAATCTTAATTTACTGCTAACTCGGGAGCTTAAGTCATTAATATAAATAATGAAAAAAGAGGGCCGATCACACTTCCCTGAGGAACACCGGATGTGACTTCGACCATATCAGAGCTAAAACCATCAACAACTACTTTTTGTTTTTGATCACTGAGAAAGTCACTTATACAATTTACTATTTTTCTATTAACCCCGCATGATTGCAAATTATACATGAGTTTTTGTGAGGAACCTCGTCAAATGCCTTTTTGAAATCAAGGAATATCGCGTCAACTTGCCTAAACGATTCACCTGATTTTAGGATATCATGAAGGAAGAGTGCAAGCTTTGTTTCGCAGGACCTGCCCTAACGGAAGCCATGCTGACTGCAATTTAAGAAGTTACAATTATCCAGAAATGTCATAATATTACTAACAATAATATGTTCAAGGATCTTGCATAAAAGTGATATTAGCGATATAGGGCGGTAATTTCCTGGGTCACTTTTACTTCCTTTTTTGAATATCGGAGTGACGTTGGCTATTTTCCAGTCTTGGGGCACCTTGCCTTCGGATAATGATTTGCTAAATATAACTTCGCGTGGAGCGTGGCACACTATGTATCAAAAGTATGGACCATAGGATAGCAGACCAGGATAGACTAGAATCCTCCGAAACACGTTGCTGGAGTAGGATGCTGAAGATATAAAGGACGGAAAAAGTACAATCTGACGATATCAGAGTCCCCACAGGAGGATCCAGGAATAGATGAACCAGATGGACTGGACACATCCTGATACACAAATGGTTTGTTAAGAACATAATTTACGATAAGATAGATGAATATGTCCCCAGAGAAGGATCCAGGAGTAAGTTCAAGGACCAAGCAAAGACGAAAGTACATAAAGGAGCCCCCAGATAGTAAGAGAACTAGTTTTAGATGGGGAAGTGTGGAGGGCTGCAGTCGACCAACCTTAGGATTGAACGACCAATGATGATAGTTTTTTAGGCGTTCCGTGCGGATCCGAGTAGTATGACTGTCCCCTTAATGGCGTGTGCTAAGCAGTGCATGTCTTCTCCGCAGCATTTGAGCTTACCATCCAGCACTTTTGCTCAGGTGGGCACAAAACTCAACCGTTTGTGGACGTCATCTATTTGGCGTAAAGTCACGGTAGCCTAGGGTAACATGGGAGCATTCGCATTTCCATCACGCCGTTAACATTTCCACCACAAGTATTGCGAGTGAATGAAGAATTTCCGGAGCTATTTGGATAGCGGGCTGGTCTGCTGGCTTCCCATCCATAAGCCTGGGTTTATATCACGGGGGTGGTGGATGCTTGACTGTGGAATCCCGAGCCTTATTAAAGTTGTGAGCTGAGCACACAACGAATGTTCTACTGAGTCCGATGGACGGGATGTAAGATTTATGATCCCCTCGCTACCTTCTGGAAGATCATTCAAAAGGATGGAACTATGACGACGATGCTAATTTCAATTTTGATTTCAACGTATCTAGCGCCAGAAATGATTTGGCCACGTAAAAAGGATCTGCATCTGCATACTACCCTGCGAGCCGCCGCATGGGCGTGTGGCAGGGGGTGTTAGGACATCAGCCGCGTAAACATGTAAGGGATATGGTTTTGGGAGGTGAGATGGTGAAACGAATAAAATGGGTGGAGCTCATACAGCCAGTTAATGTTATATTTATTTTTTTTTGAAACATAGTTTCTTTAATACTGTGCCGCATATGTTTTGTACGTGTGTTTCCCACGATATGTAATAAGATAATCCCAAGATATTCTAAGGATGGGAGCTGGCAGAATACCTAGAAAGGTACATGCAAGGGAAACGGCCCCGAGGAAAACCACGGATTGATGGGTGAAAGGGGTGGATGAAAGTATAGAAAAACGAGAGGAGAATTAGAGAACAGAGAGGGAAATATGTGGGAGGGCAAAAAACAGACAAAAGGCTGGTGAAAAAAGCAGACCCGGCAAGTGACTAGAAACTGTAGTAGATTACGGCTATATTGAGCGCCTAGTTGTTCAAGTGACGCCTGAGACATTCTCAAATGGTCGTAAAGAGAAAGCTGATCTCGGCTCCGGGTTTCCCTCCGTCTTTTCTCCCTTCCTCTAATAGCTCTTCACTCCCCTACTTAAACACCTGTCTTCAATGGCGCGAATTACCTTCAATAGCCAATCACCTGCCACTATTCCAAAAAAACCAACGGTATCACGCAATACGGTCCGTTTTTCCATGCAAAACATATACCTCTCGTGCGAAATTGAAATGCGAACATCGCACCGCGCACCCCAACATTCGCTCCTTCAAAAATGTCTCCACCATTGAGCTGCACTCACCTCGCTACCCCTCCCCCATTCGGATCGCTGTCGTTTTTCCCTCGCTGTGAGCCACGTTACCTCCGGCATGCCTCCTCCCCCCCACCCTACACGTTCGCAAAAAAAGCGAAACCGCATCTATTTCCCTCGCCGAAGGGGGTCCTTCTCCACATCCCTTGTCTCTTCCCTCTTCCTCCTGCCCGTTAGGATATATTTTTTTTATTTTTCCAAGCCGCGAGTAGCGGAAGGGAGGGAGGGAGGGAAGGATTGGGTTGGTTGGAGGGGGGGAGGGAGGAGGTTGGGGACGAGCAGGCGAGCACGCAAGCCGAGGACAGAAAGAGAGACCCCTCGAGGCGCCGTATATTCCCCCAGAGAGAAAACTCCCTTCCAGCCCTCCCTTTTATTTCAACGCGAACGAAAGCGACGGATGATCGGGTTTTTTCCCCTCAGCTCTCCTCCTCCCACGTAGAGGAGAGCGAGATCGCCATTTGACGGACGCATTCGACAGAGTTCACCGGTGCGGTCCCTGTGAGGGCGGCTAAATTATTATGGCCACCACGCGCGCTTTCACCGACTCACTGAAGGGAGGAAGGAGAAAGGGGAAATGGACACAGTTACGCCATCGATTGTGTTCATAGATCGCGTCCAATCTTCTTTCCTATCTTAAATCGCCTCTTTCCTCGTATTACGTTTCCCACCTACTCAACGTATTATCCCATGAAACGTACTCCCCGTTTTCCAACTAATTTCCACATTTTTAAACTTTCTGCAAACAACAACGATTTGGAGGCTAGAGTATAAGCCTCACATCACTAGTACCTGGGTTAGTGGTACATCCAATTTACTTCCACTTCCAATTCATGGTGGGCATGTTTCATTGGTATAACTGGGGCTCTATGTCGATAGGATGTTACGGATCTTAGCAAAGAATAGCCACATAACCTCACCAAGGATGCCGAAACATACTGGAGGCACTATGAAAGAAATATCAGCGTTTAGTCAAAACCCCGCCACCATGATCTACCATCTCCTATTTCGTTAAAATGAATTTCCGTTCCTTTAATACTTTAATAATCATGAAATGATATAAAATAAATACCGTATGATCATATTTTAGCGAAAATTCCAAAAATATCCACAATAATGACGCAGCGAAGGAAGTATGCTGAGAAGAAATGATAGGTCCCTGTTCATGTAAAAATCTAGAGGATTTTAACTTAATTCCATATGTACCTATATTCCATGTGTAATATAATCGGTATATAACCAAGAAATATTGCTCTATTTTACTAAGGTAGTACCATCGGGGGGAATTAAAGTTACTAAAATATGGCGGAGTATACTGTTCTTCGTTTTCAGAGGAAAAGTAACTGGATATACGTACCGATTTATGCATAAATACTTCACACAAATTGATAAATGGAAGAAATAAGTACAAGAATTTATTCTATATTCATCACATAGTTAAGAAGAATAGACATGCTACCTACAAAAAGTTCTTTAGGAGGCTCCAAAAGTAAATCCTACGCTGCTCATAAAAATTCCCTTTACTTTATAGGGTATTCTTCTTTATTTAGAGGGTACGGAATTCTGGAGGAGGTTTACCATGCTAAATGAAACAGAATATTATCTTAACGCAACTTTATTCACGACATGGTCCACGGTCGCGTGAGAATGTATAAACGCATGAAAAATGCGGTATTTATTGACCCTCATTATTTTATCCACCGTTATGAAGTGCAGTTAAGTGAAACAACGGCCATATATGATGATTCTATGAAACATGGTTGCACTTCCGTATTTTAATTTCAAAAATAAATTAATTTTACTCTACTTTGTTTAGAATAATCAATTCAAAATAATAATTTTAAGCGAAAGTAGAATGAATGAATGAATAAAAATTAATATACTGATCAGGACGTGATATTTGCTAAGATCAGTAAACAAATTACATGATAAGTAAATCATGAAAACCACAAAATACACTTAATTTTTGTGAGAGATCATCAAATGAACACGAAGGAGTTGAGATCTTTCATTACATGAATAATTATATAATTAAATAAATAATGCTACAAACATGTAAGAGAGCAAGGAAAAAATTGAAAAGATATCAAAAAACCAAATATAATAAAGAACAAAGAATAGAAGATAGATATTTTTTTACTGTATTTAAGTAGAGAGGATTCTAGGTACCACAATAACTTGGTGCGAGGATTTCTGATTGCCGCACAAGAGTAAAGGGACGAATGATTTCCTCCTGAGTCACGACACATGCACGCGCCATTGCGTGGTCATCGGAAAGACCGAGAAAAATAAAAACACGAAGCTATTGGGAGGCGGAGGGTGGGCTGATAGTGGGATGAGTATGGGCGAGCGAGGGAAAACAATAAGGCCCCGGAGATTAATTGGGGATTCATTTTTCCGGCGTGGGAGATTGGGGGAGATTTTTTTTCTTTTGTGTGTGTATTTTTTCCACCTTCTTCCCACCCTTTTTATTTCAAACTCCGCGGGGAACTCGCGCTGCGTGCTGCGCTCTTGTTCAGGATGAAGCGAGGGAGGAGCGGATGAAAAATCTTCAGTCTCTTCCTCCCTCTCTCATTCGAGCGTGCGATGCGTTCAATGGTGGCAGAGAGAGCGCACAAGGGGGAAGGAGGTGGAAAGTATTCGTCTGGGGGAGACCCCTTTGCGAACCGCGAGGATTTTCGATCTCCAGCGGGAATAAGAACGCTCCACGAACTGATTAGGGGAACTTTTTCCGGGATAGGGGGAGAGGGATGCAGTTGAAAAGCCCCCCCCCTTTTCTCCTCCACTCCCCTCTTGTATTCCGTAACGATGGTGGATGTATTTTTTCCCCCTTGGAAATTTTCCGAAATCGGTGACTTTTGAAAAACTCCGATGAAGCGGAAAACTAGCATTTTCCATGCGAAAAATTTTCCGATTCTCACCGATTGTAAAATCCTCACCTTATTAAAGGCTTAACATCGCGGTTTGCGGCCATTTCTTCCTCATTTAAAAACAAAAGCATTAATTTTACCTCTAAGCGTACTTTTATCCACGAGCTAGACTTATTAACTCGCGCCGTAGAAGCTTAAAACGGTTGCTAACTCGATGTATATTTAGCAGACCTATAGATGGGAGGTAATGCATAAGATTCACAGTTTAGAGAGGTATACAATAAATTGTTATTTGGTCGATAAAGTTTAAGTACAATTTTTCGAACGGAGATAAAATGTAAATGACGGCTGGAAAATTAATAAAATGCCAAAGTAGCTGAAAAAGTTTCTACAAAAGAAAAATGAAGTCCACATTGAAATAACTCGTGTTCAGTCCTAGTGATTTATTTTGTTGTGACTTTGCAGTTACTCCATGTATACAAAAGAAAAACAAACAAATATTCATTTTTTTCAATCCACCAAACAATGTTGGCATGATAAGATACTCTGGTTGAGTCTTGAGTCAGTACGCCACAGTACTGTCCGATTGATGCCAGCATCACAATACGATATGGGTATTTAGGAAGTTCTTCCTTCACGAATACAGAAGTAAATATACAATCTATAGGTACTATACTTCGTTAAAAAGTGAAATAATAAGCGACTGATGTTCTAGCAGCCATACTTCTCAAAAATGTAAATCTAATGCTCTTCCTCCCATCAATCAGTCTGCCAAACATAAATCGAGCTATAATGGAATTAAAGCGACGGAGTCGAGCTTAGCATGGACGAAAGACGCATTTCAGTCGAAAAAAATCGAGTGGGAGGGATAGACGCATAACGAACAGACATAAATCCTTGAGGAGGAGGATGAGGATAGCTCATGAGAGCCATCCCCCTCCCACCTCACGCACTCCCTCCGCCCCAACTGACAAAAGATAGCGTCTCTCGGCTCCCAGTCCAGCAAAACTAAGGGCTTGTCTGCAGGCACGGAAATTGATGATTGCCATACTTTGGGACCCCTTGAAAAACTTTTTTTCCAACTCCCTCCCTATTCCACTCTTTTCGAGGAATAAAATGTACATCCCCCTCTCACTTTTCCTCTTTCTTCCCACTTCATGGCCTATCTCTCCCGGTTTCCGGTCCTTATTCTTCCTCCTAAAGGAGCTCAACTCGTCCTCATTGGGGTGCAATGCTCATGTGCTACATGACTTGTCTATGAAAGAATTGGAGTAAACCCAGCGAACAAATCGCGTTGAGACATTTACGTGTTCCCTACCGGCTAAGGGCTTCCACATGTAAGGTTAACTTTCATTCCAATTCCCATGTTGTGACTATCATCAGCGATAAATGCGTTCAGCACTATATGGCAGCTGATTATGGGCACCATGCTTATCAATGCTAGGAAGATTTTGATACGGAGTGCGGCGTTGCATGATGCAGAAACGAGATGTCTAAAGAAAGAGAAAAAGAATAGGCTGCAGGTGTTTTAAGATATGACTGTGGATGAGAATGTAGATAGAGCTGCAATGGATGAAAAGGAGGACGAGTATAATGATGAGGGAATGACAAGGACCTTTTGTGACAATATATAAAGGAAAGACCGACGAAAAGCGTAGTACGAAGTTTATCACCATCTGGTGCAGAAACTCATACTTAAGAGACGATGAAGAGAAAAGGCAGGAGACTATAGAGATGTGGGTGTGAAGGAGAATGGATAATCTGTAAAAGACGGAGAGAAAGACGAGCGAGGAAGTTCCTGCTGTGACGGCTGAGGAGAGGAAGCGTCTGAAGGAGATTAGGAGGTAGCTCAGTAAGTGGTAACAGGTAATAAGGGGCGAAGAGATGCTAAAAGTGGGGAGACCGTTGCGTTAGTGAAGATGGAGATGAATGTGTATAGGCTTGGATGGATGGGATGAGGGGAGATAGGAATGTACTGAGGTGATGAAAAAATTGGGCACGAAGAGGTACGTAAGTAGAGGTCTCCGTCAGTAAAATTGTGGATAATGTTTACTCTAAAGTTTTTTATACCTATCCTCGGTTGAAAAAGTAAGATAGAGAGGCTACTTCACTCTGGTTAGGCCACACCTCAAATACATTGCGAGCATTATTGGCCCTGGTCATAAATATTTAACCAAAACAAACTAATAAAATATTAAAAAACTGTAAGCTTTGTTAAAAACTGATACGAGCAAACATAAGAGTGTTCCACAACTTTTAGAGGGATTAAGGTGGGAGCCACTAGAGACTCGGAGGCTACACGCAAGGCTTAAGTTCCTGGAGAAATTCAGAACAGGTGTGTTTCAGAGCGACACAGAGAATATTATCATGACGCCTCACTACATTTCTAGGTCTGACAGAACAGTTAAATAAGAGAGATACATTGCCGAACGGATAGGTATAAAAACTTGTTCTTTCCGTAAAAATAGGCAATAACAATAAAACTTAAGTCCACCCTTTAATTCAGGTCGCCATATTATCTTCCAAAACCTTATCCCTTACATATTTACACGGCTAGTGTCCGAACGCCCCTTTCCACACGCCCATGCGGCGGTGATAGATGCAGAGTAACCCCCAAAAAATATATATACTACGTTCTCATAAAATCTATTAATGAAATTCTATTGATGATACACATTGACAGAATGTAGCCTTCGTATTTCACTCTGTGGTTCAGATAAGTTTTTTTCCGATCATTTTTAAGCTAACTTATATAGTTACAATTATACCACTACGTGTGTCAAGAAGACAAAAATAATTGCATATGAATTGAGGTCTCCGCCAGTAGATGTACATAATTATATATTCTCTCATTTGTCAGGTCCACCCAAAACGGTAGATTACCCAACAAAAAACTAAATATGCTTCTGTCACATAAAATCTATCTGAGATTGTATAAAACATGATTTTCCAGGTTTAAGTCTTCATATTTCATTCCGTGGCGTAGAATAGTTTTTTTGCGATCAATTTTAACCTTACTTTAATATTTTAAATAATACTATTTCCACGCGTAACAGTTAATCCATGCCTTGTTCACACCAAGAATTTAAATACCTCACTTAAAAAATGTTGCATGGCTCACGTGATGAATTATTCCATTATGTTAACGACATTCAATGCGACACAACGCGTTCTAGACCGTTACTCAAGAGGTGCCCGAGCTGATGGATCCCGGTGCACACGGCGCGTACACTTATATCGCGCGTTAATTCTTTCCTTCCGATGCAGTGAAGTCACCCCCACCCGAGACGCCCGTTCTCCATCCTGATAACCTACCCACGTAGTATATCATCCCATCAACGTTCGCCCACCAAGTCTTCCCATAGCGACGAGACGAGGCAATTAGCAATTTGAGCCGTCCTAATTACCGTCGGTGTACGTCTCGCATTCATTTTGACTCGATGGTACACACCTGTGTCGCCATATCTACCCACGAACTTCCTCATTTTTACCATTTTTACAAATTAATGACTCATTAATATTATGATTGCCTCCGAGCTAAAAAGGAATCAAAAGATTGTCGTGATGGGATTTCCATCTAATTGGTTGGCCTTTATAGACCAAACGAAAGAAAAAAATTCGGCCTGAACCGGGAATCGAACCACGGACCTTTGGTTTGCCGTTACAGTAACCGTTACAGTATCCTTCACCAGCACTCATATAAAAAAAATACACCCGTCATGTTTGAATATATTTTCAAATGGCTAAGCACGGCTTAAGTGCTGGTGAAGGATACTGTCTCTTGGTTGTGGCTTCTTTGAAGTCCTCTTCACCTTCGCGTTGCCATCTTTGATGGACCGCAAGGGCCTAAGATCTAGTTCCACTGCATCCACCAAAATTGCCATGGGAATTAGGCAGCCTGGATAGCGTAGTGGTTTGCGCGTTGGTCCGGCAAACCAAAGGTCCCTGGTTCGAATCCCCGTCCAGGCCGAATTTTTCTCATGGTAATTCCTTCAAAAAAATTCGTGTTTGAAAATACATTTGAAAGAAAAAAACATTGCGAATGGAATAATTAGACTGTTGATCACTATATCTTCTAACATTGCATTAGTCCCAAGCTCAGTGATTTCTGCCCTCCATCAACCCTCGTGACTCCCGATATCACCCATTCTTTTCTGAATTGTAAGAACTAAGTCTTTAAATCCTCTAGTCATCGTTTTCAAGGTAATTTGATCGAGATACGATTTCACCCTGACATCAATGCACTTGATCTCATTTTAAGGAAAATATCACACCTTTCCAAAGATACTAAATTATCAGCCCTTAACTACAAAACTTATCGAGATATTTGCCAAAATCTACCACATGCACAGTTTACATGGGAACTGGTACATGTATGCACTCCAAAGAGATATTTAAAAAAACAAGAAGTTACTCCTTTAGTTCGTCAAAAATTAACACGATGTAGTTTGTATGTTTTCCCAACTATTTAAACAAATTAATATAGTCACCGCAGTAATTTTTTTCAGAATCATAATAAATCCTTTCGCAGAAAACGAGTTTAAATGAGTCGCGTGAGATAAATGAGTCAAGATGAATGCTTTTATTATACTTTTTTAATTACTTAGACTTAAAGTAATTTTTAAGTATATTATTCCACTACAAAATGTTCTTATAACTTCAACGTTAACCATCCATCCTTCCAACAGTTGCTGAAATGAAAACGATAAATTGAATACAGTCTCCACTTTCACCAGGGATGCATCCTGCTCAAACTACCTTAATACTCCTGTGAACGTTCTTTCCTCAAAGTAAAGCCTAAAAGAGTTGAGAAACAACAGTAATTTGAATGAATGAACAACATGAGACGCGTCTCGTATGCCACCTATATTTATCGTACCAAATACCTAGTGAGGATGGACATAAAGCTTTAAACGCAAAAGATTAAGAAAATTCCAATGCATAACCGTAAAAGTAACGAATAGAGCATTAAATCGGAAGAAAATGCCTTTTTTTAGTCCTCGATGCTTCTCTATAACAGGTCAACTGTCTTCCTTTTTCTCTCTCTTTTAACAACCGAACGCGTTCTTTCATTTCGGTCTGAAATGTCACACGTAAAAGGAGATTTATTTTCAATCGGGTCGGGTGACGAGAGACAGACAAAGCTTGGGAAGAAGGAAAATGGCCTCGGGCGGGAGAGACAATATAACTACAAATAAGAGAGAAATGAGGTGAAAGAACGGAATCCGTAAACGCATTATATATAATTTAGTAATTTTTATGGCTGTTTTTAAGTCATATAACCATTTCACCACTTAAAATTATGATAACCGTTCCTCAGACTTAATGGAACAGCAGTTTGTGGCCGGGTATATGCAACAACCCTTCCTAGACACTCATGATAACTCCTTCGAGACATAAAATTTTTCCTTTTTGATTTTTGCCTCAAGGTGATGGCAGACATATTAGCAGAAATAAGAAAAATATTCGTTTTTGGGGAAACAGGGGCGTCCATACTAAATGGAATCTAATAGGAATACTTGAGGCGGAGGCAATTCACTAGTCCTTTAGCCACAGCTTCAATGACGAGCAAAACTGAATGAAATTTCCGATATAATATCCTCTCATTTGATCATATTTTAGGAATGAACTAACTATTATTCAAAAGTAATAACTTTAAACGTCAGATGATGAGCATATCATCAAGTAGGAGGACAGTTAATTTGGGCTTCAACTCAGAGCCACTACAAATATGCACTAAGTAATTAGAGTCTGCAGGTAACCAATTTTGAAGGCTTAATTTACTCACATATATAGTCTAAACGTAAGAAATCAAGTTAAAGTGGTAATTACGCTCTAATATTCCTGGGTGCAGTTAACATTAAAATGGGTACATGAAAAATCACTCATTGTCTTTCACTAGAAAAACTAAACAACTGAATGAAGCACTGCGTTATGTTAAATAATTTCACTGTGACCACGGTAATCAGTTTCAATCGATAATAAGCCCTTATTCTCAATTCATATTATGTTTCGTATGAACAGCGTGGCTTTTACAAACAGGTACATAACAAACTAATCATATGGGTTCCAATTCTGCAAAGGGTATTATTACTCGTTAGCGATGGATTCGTCAGCAATGATATAGCTTCAAAGTTACGAATAGGCTTTATCCGCGTAATATATGAGATTTAAAATCTATATCGCAAAACAAGAGCTGTTCTAGAGAAGCATTCATAACATCATTAAATAGAAGTTTTAAATGAGGATTGTCTGTCGGCGATTGTCGATCGAATGGCCGCCAATAAAGACGCTAACTATGGTCCATGTGGGACGGATTTATGATCCCCATACCAATAATGAGATTTTTTCAGGATATTCCCTCTCTTCCAATTAAACCTACCTTATACGGTAGCCTATGGTACCCTAATGATAAGGATACCGAAACTACGCCTTTATTTGCAGAAAGAAATTAACGTGGGAAATAAGTAAGGCTTATAACGATGAGCCAACACCTGATAAATTATATAGGAATACTTTTTTATTGGTCCTATTTACCTTGAAATTTAGTCTCCAGCTGAATGTATTTATTTTATTTAGATGCGAGCAACATAATTTAGATAAATAATTCACGTGTTGTCTGAAGTTACCTCAACCGAGAACATTACACATTTTCGATGTATACCTACCAGATAATAAGAAATATAAAAGAAGGACACATTCCAAAGTTGTTGGTAAGTGCACAGCAAGGCTGAGAATTTGGAGAAATCAAACAGATCCAGCAAAAATATGTTCTGGAATGTAGAAATTCGCAATATATTCACACACGCAAAGTTTGTAAGACCACTTTTACGCTATCACCCGTTGTAATAGACCTCATTCAAACTGGCTTGTTAGGTATCCATTACGCCAGACCTTCGCAGAAACATAAGGTTTCTTCGCGGCAAACGAGCGCCATAGATAACACAATAATGGTGTAATTAGCGCTCGGGATCCTGGGGCAAGTAAGAGAAAATTTGGATGGTAATCTTGCGGCTAGAAGTTGAAGACTGAACAGCTGAGTATACAATCCGTAAAGCGGGGTTTAGTGCGCCGCTCTGGATCTTAGTACCGGCCAAAAATTATGCGAGAGTGAATGGGGTAATCGAGGCTGGTTTAAGTAGTTTAACTCTATGATAAACAAGCTGCATATCACCCTCATCAACACTTAGGACGTATCTGCACCAAATATATTGCAAAATAGAAAATTAAAATCTTCAAATTATAACCTCTGGTCGGAAAATGAGGATAAAAATGAATAAAAAATCCAGGCGTGGTGCCCAAGTCACCCTCGGCAACAGCGAAGTAAAGTGTTGCCCAGCCTAAGGGTGCAGGTTTGAGTCCTGCCTTGGTGGGTTTTCATCCACTCAAGACATGTTTATAGGATGTGTAAATGACAAATGCAGGAGTGCCCTATAAAGTCTTAATTCTGTGCCAAATAAACATAGTAATGCGGCTTTAAGCCGCTCAGGAGTTATCTGCAAAAGTGCATAATTAGTGCTAGATATTGAAAATTTTACCTACTGCTGAGCTGCCCTTTTTTCTGTAATACATTCAGTGAAATCATTTTACCCCGATAAAATTCTGTGTAACTACTAATAACTCTACACACACCAGGTTTTTAATTGGAAATGCGACAGAGTCGGTATCATAATTGCGGATATGGTAAAAACTAATTTCCTAAACTTGTACGGAAGTATGTGAATGGAGACTTTTTTAAAGTTCACAGTCATTATTTGCAAACTGCTTTGCTATATTTATTAACGCTTGCAGCGTTATGTAAATAATTAAGATGCCAGCCTGAGCATAGATAAATCTACAAAAGTATTGTACGGCTTCATTTTACCATTAGGTTAGGTGTATTGTAATAACTGAAGATGCATTACGTATTTTTTTATTAATATAGAGCAGTACCGAAGCACCAAATAGCCCCAAAAATTTCAACGGACATAATAGGTTGGAACATTTTTTAGAACAAATGACCATTTGTGGTTCAATGCCATGGTTAAGACATCAATTGCCACACACGGTTTTAGCTACTAAAGGGCTACAAACGAGCGAACAATTGATCGAATGTACTGAAACGGGACCCTGAACTAGGGAGCCTTCGATGAATGACCATAATATTTCACTGAGAACTGCGGTTGCGCCAAAAGCCATTCAACACAAAAATATATTAGTGACGGAATATGGCTGAGATCATGGGACGAATCCTAATGGGACAATGAGCTTCGACAAGAAACGAATGACTAAAAGCGAAGCAAGAGAAAGAAATAGAGATTCCCATTGAGAGCATTGGACACCTGATTTTCGCCATAAAACTTTCGGCAAGGATCATTGGTGTAGACATCCAGACATATGAAGTAAATTAAAGAAATTTAGTTTTAAAACAAAAGAGTGAGCATCAAGCGTTTGGAATCGACAACTAGATATCGAATGTATTCCTCAAATTGAGAGCATACACTAACCGCAGAGAACAAAAACGACATTGAGAGGGAAACACGAATCACTGAAGAATAATTTATACCATCAATGTGCGTTAACGTTAGAATAAGCATTCCTTCTAAATTCGCTTTGCATGTTGGAATAGCTTTCTAAAAATAATACATATGTTAAATCGATACGTTTGTATTTAAAAAGCTAAAATAAGAATTCATTAATATAAATTTCAACTATATAGATTTGTGAAATTGCACAGTAAAAACACCTAAAATAGTAAGTAGATGGCCGTAATTGATTATAAATGTTTAAGTAATTGAGGTAATACTAAAACTATTATAGATAGTTTCGGATGAAAACATAATAGTTTTTCAACATACATTTTTCTCAAAAACATATTTTAAAATATGAAATCATTTTATTTTCATCTTCGAGTGTATTCTTCATTACTATTACAATGTTTGGTATATATACTTCGTAGAATGAATGGGACGCATTGTTTTTAATCAGAAAACAATTAAAAAACCTGTTGCAAATCCATCACAATGACCTCCTGGGTACTGAATATTTTTAATGCCATTATATAGAACAATGCCCCTCAGCCGAAAATCTCGCATGGAAACATCTTCAATGGGAGAAATGGAAGGACAATAAGGGATATGGGATTCGGAGCCAAGATGGAAGAGCTGCAGCTTTGAAAGGATAAAAAAATATTTAGCATTTGGAAAGAATAAAAAAATATTTAACATTGGGAAACCAAAATTCAAATCTTTTGTTATCCCATACAAACAAATTTAAAGCTGTTCTAAAATTACTGTAAACACGTTGTATTTAATGTGGTACTCATTTTTGCTTGTAAGGAATGATTTCAAACACAATAGGATAGCTCTAAAAGACATGAGGTAGAGCGCTTATGTGATAAATGCAAGAAATTTGGAATAGAAATTTTATATTGATTAACTTCGTTAATTTTAAATATTTTTTGAAGTCATACCAAGAAATATTTGCAAATGTCACTCATTATTCAATGAAGCTATCTAAAGAATGAAAACCAAAATTGATGGAATGGGCTTAAAGAACTGAGGCACCAGAACGGCCAACGATAGATGAATGGAGTCCAAAAAAACAGCAACACCAACTCATTATGCCAATTGTACTGATCATTGATTGCCAATGGTGATCATACCCACGCAACATGGTTGGGTTAAGTTGTCACGCTTTCTGAATTTATAAACATCAAATCAATCACTTTCACCCCGAAGCATCGCTTGTATACAGCAGTCCGATTCGACGGTAGGATGAGTAAACCACAGACAGTCCTTAACCTGGCGTAAACAGCAAAAAAATAAACATTAGATATTCGGCAAAGAGTAAATCTGTCCTAAACAACCGTACTCATAAGGAAAACCAACGCGGGGCTGCGAAATTTGAATGTGAATGACATTTCACGGGACCAACATCGTTTAGCATTCGCACGAATGGGGAAATCTAAACGACTCCTACGTGCTTTGCAAACTCTCAAAAGACTCGACAGAATTTAATTAATCCACCGAAAATGCGAAACTCTCCACTGCCACCTCAAATCGACGCACGCCCCGTTGGCGGGGGACGAAATCGAATTTCCCCCGACGATCCGAGGAGGATTTTCCTGGAGCGAATTGAGATCGCGGCGCATAGCGTGCACACGGGAGGAATAGGAGAGAATACAAAGTGAGAGCGCAAAAAGAGATGCAGCGAATAATTAAGACAGGCAGAGAAACAGTTCAAAAGTGGAGTGTACTATAGAAATTTGTGTGATTACACTTCAATATCAAGGATTAGTTCTACACGAAATATTAAAATTTCAGAGGAAATAACAGGAAGAATAACTGTAGGTGAGAGCTATTACATAGCATGTTACTTCAAGAAGATGTTATAATCTCTTACAAGGGACTATCTTACACGTAAAGTCAAATATGACAATGTATAAGGTAGTTATTACGCAAGAAGTGACATCGCAAACACTGAAAAATCTTTCGATGGTTTTTCCCAGTTGAATTTTTGGACCAACGCGAGGAGAAAAAGGACAGGGAAATCTATATTAAAAAGTATTCATTGGCTAAGCAAGAAAAGAGTAACAGAAAACACAAAAGGGGACTGGATAGTCATTTGACAGGAGAAGGGCCTATGAAAAGATGCATAGATGACACCTAATTGTCATAATTCCAACTTAAAAATAATATGAGTTATTGGAGGGTATAAACAAAAGAAAGTAAAAGATGAGCTTTAACTGTTTAAGACGCCAAAGACCATGGAGGGTTGTTGCACTGTTACAAGGGGATGATTATCCAGAGCGCTCCCATTAGCTCGTGGAAAATAAGCGGTGGACGATTATGTGACTGTAGGGGATCATCTCCAATAAATATGTCACTCAAGATGAATGCTGAGAGAAAATGAATGGTAAATATGGATGTAATTTGTGTATTTTGAAAAGTCCTGCGTCCAATGCACCATGTAACTCTCGAAAAAAACAACTCGAGGGAAAAGATTCTGAGAGTAGAATTATCATTTTATAAAAACCAGTCACAAGGGTGTGTCTTTGTTTACTTAAGTCAACCTTGCTTGAAACGCGCCAATTACTCCAATCAATTATCAAATCAAAATAATTAGGTGAGAGTAAAGTTTCTCGCCATCCCTTCAGCTACGCCAAATCATTCCGAGACGAATCGTCCCGCGCATCCATCTGCCACCAGCTTTTGCGAGAGCTGTAGATCCCCGAGAGGTAGTTAATTATGTTCTACCACCACTCTTCGGCGGTGGAAAGAAAAGTCGCACTCACATTCACACGACAACACTCACACAGTCCCCGAACCGGTCTCCCGCGCTTTTGTTCGACCATTTCTCCCTCGCTTCCCTTTCAATAAAAAACTCCCCTTCACTGCTCTTCCCAAACCGCAACTTCTCCTCCATCCTCCTTTGAGTGTCCCCCCTCCCCCTCCATCCTCCATACCCGACGGTGCAAACAAAACGCTTTGATTGCTATTCGCAGTGGGGACGGCAAAGAAGAAAAGAAAAGAAGGAAGCACACGGTCGAAGGAAGGAGGATTACTCCTCTCCACCGTGATTCCTTTATTAGACTTTTCAGAGAGGAAAGAGAAGGGAAAAAATCAATTTACCGGAGAACTACCATTCCTCCCTGTTGGTCTCATCTAATTCTACCATATTCTTTTTCCAATAGTTTATTATACACCAAATAATACGTACGTTTCATTGGCAGGTTTTGCCTGGCCTAAAACCATACCCATAACCCCCGTCTACGACACGTTACGGGCGACTGGTCAACATTTCTCTAAAGTCCAAATGTCTATTGAAAAAATAAAAACGCACACACACGTATACTGTACCACTGTCATTGCAGTGCCCTACTCAAATTAAACAATACAAAATACTAAATCAACTTCTCTAGCCGACAGGTAATAAAAACTAAAGTTTAGGGTCTAACCGTCACATAATTTCTCGCAAAACTAACCCTAATATTTACACACTTCACTTCATACAACACTTCTTTTCCACAACGTACTTCGTCCGTATCCCGCGTCGCTGCATAGCGGGTTCATTAGAGTCACGTAAAAATTTCAAACAGGTTATACAAACCAGTTTTACGCTTAACATTGTAATTACCCGGCACATAATTATCTCTCGATTTGTAAATTCCTCGCGTCTAAATTTTTACCAACCATACTTTCAACTAATGATGACATTATCATGAAAAAAAGAGGGAAAATCCATTAACCGATAAACTGTCACTCGACTTTCCTCTTCCCATTCATTACAATTCTTTACCAACAGATATATAGTCAAAAAGATTTCACAGACAAGACCAGCAATAACATAAGAATCCTTTTTTTTGTTTTCGTATGTTTTTGCTAGTCGAGCCTGTGACATCTTTTTCATAGCTAAGTGTACACCATGAATGTTTTTTTATCGTTTGACTATATATGAATATGTACATTTTCATCTTGATACTGGTATTATACGTCAAAATCACTGTCAGAAAAATAAGAAATGTGGGATGTAAATAGCGCGAAATTATTGCATTCAAGATTATATCTTAGATTATGGATCTTTCGAAGTGATGCCTGGATATTATAATGCTGGTGAAATGATGATCTGTAGAAGTTGGATATAGACAAGACGTGTAGATGGAAGTTCATTAACAACCAAGCATCTAATCGAAAACCAAGTGGCAAGTTTACAAATCAAAGTTTCAGGTTAAAATTTGTAGAAACGCGGCACATAATTATCTATCGATTTGCACATTCCACACTTTTATGCATACATCTGAGTGGGAGAGAAGCGATGGAACAAGGACAGAACGAGGACTACTCCTCTCGAATGCGGTTCCTTTATAAGCGACTTTTCAAGAAAAGGAAAGGAAAAAATATTTCACAAAAAAATGGCCAATCACCTCACTTCCATTCTCTTTCCCCCATCCGCTCCGATGACATCCCTTTGTTCTTTTTTCTTCCTTTTTTAATTCGTCCCCAACCTCCTCGGTTCAAAATCCTCTACTCCACCCACGCACGCCTCCCTAGATCTTCCCCCATCCCCACGGCCGCTCTCCTCTTTCCGGGGTAGCCTCTTTCTTCTCCATCTCTTATCCTCCAATACCCACCCGCCCTTGGTCCCCACCTCGAGAGGCCCTCCACCACGTCTCAATTATCACACTCTTCTCCACTCCAAAAAAAGGTGGGGAGAGGGGTGAGAGAACTAGGGGAGAAGGAGAGAGATAGAAGGAGGGAGAGAGGGATTTTTGGTGGGGCAGGGAAAGGGCGGGGCGAGGAGAAAGAAAGGCAGGGCCCCCCCACTTCATTCCCTCAACCCCCCAATCCCGATTACCTTTATCCACTTCTCCCACACCTACTCCCCATCTTCTCATTCCTCCCTCCTCCCCCTCCTCCTTACCCGCCCCTTCCCTCACTCCATCTTCCTCCTCCCGAACCACCACCACCCGTTCTTATAACATGCCATTTACTTTTTTAATCTGAGCCCTTAGTCTCACAAAACCTCGCCTCTCTACTCACCCTCCTACGTTCCGTCTCCCTCTTTCTCCGACCCGCAAATTTGTGCTCAAAAACAATAGATTAAATTAGATCTACCCAGATGGAACCAAAGTACTCGGTAGCGTAGGAGAGTACTCCTTACACCCATACATTACACCACCCATCATGCAGTAACCTTATGTGGTAGACAGTCATAAAAGCAAAATCTAGATGGCAGTGATTAAATAAGGTAAATATGTGAAAGAAGAAAAACTTAGGAGAGAAGTACGGCAGGTATGTACTCGATATTGAATATTGATATTGAAAAAGGAGTAAATTTAATAACACCAAGCACACGTACTCATCATATCGTTCCCTATAAGGTTGGACACAATCAAAAACATTTACCAATGTTGGATAGGATTTTACAAGTTATTCAGCTTAAATAATGTCTACACACCACAAATACACACCTCTTTAGCTTATTTAAGGCTGAGGAAATCGTTTATCTGAATGCTTTTTTGCTCTAAAGACTCATGATAATCTCTCCGTTGAGATATGTTGTCTACCTACACATTCACGGCTAAAATCTACCTCCCACTATTCGCCTTTTCATATATTTTAGCATCATTCTCCTACTTTGGGGGGAGTGTTTTAGATATTAAACAGCGTCATACCACGATAATCCACGTAAACATCAATAGCAGTTCTCAAACAGAAGATTGTAACTATGCAACTCTCCATACCATGCTCTAATCATCCAACATCAAGCATTCCTCACGATTTGCTCGGCCTCTTTCATCTTTGCAGTTCCTCAATAATTCGTCCCATTGACTTCTCTTTCTATCACTGTTCTCCTCTTCCTAACCCTTCCATTTACTCCTAAACACAAATAGACATTGAAAAAATTCTGTAAGAATAACTAGAAAACATCGTCATAATACAGTAACCGCGTCGAATCGATTGTTACGCAGCTAACTGTATTATTACAATTATTATCAGGATGCTTTAACTGTGTTTTTCTTATTCTATTATTGATAAAGGTTGCCAGTGTTTTGAAGAAGACTTTTTGTATGCCATTCAACAGCAAGTATCTAAATATCATCAGTGTCGTAGAAGTAACAAACAACTCCTATTTCCACAACATCTATCATGAAAAAGGGTGAGCGGTTTCAAAAGAGTTACATTTACAGGTTACATCAATAATTCCTTTCTCCAGATCGTCGTTAAGTTCTACCTCCCCCAAACATAAGGCCTATTTCCATAATTTTTCTTCTCTCATTTATCCAACATTCCTCCCTCCATCACGGCCTTCAGTATCAAACGCTGTATTTTATTCCTGTACGAGAGTCTACCGTACATTTCAAGGAAATTTATTTACTTACAGTTAATGGGCAATTTTCTTGCGATAAAACATGCTGGATGGCTTATTTATCGCAAAAATCAAGATAAATTCCCGTGCGTGAATACTCGCTGCCCCGTCAAAAAGTAAGAGGTTTGTTTTCTGGCTTCCCATTCTTAAGGTTTGGACTCGAACCCCGGCTGAGGCCCAGATTTTACATATTTCAATCGTATAGTAGCCGTCGGATGCAATGCTTAAGTGTGGATCCCATCGGTGCTCTCCTCTGATTGAGCGATAATGCTGTCACCGGGTTTTTCTCCGTCCACTCCCTGAAATAAATCTATTACCGTCCAACCTACGAATCCCAAATGGCGCAAATTACCACATTTTTCGATCGCCTCCCCAGAGTAAAAAAAACCTACTGATTGCGCCATACTTTAATCCATGCCTCGGTTACTCCCAAAAAAACCTCCCTCCATCACAACCAAAACGCCTGCTCCCTTTTTATCGGCCTCCTTTCGACGGATCAACACTTTCTTCTCGATCCTCCCTCTCTCACTCCTCCCTCCTCCCTGAAACACTCCTTTTCACACCCCCATCTTTCTCCCCCCCTCTCGCCACAAACTACCATAGGAAACCGCACCATACCCTCCTTAAACCCCACACTCCCCCATTTTTCTCGCCATGATTGATCATCTCTTTCCTCCGAGTGGATGAAACGGTGGGCAAGAGGGAGAGGAAAGTGGGGAGTGGTGAGATGGGAAGAAATGGGATGAGACTAGGTTGGAATGGGGAGAAGAACCGTAGATTGCGGATGCGGGTGGTCCAGGGGCGCTCTCACAGAGGCGAGGGGGATCAAAGCATGAGCAGGAAGGCTCTGTGTGTGGGTGAGATCTCATGGAGGGGGAAGGATTTCTCAGTAGGGCCAGCGGAAATGGTGCAGAAGGAGAGGGAGAAGCGAGGCTGGAGGTTGGTACTGGAAAAATCAGGTAGGAGGGGGTTCGGTAGATTACTCACTGTCCTCTCATCCCGGGGGTCTGCGTTTGAAAACTGGCAATTGCGAACATTTTTCAGAGTAATTTCGAATACCACAAGCATAAATAGGCTACTTTCAAAAAAACATTTCAATTGCATCCTCTGTCTGTCGAATGGTACGTGAAACTCTTACCATCTTTGAGCCTTTAGTTTAGAGTAGGCCTATGTAGGACTATGTCGACTAAGCTTAGACCTTTAGTTCAGAGTAAGCCCATGTAGAGCTAAGTGGACAAAGCTTACTTCCTGGGTTACCTCTATGCCTAACTCCTTCGCATGCCAATCCCCAGTTTCAACCTCCTTTTCCCTTTCATATCCTCACCGATTGCCTCGAATTTTGAATGAAACCACTAATTTCCTAAGCTACCATCCTTTTTTCTACCTGTCTACGAATCCTTACTAACTCAGTTATGATATGCATGACTGCAGTTTACGGTCATCTCCTGAAGTAACCAACCATCTAGCAAGGAGAACAGAAAAATGGAGGAAATGGATACTATAGGCTGTGGAAGAATTTTGAAATACCGGTTGCAAGAAAGTGATAACCAACTTAACAAATACTGTATCCTTTGGCTGGGGCATCCAAATTGTATAAACTTAGCTCCTTTTGTAAATAGTAAGCTAAATCTATCTCCATACATACACTTCCTATGTACATTTCCTACAATTTTTTTAAAATACTATTTGAAAATGGTGACCCACTGGATGACAGGGAGATGCAGAGACAGAGGGAAGATTCAGCGGCGATGGAAGACATTGGGGGCAGAGGGAGGGAAAGACAGGAGTTGGAAGAGGAGGCAGTAGGGGAGGGAAAGAGAAATGGTGGGTGAGGAGATGAGTAGTTAGATTAAAAAAATCGAGGCAATAAGGAAAGGATGAGTTAGGGAAAAAGAAGAGGAAGTGGGAGGTAGAGCTGCGGGAGGTATTTGGTGAGTTGAGTCTTTTAAGAGAGAAGGAGGGTGTTCCCCCATGGGTGAGAGGGACGATGGGGTTGAAGAATGAAGAGGGTAGCTTTGGGGGAGGAATGTGCCGAAAGGAGGGAAACGGAAGGGGGAGGGACGGAATGAGTGAAAGAATGGACGCTTCTGAGGGGAATGAAGCAGTCGGGATTCCGGATTTGAGAGTCCTTATTTTTTTCCGCCCTTTCTTTCTCAATTTTTTTCATAACGCTTTGTTCGCGACGACGTGGCCGGGGACAATGAGGCACCGGCGTGTATTGATACAAATTTTACGAATCGCATTTCTCCGATTCAAATGACAATGTATATCACTGTGAGAATAATTCTTTGAAAAGGGACAATGATATACGAAATCGGGACAACGGTCGAGGGGAGATGAGTAATTAAAATTGAATTTAGCTTTGGAAATAATTCTATTTAAATCTTCATCTGGCAGTTAATCAAAGTCAGGAGTCCATACTGCCGACATAATTCCTGAAAATATAATAGTCCTTATTCATCAAAACTACTCTGTGTCAGGAAATCGATTAATATAAATTTAATCGCACTCCAAAAAAGGCATGATATTGGCTGATCTCAAGTTAATAGTAGCATTCAGGACAGTAAAAAATACACTATTACTTTCCCAAGAGCCGAAGTAGCAAGGATGATGAGTACAAAAGGCCCACATGTCCAAAGGATTAAACAAGGTCAAATTGAGGAAATTGAAAAACACAACACAAAGTAAAAACCACTTGTGACGTATTATTTACATCACGATTTTTAAAAAATCATGCATCCGAATGAATTTCCTCCTCTTCCTTAAAGTGAAAGTATTGCGTATCACTCTGATAATCACATCATGGGGTCGTGCGTAAGCTACATTACCGTTTTTGGTGACTTTTTACTCCCTCCCCCTTCGTTGACAATAGTATTTTTCACGACCCCTCCCCACACCCGACATGTGACGTCTCTACCAATGAAAATTTCAATTTAAAATTATTTTCTCAATTATTGAGAGAGTTTATTTTGAGGAACAGGTTGAAACAAGACAAAGAAAGTAGCCGAACTAGATATAGTAGAGACATCCCGTGTGCCCTTCTTCATGTTAAACTCTGTAGTAATGTCGACGTGATGTTGACAAGTAAGTAACGTAAACAAGAGCATTGTAACAGATACGTTCCTTTGAGTGAACCTCCCACCCCCCCTCGTTACTCGCCGTAGGTTTTTAGGCGACCCCCTCCCCCCCAAGTTGATAACGTAGTTTATGCACGACCTCTATTCCAAAAATCATCCTTGGAGCTACGAGTGCGACGGATCATTGAAAGCACCTTTTCCTGAGATACAGAAACTGTCTGCAGTTTAATTGCAGCCACAGCATCACTTAATCATAAAAACCAAGCCATTTGCACAATGGAGGACACCGTTCGAGTCGGGAGTAATTTCACTGAAAATATACATTTTTGACACGTTTGAACGTCAAAACTCCAACTTCAGGTACAAACTGCCGGCATGCGTCTGACATCGTTGATTTCAATATTTGAGGAACAGAATCAAGTTCATCAATCATTAAGTCCAATAGGAACGCTAAAACACAGCATTATACAAAGTGCATAGTGTAGTGCATAGGATTTCGATGAAAAATATACTCCAACTCAACCACTGTATTCTCATGATGAGATAGTTTAGCCCATCACACAATCCGGTACTCAAAACTATAGTTTTTGGTCTTACTCTAAATTCTTTACCAATTATCACTGGATCCGACAATAGCTTCACTCCACTCCCATTTCCGAAGTTTCACTCCCACTAACATTCTCACAGTACTTTTTCTAACATAATAGTACACAGCTGGTATATATTTTCTGCTTGAATATTTTCACGGTGTAAAAACCGAAACTAAAAATACATTCTACCACATAAAACTCTCATAAAAAATTGAAGTCTGGTAAACTATACGAAAACAAAATCTTCCGCAAACATAAAGTAAATGAAAAGGACACGTTACCAAGCGGTCGACGTTCCCTAGAAATTCATAAACCTGAGCATGTTCACTGCCCCACGACAAGACTTTTCATTCTAATCTGCCATTTGTCTAATATCATGGATTTAATATTCCATCAGTGGGTACAGCGGCAGGGTTATCGTATCCCACAATCACCACAGCGGAAAGAAAGCAAGAAGGACGCACGAACCAAGAGCGCGCAAAAACTTACGATGCATTTTTTGGGGCATTGCACGAAAGGTTGCACTCGGGAGAGACGATTCGTCCAGAAAAATTTAACGAGAAGGACTCTCTCTCTCTATCTCCCTCTTCAGTCCTCAGAGTCCATTCGAGTTTCCCGAACTTACCTCATTACGAAGTTTTCCGATGGTCACAGTAAATTTCGAATCGAAGTGAGCTGTTGCACCGTTTAACTCAGCTAAGAGACTAGAAATATTCGCTGCAGAGAAGTAATGCACACTTCTTTTAACTCCTAGAAATTTAACGGAGCGGTTAAATGAAAGAGAAACCAACATGGCATCGCGCATTTAAAGGACGTTCGTCATGACTGCAAGGGAAAAATAATTTCGGTTCCCTAAAAACACTCACTCTGGCCCTATAAATGTGGTCCGGCTACAAGATCTGTTAGTGAACAGTCCTGCCTGTTTTTGTTCGCTCATATCTCAGGTTCCTGTATCGTGGTTGTGAACCTAGTGAGGTACCAGCGAATTTTTAAGGAGATTTTAATTTAGGAGATGAAAATTTTAGGAAGATTTATAATTATGACGCTGGTGAAATTTTCAACCGAATCTGGCGTGGTGGAACAGTATTTCAATAATTAAATTAAACATCAGGAGTTTTTCTGTCCACATAAATGATTATGCATAAAGATACATTACACGCGTTTCAACTTTTAGGTGACATCATCAGGTATACCCGATGATGACGCCCTAACGAGCGTCGAAACGCGTGTAGTGACGTGTAGTGTATCTTTATACATTACATGTAAGTGAACAGTACAAACTCCTGCTGTTTAGTTTAATTATTAGAGAAAAATGGCTGAAGTTCCGACAGCCCGTGCAATGAAAACCATTTGCACTTTAACTCATTTCTAAGGCTACTCAAAATTATTTTACGCAGAAAAAACTAAGTTAATAATGACTAAAGTTACATCAGTTTGCGGTACTACATGGTGGACTCAATACTCGTTCACGGATAAATTATCATACGTATCTCCATAGCCGGAAACATCGCGGTGAATACCACAATGTCCAAACCGTAGGCACAGTACTGCCCAAGTATTGGAAAATAGCTGCTTCGTAGGTATCCATAATTGAACTTTTTCCTGGCAAATAAAATTATGCATATATATTAGCAATGCTTCCACCATTTCTTTCAATGCTCTCCTAAACTGGCACCCTAAAAGTAATAAAATTATCTCTAAGCCTTCCACAAACATGAGGCAAGTCAACTGAAACCATTTTGTAGTTCCAATTTGGCAATGGTGTAAAATGAGTAAACCTCGAATCAACCTGCGTGAACAGTTTCTCCAACTAATTGAAACTTGGGAGAGAAACAAAAACAAAACGATTCAAACTTAATTCAGGCATCAATAAAGAACCAGTTAAAACAATTACGTCCCCTCCACGGAGCGAAAGGCCCGGTATTAGGATTCCATGATAAATAACCGGGCGAGGAATAAACACCGCCCCTCGCAGAGCTCACGAAATTTAATCCGAAAATTCGTCCCACAGTTTAGTTCCTGATAACATACTGCTGGCGAGCGGATGAGCCTTCAACTCACCCCAACCAAAAAACACAAGACGCGCCTCCTCTTCTTTTCTCTTTTCGTATTTACTCCATGTCTCGTGGGAGGGTGGGTGGGATAATAACGCTTGAAAGGAAACCTAAGAAGCGGGGAAGGAGGAGGAGGGGAGATAAGTGGAAGAAAAGACGAGATGATGGAGGATTGGAGGTGATGATGAGGCATGTATTTGGAAAGGAAAATGTGAGACTAGCGCGGGAGAGTAGGAATGGAAAGGAAATTAGGGGAAGGAAGAGAACGGAGGAGGTGGGGCTTCAGGAGAGAATTATGGGAAGAGACGGAGTAAGCGTAGGTAGATGAAAGGGACGAAATGAAGATTGAGGGCGAGGAATGGGAATAGCACAACAGTGGAATTGTCAACGGAGTGGGAATGATGCGATGACGGCAGTGGTCGCAAGAGGAGACCGAAGTTTAGAATGATTGAGGGGAGCGCAAAGAGGAAACAAGAGAGAGAGAGGAAATTGGGCGAAGGAAATTTGAGACGGAGAACAGGAAACGGACAAAATATATGAAATAAAACAAATATGATAGGAAAAAGGCCATCAAGGAAGAAAGATCGTCAAAAAAATAAGGCCAGAGAACGTTCGTTTAATAAAAGCCTTGGACTGGCATGCGACAGAATACGAATTCGTCAAAGTTGAGTTTTGTGGTTCCAGAAAATGTTAGAAATACGAAGTATTAATCAAACAAGGAAATAAAGCAAAGAGACCTTGTAGTAATTGAAAAGATCCAATGGTCATAAAACTTCGGATTCATAAGTTAACATCAATATACAGGGTTATTTACATGATAAAGACGTTATTTTTGTTTCGTTTTAGATGAATTCATGCCCATCATCCAGGTTAAATTCGCGTGGCCTGGTATCATAACTGGATTGCGTCACCGAGCATGTACGAGATCTGCTGGCTAAAGAGACCTTTATTGTCATTACAAAGAACAATATGACCCTGAATGTCATCAGATTGCAAATTTATAACAGTTTCCCGCAATATACAGGGTTATTTACATGATATACTCATTACTTTTATTTCATTTTTGGCGTATGCATGTACATCATCCGCCTTTAATTCACGTGGCCTGAGTACCAAAGCTTGATCATGTCATCGAGCAAATATGATATTCGTTGGTTATGCGGCTAAATGTGCCCCAGAAATTTTTTGCGGACGATTAAAATTGCGCAGATTTAACGCGCTCGCTAACTGTTATAAGTTGCCGAGGGATTCAAATTTGGCCCACGGGATCAACTCCATATTTCATCTGGTTATTATCTAAAATCCATTGAGAACGACGAATTAAAAACTTATGCGGATAATAGTCAGATCGTCTATACTTTTTCCCGCTTTTAAAAGTTAAGAATGAGAAAATTTTAAAGCAGGTTTTTCCGAACAAGTTTACTGGTTTAAAATATTTGTAAAGTAAAAGCAATTTTTAGCAAAGCATTCAATGTGAATATAAACATATTCTCTACGCACGATCTATGCATACAATTTCTTCGGTACAACAGTGAATGGAATCGAAAAAAATATAAAATATGCTTCCAAGTTGAAACGATGGATACAAAGCGTTTCTATTCACTTAAATCAACATGATTGACATGTTATTTAACACCAATCTGCCTTGTTATTTGAGACGTAAATCTAATTCAAAAACGAAAAGGAAATCTTTCACTTGGTATAAGGACGTCATAATGGTCAAGATAAAGTTTATGACTTCCAAAATTTATTTAGATGTTACCGACCGGTTTTGGCTGTCAATTCATCATCAGCATATGCGATACTCATTAGTTATGCAGCTAAATATGCCCTAGAAATATTTTTGCGGGCGATTAAAACATATATAACGCGCTTGCAGATCTAATTGCGTAGATTCAACTTTTATAAGTTGCCTTTCCGCTACATCACCTGATACTGGCTTGACAGCCAAATCCGGTCTGTAACTTTAAAATACACTGTGGAAGTCACGAAGTTTATCTTGATCATTAAGTAAGTCACTTAAAACTCTATATTACAGATCAGTGGTGTTAAGTTCAGACGGGTAATAGACTCTCTGCTCTAGTGTAAAACTAAGATGAAACAAGTGGAAAAATCTTCGGATTGATCGAAGAGGAACTTTTCCAGGGGAGACTTGGCTCCGAACCGAGGCGCTATTGATCGATAACTTCTGTTCTTCTGTTTGAACAACAGTAACCTTGCTATCACTGGCTGCTCCGCAATTCACTGCGTCAGCCACTTTGAAAGTGGTGACGCTGAAATTTTACCGTCCACGCCATGCTTTGATGAAAATCATCGAGGACAGAAGATCTTCAGAAGCCATTCCATTCGGATGCCACCCCATTCGGAAGCCCTCATTCACTATCCTCATTTACTAATTCAATGGCGGTATACGTACTTCATCCAGCAACCAAGAAAATATACTTTTTGTATAGTACTCCTTTTAGTCTAATACGTAGCCACTTTTATTTTATAAATATGACTTGTTTTGGTGCATAATGACCATGCCGTCGACGCACCCTGCATAAACAAATTCTACAATCATATGTAGCCTTTGTTGAGCTTTCTGGACAGCAGACTCTTGACACCAAAGATGGAAAAACAGAGAAAGACACGAAACGCATAGAAGGAAAGAAGGCTTTACAATAAGCGAACAAGTTTGAAAGTTTGAAATTACACTTCATAATCGTAAATAATCATAAAAAACACTCTCCCTTGAGTAAGAGGTCGCGATACCAAAACACTCTACGTAACGTATTTTATAAAGTACCTATCACGCCATTCCCTTTCGCCCATAGTCAAAGTAAAGTAATTTATTTAATCCCTATAGCCTTAGAAAACTGGTGCCACTTTAATAATTTCATCCATAATGAAGGTACTTACTGTCAACGTGTTTGAAAAATTTCAACTACACTGGCATACTACTACACGGCAAAAAAGCATCTACGATAAAATTAGAAACAAAAAGAAGATTGGAAACGATAGAAATGTGGAATAATTGACTAGTTACGTATACCAAAGAGGAGGATAAAATCGCAGATTTTTTGGTCCCACATAGCTTGAGGAAAAACATACTAGCTGGATTATATTGTGGAGTAGAGGAGACAGACTAAAAGGACCCAATCTTGGTTACAAGGACAGTATTCTGAGAACTGCACTAAAAGGAAGCAACAACGAACTACCGAAGAAGGGAAAAATTGGCTGGGAAGATCGAGAATAGAGTGCATGAACCAAATTAAGAAGGTTGATAAATTATGAATGATGCAAATGATGAGGGATGTTAAAAGGGCGACTATTAAGGAATTAAATTACGCATATTACTACGTGCCTGGGTGGAAAATATATATTCTTTTTGCGGAACACTGTTAATATATTTATTTCACCAAAAGTGTACACACCGTAACATTCAAATTCCCTCGCAAAAGACTCTTTATCCGAATCATGTTTTGTTGGTTCCCCTCTCTCGTCAACGCCCACCCATTGCCAAGGATCTGGAAGCTTCCCTATTTCAACCACTGTTTCCAGAATCCTCTCGAAGATTTCTCCGCATCAGTTTAAAGAAAATAAATAGATAACCGAGCGCGGCTAGTGGAGCTCCACGAAATGCTACTGATTATGATGAAACAACACAAGTTATATCACACGCATACAATAAACTTTAAAGAAAGACATAATCCAAATATTATAAAACTTACTTGGTCTCTTTGAGCGCGAGTCAACATTCAGTTTATTTTCCTGTCCATCTCTCGACTCCTAAGAATATTCAGCCATCATTACAGGATTATAAACAGAGTCTTTTGGTCATCAGATAGATTAATCGCACAAAATTAAGATATTTTTTCTACATGCATTTTGGTACTTATTTTTACGGTTATCCTCGTATATTCTTAAGTACAAAGATATCATACTAAAATACACCTCAGCGTGATGGCATGATACCATTGTTTCTAATATTTCGAGGGAGTAATAGACATTTTTCCTCATTTTTCATCCTCCGAAATGATGTAGTATTAGAAGTATTTCAGAGCTTAAGTGAAAAGTGTAGGGTGCCTAACAACCTGAGAAAGTAACCGGGTAAAAATGTACGTTCCTGTAGTTATAAAAGGTTTTTCGGCACGGTTTTAATTCCAACAAAATTTACCTTAATCAGTGAATAGCTAATTCCATTTTCCAGTCGATGCGCAACAGGAGATGGCCACATAGAAAGTTGTCCCCTTCGTAAACGTTCAAAAAGAACCGATGCGTAAGAAAGGAATTCGCCCAAAGAACTTGCTATGATCCTTTTTTATATAATCTATCAACTAACTAGAGGGAGGGCCACGTTTTTATCTTCAACATATATAAGACACAAAGAGAAGGGCAATAATGCTAACACTAATTAAACATTACCGATGAAAAGTAGGAAGCGTAAAGTTTTGAATTACGTAGGAGAAGGCTTTGGCCAATGATTGAGGTGAAAGCTAAACTCGGATCCCCTACATTGTGTTTATCAGCCATTTCATGGATCAGTAAAAGGCTAGAAAGGTTAATAACTTTTGGAAATGTTACCATTAGGGAAGGAATTTACTAATGCAAAGTTATACTATCCGCAGGAATTTCCCATGTGGCGTTGGAGAAATCGCTCAGTCGTGCAACAGAGTTTGGCTATTTTTGCGAAAAACTAAGCCAAACTTCCATCGCTATTAAGTACTTCCTGATAAAAAAAACATTTTCAGCAGCTTAACTTAATAATGATGACAAACAATTACATGGTAATAATAAATCATGGAAATTTCCTATAAATATTCTCATAGAGACCATATAATTTTCTGCTATCTATTACTCATAAAGATCAACTCTAACACGAAGAAAAAGGTATATCAGAACTAAACTAGCACCTCTGATTCATAGCTTAAGTATTTGAAAGAAAAACATTAGAGAATGTAAGAAATTATTTAAATTTAACACATGATTTCTATTTAAAATAAAGTAGAAACACCCTATCACAAAAGTAAAGGAAATGGTTCTATAGAACGATAGTAAACGTGTTTAGAGTAAACTAGGACGTCTCTCAAAAGAGCAATATAAAGTTATTTCGTTTAAGAATGTGAAACTCGAGTTTTTATACATGCCGTACCAATATATTGTATCTATCATCCCGTACTTATGATTAAAATATATTTCCAAATCAAACAAGCACACGGATGCCTTAATTTCCACAGTGAAGGATATGCTACGAGAATATGAATAAGAGCATCATCGGAAATGAGGTAAAAACATTCCTGAGTGATTTCAGCTTTAAAAAAATCAAGCAGGGGAATAATACGTACATGTAGAATAAATATTAATGGAAAAGGCACATGCTATGCGATAAGTCATACATTTTTGCACAAAGAGCTTCAAAAGACTATGAGTCGAGTTTTATGATGATAATATCATCCTCCTTCAAATTTGAAAAAAATGATATATGAATTCATCAAATAGAATTCACAATTACTTGCAAAAAGTATGTATTGCCAGTAGTTAAATGTGACAAAGTTTAAGAAAGCTGAGTTTTCCACAGACTTGCAAGAAAGTCGAAAATAATCCATTAAAATTATCATAATTTCAAAAGTTGGAGAAGAGAACAGCATCTTCCCATAAGGGGTTTTTATGTGGAAATATCACTTAATACATTTTCAACTAATAACATCGTTTAATAAGTGGAATATGACCATTTTTTCATACTTCCCGATCGTGGATGGATATTTTACTATGAGAAAATTCAATAAACCAAAACCTCAATGGCATACGCCGTTACACTTTTTAGAATACATTAAAATTAGTTCAGGATGGCACTGGCTCACGGAATCATAGCACATAACTATTCTTTTATTTGTTTAAATGTAAAGACATACATAGTGAAACGTTATCAAATCAAACAGAATCTCAAAATCTGACACGCACAATTAACTATTCAAGTCACGTTTGATGAGATTTCATCAGTTCCCACAGTCAATTGCTGTAATATTTGGATTGAACAAGTTAATATGAGGCCTCTATGGGAGATGAGAGTACAACTTTATTTTGCTAAAAGGGGATAAGTAGCTATTCATTCCCAAGAGCTGGAAACTTCATGAAATTTAGTATAAGTACTGCGTCACACTTCTTCATAGCAATATTCTCTCAAGTGGCACTTATCAATCGTTATTTTAAGAAAATGTAACGTTACTCCCAAAATGCTTTAAATTCTTCATGTTTACACAATTGCACAATGAATTCCTTCTCCTGATTTTGCGACCAATAAGACCAGCATAAAATACATAATCATTTTCAAGTAATTAAAAACTTGGAAAAGTAAGGGCAATTCTTTATAGAGATTAAGCGGAATAGAGGTAATGATTCATCATAGAAAGAAGTGCAGTGAGAATGCAATACCCTCAGTAAACGTCTGAATACGAGTTAGGAAAACCTTCACGGAATGCATAGAGGATTGATAACAAGTTATGCATATGAGTATCCACAGAATTTAAAGAATGAAGCGAATGCCTAACTTAAATGACTAACTAACTTGAAAGTTTGATTGTAGATGGCATAAAAAATGAATATCATGATAAAGCTGAGTTTCACGGCTCATGAGAGAGACCCGAGTAATATATGATCATCTCTCACGAACATGTGTGACAGTCAAACAATATTTTCATAAAAATTATATTTTAGCTCACAACTTATTTATTTTCAAGAATTAATAGTAGTATTCACTTTAGAAGTGAAGCTGTAAAGAAACAGGAGTAAAACAACTATTTGAAGAGCGTTAGTACACTAGTAACAATAAACGGCATATAAAAATCTTTTTGGTATATCGCCGCCATATGCGTATATTTGGATTACGCCGCCCTAGCAATATGGGAAGAAAATTATCGATGGTCAAACTTTGATGGATAAAGAATTAAAAAGTTATACCAAAGATAATGCAAAAAATATATAAATAAAATCCACACAACACTATCTCCATGACAGGCACTCATACCCAACACCAAGTTCCATTCGAGGGGTGAAAGTAGAAAAATGTAATAGATAGAGGATTACGTATATTGACAAGAACAATAGTTGGCATGTGAAAGAAAAAAATCTAGAGGGATATCTATTCAAGGTACACAAAATTCACGACTAGAAATCACACCAACAATATTCAAGAAGAGAAATAATAACAGCCATCTAAAGATACGAAAATGAGATTGTTAGGTTGGTCGGGTCTCAAGGGAAGATGGAATCAGGTACATAGGAAACTGAAGTAAGAAAAAGAGAGATCTCCTTCCTTTAAGAAAGTCCAAGAGGAAGGCCTAAATGGTGCGGAAATGTAATGGCACGGTACTAAAAGGAGAAGAAAGAAAAGCGGGCGGAAAAGAACGCAGAGGGAGGATGAAAAAGCAGGAGAAGATGAAATGAGAGAGAAGAGAAGCAACGGCCGCTACCCTGCGTGAGGGAAGCCCTTGATGAGATGGGCAGCAGGAGATACAAAAGTACAGAGTATGGGAGGATAAAAGATGCAGAGAAAGAGAGCCAGAAGCATTAAAATGACAGTGCTCGAGAAAAACTATGGGTGCGAAAAATGGTCCCTGTCGTGTATAATTTCAAATTAAATTTGGAAGATAGCTCAAGAAGATACAAGCAAGGGATGGGCCGTCATTCCATTATTTTTAACGATGAAACACCCTGACGCAAATGACTTATTTCATTTCTTCTACCTTTTCATTAAAACCCACGGTTACACCTTAAGGCATCGCTCTGTTAAATAAGGATTTGTTGACAGTACGGTCTCTTGTTAATAATTCATGATATCCTCCAATGTGTTGATGGTTTCTCAGCAATAACAAAAATATATGTATAACAGTGAAGTATGCTCACGCGTGCAGCTATGGGATGCACAATTTAACCATGTTACCGACATGAGTTGTTTTTAAGGATGTACCAAGACCTTATAAAGAGAGATTTAAATTTCATATATGCACTGATAGGAGCGAAGGAAGCAATGCTTCATCATTTCTCATCCCATAATGCCTTTAGTCGACAACATAGACAGTAAGGTCCGTATGGTTTTTTATCAGGAAGAGGTGAAAAGAAAATAACACAAACCTTGTTTGAGATAAAATCAGCTATATTGTTCTTTTTGGTAATTATTTCGCAAGATCCGTATGTTTGGGAGAAATTGAGTTGTTTGGGCTTTGTCTTACATACTACCCTAGATATAGATGACAGATAATCACGAGGACTGCCGCCATGAAAACGAAAGGTCAGGTTTACCGCCATTCAAACCCAAATCTACCATTTGCCGAAATAAGTTCGTTATTTTATTGCTCTTATGCATTCTAGACTTAGAGAGGATTTATCGAACAGATCGTTCTCACATTTTCAACCGTTGAACTCTGGATGTATCAAGGCTGGTGAGCCAAGGTCGCGGGGAATAAATCCATACTTCTCGTCCACGTGAGCGACGACTTGTCAGAAACATTAAACCAGGCATTAAGCCTGGGTTCTCTATGACATTTCCGTGGGGATTTTACACCATGGTACAGATGCTTGCAAAAATTGCACGAGCAAGGGGTGGCGTATGACAAAGAAAATTGCCGTTTCCGGGAGTAAGTATCATTCTTACACGTAAGCGCACTCAGCGCTCATGTCCTAATGTCACTCAGAGTGCGGGGAGAGTCGAGGTACCATCGCCACAATCCCCTTGTGTTCTCGAGTGGGCGCCCTTCAGCAGCCATCTCCCAAGGACTCCGCACCAAGCTCTTGAAAGTCGAAATTCGAGCCGCAGCAAATTGCACTCACCTTAAAAAGGCTTCAATTCCCACATCGAATGTCTCTCTGCAGCGCACGAGGGCGCGCCCTACTCTGCGCCTCCGTCGTCACTGTCTTCACGGAGTGCCACTCGAAACACCTCCCAATGCCCTCATCCACAAAACTAGCTCTGAGAGTAGTTATTAATACAGAGCAGGTTTAACAGGCTTTCATTCACCCGAGCTCCCAAACTTCCTTCGCAGAAAAGCGATTCACCTCTGATAGGTCGTGAGGTAATACTAGTTAGCGTGATGGATCACCCACGTATTTGTTAATTGGAAAAGTTGACGCAAACATGAGAAATAAATGTAACAATTCCACATCAAATGATTGTATTAGTTCTGAAGATGTCACTTAGTAACTAACCGATCTGGATCCGCGACTTAATAAGTGAACTTTTCTCGGAGTAAAATCATTCACAATAAAATTCCTCAGTTAATAAACGCAGCTTTGTTTTAGAAAAGTCTACTAAAACACCTTTGAGGTTAAAGTTAGTCTTTACTTAGAGGCACGAGGCGCTATGGCACAAACACATCCACATCACGGCATTAATTTCATGGAACCTGTACGTACACCTCACTCATTACAGCTTCCACGAAATTCCCTACAGAAGAGGGTTCACCTGGGTAACTTAATTGGTTATAGCACCCTCGGCGCTGGGTTCGAATCCGACTCAATGTGACTTATACTCAGTTGTATGAACACCGCCGTAGCGCCCTTAGTGCTCCGGCTGGACCCGTTCCACAGTTCAACAAAAAATCTCTTTGTTGCATACTGATCCAACCTAGAAAAGATATCAACCTATTCAACATAGAATTGATTTTGAAAACTAATAACTGTCACCAGAGCAGTTGTTCCGTCTGCTCTTCTGGGTACCCATTACTTTCTGCAAGTATCTTACTTCATTCTCAAATATCCTACCCTTTCCTTCCCATCAATATTTGGTGATCATAATCATCAGATTAGCCAGCATAACCCCGTAAATATAACCCGAACAACGGTAAAGTTATGCCCTTAACTAGCTTGTGCCCATATAAGTTGTCTTTCACTTTTGAGAATTAAAGGATAAAAATAAGTACAGATGATAATGCAAGTATTTCTAAATTCAGCGAAGTATTACCTTAGCTATGTCCAGACAACAGAACGTCTATCTACCACTCAGTACATTGCTTCGGGAATTAATCAAGAGCAAGGGATATTTGAAACTATTTAAAATATCCCTTGCTCTCTTATCTTGACTAATTTACTTCCGTCAGCGCGCATCAAAGAAGACAGTAACCAGCGAATATGATAGTGAACTAATCGCAATTAAAACGATTACTACGGTTTAACAAGGATGTAGATGCAAGTATTTAATTTTGTAACAGCGCAGGAAGCTAGTTGCTGAGATGATCATCTCTTACCTCCTTTAAACGGGGAATCCGAGGGCCCACAACGAGAGAGGCGATGGATGAAGCGTTGTCCTTCAGCGCAACGGATGTCGCTCGGCTAACGCCCAGGTTGAGAAATTCATAAGCTCTAGCTAGACCTGCAAGTTTCATTAGCCACCACAAATAAATTGTTTGTTGATCTAGTGACTGATGATCGGAATTGTGTTTACCCACATTCTCGAATACCTCAATTAGGCTGTACTATCACTTCCTTATTCTTTAGAACGTCCCGCTGAACGCAAGAGAGACATTCGTGACAGGAAAACGAGCAATTGGATCCCAAAATAGAGTGTTCAAATCCTATGCGTGGGCGATCAAAGTGACTGAGTTTGGAGTTATGTAAACTATAGTCAAAGCGGAGGAGCTTCCTTAACTTGAAAAGGTGGCACTTAGAGGCATCTGCAGATAATGTTTTTCTTTCCATATTTTTTTCCTTTTCCCTTCTGAACAGTTGCTCAACACCTAAAGCTACCGATATAAGCCATACAAAAAATTACTGAGGTATCTGTCATATGTTTCCTTCTATAGCGCATAAACTATTCCAATGAAATCATTTCAAACAATTATTTTATCGGAAAAAATTGCTCCTCAGAGGTGTTTATTTGCGCTTACCTCACTTTGTCGATTCATTTCCATTTTGTGGCACTTTACGAAAGGTTAAAAAATACATGACTGGTATATTGTGAAAAGCTTAAATAAAAAAACAGTTTACGGTAAGAATATCCACAAATAATACTTCCAATTACTGAAGTTTCACATACATGCTTCTTCGAGATAAATAATAAAAGCATCCACTCAGCATCTTGACAAAGAAATAGAATTACTGGCGTGATGGGAAAGTGTGATTATTTGACGGTGCTTTCACGTAAATCTCATTTATTCTATTTAGCACTACTAACGAGTTGTGAAAATCTAAGGTGGTAAAAAAATAAAATCATAAAGTTAATGAGATTTAAAAACGCCTTTTCCACTTACGCTGGTGGCATTGAAATTTCTGTAATTACGGTCCAGCTGATTTCATCTCCTTGGGAATCCTTTATTCTCGAAGTAACGCAAGGAGATTTAGCGCGACTGGCATTAATACGAGTTGCCGTCACGATTTTGCCAAGGGTTTTATGCTCACTAATGACGTCTGCTACATTGAATACATAGTTCTGTTTTCACGATTTTGCAAGCACTACATATCTGGGGCTCTGCATTAATATTGCACGCTATCTAAAGTGCCTCGGCTTTTATTGTCGGGATGGGAAACGGGAGACGGGGGTGGGTGAGGGGGGGAGGGTACAGGATGGGAGGTGTGTAGAAGCCGTCGGTGCTTTCCTGAAATGCATGGCTACCGTCCGCTTTATGATTCCTTTATTCATTCGGCTTTTACTAGGCGGACGCACAAGTAGACATGCTCCCTCTCCGAACTACTAGAGCGAGAGCTGATAAGAGAATCCGAATTCCCCCGTCACCGTGTTTTCATTTGCATCCTACCCCTTCAATAAACTTACATGCACTAACGGCGGTGGACAAAGTGAGTAAAATAATTGCATATCGGCAGATTCACACACCAGGAGGCGGAGAATTCCATCCCATAGTTGGGTATTTGCGTAGGAAACGGACAACTGCAGGTCACATGTGCCTTTGAGGACGGATTGTTAGGGAAATATTTATCGCAGGTAGTCCACTAAATAAATGATTGTCCCAGACAAGGTCTAGCCTATCGATTACTCAAACTGAAGGAGCTTTCTCAAATGGTTCCTACACAAAATGCACCATGAACACATACACATCACATGGTTCATTTTCAGGGAGAGCAAAGTCAAAGAACTTAGTCGCAACTGTTAGGCCAAAAAAAATGCTCTCTTTCAACAATTTCCTCCATTATGCCTTACAGTTGCATTCATCTTTCTGTTCTATAAAATTCATGTATTGTTTGTTAAAGCTCACCAATCCCCATGGTTCCTATGAGTCCTCTTTAGAATTTTTTTAACAAACAATTGCCAATATATCTTTCAAAGTCTTTGTGTCAATTTCCCTTTTATTCCGTTCCAGATTCTACTCTTCTCCTCCCTATCCCTTGACCAACACTTCTGTCACCATCTCTCCAAATGAAAACAGGAAGGATTTTTTTCAAGGTAGAAAATGGGTGCATGGGTTTCAGACATAAGCATTAGAACGTTCCCAATGAAAGACTTAAGACTTGAGGAAAGAAAACATCAAACGAACATTTTGGTACGGCTAACGACATTAAGAGGAGGAGAAGAGTAGACCAATAAAAAAGGGACAAAAGAAAGAACAGAAGCCTTTGAGTCCTCGTGTTGGAGAAGAACGCTAAAGACCAAATGGATGGAGGAAGCATGAAGCAATGTGGTACATTAAAGGGTCGAAAAAAAGGGAATGCGACAGCATTAATTATTGAAAAGAAGAACTAAGTGGGGCCATACTGACAATGAGAAAATGAACTTTTAGAAACAGGCGAGGGGAAATAGTCCGAAGAAGGGGAACAAGAAGAATGCAATAGGGCAATTTAAGAGAAGTTCGGAATTCGGAAATAAGAAAAACGTAGGGGAGTTGATGGGCTATACGCGGGAAAAGGATATTACGTCCCATCCGATGAACGAAATTTTAAGTTCTCTCCACATGACACCAGAACAGGAATCGAGATTACTCCGAAAAGAAACGAACCACAACTGGGACTCGATCTTGGAACCTCGGGATGAGTAACAGGTTCTCTAACAAGCCAACTCATCAACTCGACAATTAGGACGCAAATATGGCGTCTTAGGTCATGAAAGTAAGGACTCGGAGAAAGAAAAATGGCCAGCACAGGGAACCAAACTTCAGCCGTAGCAAAATGGCTGCGCATGTATTCAAACCACTGCGCAATCCTGAGTTTCTTTTTCATGTACTATTTTTTGGGAGCACGGTATTTCTCGTGACATTTTACGCGTATTTAACGGACGTAATTCTGTAGGATGAACGTCATTCAATAAGCAGCAACGCTTCTTTTGGGCAACATCCGCCTAACAAAATGGATTACTTACAGCAAAACAAATCGGGATTTCACTGGCAAATATTGACAAATAACGTATCTCGACCTCGGGCCTCTGGGATGGGAGACCAGTGGCGATCTACGCACTACAGTAACCCGATTTCCACGACACCACCTCGTCCCAACGGATGGGATGGACTGACGGACGGAGGACTCTCGCCGTGTGGGAATTCAACGGCGATCGCACAACCGACACATTTGCATTCGGAACGAATAAAAAACGAATACGAAATAGAAAGAGAGCAACGAATAAAAAAATAGAGACAGAAAGAACGATTCCCAGTCCTTGACATTCACCAGTGTTGTGTACGCAGTTGCGTTTGCCTGCGTGGGAAATATTTCCAAACGCACATATATGCGAGGAGCGTGAAAGGCATACATTTCCAAAAAGGTTACACACTCTCACACACATACGCAGACATACACTCACTCACGAGCACGCACTCACCATTGCACGTACACAGATACATGTCAACGCTCGCGGGTCATTTAAAATCTCGCTCGCAATTAGGATTCGACGATAAAGCTCCGGCCCGAGCGTTATCTCCCGTGGCGCAAAGAGAGAAAGAGAGATGGCGAGTATCCAGACACGCCTGTAGTCATTTTGCAGTGCCCCCGTTTCCTCAAAACCCCTCTCACTCCCTTCCCCACCAATGCCGTCGCATAGCCCACTTTGCTTTCGACTAAAGGGAAGAACAAGTCGAAACACTTCAGGTGGTTTAATTGGGGCAGTATTTCACCTGTGAATCACTGAATTTGATCTTATGTAAAAGAAAAATATCTCAACCTTGCAAAGATACTAAAATACCAGCCCCTTATCGAACTGATTCCGAGATATTTGTCAAAAATACCAGCCATTTTACATGAGAAATGGTACATGCATGCACTCCAAAGAGGTATTTTTAAAAAGAGGAATTTCTAACACCTAGATCTTATAAAAAAGAAAAACTTAGTAGTTAATATGTTTTCTCAACTATTATGAAAAATAAATCTTTAAGTCACAGTCAAGTTTATGACTAACGTAGGTATTTTCATTTAATTACTGAAAATTTCAGTCACATAAATGTATATTATTGGACCATATTTGCTTCACGCATACTACAGCTGATGAATTTCAAACAAAATTAAAGTACGGTCTTCGTTATGACGAGGGAAATATCTCACTCAAACTAACATAAGGTACACGATCCATCATAAATACCTCCGATGACACTCTAGAGCTTTGCATATTAAGAAGACCAAACAAATATTCCTATGTACATCAGGGAAGAAGTATTAGGTTATTATTGATAACTTTATTAGAAAATTGACATTTTCAACCATAAATTACAATATAAACTTAAAGCGGAATGTTGACGCCTTTTTCTTCAATTAACTGTTTCCCGAAAATTTCCTCGACATGGCTACCTCATGAACTTATAAGCTACCTCATGAACTTATATTGAATCGTATCCTATGATAGTAACCTAGCATTAAAGTGTTTTGTTCATTGGCCCATTTTTATCATTAATGACTAATATTTAAGAGGATATATGATAGTCGACAAAAATTATGAGGCCTAACTTGTTGGTTGTTTGAGTTTGTATAAAAAAAACTGGCCAAAACTGCTCATACTGAAGTTTGTTTTTGATTACAGTGTTGCCGAGATAATTTAGATAATAATGTAGAGTAAGCCCATCATCTACTCAAAAAAGGAAAAGGGTAATACCATTTCATTAAGAAGATTTTTACAGAAAGAGATTTACATTTTTTATTGATTATTTTGTCGTTGTCACTCATATCAAATTACATAAAGTCACAAATATCAAAGCAAATAATAGCAAAATATGGCGATTAGGTAAGAAAATATGTATAATTTCCCAAAAATCTCTCTTCTTTCGAAGAAAATATGATTTATTAATAAATAGATTCCAACCCTCTAGTAAAATCATTACCGGATGAATTATATGATGCAATAAAAAACAAATTACATTATGGAATATACAAGGGGAATTATAATCTTATAACAGAGGTACAGCATCCCAAAGACTGCAAGAACATAGTAACTCCTTTTTTTCCCAACTCGATAGTGGAAATAATTAAAAGGGTAAGTCACTTAGTTAGAATCTTACAATACTGGAATAGTAAGTGA
This sequence comes from Ceriagrion tenellum, assembly GCA_963169105.1. Classification (NCBI taxonomy): domain Eukaryota; kingdom Metazoa; phylum Arthropoda; class Insecta; order Odonata; family Coenagrionidae; genus Ceriagrion; species Ceriagrion tenellum. Next base: position 72,306,399 of record OY720634.1, read on the forward strand.
GGAAGAACCAAGCTGCTATTAGCAGAGGAAAGGGATTGCTTAAAATTGTGTGGAAATACGTGTCTTCCTTCTCATACATAGATACTATATCGATACATAATAGATATCAATACTAAGGTAAATTTTTGCCTATTAGTTACGAGACAGGTGCCTTGTGGGAGATGAAAGATTAATAAAAACAGTACAGAGCTCAGTCATGCAGTAACTCCAATTTCGTGAAAAAAAAGAAATGTATTTTTCACTATTGTTTGGCAAAGTCAATTTCCAAAAAGCTATGCTTCGTCCTTTAACTAGAGCTAAATTACACTGTGAGAGATCCAAGGTGAATTTCCAGCCTACAAGAGAATCAAAAAGGTCGTTGGTTAACTCCCTTGTGGTGGAAGGCAGACAATGATATTTTTCACGCGCACAAAGGGGGCGGCGTTGGCCGAGGAACAGCTTCCCATGCCACCGCACAAGTCCTCTCTTTCCATGATTATGCGACCCGCTCTTCAAGCGATGTTGCAGGCAACCCGCTCCACGGTGCGTGGATGTGACGCATGAAAGGGGAGAGGGTAAAGGAGGGGTCACGCACACACCTACCTATACCGAGTGAGAAAGAGACGGTGGGCACGGATTGACCGCTGTCCAGCGGGAGTAGCACTGGGAGGACGAGCAGGCATCCCACGGGATGCGATGCTCGATATTCCTCCATTTACCAATTCAAATGTGGACCATTCCCCCCCCTAATTTTATTCCCCTATCGCATGCATCGGAAATGAGAGGGCGACAACGAGGAAGTATGGATCGGGAAAAGGGAGAAAAGAGAGGTCGCGTGCGCGAAATCATACGCAGCGCGTCACTCGCTTGTTTCCGCCCCAGTCAAATTAAATCGTAACCTGATATGCAATTGCTGCTTAAAAGCTCGCCGTGCTATCAATTTCTCTACGGACATTAAACGCAATTGACAGCAAATCCGTACCGAAAAGATAGATGGCTCCCAATCGAGGTATAAGTACGCTGGAACGCGTAAAAGCAACAGAGGTATTTTGGGAGTCAGCGAAATGTTTGCAATGCAGTTTGAAAATTTCGGCCTTTCACTCGCTTTATTGCCTTGAATTTGGCCTTTTTGCGTTTACGCATATACATGCATATTTGCCTTTGTTGTAAAATATCGTACATTTTTTTGGGATTATTTCGTCCGATTTCAAATGGCAGATGAATTTATCCGATGGAGATCAACTATAATGATACTAAAAAAAAGTTGGAGGTATGAGACCAAAAACCTTTGATGCATGCATGGAGCGCGTTTTCTGGCTAAAAATGCTATCAACGGCTGGCAAACAAAACATTTCGCTACAACGTGCAGAGAGACGCTATAGAGCATGTTTTTCTACATCCAGACGCAACGCATGCCTTCAAATTTTTATAATGTGCTCACAAGAGCTCGAAAAATGGGATATTTACGATAAGCGTTAGAATATATATTTTTACCATTTCCAAGGAAGGAATGAGGAAAAAATATATAGCTATCTCTAGAGAAAGGGATTACTAACTGCTGAAGGAGCAAAACCACAAGGAGCAATTAGTCACGCGTCTCGCCTGGAAAACGTCGGGAAAGTTTGATGAACGCCCTTACCGGGCCGTGGTTAATACATATACCTTTCCCTCAGCCGCCTTATAAATTAGCTCTCCTCAGATAACAACACATATATCCCCCCATGCGGGAGCGAAAGCGGGCACTGGAATCCGAAAATCGCAAATTAAAGAGGTAATCACTCAAGCACGCTTGATAAACGCTCAATGCATCAAGTGAGGCGAGAATGGGTGGAAAATGTGAAAGTTTTTCCTCGGGCTGGATGAAAAACAAGCTTTTTCGATCTTTAGAAAAAACAGAAACAAAGAAAAAAAATGAACTAAATTGGAAAAAAGAGAGAAAAAATGAAGCGGTAAGATATAGACCGTCATATTCAGCCACATTTCCCCTAGGCTCCAATAATCCTACAACACTGATTTTAGCCACGAAACTTAGTCCTCCTGAAATAAAAACGCGTATAAAAAGTATCTGACCTTTTAAATGCAATTTAAATAGATAATTAGGCATTAGTGGCAAGGGATTCAGTTGGTACCGCCAAAAAAGATGCTTCTGGATAAAAATTTGACTCCAGAAGACCGGATAAAATCAACATAATGAAAAATAAATCTCTTTTGCGGGCTTATTTTTTAAAGAGCGTTTTCGCGTGTTAACTTCTCTGCGGTCTTTCGACACCTTTACTCCTGAAATTTTCTTTTGAACGATTAGAACACTAAGAAGCGACGAGAAATAATACTAGCTACAAGAAAATAGATCTTAAAAGCAGCCTTTCTAAACAGAATTTTTTGAAATTTACCTCTCTGAGCCTCGTATCTTCATCTTTAATTTCTGGTACCTGCAATGAGCTAAGCAGTAAGAAATTCTATAGCATCTTAAACAGCCTTCATAAAGGCAGTATAGAGGTTTCAAGTAGACATTCTATCAATTTTTGTTCACACAGCTCCCCCAGAAGATTATGATGGCAGAATACAGCTCCATCGCCGGTATTCTCTCGAAAATCTTGACTCGCCTGTGACTGATTGTTAGCACTTAGAATCGGATGGAAAATATGTATCACACTTATTTCCCTTTTCGTTACTGATAATTATATACGATTCCGTAATCGGATGCAATCACACTCTTTACATTGTACGACTTTAAGCATGCTGAGCTCAACTCTATTTTCAGCACTGGTTGAATCATCGTGTAAAACGGCCCTAATCTCAGCGTCAGGATTTCTATTTTTCCTCTCTCCTTTCCCCAAACGATCCTTCGCTTAAAAGCCAAGCTAACTTGCGCAAAGGACTTCAGTAACTGGTCGATTCCTACGTGTACCATCCACCCTCAGCAATTCGACCCATTTTTAATCTCCCATTACTGTTTTCAGGAGGCCAATATTCTAAAAGATAAGTACAAGTTTGTTTCCTCTTATATAATGATTCCTTACTCTTCAGTCAGAAGGCTCAAATTAAGCTAGCGCTCGTCTACTCACTACAGTTCCGTTGTTTCTTCCGTCACTGGTGATCTTACTTCCTAGAACACGAAAATGTCCCCTTCTACAGCATTTAACTCCCCAAATATCAGTTTTTTACATCCTCCACAATCCATTTTCTAAAGTATTTATTTACTTAATTCCTCAACGTTGTTTCTTCTGTTGATTTTTCTTCCAAAAGTCGACTAAGTACAGAAAAGGTAGAGGGAGGAGGAGAAATGTACATATATGATGACACGATAATGCCACCCAGAGTCGCATTTGCACCCAAATTTGCTCATCCAGAAAGAGTAAGCAACTAATCTCATCCTCCAAAGAGGACGAGTGGGAGTGGACCCGGACACATTCGTGTCGCTGAACGCTGGACCTGCCCTTTATGTCCCACTCGCACCGCTCCTCGCAAAAGGCCACACGGACATTCAGACAAACACGGGTAGTCACACGCTTAGAGACACACGTAAAACGTACACACACACACCAGCATTCTATGGCACACTTGAGCCCTTGAGCGGCCAGGGCTTGCCCAACCCAACCCCAGGATGGTCGCCTTGGGTTCCTCACCCACATGGCTCGGAGGGAAGGAGACAGAAAAATAAAAAGGGAGAGAGATGCCTAACAAACACTTAACACATTAATCCTCCACTTGGTGCAACTCTTACGAAGTTTTCGCCGCTATTAAATCTGGGCCCGGCGCGGCCCTCTTTATGGCCTACCATGCACGACAATTTACAACTTTGCTTCCTTTTCCTTTCTCTCTATTCCTCTCTCTCTCCAACTCTCCCTCACTCGCCAAACTTGGCTCTAGGACCAGGACCCGGACCAACTTCTCTACTCTCATTCCATCATCACTTTGCCTCGCTCTTCGCACTAATGGATACTCTCCACCCTTTCTTTCCAGTGCCTCCGAAAAACCTATTGTTCCCTTCTTTTCTTTTGACTATTATTTACATCCGATTCTTTGACTCCAAATGCCTCCTCTCCACCATTTCCCCTCTCCTCCTTGCTTTTTCCCTTTGAAATCACCGCAGTAGACATTGAAGGGACGGCTATAGTACTGACTTCCTATTTAGACGCTTGGACGTAAACCCCGACAGTTGTGGAAAATTAAGCAGAAACTGAGCCCTTATTGGGTGCCATATGTGTGACTCTCCAATATAGTTGCGTAAATACGATGCTATCAATATTTAAGAAATGGATCAGAATCTGATGAAAAAAATTGTACAATATTAGTTTCAAGCTATTTTTCTTTATTTTTTGGCTTGTAAGCTTGACAGACTCAACGAACGGGAACTGTATTTACTTCTGCTGCCTTTAATAATCAATTTGTTTTACTATAAATTGTATTTCCTGTTAAAACTTCTAGTAATAAATAAATAAATACTGCCTTCTTTGCTGATGAATTCAAATTAATATCGATCCATCGCGAAACACGAGAATAGCTAAGTTTATCCTAAAAATATGGCAAACGATATTGATGGAATAAGGATTTAAGTACCTCAAGAGCTCATTTATGTAGAAGCAACGAGTTTAATTCCTACAAAATACAGGCGAAAAAAATACTTTTGGAACCTTCTGATATTCAGAAAAATAAATCTAAAAAAGGGGGGGCTTCGATCCCACCCATCCCCCTTTATCTGCCCGTACCCACGCCTCAGCTCCAGCAGCAGCACTCCGCGAGTCGACTGAGACTATTGAGGTAGATATAGAAATTGTATAGCGGTATCAAACTGGAGCCTGACAACGGGAATAACAAGCATATTGGCTATCCCAACTTTTTTTTACATTCATTTCGATAGCACGAGGGAATGGATGAATCAGTGATCGTTCAGAAATAATGTCCACCATCATTTCGAAATTTAAGGCAAGTAACTCTTAAAACATGCCTTGGAAACTTATCGATTTGGATTCAACTCTATTTCATCATGGTATTCATCAGATATGCGGATAATTCTTAATTTTCAAAGATAAATATAAGTAAGAAGCAAACAAAAAATATATTGGTTTTCTTCCACCAATTTACTTTCTTGGTACAATATGTAAAATTCAGGTACCTATCTAGTACCCTTCAGGTCTTTGATGATGGCACCGTAGTGTCGAAACATGTACCCAGAAAATAAATCGGTGTAAAAAAAACTAGTTATTTCTTCATTTGTGAAAATCAACTTCCACATAGTTGACCCTCAAACCATGGAATTCATAGATAAAAATAAAATTCTCCAATAGCCGTAAAAATGGCACCACTCGTCAAACATGTACCACAAAATTCACTTACTGTGTTGGTTTGCGGGAAAGGGGATTCCACAGCAGGGACCAACCACAGCCTCTCCACCAGAATACCCTCCTGTGATGGTTTACGGGAATGTTACTTCCTCGCCAGTGACCAACACAGACACAAACCTGACCTGGTGTCTGTGTTGGTCACTGGCGAGTGGTGGAGAGGCTGTGGTTGGTCCCTGCTGTGGAATCCCCTTTCCCGCAAACCAACACAGTAAGTGAATTTTGTGGTACATGTTTGACGAGTGGTGCCATTTTTACGGCTATTGGAGAATTTTATTTTTATCTATCTAGAGAGGCCGTAGAGCTCAATTTCCTTTGATTCATGGAATTCATGTTAAAGAAGTAACTAAATGCTGATTTCTGGTACGTTGTCGATGGAAATGATCGTTAAATTGCAAAATTAGCGCGTCAGCCCGTAAGCGCTAGTGGAAAATCCGGGTGTAAAAAAATGCCGGTCAGGCCACGCCCATGTCACAGATTTTAGCATTGGCCGCCATAACAAGCGCCCTCTCCTCTACCTCAATTGCTGGAGCATTAAACCAAGGGTCTTGATGGGCTTCTATCTGTGCCAGTGCCGAAACTGGGTTCATCTACAATTGTTTCCATTATCCCAACATTTCCATCCCGACGACTCAAAACGTTTTACGTTGCATGTTGAATGTTTGATATTTTGTCTGGAAATTGGTTAGGAATTCGATGGCAACACGTGCGACAGCGACAGATATCGCTTGCGCGCACACAACGCCATGCGGTGGCGTTCAGACGGTTGAAATCTAATGCGCGTTTTGAAATGAACTTGATAAATTAAACTTTTTATACCAATCCTCAACGCTATTTAAGCTATCTCTCACTACATCTCCGTACAATTCCTTCATTTAAGTTTTTCCTTCTTTGCTTCCAGCGTTTATTCGTCACCGTAGCAGCACTGATAGCGATATGTCAGGGAACATAGCAGATGTTCTTTTTTCCTGCCACTTTCATGAAATTACTCGGAAAACCACCGCTAGACATTCGATAAACCGTGCAACTGCAGAATTTGCTGCCGGCAAACTTGCAATCAATGCTCGGCGTCAGAAGTGTCTCTATGTATGAGCAGGCCTTTCGATCCAACTGTCGATTCTAGAGTTGAATAATGGAACAGTAATTTATTTCGTACAAACACACAGGTAAAGATGATTATTACCTCTAATAACAACGCTTTACTACATCATAAAGCTAGTCACCTATGATTCTTTACGACGTCAATTCAAGCAAGGATAAGTGTATGGGGCAATATTCTTTTGGCTCTTAATTTTTTCCAACTCACCAATCGTAACGGAGAAAATGAACTCGCCTCCCCTGGTAACCAACCACTCATCCGAGGCTCTTCGTTCCACATATCTTAATTTTTTTCAGTTGTTCTCTCCAAGTTTCTCAGTTTTGGGACGGCGACCTTTTCCAGCACACTCTAAACACATATGCTGTTGATGGGGGAGATGAGAGTGCAGAGGAGAGGTGTATTCTGGGGGGTTTGAAATAGGAGATCCGGACTCTCACCACGTCCGTGGCGTCGGAAACTTGTGCCGAGGGGGGGGGGGCGTTAGGCTGGAAAAACATTTTGGTGGATGGAGGGAATTGAGGAGAGAATGTTCCGAGGATAGAAATGGAGAAAGAAAGAAAGAAACTTTTTCAACACCGATCGTTCACGGATATTTTCCCCAATCTGAGAGCACAATCTGTGCCAAATTTATATCTCTCGACCCCCTATCCGAAATCTCCCAACATAACTTCATTCTCCCGTGCCCGGCCTGGCTTCTCTCACACAGCCCTCTCCCTCCACGCTGTTATCGCCGCTGCCGCTGCGTTGATACACGCATATATACAAATACATATGTATTAATACAGAAATAAACTCGACGGAATGAGGAAAAGCGTACATATGAGGCTTCGTACATGTAGGTTCGTACGGAATTATTATTATTATTATATCAATAATGTTACAAGTTGGCAATTGGCCCGGTGGTAACAGATAAACATGAGAAACATAAAGGAATAATGGAAACATAAAGGAAAGATGGAAAGAGTATGTAAGGTGAAGAGAAAAAACTACAGAGTAGTATGATAGAAAAGAAATGGAAGCTGATAGAAGAAATATTAGACGAGAGTAGCAAAATCGGTCGCAAGCCGTGTTGATAGTTAAAAATTTATATACGCAGGTGAAAAGGGATGGAATTGCCGATGGAGCGTGGGGAAGGGAAGAGTAAGACAGATTTTTCCGACGTTTTAAAGGGTGGTAAAACATACCAATACTAAAAAAGGATATAACATGAAAGTATAAGAGTAGGAGTAGACTAAACGTAATGAGGATGACGTACTTGAGACGTGCTTGTGGATGAAGAATAAGAGATAGCGAGGGGAATGAGCGGAACTTGAGAAAATTTGGGTTTGTATACTCCAAAAAAGGACATTTATGAGTATACTTCGTCGGTTATGCCACGATGGTCGAATTAAAAAGAGTCGAATACTAACACATAGTTACAAAAAACACGTGAGAATTGTGTGAGATGAACGGGTAGAATGAGGAAGGGTAGTGGTAGAAGAGACTTTTGAGAGAAGGTATGAAAGAGTCAAAAGGCCACTTTCCACGGTGAATTTTATCGTTTCAACAAATGCATGAACTCTTCCATGAGAAGAATTGTACCTTGTAAAGCGGCAAATAGTATGACCGCTTGCACTAATATCGAATGACTGAACACGAAAAGAACCTGCTCTATTGGAAATGCCTCCTGGCCGAACAATCAGACACAGCGAACTCCGCCGTGACCAACCGTGACTCTTCAACGAAAAGATGATGAAATGAGACCCCGAAGCTTCACTACATAAAAAGCAACAATCTCTTAGCAAAAATCACTTTGCCCCTGAAGGCGCTCGATGCAATGCGGGTGCAGTTTTGGGCTAAAAATCCTCGAGACGCAGTCAAACTCGAAAACTTTGCCATTACCTGATCTAATTCCACTCATTTTCTCCTACATTCCATGATACATTAGTTTGTGCCATCAAATATACCTTACAAAGTGTCCTTTAGGGATAAAAGAGTGTATGATACAATTTATGCCTACATTACACGCAAAGGCAGAATACAAAATTAGGATTGGACTGGATTTTGGGGAGGTGACCAACAGCTAAGGTCATTTGTGCCATAGGGGATAGGTAAGGGAGGAAGGGTTGATAGAAACCCATTGTCGGCATTATCCGACGTTCTTAACGAATGGCTCCGAGGGGACCACAGTTTAATGTCTCATCCGACAGACGAAGTACTGTACTTGAAGTGCCATCCACAAGAAATTCAAGTTGGGATCGGCCTTCCTCTGAAAAACATCATCCTATGCAGGGATTTGAACCCTGACCGCCCGTATGGTTAGCCACCACATCAACCCGATCCCTTACAAAATTAGGGCATCAAAGAGGAAATTATTTTAACAGAGCTATTTTGTATAAAAGCTATTTTGGTGTATGCACGTGTGTATATAGAAATGTAACAAAATAAAAAATGTGGCAGAGAAACCTTCTAGTAGTTGGGAAAAGTCATTGGCCAGGGACGTTCACTTTTTTCTTACAATCCCTATCCCATTTTTGTTACAATACCCATCTACGAACGCGGGCGCAGCACACGTAGGTATGTTCTCGTCGTTGCGGTGGACAAGTAGCTCATCATGCAGGTGGTGGCAGGGAATTTGCAATTTATTGGACATCCGAGTTGGAAACTCGTTGGTAACGCGCGGAATACATGAAAGGAAGGAGTGAGCGATTTCGATCTCTTCGCTTTTGTTACCCCTTCGTGCGTTTTATTCCCTGTCGCTTTGTTTTCGATTACACCGCAACAATGCTCCGCGATCCGCGACGGACTCATTCATCAGTTCACACACTGATACGCTTACTTTTCCTTCTCTTTTGCCTCCATTTTACACGATTTCGTTTCGATTTATAAACATAGTTTATCTTGCGTGAGGACCGCAGCGTAATCTACAATCGTATTTGCAGAGACTTCACTCGAGGGATGGCAGGTCTACATCGGTACATCGTAATGTTCTGTAAATGTTTTTCCGATATATGTATATCAGTATATTTGAAACGCGATATACCGGTAAAATCAGTGTTAGGTATCAGTCAGATACAGCTACCCAGTATTTATTTAATCAATTACTTAATTTAAAATCTGTGCTTATTACAAAATGTATTCCTTAAAAAACTATGGGGCATGGTTTCTAATATTTTATATTTCCAAAATAAATTATTTGAGATGTATTTTTTATTACATTACGCCCGATTCTTATTTTTAACTCAATGGCAGTTAAAAATAACAGCACCATTAAAATCATTAAGGAGCTTTAAATGTATCGACCGCCGTAGCAGCATTATATAAATGAAAATACTCATCGAAAGAAGTTACATATTAAATATGTTGGTTTCTCATGCATTTTTCAAGTCATGTTTAACCTTTCCCAACCCTCCACTCATCCACCCACTTGATTAAAAAATAAAATAATTTTTATCCATCAAGATACATTTACTGAGCGTGATTTTGCTGCGTTCTTTTCTCACATCAAAGGTGGCATATGAGGTCATTACAAGATTGAAATATTTTGCAAAGAACAGGTAAACCATTTTCTCCGTTTTTAATTGAATTATGATGTGAATCAGAATGCAGTGGAGAAAAAAAAAATACTTTAACATATGAACATTCGTTCACATCAAGCAATGATCAACGAGGTAGCGATAAGCAACAAAATATGAATTTGAGACTTGCTCATTCGGCGTTATATTCACTACCAGTTGACACAGTTCAACTACATAACCAGCTATATAAATGGCGCAACGTATTAAAATCAGAGGTAAATAACCAGCCATTCGAAAAAAAAATTAAAATAACTGAGTCCAAAAAGATTCTTAGACCGAAGAGTTATCTGCGTTCCCTCTAGATAGATCACCGTTATTTCGAATCAAAGGCAAGAGTTCCAAAAATTCGAGCATTTATAAAGTACTCAATCCCACAGAGAAATCACGCCCTTATTTTTAAACTTTTCGCAATGAGTCATCCTAATCCTCATTTGAATGTTAAATATGGCGTAAAATTCTGAAAACGAGTGGATTTAGCTTTGAAAATGGGATGTGACAATTTTTAATCAAAATATAAACGTAAAACAATTAATCCATTTTTATTAGATTAACTGAATAATTACTTTCTCTACTGATGTACAACCAGCTCCCAAGAATAATAAACGGCAGTATGTTAAACATTTAACCTTCACTGAAACAGTAGAGTTTTTGTAGTGTATTTTAGAAATGAATCCATAGATTCGGAACAAAGGCGATTTTTATTTAATTCAATATTTAAATCAACAAATTTATTACCCGAGATATGGAAAAAATAAAATATACAAATGACCAAGAGACCTATTCATCATCCTTAAATATTTTTTTTCGATTTAATTTCCTGACAGATTATATGAATCAATGGGAGGGAATCTCCATGCGTGATATTTGCAATCACATTTCATCATAGGAATGGAGGACTTTCTTGCAGAGTATCACATAAGCCCAAGCTGCGAATAACGATACAGGGCTACATTCGCCTAATCAAAGCAGTAGCCGTGAGAACAGTTACATAATTGAAGACTATCAAAGTAAGCACCATGTTTGTAATCGTTTATAAGAAAGAGAAAAACTGATGGCGTTAAAATCTAAATTTAATCACCACGCCCAAAAAAGCAGCGACGATTCAATTGAATGCGCCCAATCCCGTCCAAAGATAAAGAATATAAACAGCTGCGCCACTTTCTGTTCGCCTAATCACACAATGTTAACCGCTGTTCCACGAGGATTTCTCGCTTTTACAGACCAACCACTTATTTATCGCTTCATCTTGATAAAACTGGAAACGACCCCGCTCGGTTATTTTTTTCGGGACACGCATTTTTTCCGAGCGATTCGTTACGTTCTGACGACCATGTACACATTTAAAGAATGCCTTCAGTCAAAAAGGATATAAAAAATAAATAAATTGCCTTAACGTCCTTAATAATTCTGTAGATAATTCACGGACATGAAGCTAAATTGCTGCCACTCACTTTGAATCACAAGGCCCTTAATTTGCAGAGAGAGAGAGAGAGACAGAGATTAAAAAAATAAGAAGATGACGGTCATCAACTTCTTTGACCCTGTAAGAAACATAAAATCATAAAACAGGTTTTACGGGCTCAACGATTCCCTCTGTAGATACTTTACGGAGATGTAGCTAAACTGGCGCAACTCATTTTGAATTACATCGTCTTTCGTTGGCAAATAGAGAAGAATAACAAAGACTAATGTCACCAAATGTTCAGACCCTGCAGCAAATACGTCGTTGTAGGCTGCGCTTCTCAAGTTGTAGCGACGGTACCGGTAGATAACGTATCGTTCCTGCCTGAGGCATACTTTACGGCGGGCAATTAAAGAAATCTTTACACCCAGGCCTCGTCCGCCTTTCGTCCTGAAGACGTAGCGGAAGGGGATAACGTCGGGCCGTGCGATAAACTGGCTAACTTCACCTCGCCCCGACATTCATCCTCGCGTACCTTAATAAAAAGTTTAACGCACTAAAGGCGCTTTTAAAGGGTAGAGTTTAAGCGGCATTCATTTCCACAATTTCTCCCGGCAGGATGTCGAAAAATTTATGCTCGCTCGCTTTGCACACTGAGGCGATAATCAAAAATTCATGCACCAGCCGCTTAGACCTTCATGTGTTCATAATTTTCACTCAGATTCTGCCAGGCAGGTTTTGGTTTGCCGCAGGGTAGCTCGGGGTAAACCATGAGAATGCTCTTCCCTGGAAATTCACATTACTTGTTACGTTTCTGGAGAGCAAAATTCTAGACCCTGATCCACCGAAAGCATTCCATCATCCCAGATAATGAGCAGGGAAGAGTTGCAAGAAAGGAAGCTTATCAGAGTTGGTACCGCTTGAAAAATGAGAAACTGGTTAACTCAGGCGCATCGCAGCCAGGAATACAAGGCACAATAAATATTTACGTCAAATTGCAATCTCTTAGTTTGAGCAAGCTCAAATCGCCATTGCATAAATATCCGCATTTTTGCACGAAATGTATCCACTACAGAGTCTTCTAAACTTCGTTGAGCGACGCAAAAGTGCATTAGCAAATTATTTTCACTAAAAAACCTGCAATATTTTATAACTTAATGGTTACGGCATGTTTAATTACTACACGAGCGTGCACCAATGGCTTACTGAACAAAAAATGAAGGAATCAAGATCGAATTTCCCGAAAATACTTCTAGAATTTCAGCTTCAAAAATACCAATTTTCAAAAACTCTGCTCTCAAACGATTGAACACATTCATTAAGCCTTAATAAAACGCTTCGTGAAAAATTCTGCTGTATAAATAAAAATGGCATATAACAAAGCGGAAATTTTCGCGCGGGAACAACAACTTGTGGCGAATTTTATCAATTTCATCAAGCGAGTACTTAGCTTTTGATTAAAAATTTTCTAATGCTTTTCGGAACTGTGACACGTTGAAAATATTGACTCTAATTTACGTAGAGGACTATAAATTTGAAACTTTTGAGATAGGAAAATAACAACTGTTTAAATCACAATGAAATATAATTATATTATAATAGAAACGAAAATTGCACTTTTCCACAAGACATTTCAATGCGTACGACGCGTTTCAGCTCACAGAGCCATCATTAGGTACAAGACTTGTCAAGAAGAAGTCTTGTACCTGATGATGGCAGTCTGAACTGAAACGTGTCGTACGCATTAAAGTATCATTTGGAAAAGTGCATTTGTTGTTTCTGTTATGACAAACTTCCGCAATATCTCGCATTAACCTGTTGAAATTGTTCGAATTAGAATTAATTAATCGCGGTATTATTGTTATCATCAGGACGTGATAAAAAATTGTAGGAATATATTGCCGTAGAAATTGTAGTCTTGATTCCAGGATTATAAAATTACGAGTAAAAATTATTGACAGGCATGACTTTCATAATCCTTCAAATTATGGGTTTATGGAAGAATGTGTAATCTAGGAGGTACAGAGATCATACTTATAGCAGCATAATTTTCATGCTCATTAGCAATAGTAGTGTATTTTTATAAAGTTTGTTTAAATTATATTGGTACTTTGTGGTTGGGGAATTTGACTTTTGATTGATTTGATTGAAAACTGTCGTACTTTTCAATGCTGTCACATTTGTACAAACTTCAATATCATTTCCTTTATCGGCTTTTCTAAACACAACACTATAAACGTCATTTAATCTCTTCATCTGAACCATAAGTTGCAGCGATGATGCGCTGGCTTGAAGATCTCCTTGGCGGGTAGAAAAAGAGAAACTAATCGTCTCTGCTGCTCCGCGACGAATTCCTTAGGATTGCTTGAAAACAGCAACTTCACAATCAAGATGCCAAGTTAAGCATAGCTTTGTTGGAGAGATAACTAGGGGGAGAAAACTAATTCCCTAATTAAGCGGTTTGAGTGCCTTCACTGAAAACTCAAGGTTGGATAAATTCGCTAACTTTGGACAGAAATCGGCACCGATAGTACTGCTTTCATCGGATAGCAGGATGCCAAGTGATTCAACATCACGAGCCATTAAACTGGCTCGTACTGGATGAAAAATTTCAGTCAAAAATAATTCTTTCTGCTGATAAAATTTAAGTTAATCCGTGTTTAATTCTAGTACTTACGATTTTTTCGATGAAATTAACGGGACAATGAATATTTAACTCATAGAGAAGTTTGTTCTCACCTGAAAAAGAAATATAGACAGTTAGATATGTATCTATAGTTTGGTAAAATTAATACCTTTTTAAATTGTTTTATACAACTATATAGAAATATTGATAAAATCTATATTCTTGTCTAAAATAAGTATAGAATAATGCATTTAAAAAACAATTTTAAAGGCACAAAGTTTTCAGCGAACTGTATAACACTGTTCACCATCTAACGCATTTTGTGCTGATCCGTCAGTTATAGCCTCCTTTCATCCAACGGAGAAAAAGGAGAAGAAAATTACATTTTCTTGGAATTTAGGGAAATAAAAAAATGTGCTAATAATATGATGGGGACTAAATTAATTTTGATGAACTTTATCTTTGATTTATAATAAATGATGAATATATGATGAATAATAAATTTGATGAATAATGATGAACTTTAATCAAAAGGCACATGAATTTTCTACACGTTTAAACCTCGGAAAGATATGATAAAAATGGACATAGCTATAGAAAAAGAGGTGATGGGAAAGTTGCAATGCGAGATTTGATCTAAGAAAATCGCAGGATAAAAATGGAACAATTTGCCACTTTAGCTCAAAATTAAAACTAAAACGCATATTAAACAGCTTCAGCTTTTATGAAATTTATTACATGTACTGGGAAAATTTACTAAGAATTTATTTCATTGGTATCGGCTGCCGCAGGGGTGCTGGGATAATCAAATACAGTTATTCAATATAATATCTGAGCTATGATTTTTCCCTAAATTTTGTCGGGAAGTAAAACTCGTATTAATCCAGGAATGGATTATAGAACAAGGCCTCAAACTGCGCAACATTACTTCTACCAATGTCCCACTGTGACCTATCGTAAAACATAATTGTGATATTTATTTGGAGAGGATATTGGAGTAGGTATTGATGAGAAAGAAATAATATACTATCCATTGGTGGACGTGCAGTAATTATATTCTTCCTCAGCTGCTGACATCAAACTACTCTCTGAGGTAGGTATGCATATCAATAACAACTTGCATGTTTTTGTAACAGTAGGTACTTCAGTATATTATGCAATAAAGGAAATCCTTACTCATACAATTTTTAATATGAATAAGACATTTAAGCAAGAATATTTCGTTTAAATACAATCTAAGAGCAATAATTTGTTTTATTTACCGTTTCCTCGATTACCAAATTAATATCAATTAATTTTATTTTTGGTTTGATGCAGCAATAGGAGTACCCTGGCGTGTTGGCAAATAACTATTTCTTTGAATTCAATCACCAAATGAAACTAAGAGAGCACTTCACCGAAGAGCATTGTTCAACATTAAAACAACAGAAACCGCAATTATAAAATAAACCCTTCCACAAATGATGCTCGACACCGGTAATTCTCTGACAGAGTAGTTAAATCATTTCAGAAAGAGCAGATCTTCCCTGCTCCTTCAGCTACAAATGTTTGACAAACTATTGAGAATTCAACAGATACAGCTTTGGAAATACAATAAATAAAAGGGGGAAATAACGTGGGGATTTGGTTTCCAAATGCCAGACTTATCGGGACTTTTTGGAAAATATGCCTGAAAATGCACTTACTACGTACTTTCAATATATTTTCATGCAATTTCGTTAACAACATCATCAAAGATAATGAATTTTACAGTAACCATAAAGAAAATTAATACCAAATTAACGGCGAGGCAACTAGAATACATGATCAGGATGCGTGAAGTCTACCAGAGTTGCAGCGGCGTTGGTACTATGGCAGACGAAATTTGAAAAGCCAAAAATTTGAAGAATGGATTGGAAACTAAATTGAGGTCAACTCGAATGGTGAATATATGGCACATCTTTCATTCATTCCACTCATCAAGATCACTATGGCTTAGATCAACAGCCTCATTTTGGCTCACAATTAGATACCTTTATATTTAAGGTTTTCATTGCATATAAAAATTATTCTACTTATTTCTAGGAGTGATTTTCCAGTTACCCAACCAGCTTTCCTCGAGGTTACAGAAAACAAAATTGGAAGCACTGAAGAAGAAGAATTGGAAAATAAATGGAGATCAACGATATTTTTTATTAATATAGCATATCTTTCATCCATTTTACTCATCAGGATCACTATCGCTACGATCAACAGCCTCAGTTTGACATAGATACTTTTATATTTAAGGTTTCCATTAAACATAAACATTATTGTTGATGATTTCTAGGAGTGATATTCTGGCTTCCCAACCATCTTTCCTCGAGGTTTCAGAAAACGAAATCGTACGAATTCCCTGCAACGGGCCGGAAGAAATCCATTCCTAGAAATATAACTGAGCGAAGGCTGCAGATGGTGAAAGAAATTTGATTTTGCCGGGGAAAAGACTGTGAAACATCTCCGGCTCGTGAAGTAATAAAAATATTGCATCATCATGCTGCCTCACCTTTAACTGACCTAATTTTCCCCGAAAAAATGGACTTTAAGGTGACTCTTTCCCTTTTAATTGTGCGCGATGTTTTGCTGAGTCGAGTCAATTACATCCGAGGAAATCGCGACACATTCATCCAATTAGGCGCAAAGTCATCAAGACGTTCCCTCGCGACCTATCGATCGCAGAAAAAAATGACGTGAAATTCGTAATTTCAACCAAGGAATCGCTACATGGAAGCAAAATAGCAAAGCAGTATTTATGTGATCACAGATTTTATGAATGAATAAACTTATGCAACTACATATTTTACATAGCTTTCACGCCAATGCTCAATTACTACTTCAATTGCTCGTAGGTGTAATATATTTCACTAATGATATTTAAAGTGATTATACCTGTTTATATACACAATGGACGGACAAAATTAGAAATGATGAAGTGTACAAAATCGTAGAAGAGGAAAGGACCATATGGAACACCATACAGAAAAGAAGAACAAGATGGATAGGACACAGCCTAAGACACAACGGGTTTGTGAAGAGCATAATGGAAGACAAAATAGAGGGAAAAGTCTCCAGAGGATGACCTAGGAATAAGTTCATGGACCAAATAAAGAAGAAGGATCTTAGGAAGAGATACCAGGAGGTAAAGGAACTAGGATTAGATACGGGAAAGTGAAGGGCTGCAGTCAACCAATCTTAGAATTGAACAATCAATGATACACAAGTTAATGCAAATCTAAATAAACAATCGTTCTTTTGTTTCATATTCATCAGTTTTTCGCATGCTTTGGCTCCCTTTACACTGAAAAAACTTTCATTTTTTTATTCAAGATTTTCCCGGTGTATTATGTTTAAATATCTTTCTCGGGCTTCGCAAGGGGTAATGTTTTCAAAACCCGCCGACGTTTCGGAAAAAGACTTGTTTTCCATTTTCAAGGCACGTGTTATTTCCGCCGTGACCACTATAACACTAGTGTCACGGCGGAAATAACACGTGCCTTGAAAATGGAAAACAAGTCGTTTTCCGAAACGTCGGCGGATTTTGAAAACATTACCCCTTGCGAAGCCCGAGAAAGATATTTTTCCATTTTTTGCTTCTATGTGAGGTGTTTGCCGAACGTTACCTATACATTATTATCAGTGCGCATATCATAAGACAAACAAGACAACACCACATGGAAGGTTTTACAGTATTAAGTAGTAATATTTTTTGCCACAGGAATTTAAGTTAAAACATTTGAGTTCAAGAGGTCATGAAGAAGATTTCTAAGTAGAATGGAGAGCAATGCCGACACTATTTTCATGACGAAAGAACGAGTTAATATTGTCAGTTTTTACAATTTTGAAATTGTTCCACGTGAATAAATTATGGTCATTCGAGTCTGGTGGATGGCTGGAAAAGCAAACTGCCTTCGTGATAATGCATTCAAGAATAAATCTTTCCAGTCCATTTGAAAGACCCGAGGCTATGACGAAGAGCTAAGGAATTCGCATCCAAAGATATAGTACATTTCATTTAGAGAAAAGGAAAATGAAGAAAACACATGTCTAGTTGAAATGCGTAATATTCTTGAAAGTGCAAAGTTTAATGGTATAAAAATCGTCACTTTTTAATTTTCCTGAAAAATTCATGGAAACCACTTTAGTGCAATAGAAAATTCACTCGCATGAAAAATAATCAACACGGTGATTTGGATATGAAATATCATGTACGTCTTAAAATCGTCAAACTATTAACTTAAAGTTAAATAACTTAGAAACTAGGAAGATAATAGTGCATTGTCATACGAAAAATGGAGTTGTAGTTGTTCAGGCAATCGCACATTATCAGGAATAAGGGTTTTAATCGCATATCAATACCATCAATATCCATGTTATAAATTATTCCTCATTCAGCAATACTGAAAAAATTTTAGCTGTACAAAGCGCAGAGAATTTTTACAACTTATTCATGGTCAAATTATCGTTACGAATTGCACCATTGGTTGGTAAACCTTCTAAAATTCTCACTACGAACTTCTAAAGGGTCCCAATTTTCGCGAACCGCCAGATAAAGTGACTCGATGAGGAACTTTATTGAACGAATTCCATTCAGTTTAACCAAAATCTCACCTCTGAAATACATAATGGGGGTCATAAAGCTTGGTGCTTTCCAATGTTCCTGTCTACACTGTTAACATTTTTTTCTTTGTAAAAATGAAATTCTAACAAGACCATTCCTATCATTGCTTTAAATTTAGGATTTCAGACTACTTTGAACATGACTACTTTCTCTCAGGTATGTATTTCTCCAAGTTTTTATTCTATTTTTTCCTAGAATGGGGTACAAAGGCAGCCATTCATTCCATTGCAGTAGGCAAAACAATTTTCCACTGATTGTATTTATCTGAATAAAAATCAAATGTAAGCTGAACAACTTTAATTCCGATTCACCTACTTTCCAGCAGTGGGAGTATTATTTGTGGCCAACCTGAATGGCATTAAGCCGAGATTTGCTGCTCCTGCCTCCAAATAAGTATCACAAGATTAACGAACCATTTAATCCCAGAGTATTCAGTTTTCATATTATAGTTGAGGCATAGTAGGAAAATAGGTTACAGCGTTTAATTTAATTAATAATGAAATCATTTGTGTATTTATTCCAAATAGGCGCACATTGTATTATGATAGACAGCAAACTTATACCCTCAAATACATTACAATCAAAAATATTTTCAATCAATTTTCAGGAAGCGTAGCGACAATTCCGCACAAATTGAATTGTTCATTAATATCAGATACTGTTTTTCCCTGTACCAGGAAGAAAAACTACTCACTATACAGCGGAAAATACAGTAACGCTTCAGTAAACCCATATTACCAGTTTCTTAAATTAGCATGGATTCTTTTACCATCTCTAAAAACACAAACTTTCCCGTTGCCATTCATTCTATATTACTGATGGGGATTGCAGAGTAGTTAAAGTGCATTCTATACCGGAAATTTAAAACCTATATGGAAAATTTTTCCAAAAGATACCCTTAACTCCACTACTAGCCTTGAATCTCATAAATGGATATACATTACACCTCTAAAACTTCGAAATTGGCTATTCATTCAAATAGTACGCAAAATCTCAGCTTAGCTATAAAACTGCTAAAAATATACGTTATAGGATAGCAATTTATATTTTCGTCAAATAATGCGCCAATGTCTTCCTTTTAAGGCAGCTATCTATTCTAAGTTGACTTATAGGTTATCAAATATTTTTTCTGATTAATTAAATGAGTAATTCAAAAGTCATAACAGTCAAACCTGAAGCCTGCTTGACTGTCTTACTCACAGAATAACACGTGCATGTAATTAATTAATCTTAAGCAAACCAGAGTATGAGACCAAGGTTCACAGTTAATTAATCAATTAGGGGCCCAGAAGGGATTAGCTATCAGCTTCAGGAAATTTTGAATTATGGTCCAAAATTATTTTGCTTCAGCTGGTTTTGGAATTTTTGTGCAGACCCAAGTTTCATAGAAAATCACAATGGATTTGCGCATCCTCCACTCGCAGACAGAGGAGAGAAGCGCAATATAAAGTAAAAAAAGTACAAAACAAAGGGTAAAATCGCACATCTACGCAGGTTTCATAACCGCAGAAATGCATTCAGAGAATTCTCCTCCCTAGTATTATGTTTTGCTAAACTTTTCCCACCAAAGAAATTCCTCGTTTTTCAGTCTGTTTTATTTGACCAGCGTTGCTACACCTGCATTCATAAGACTAGACTTAAAAAGACAAGCCGCCAAAGCTCTGATATTTTCATCCATTTTGCCTCGCGAGGCACGCAGCGTAAACACTCTTGAGGACACCAAGGTTGAAGAGGGCTCACCTTAAAAAAAGAGCTGCAGAGGGAGAGAGAGTAGGGACATTATGACGTAAATTGCTTCGCTGCTCCTGTGCTGTATAATTTTTGCATCTGCGCACCCCTGAGAAAACTTGAAGGAATACTAATAATTACAAGGTACTCAAAGCTACATCAATATCGAAGGTTTAAAAGCAAAAAGATTGCTCGTTAACAAAATAAAACCATTTTCAGAATCCTACCGAAGTCACTGATTTATGAGCCAGAGGACACAGAATACGTGTGATACGGAAGCACGTGAGCAATAAGAGTGTGTTAATTTAGTCTCTAAACTAAATAAAATGTTGGTACATAAAAAATGTGTTTTTCGATAAAATATCAAATATTTGAATACAATAGTAGTTCAAATCATAATCAATTTTGACCCTAAATATGATTTGAAGAACTCTTGACATATCCCGTAGGATTAGGAGGGTTTTTAATCCGTATTTCGACCATCGGTGAAGCATAATGACCACCGGATTGCTTACTCACCAAGCACCTTTTAGGTTTTCATTTTTTTTAATGGGATAACAAAATCAGCATTCTACACTATTAAAATCTCCTGCTATCTTCTCTATCCGAAAGTTTCCTCAAATCTTATTACCAACCAAATCCGAATTGAAGACTTAATTGGTCTACCTCTAGAAGAAGCTCGTTTTCTAAAAGAATCGCTAATTGCATTCGGGGTTTGGCTGAGGGTTTTCACCAACCTTCTTAATTTTCGCCAACTCCCTAATTCGTGCGGATTTAAAGGAAGGGGAACAGATATAAATTTAAAATTTATTTTTTCGCATAATCGTGAATCTAACTCTGAAACTGAACGTGATGGAGGACTTAGCCTAGGCTATCCTTCGGCCCCAGTTACCTGTTTCATCACCAACTACAACGCCCCATGCCGCAATCAAATGGTTCTACAAATTAAGAACTTAATTGTACTTTAATTTAAACTATTTTTAATAATATATCCTAACAGTGACAAAAAATGTTCCCTTTATTAACATATTTGTCTGCAAACCTAACATAAATATGAATGATCTTAAGGGAAAAAATAAGTGGGGTGCCATTAGATAGTGTATATTTTCTGAAAATTGATCAAAGACGCTACGGTGTGCCTAAAATATGTACATTGTCTTCTATTGCATAAAAAGATGCACTTATATGAGATGAGGTGAGAGTATTTTTCTTTTACTTGAGTAATATGAGCATTCAATGGCCTGCAATTACATCTCCTGTTACTTTAAGGTGGTTCTAGCGATTCTCATTTATAAACAGATTAGCATAAAACTTTGCATACGAGTCCTTATTATTAATGTATATAGATGAAAGGGAAAAATATTGCCTGATACCGATTTTGTTTCTTGAGAATTGTAAGCTATTTCGGCATGTGGCCTTATGGCACTTGACATATTCCCAAATAACTCGACGACATGTGTACATATTTTCCCCTGAACATAAAAACGAACGGTTCGTTCGATTATGATGATTCCTTACAAATGTCAAGGCATCAAACTGAATAAAAAACTTTTGCATAAAGAATTTTTGCGCTGTAAACCTAAGTCTTAGCAATGTATTAATTCTTAAGTTTCCGGGGATATTTTGTGGAACCGAAACATAACTGATAAATCAAAAAACGAGCAAATTCCACAAGTACAAATATATACACTTGTAAATGCAATAAATCTGTACCTATGGAATTTGTTCGTTATGTCATTTGCAAGTTATGTTTCGGTTCCACAGAATGTGATTTGTCAGTTCTTACAAATGCTTTGATTGAAACGAAGATTTTAAAATATAATTCTTGTATTTTTTATATCACAACATCTATGGTTACCTATTTCCAAAGTGTAAATAGATGCACTTTAATTGGTGTGTGGTCCATGAACTTTTTCGACTTACTTGAAAAGTTACTAAAATGTGCTCTCAATGACCCACGATTACCAGCTCCTGCCGCCTTAAAGACATTCCTCACTCTCTCCCTACTTCCAGCCACCCCCTGGAACTTTCACGGCTTCGACCTCCTCCCTTCCATCGACCGTACCCTGGCCTGCACAATTTAACGCCCCATTGTCCTTTTCAATTTTTTCATATCCTCCACGTGCCTCTATTCTTATGACCGACCATTCCCTCCCCACTTATACAGTCTAAAGCTCCCTCCCCTCCTTTCTCCTCCCTTTATTTTCCCACGGACCTTACTCAGTCCACTCATTTCATCCGCCACTCTCCACCTCCAGCCCCACCCACCAACGTCCTCCTCATAATGGGAAAACTCCCCTCCTACTTCAAGGACTATTTCGGCGTACCGCGTCCCTCCCCTTTCCACCTACCCACCCCACGTCAAATGACCTCACTACGCCATTCCCCCCTCGCTCGTTCCCCTCTCAGTCCTTATGTACACCTAGCTTATTCGCCGAAAACTGAGAGAAAGAGCCCATTCACTTTCCCTCCCTTAAGCCTCGACCTTGCCGTCGAATCTACGATGACTTTCCTAATTCTACGTTCCTTTCCCTCTTGAGTCCATTTTAATGTGTATTGATAATTACAATCTGTTCGAAAGTACGGACTGTTTTCGGGGGTACCCACACATTTCTTTATAGGCCTAATATTAGGACACCCAATCCTAGGTAAAATTGCCCGATAGGTCACTTTCTCCAACACACTCCACCAAACTCCTTCGGTACACTTGCTATGAAACTCAAGCCCTATTCACCACAGCATTACTTCGCCGGTTTCTTAAACTCAAATAGAAAGTCTTTAACGTAGGATAACGAGAAAAATCAAGAAGGACCAAATCATAACAAATGCCTCAAAAAAGCTGAGTAACTATCGTTGGCACTGACTACCGGCAAGAGCAATAATGATGGAACTGGTAAGGAGGCTTCCGCGGTTATTTAATGACCGTATTCTCTTCGGGTTTTTGCCGCGTCGATCCATTTTTGGGGTCAACAGTTTCGCCTGCCATCCAGCTGGCTTCAAATTGTTCACACTGTTATCCCCCAAAAATTGATTGACGCGGCCAAAACCCGAATAGAATACGGTCAATACTGATGGAAGTTAGGAATAATTCCATTACAAAAGAAATAGTGTCTTTTTAAACAAAAACGGTTGAACACAGGAAGCGATACATAAGTGATATTACGGTGTTGCTGGGCCTGTACGCCAGTGAATTAATTTAATGATAATTTTAGGTTCAAGTGATCATATGTCATTCAACTCTGCTTTCCCTGCTTATTACATTAAGCCCAGGCAGTTCTTCTGTTTCATGCCTCTCCTGATCAGACGATTCTTTTTATATTCCTTATAATATTTTAACCTTAATTTTCCTCTTTTTGAATCTTCAGAGTTTATTCTGTCTCACGGTGGAGCTACTTCTTGGCTCCTGTCTTCCTTTGCTTGTTTCATATGGTTTTTCTTATTCTATTCCCTTCTAAACCCTCTACCTCACGCCTGATTTAGTCCATCAAGGTGATCTTTATCGTCCGCCCCCAGCACAAATCTTTAATAGCGCCCATTCTCCCCCATGCATTATAATATAACATTAAATACTAAAAACTAATACATTTTGTCATCTACCTACTAAAAAACAACTAAGGTACCAAGATTCTCCTATACGGCAAATGCGAGATCGTCCGGAAGCAAGGCAGTGAAACTCATTGAACATTATTATATTAAATATCATTGAACTCTGGTGTCAACTCTGAACTAGGAGTATCTCCCACCGTCGAATACTACTGGAAGCATATCTTTTGCCTCTTAATCGCTCCCGCCCACTCATAAAACCTCTGATTTTGCTTTCGAATTGTCTGCAATGACCTTGCGCTCCTACAAGTCACTTTCTCTCCATATCCCCCAGTATAATGAGCGCAGTTGCATTCTGTTCGAGACCTTCGATTGTTATTTACATGGCCTAGAAGTGGGGAAGGATTCCAAAAACGTCCAGGAACGAGAGGATATTGGAGACTGTCCCCTTTCTCTTGCGTGCGCCGACTGTTCTCGTTACACTTACCCTTTCGAGGCAAGTTAAGCAGGACAGCATTACGACATGCTCCATTCCGTGGGCCGTCTGACTTTACTGCCCCTGGGTTTTCCACTCCCTGACCCCCTGATATCTTGCTCAAAAATCTCGTCCCATGCTGCCAACCATTTTGCCTTGAGGAGTGCCGATTGACCGCAATCGCTGGGGGGGGGGGTGGAACGTGGGGTAAAGGAATTGCAGTTTACTGGAATTGGTGGACCATAATAGCAATTAAGGGTAAAAATCGTATGAATTCCAATTTTCCATTGCGGTCAATAACAGATCCTGCCCCGAAGTCAAATTAACTTTGACCACAGCGAGAGAATCCATTTATGAATTTCAGTAAATTTGAAGGAATTTTCAGAGCTAAATGAAAAATAACAAGTGAAGGTAGTGAGTGGTGCATGACTTTTTTATATTTAACCAAATTTATTTCAGATTTGTTAAGAACTCACAAACAAAAAATAACTTGATTTTCTTCCACTGATTAATTTTCTTGGTACAACATGTTTCGACACACACGGTATAATCATTATGTACCGGTGACACCGTAGACACCGTTGTGTTGACACATATTGTACCAAGAAAATAAATAAATCAGGCGAAGAAAACCAAGCTATCTTTTAATTTGTGAAAATCAACTTCCACATAGTTAAGCCTGAAAACATGGAACTTATATCTTCAGAATTTTCCAGCACGTAAAGTACCAGCACAGAACTTTATATAGGAATCAAGATTGGGTAGTATGATTCCACAAATAATAGGTGTTTTACAGTGAAAAATTGAAAGGTTTTTTTCACATTTAAATTTGTAGTAGAATTGCACGCACCTTAAAAATTGTGAATATTAACAATTTTTAACACACCCACAAATCCCTAAGCCTGCATCAAATCGCTAAAGATGAACGCATATCAGATTCCCATCTGATGAGGATAAAATAACAATAATGACGGTTTTCCTTTATACTAACAAAACCTCACCATTGTTCAAAATTCTGAGGGATAGCATGAAGCACGAAAACAGAGCACAATACATTTGGAAAGAAGAGAAACTAGCTCAAAAATACCTCAGTAATCGCATATGAAAATATATCCATAATTGGTTTAGCACGTAGGAAATTTGAAGATCTGCAAATGATACAAATACGGTAATATTATATATTTCCCAATACTTTGAACGCCTGAAGCAACATTCCAAATGGGGATCGGGTGGGTGTGGTGGCTAAAGTATTGGTTAACCATACGGACGTCCAAGGTTCAATTCCCTGCAGAGGAGGATGTTTTAAGAGTAAACCCGATACTTACTTGAGTGTCTTGTGGAGGGCACTTTAAGAGCAGAACCCGGTCCGTCGGATGAGACGTTAAACCGTGGTCCCATTGGCTCCTTTCGTTAGGAGCAGGCTAATGCCACGTTCGGTTTCTATCCACCTATCCTCTCTTTCTTATCCCAAATGGCCTAAATAACCTTAGCTGTCGGTAGTCCCCTCAAATAACTAAACCAATCATTCGAATCCTGAAAAATATTCACCATTAATAAAATATTTTTTCTCAGGCTTGATTCTAAATATTCTCAACATAATAGTCTTCGTAGCTCCAGTAAAAATAGAAAACATTGCAAAGATAAGAACACTAAGCCGGAAGTATACATATTACATGTTCAAGATCCCTCTCTCAACAGATTTAAGTCCTTACGGCCAGAATTTCCAAACCATTCCAAGGCCTTAGCTTCCGTATTCCTCCCTTTCCCCGACCCAATCTAATCCCAGATCTCCTTTCACTTCATCTCTACGAAATCTACCGCCCTTCCTCTTCGCCGCGCACCTAGGGAATATGTACCCTGCTCCCTCGCCAAGGTCTTCCTTCTCGAACCAATCCACTCCGCCTTGACACAACCTCTGCACTCCCAACGCACCTGACTGCCTCCATGAGTTACATTGTTTCTCCGTAATGGACACGCAGAAGCCGACAGAAAAAGCCCGTGATAGCTGGGACACACAGTGCGAGAGAGAGAAAGGAAAATTAAAAGGAAATAAAAAATACATGCACACAAAAGTCTGGTCCCATCATTGCCAAGACTACGGACGGCTGGCTGAACAACAAACACTCCGTCCACATTTGTCCCCAAGCACCCCACCTTTATCCCACCCGTTCATTTTCTACTTCCGGAATTCACCTTTCCCAATCTATTGTTTCCTTTCTAATCAAGGCCGTATGTGATTGAGTAGAAACGCCGCCGGAGATGGGGTTTGGATCGAAGACCTCGGTTCTGGGGGCGAAGGACGGGAACAGGGGCAAACGCCCGGGTCGGTCATTGTCCTGGCCATAAGGTGACGACATTACTTACACATCCCTAGGAGCACCAAAAGTACGCCCATGTGAAAGCAAGAGAGACAACTTTTTCCGGACAGAAGGAGAGAAAAAAAAGCTTTCCGCCAAATAAACAAGGGACCACAATCCTCGAAATGAGGCAAGAGAGAATGGAGAGACCAGTGTAATATGTAATGAAGATGGAAATTACCGCAGAAAATCCTTCTGGGTCTGCATATTCACACGATCCAGCGTATGGGTGTTCCCCACCGCATCGTCTCCGTATAACTACGGCTTTCAGCAAAGATTTTCAAACATATTCGTGCATTATTTCAAAATTTGAAACGTGTTGAACTTGCTTCCAAGAATTTGCACAATGAACCGGTCAGTAACCCTAAACGAGGAGACATGAGTAGCAGGTTGGTAAATGAAACTGTTACTGAGTCATGAATTATGTCAAGATATTCAGAAGCGTCAAGGTTCGAATATTTTTTGAAACACTGAAATAGGAATCAGGGGGGCAATATCGGGTCTCCATAACAAGTGCGTTCGCGTTATCGTTATTTTTCAGTTACGCTAATAAAAGCAAATATCAGATCATCGTTCTCAAAATTTTTGTCAGATTCAATAACTAAACATCAACAGTTTCATTTTAATTAAAAGCGATCTTGTGACAGTAGCATAGAACACCACCCTCATACTTTTTTGCAGTTGGTGTTTCGGATAACGATTGCGACTACGCCAAGGAAGGATCTGAGTTCAAAGCTACGGAACCACAGCCTGCTAGTCTGGAAACCCTGAGATTCAAACCTCGTATCAAGGTTTCAAACTCTTACTCTAAATTCTTAAATTAATATTGTTAAGATTAATGTTCATCCCACTTAGGCTAACAAATGCGATGTAACTCAATCAGTTGGAGCACACTAAATCCGTGAACTACTACTCTGACCGCAATATCACAATGGGTTGCCCGGCCGAGTAATGTTTTTGGAGTCCTGAGCAAATCTCGAGCTTTCAATTAATACAAAGTAATCGGACATTATGTGTAACAATGGATATCAACACGCAGCAGACAAAGGTCGAAGGTATGACCTATGCTAAACAGTGCATCTTTTCAGGTAAGCAACAAAAAACGGAAGTATTTCCAGCACCAGAAAATGGTCTTTCACCTATTGATAAGGAAGAAGATCGATGGACGAGATAATATCTACACTGAAAGTTTACCGAGTTCCCGAGAAAGGGGAAACTTTATTTTCAACATTTAAATTTTTTTACGGCTTATGGGAAGTCCATCTGAATCTAGCGTTTTTCTAAGAGTCACTGACTATCAACGTGCTATGTACCTAGAATGCCAGCTGTGACGGCTAGGCCAGTAGCTGACCAGTCCTATGGCTTAAAAGTCGCGGGTTCTAATTTCTCCATGGGCATCTGAGCATCCCAACCAAGCCTGTAACTACAATCAGAATTTACGAAGGAACAGCCTATCAGAAGGTGCATTTCCATGTAGACTTTGACATTGACCTTTACCTTAATAAGTGATGCTAGCACTCCTCGGATGGAATTAAAATGACAGCATTTACTGCTTTAGCTTCATTTTTGGAAAATAACTTAATTTTTTCAAATAAGTACGCCAGAGGCAAACAAAATACACGAATTACGACCATGCTCATTCGAGAGAAAAAAAACTTCCATGTATAAGAAATGGAAAGGAAAGAAGACACCAGAGTGAGCGAAACGACGTGAGCTTGGCTCACCCATTTAGTTCACGTAGGGTGACTTCGAATGTGTTCACCAGTATCGACCACCTTGCGGCCACACTATTGTGTTGACCTTTCTTTGCCTGATTTTTTTTGTTTCGCACATGAGCCTGTGACTGTTCAACTAATGCTAAAGGCTGAGCGCAGTAGTTTGGTCAGCAAGGCTTTGGTCAGATAGCTTAATGCCGCTGAGTTGGACCCAGTTTTGAGAATGGACGTGCTGATCATATCGACTTACGCTCAACGGTGGAGTTATAGCCTTAAGATTCGCAAAGAATGAAAACAAACTGAGTCTGACAAGACTATCCTAAGTGATTCCAAAATTATTAGCCTAGAGGCTTTAATGAAAATTAGGCCGAAAAGAAGAAACAAAATAATTGAACACATTAGGTGCAATGAACAGCCTCCAGAAAATCATGATTGGGTGAAGGACGAATGAAGATAATATCCAAGGGCGATCAAGTATGGAATACATTAATGCGAATTATCAATTATGTCTAAAGGCCAGTTTTAAGAATATTTTGTTATTGAATCAAAATTTATAGGCTCCATGAAGTAACAGATACCATAAAAATATTCTGGTTGCAGGAACACATCCAAGTTACATAACTTATTAACCAATAGCTAATAGCTTCGAATATTTAAATCTAAACTTCTACCAACGGATAAAATTTATGAAAGTCGTATTAGCGTATGTATAATTGCTAACGCGCATAATAATTAGTCAGTAAGAGTAAACAGATTAGTCATTTGTCCCAAACAACTCTTTTGTCTAGTAATTAAGTCTCCAAGCGGTTCATATCGCATCCGCCATCTTGGCTACTTATGGGACTCATAACTAAATGCTGTAACTTATGAAACCAATGAACTTATCCAGTGCTTCTGCAACTCTCATTGAATGGTTTCAATGGCTTATGGGTTCCAAAACTTTATAAAATACATATGCATCGTTCCTGAAACTATGTAGCTATTAAACAAAGAGCTATTATGAGAGTGATACGAAGAGCTGCATCAAACCGCACAAGGAATGAATAACTCCAGGTAATGATAAAGCTGAGGTAGATGACATAAAGATATCTAGGTTTCTCTGCAGAGCGAGACAACAACGGAACGCCGTTCCCAATAACGAGTGATGCTGACACGTACGGACGAAATTAAATCAATGGATATTCGCTTCCAAGTTCCTTTACCAAAAGTACGTTATTTTTTCAACCGAGGAAGCTGGAGGAAAAAGAAAACGAAAAATATAGCTCGCAAAGGCTCATTCACGAGAAAAAAGGGGTCTCTTAGCGACTGACGCGGAAAAAAAGACAAAAACGAGAGGGAGAGAGATGAACGTGAGATCTGCATAGCATGGACGGCCAGCGCCGAGAGATTGGGTCTGTTGAGAACGGCCGGAATATAATGGGAAGGGACGGAAGAAAGGGGGGCATCATTTTAAAATATTCAATCCATTCCCACTCCTTCTGCGCTTGCATATTCGAACACGGCCGGGGCGAGAGTTTGGGAGGGCTTGGCTCGATGCCGCCTTCAAAAACGGCTGAGCGCTGTACGTACGTTCCGTATATACCCTTCGAACCTCTCCAACGCCCCTCCTCCGCTGGGATGACGCAAAGATCCATATCTGGGTCTTATTCGACCCAACATGGCGGTGGGATGTCGTTTCCTTTCGTTTGATTGGGCAATTACGATTTTAAGGACGACTTCCCTTTATCAAACGTCACACAAAAGAGTTTCATTAAAAAAAGACAGGAATTTCCGTGCGGCGCCTGAGGCGAGGGGTCCGAAATTAAATTCGGCCGAAATATTTTAACTCGCGTCACAGTTTTGGAGAGCTCTTTCTCATAAAAGTCTTAATTTGGGTCGGTTTTGATAATAGACTATATTAAGGGAATGAAATCAAGAGAAAGAGAGCGGGGTGCTCAATTATTCCTTTCTAGCTGGGGGTTAGACCAGTAAAGACATCGACATGGAACTTGGCATTGCATAATCCCTGAATACGGATCGTTAGGAAATACGATATGAGTAAATTGGTGGTCTAAAGATGGCAATGGCTTCTACAGTTCGGAGGAGGATAGAGATAATTATCATAAAATGAAACAGGGTTTACAGTGACCTAACAGTAAAGTTACAATGCAAACAAAGGAATTGGACAAATGGAATGCGATGCTTATTGAGATACGACGCTGACAAAATACAGACGAAGGAAATTATCCCCTGGGACGTTTTAGATGGTATAGATAGAAGGATAGGCACGATAGAGGGAATGATATAGATTCGGAACTATGCGAAGCTTTAGAGTGAGACAAAGTCAGTCGATATAGTTCACCGGTGAAACATCTTGTAGAGAAATATTCATTCTAACACAGACACTCTTGGCGTTGATTAATGTAAAGAAAATGGGCTATGGCTTAGTTAAATTATGATGCGTAGATGAATTGATTCCTTTTTCGTGTAACTCCATTCATTCCTAACTCCAATTATGCACGACTTTTGGTGAACTGCAGATGGAAATAAATCTTTAATGTTCAAACGGCCACATTCATGGATCATTTTAAGTTAAAACCGAGAATACAAGACTTTCATTACTCCAAAACATCTTGATGGTGCCTGCAGAGCTAAACATCAAAGTTGGCTTTGGAATTAGCTTAAACTTCAAGCATTAACTTTGTATGCCACTGGCTTAAATTTATTTGTACTGAAACGGTCGAAATAAGAAGAAGATAGGCGATAAGACAAACGCTACCAATGTCAATACTACGGAAAACTGAACAAACTTCTTTCGGCCTAGGAGAAAATCCTAGGCGTAACTAGATGGAAATGTACTATCACTATAATTAGAGGAAAAAACACAAGCAAATATCCATTCTGTTTTAATAGTAGGGGAAAATAGTGAGAAAATTAACGAATGTGCTTTCTCCAATAATTGTGCTGCAATATCAATATTATAACAGTTAATAAAAAATACGGCACATGCTTGTTGCAAAGAAATAAGTTCTCTCTCCAACTAGAAATGCACTTTCCCATGAGCTATTAATGCTAGTCCTGCCATTCACTTTCAGCTAACATTAGAGTGGCAAAAGTATTAGAAATTTTCCGGCATTTGCCCATCCTTCTTATCCTTCAAAATTAACATGGCAGTTAGGACATCTGGATAGCGTACTGGTCTGCGCATTAACAAGGAAAGCCAAAAGCACGTGGTACGATTCCCGATACAGGATGACATTTTCACGTGTCAATTTTAACGCAGCAGAAATTCGTTTACAGCGACAGACCAAAAGTTTAGATTAGGACTCCAAGCTCTTCGCCACCGTAACATTACTGGACTATTTTGTTTTCAGGAAACACTAGAGAGAGGCAGAATGGCACGTAGCGTGCGCACAAAACGCGGAATTTAAAAGTCACTACCCGGTCACTCCCCAGACACTCGTTTCGCGCGGAGGGAGGGGACAAGGCGGGGCGCGGAGACCGACGCTGCTGTTCCGAACCGCTCGCGTAATTCACGGCGAAAATGAAACTTAGGGGAAAAAGGTCGTCCGCCAAGACCGTTCTTTTCCTACGTAATATCCCCCCGTAACATTCTCCTATCCATTTTCTCTCTTTTTCTCCCTCGCGTCGCGGTGAAGTCCGGCACTCCCGTACTTACTTCCACTCTTTGTTCCGGGGGCCGGGGATTTTTTTTTCTCCTCTCTCTCCCTCTCACTCGAGCTAGAAAATGGAAACAATAAAGGTCTGGACGAGTGAATTTTGGAATGGAGAGAGACGGCGTATATCACGAGCGAAATCACCATTCCGGAACGTTCCCTCTCTCGGAGAACTACTGCAAAAGTCTTACACGCGAATTTTGGGTGGAAAAATGTGAGGAAAATCGAGGCGGGGGGAAAAAGCTAAATTACTAGCAGGCGGAGTAGAGGATACATTTTAGTCGAGAAAGAGTCGAGGATTGAGCCATGAAAAATAACTCAAATGAAAATGCTAGAACAAACAACAGGCAAGCATCAAAGATTTATCAAATTCAAAATTTGATTTTTGCACATTCGATCACTAAAAGCGAGGAAATATAGAAATTAGAGGACGCATTATTATGGTAGGGTTACAGCATGAAAAAAGACCAATAACAATTGCAAAAAGAAAAATATGACCACAAATTTTTATTTATAACTTCCTATCAATAAAAGAGACAGATTAACAAGGCTAACATAGCCCAATTAATAAGTATATCAATACTCACAACTAGAAGTTAATTTTTTGGGCTGCTGAACCTTTTTAAATACCTAAAATATGAACATCTGCAGATCATATGATGTCTTGGATACTCATGGATATGTTGAACATGGTACTTTGATAATATCTATGTCCACATGAGAATCATATATGCTGTATAAAATATAAACTCGGCCTGTTTCCATCCTATCAGTAAACAGCTATACCGCTATAGGATTTACCACTTAAAACGTGCTTTATAATATTTACAAAAATATTCAAATCACTCATAATGCAAAAAAATTTCTTTGTGATACCCAAACAAATTAAATGCCAGCATGGAATGCAGCGATATGGTGCAAATGAACCAATGAGTATGCTATCCTTTCAGCATAGCCAATACCGGGTTATTATTCCGAAATTTGACGCGATAAGTACTGATGCATGTTTTCGTAGCAGATTTATAATTACTAAATCACATAATCGTGAATTCCAAGAGTTGACCATAAACCAAAGAATACCTTAATTCAAGAAAAAGTAGGAATAGCTCAAGACCCCACTCCTCCGCGGTTGGATAATTACAAAAATTGGATTAGTTGAAGAGTCGCCATTACTGCTTATTGCGTACTTTGAATGTAACAGCAGCGATTCATTTAAAGATCATTTTTGTCAGTTAAATGGTGATTGTTTTGTCTTTTACGATGGGCGAACATTTTGGATATGAACAATTACCAGTGTTACGGTGCCATGCACCTAAGTTCACATTGCCTTTAAAACATGGCTTACAGGTTTTACACTACTGAAAAATACGAAAGAAACAGTATGTTTATATTGCGACAAAATACATTTACACTTCAACACGCGATTTTAAAAGTATTACGGAATACTTAGTTAAATTTGGGAAATGTAACTGTATTCAAATGTACAGTTAAGGGCCAGCATATTCAATTAAAGCATAGCACAGATAATGTAACCAAACTTGAACATTTAGGAATATTTACGATGAAAAATTAGTTCGTTGCTGAGATCCCTATACACTTCCATCATAAGCACCAATCACTTTAACATTAGAGATAAAATTTCCTTCTTTATGCTATTTCTTTTAGAATAATGAAAAGACCACTGCATATTGATAAAAGTGACACATTTGGGTGATTCATCGCGTATTTTTTTACGACAACAGTTTCGCGGTCAGCTGGTCGAATGTCTGACACCGGAGAGAACACGACTTTACATAGGCCCGCTGTCTGTTCCTGATTGGCTGGCGACCGTTCCCTATTTGGCACCAACTATCCGCCGTTTCTTGTGATTCGTCCGTTAGTTTGAACGGTCTCTCCCATGAGCTGTGAAGGTGACACCCGTCCTTCCGGTTGAAATCTCGATCAGAGCACCACGGAAGCCTTCGCACCACAATAGCACATCGCAAAGATAACGTTGCCAGAGAGTATAAAAGTAATGCACTGACATCCACCCTCACTACTTCTGCTCTAATACGTTTTCATTTTTCTCAGTATGTATGTTGATAAGCTTTAAAAACCAGATCCATAATAAATTGCAAATTATATTAATGCAATATTACCACCATACATCGTATACACTCCATTGGCGTAATTATTACTTCACATAACCCTCCATTAGTATTCTCCACGTATTTAATAAAAACGTTATATTTTGATAATATGATGACGACTATAAATTAATCAACAAAACTATAACTAATAACTCCCAAACATTAAAATCGTTAATTACTTGACCAAAGCAGAAAAATTGCACAAGTAAAGATAAAAATATAATGATGAAATAGTTGTTTGTTTCAAACCCAATAGATAGCTAGTTTATTTGTCCAGGGACAAGTATGTATGGTACCGATCGTTCAGGACTCTGACTCTTGCGCCCCTTCTGCCGCCCCGCTGTAACTATTCGCCCCGATAGGTTTAAGTACTACCCTATAGGGAGCGGTGCCGCCCACTTGGGGAACGACCTGTTAGGTTGGACCTAGAATTGCAATTTCCTTGAGTGATTATCACACTTGCCAATAATATCGGCCCCGGTGGTGGCGGGGTAAAGTCCTCGCCTGCTAACCCGAGGGTCGCGGGTTCGTATCCCGCCTGGATAGAATATTATCTGCCCAGGACATGGGTGTCTGTGTCTCGTCCGTTGTTATTGTTGTTCACCCGACGGCCTAATGTGCTGCATTCGGGGCAGTGAAAATAAATAAAATAAAAATATACCGGAAATTAAAAACTTTTAAGTAATGGTCCACTAATATTTTTATTGTTTACGACCCGGATTTCGTCACGTAATGACATCTTCAAAATATTAGTGGACCATTATTTAAAAGTTTTTGATTTCCGATATGGAGAGGTTCCACAAAGTGAAGCCTGAATTTATTAGTTATAAAAATATACCGAAAATACCAGCAATAGTTTATTCTTTTGAGATGTATACCAGCTAATAGGTAGGTTTTTGGACAGTACATATCCTAACGTCAAAATTTCTGGCACATTGTTTCAATTTCCCTCCTATACCTGCTCCACTATTCTTATCTTAAAGTCCTTATATCTTTAACTTCTCATATCGTCTTCTTATTCCTATTACGTCCAGAATCCCTATTCTCAACCTTCTACTTCCACGTTTCCACCGTTTTCTTCCCTCCATTCCTCTCTTAATCATTTCCTCTCAGTTTAAAACGTCCTCCATACATCTCTTCTGCCCCCTCAAAAACCTCCACCACCAGCTTCCTCTCCTCTCCAGCTATATACAATACCTCCTTGTTCGCCTATCTCGCTACCAAGCTGACCTTCTCCATCCTTCTCTTCACCCACATCTCAAATGCCTCTAGTCTACGTACACCCTATCTTCGCAATGACCAAGTTTCCACCCACACAGTCAACGCTTCATCGCAGAAGTAGATCGAATGACACATGGTTCAAACCTAAGCTCAGATAATAACAGCGACGCTCTAAAAGTGATCCATTAAGCAGTTCTCCCTTCGAGAATGCAGCAGAACAACACTATCATCGTTAAAAGGGCTGAAATGGATATAAGCACTAAATCACTCATTCGATATGTTTTCCTTATGTCGCGCTGGCACGACGATGTGAAGGCAGACTGTAGAAGAAATAACATCCGGTGATAGCAATGTAAACAAAAAATCAAGGAATGGCCCGCTAAAGGTCTGAGCGCACCACCCGGCCCTCGCAACATAGTGTGCTTTTAAAAAAATATGCTCATCCTTGAAGACTGCACGCCCTAATTTTCTCCCTCCAGTATCAACCCATTATTTCTTTTAAATTTTTCACAAAACGACTGTTTCCTCGGGAAGCTTTGTTATTTAAGAGAGTTGGGAGTTTTACGACCCAGAGAGATGACTATCTTCCATTATCTTTAATCACTCAAATAAAATTCTTGGTCGTGCCTCGGATACAAAAACCCTAATAACTAAACGATGGGAATGGGATGCATTACAAATTTTTTCTCTCAAACTTACGTATCAACATCCTAGATAATATACTCATCCAATTTCATGACGCATGCATTTTTTTCCTTTTAATCCTAAACCCCTAGGTTAATAAAACTCGAAAAATTTACGATGACCTCCGCTCCACATTTCGCAAATGCGTTCTCTCTTAACGTACGAATATTTTAATTTGTCTCTGCCCTCACAGCGACGCGACGCTATCAAAACATTTCCAATACAAAACTTGACAATAAAATAAAGACCACTTTTCCGCGGTGCAAGCCTGCAAAATTTAGAGCTGCAAAACTTGGCTGCTTATCTTCCGCCGTGAATTCTAATGCTAGTGAACCAACAACCGACACTGTGGAGCGGAAAAGAAAACAGCAACCTGTCTCCGTTTCCGATGGAAATGAAACAGCTGATTCCGTGGCATATTCTAATGAACCCTGCGAGCACATCTCGTGCAGCGTTTCTGATGAAGTGGGGTGGACCCGGCGGTCAAATTTACTCCATCGGAAACGCTGTGCTACAGAGCGTTGATGTGAAGTACACGGGCATTATGCCTTCCTAAAATGGCCTCATTACAGCCGATACGGATTGCTTTGAATGCTATAAAAACCGCCGGCTATGGCATCCGTAATTTTTTAAGCTTTCCATTCGAAAATATTGGTTTAACAACACAACCGAAAAATTAAAGACAAAGTTTAAAATGATTTAAAATAGATTACGCTGAGTGGGTTGTCTTTTTCCAAACCTAAAAGTAAAATAATAAATTGAATAATACCAACAACAAATATAATGCAATGGCTGAGCCTTATTGATTTTATCTTTTAAACCTTCCTTGAATTCAATCCTTTCAGGTGTAACCTCATAGAAATCCATTATTTGATAAATAATGACAATACTGTAGATTTAAACATATCATAGTTGGTATGTCACTATTTATTTTAAACCTTCCTTATAAAACTTTGCCTTACTTTTAGATCAAGAAGCTTTTCATTTGGAATATTAAAATTTATTTTTATTAGATGCTATAATAGTATAATAATTCTGAAAACATACATTTCACTAAATGAGAACCTTTAAAATCTTTAAAAAGAAAGCGTGAGTCTTCTGCCGAAGAGATCTTGAAGGCAAACAATATTCTCTTTAAATTTATAACAACATCATGGATGACTAAAAATGTGGTCCTCTACTAAAAAAAATTATGAATTTACTAGTTCTAGATAAATGTATACAAATAAGTATGTTTTACGTAACGCAGTGAGATTGCAACAGACTAATTTCCCTTGAGAAACTCCAGATATAAGGAAATTACATGAAATTTGACACTGATATTGGCGCTCCGACAAACGAGTAGGAATTTGATACCACATATTCCATCATATTATCTAGAAAATATTTCTCCTCCCACAAAAAATTACTCACAAATAATTGAATAATGTCCTCTTTCTTTTAGTTTTTTACGAATACGGTCATCATTCCAGTTGTCCCAAAAGCCAAATATCGATGGTTGTGCCGGCGTGATGCGGCAGATAATATGTTTATCCGGATGTCAAGTATCGAAAAAGTCAACTTTCGAGATCTATAATAGCAATAACATTAGAAAATTTGTTTATTTAAAAGCTGATAACGTACTAAAATGCCGATTATGTCTTAAAGTTATATTTATAAATTAAAATTCAAGTCCAAGGCTAAATCATTCAGATACCTACCAATTTCACTACCTAAGGCAGATTTATTCTGTTCTTACTTTTTCTGTACTTACTTAGAATTCACACGCTAGACATTTTACTGCTAGGGAATGTATTCGAGAGATATCTATCAACTTGATCATTGAAGAGATATCACGAGATAAATGGATATAATTATCATAAAATACAACATAGTGTTTTTCAGAATACATGAAAAGTTAATATCGGTTCATAGTACTAATTTTCTGCAATTTTAATTATAAATCTTTTAGCACATCAATACTACTCCAAAAAAAGAAAATATAAATATTTATATGTCAAATCTCAGAGCGGGAGAACCAATTTTAGGCAAATTGCAGGAATCAATTATCATGCAAGCAAAAGAGTAATCGTCAAATTGCTAATATGGAGGGTTACTGGAACATTAATGCCGTAATATCACATTCAATAACAATGATTGGATATTAATTACACAACTTAATTAGAGAGAGAGAGGAAGAGGAACAGACGTGTAGTCTACTCTATTATTGTTTGCTCATTTGATCAGCAAAATAACTCATTAAATGAAACATTTAGGTTTTCGACTGATACTACTTCTATTTGACATCATTATAACCAGATGTTGATTTTGATCTCAAAAAAGAAAATAGCTTTCATCTTAGTTATTTTTAACCTCGTAGTGTACGTCGACATTATCATGGGAAGTAGCCTCATCACACCCATAAATAGAAAAACGTAAGTCCCTTTAGCCAATTGACACTATAAAAATAATCATTAAATTATTGAAGTTAATTAGCAAATTACTTCATTTCTCAAACATTTCTCATGGCATATCTCAAACTGCCCCACATATATGGATTACAAACTTTGACCCGTCAACTTAAAGCTTTGGCTCCGGATGCCGCTGGCTTAATTTTATTTGTACTGAAACGGCCGCAATAAGAGCAAGATAAGCGATAAGAAAAACATTAACAATACAACGGAAAACGGAACAAACTTCACCAGGCCCGTAAATACTGAATATCTCAATTTTAAGGTAACGGAGCGTACGTGAAATAATACCGGAGACTCGTGATAAAACGGAACAAAGCCACTGGAAGAGTGACAAAAGAAACATCATTTAAGATGGATCCATCAACAAAAAAAAGACTCCTCACACACGCACGTAAATGCAAGGGGGAGTGTTTTTAGTGAGCACGTCGTATAAAGTCGTTCTATTTTTTCACCCTAAAGAATGGGCACGCCAATGCTCCACGTCCTTGAACATGGTACCTGCTATGGTGTAGCCCTGAGGCAGAATAAAGGACCGTATAAATGGACACCCTTTTAACAAACGCG
The DNA here is from genome assembly GCA_963169105.1 of Ceriagrion tenellum. NCBI lineage: Eukaryota > Metazoa > Arthropoda > Insecta > Odonata > Coenagrionidae > Ceriagrion > Ceriagrion tenellum. The sequence continues at coordinate 72,345,565 of OY720634.1, forward strand.
TCACAAAACCACTGCAGTTAAATAGTTACCAAGTTCACATTCACGGAAAATGGATCTTCTTGAACACACGAGGAAGAGGAGAGATTCCGGTGGGCTGGTTCTTTGTTCATTTCTATGCGGAGAGGATGCATCGTAAAAAAAAGGAGAAAGCATTCCAGTTGAACTTTGATGAGCATATATTTTTTTTAATGGCATCCTGTAGTGGCAAAATTTTAAAGAGAACGGATTCAGCAACGCAGTAGCAATGTAGGAATGTATAAAATTCCACAAGCAGAAAAGGTCAACACAGTCAATAAATAATAATTATTACTGTGAAAAGTGTACTTATGAAGAAATCCTTTCTACAGAAATGAAAAATCAATTATGTCACTGCCATAGTTCAATCATATAATGTTATCATTAAAGCCACAACAGGATTGAACGACCAATGATGGATATACTCTAGGGTGTGGCTTATTTTATTTTTTTCTAGGATTTGCAATATCAACCCCTCAAATTATGACATGAGGTGAAGAAGGGATATCTTAAAAACTTTGGCTCGATTAATTTGAACGCAATAGGCCGCCCAAGAGGCTTCAATAATAAAAATGCGGAAAAAGATAAATTATGGATAAATAGATGGGATTAAGTATGGATGGATAAAAATGATAAATCGACAAAGGTCAAACTATGATATTTGGTGAAAAGAGGATATCCAATAAAATGAGCTTGATTAGCTAACATATATAAGTTGCTCAAAAGGCATAAATGCAATGTTGTTCCATTTTCCCGATCGTAGAATAAAAACATCATTTTTACGGATAACTAGCCAAGTTGAGGGTCCATTTGGGGCCAAAATCCTTAAAAGCTGCGGCAATATGAAAATAGACTAATACCAAAGAGATATAAAGAATGTATTCTCATGGTATCATCCCAGTACTGGAGCACAGATGATGGATATTATTTTCCCGTAGAATCTGTTGTATCTTGTACATATTCCCGAGTGACAGTCGAAGGAGAAATTTACAATGGGTTACACTTGCAATCTGTTATTAAGGCACAATAGATTACCACAATGAATCAAGACTGAACAATTCCGTTCAGTCTTGTCACTCGCCTATAAATCCATCATTTGCAGCCTTGAATCTGAAAGTCGTTTGGCTTCTCCTCTCCATTCTTAACAAATTATTGAAGTTTTCCATATTTCCTTACTTACGGTGGTTACAGCTAGTTTTTTCTATGAACAGATTTACATGAAAATCATACATGAGCTTATCAGTAACATGCACCGATAACAGCGAAAAAAGTTTCACGTAACTATTTTATTTCTTAGCAACTTAATGCTATTTTAGCCCGTAGCCTGATGGCACTTAGCATATATTCCGAACCAATTCCATTACACATGTACAGATTTTTTCTCGCCAAAACATGCATTTCACATGATTATAATGGCTCTTAATTAAAATCAAGGTATCAATCCGAATGAAAATTACGTATTAACAAACGATTTTTGCTTGAATTTAGAATTCTGCATCACTAAACCTAGTCATAACAATGCTTAAATGGAGACGAAAATTTGAAAATGTTCATCAGCAATATTTATATCATAACATGTTTGGTTATTTTCAGCGTATAAATAGATGTAATAAAGCGAATTCTGGTGACATGACCTTTATTTCGACTTTCTTGAAAAGGCATTAAATGCTCACTCAATGAATCACGATTAGCTCTCCAACCACCTTCTTAAGCCCCCTGTGTTTTTGCCATGTATTTCAATAAAGATAGTGATTTATAAAAACATATTTTTCCATCTAAATGTGAACTACGTCAAGCAGAACCCCGCAACTTTGCCGAGAGAACTGATTGATCAATACCTCGGCCCAATACACCAGAAGAATCGACCAAATATAGTACCCTGGCGATAATTCCTAGGGTTCTGAGTGGCCTGAAACATCACACAACGTACACAGGTCGCATAAAATCCTTCCTGAATCCTGTCAAACCCTAGTTGATGCACCATTCTCTTCACCAGAATCCCCTCCTCCTCACACGCTTCCAGAAATGCACGGCGCCCAAACACTCGCGGCTTCGGATTCCTGCACCCGCGCGCAAGCACCACCTATCCCTATCGCACCATTTTACACCTTCCTCCGCGCCTCCTCTCCGACATTTCTCCATCACACGGACAAGCTTTGCGACTCGGCTGTCACCATATTCCTTCCTCTTCACCGCTGCACTAGCGCCAAAAGGGAGTGCACGGTGTGGATGGAAATGGAAGCAAAAAGAAATAGAGGGAGAGGTGAACGAAATAGTGGCAGTCCGTGAGCGGGCCTTGGAACTATTCTCTCTCTCAGGGATCGCCAGGAGAGCTCATTTGTTTCGCTGGCCTCTGGGAGAGTGGAGGGAGAGAGAGGACAGACGCGGCAAGAACTGGAGTGGAGAGAGCGCACAAGAGGAGTGGGCAATTTGGGAAAATGGTATGGGGTGGGATAAAAGGTGTGAACTGGGTCAAATAGTACCGTGGCTTATCCCTTATTACACAACCCCACACAAAAAATTCCTTCAGAAAATGAAGAAATTCAACACTGCACAAGTTTGAGGAAACAAATCCACGAAGAGACTTTGGGTGCATGTGCACGCATTCTTATATTAAGCATAAAAGAGGTCTATATCCCCGAGCAAGAAAGGTACTTCAGTACACATTGGCGACAAAAAGATCTTCAGTTTATACATGGCCAGAGATCCCATTGATCCATTTCATTTTCATAAGAATTATGAATACTGAGCAAACCACGGTAATGAAAAGATCATTTGCTTAGATCCAGATGGATGATTTCCTTGCATAATAGATTTCGATTATTCTGTAAGAATTTACTCTGTGGGAATGTCAGATAAAATACTTTTGCGGCTGTTATCATGGTGTTTTGGAAAGCAGTCATTACAGTATTTCCTATCAATCTATTTTCACTCGAAAAAATAAAATATTCGTGATGAATACGGAAGGGTTACCCGTTAATATTAGCCAACATAACTATAGCATTCAAGAAAAGCTCTGTCCTTCCCCCAAAATTCCCGGTTTCATCTGAACTGGGTTAAATAATGCCGAGTAGTTCCGATTATTTCACAGATTGCCGATTCTTCAGGTCATAAAATCACTCTGTAACGGGTAACCCTTCCGTAATCATCACGAATATTTTATTTTTTCGGTTGAAAATAGATTGATAGAAAATATTGTAATGATTGATTTCCAAAATACTATGATAACAGCCGTGAAAGTGGGGAAACGGGAAGAAATAAAGAAGACGCTTCGGAAGGAAGAGCGATTTGAATAGCGGTGAAATTTTATTCGCGCACGAGATGATTGGCAACGAACATTGCTTTCAAAAAAATGTTCAAAGCAGGCCTCTGGCGAATTATACGGCAAAAATAACTCGCGAGATAAACGGCCACTCCACCTGAATGAGCTCTCTCCCTCTCGTTTTCATTGATACCCGAAGTGGCAGAGAATGGTTTAAAAATAGGTGTTTGACACAGTGCCTTAAAGGAATATATGTGGAGGCGTACAAGAGACAGGGAAGTGAATATATTTATGTGAGCACCAAAGGTTAGAAAACATCTAGTAAAGTATGCTTTAAACTTTTTTCTTTTGCATTTAAAAGAGCAATAAATACATTTCTACGAAAATTTGGAATGGACATTGCGCAGCACTAGTAGATCTCTATCCTACGCTAACTATAAAACACACTGAAGGGTAAAATATCACGTCTTCTCATGCTATGCACATTTCAGGCTTACAAAATCTGGAAATACATCAAATAGTAGTGGAAATTAAAAAAAAATATTTTCTTGAACTATGTGACTACTTCAAAAAAATATTAAAATACATACTAAATTGTACAAGTTGCCCTTCAAGTAATCTCATAAAAAGTCTCATATTCACTTCATTTCACCTCATTAGTCTCATTTTTTCCGCTGAATATGTCGATAACAAGATATGCCTCAGAGGTTTGTACAAGTACAATTTTCGTCGGCTACATCCATTTAAAATTATAGCATATTTTTTACAACAGAATGAATTAAGGGAAGCAAACAGAGAAGGTATTTTAACACGACACATACTGGTATCGTGTTAAAGATTAGGTTCAAGAAAAAAATATAGACTTGCTAGCTCGGTGCCTACCCTATGGGTACGAAATTTTCATGGACAAGAATACTAAGTTATAGTTAGAGATTAGAAAGTTCTGCATACCCTCAGTCGTTATAGCACCTCGAGCATTAATGTATTTTTTAATACACCACCTACTGATTGTAAAGTAAAAAATACGAAGTTTTAGGTACTAAATTACACTATCACTTCGCACTTACGGAATGGACATAAAGCAAAATTGAAAAATATGTAGGACAAAGAGGAGGAGTAGATTTTTTTGTTTCCATCTTCCTTACATTAGTTATATCGGCATTAAAAATGTTTCGATACCTTCAGGAAGTGCAGCTGAAAACTGAGAACCTATATAAAAAATATATGGATGTGACTTCAATAGAAATGTCCACGCCATCGTGAGAAAATCAATGTTATCATTTTGCTTAAAAATGTAAAACGCTTACGTTTTCTTAAATTCAAAGTCAAGTCGATTATTTTCAATCCTTCCTGACCCTATTTTAGTTCTTCATAGATAAACGAAAGACATCTACAGTTTTGACTCAGACGACTTAATTTTAGTGAAAGGCGAAGTTTTCTACATAATGACCAGTTATAAAACTGCACATATACCACGCATATATTTGCAAATTATTCGTTAATGCAACATCTATTAAACTGAATTGTATCAATGGAATTGATATCAACGTTGACGGACTACATATAGTACCAATGCCAAATACCCAGAAAATGCTCAGCAAAAGAGAGTCAAAATCAAGGGATGAACAGGTTTTCTCAAAGCAAATCAAATCTATCTGTAACAAAGCGATAAATCGCTAAGTCGACCACAAAATCTCAGATCACATTTTCATCATCAATTTCATCCCATCGATCTTTAGCATATACAACAAGCCTCTGATTAATAAATTTTGAGATTTTTAGATGGCAAGAGGATACATTTGTTTTGAACTGAAACATCACAGCACTAGAAAACCATTAAACACTGCTTAACTAACCCAAAATATAACCATAAAAGCTGATTAACTAATTCAACTTATTAAATAATGACTCATGGAACATAATATATTCGAGTCATAATCACTGCTTTGGAAAATAAACGATTTATCCTTCGAATAATTCCAATTCATCCAAGATGTGTCGCCAAATGGTAACTAATGGTAGTTTATATAATGCTTCATGGAGATTTCATGGCCGCATTTCCGGAATCTAACGTGTATTTGACACATGACATTAAATTACACATATATTAAGAAATTCTAATTGATAGCCTTTCATTTCGTTACTACTCCAATTCATGGCATAGGTTGCCATTCCCTACAAAAGATATCTTTCTTAAAAGCTAGGTACAAATAAATAGATGGATCACTAAAAGAATTTCTAATAACTAACAATAAAATAGAAGATGAATATTGAATATCAACAATGCCAATCATATCAAAAAAGATCCAAAAAGGCTTAACTATTTATCATTATAATGAATGAAATTGGATGATAACCAGATATCTATATAATCCTTATAGCACATACCAACTAGAATATATATAGATCCCCAGAGCCCAATTATGGTTCATCGAACAGAAAAAACTAATAGATAAATTTTCTGCTTTATTGTGAAATATTATCTTCTTTTCAAACATTGAGTCCTTATAACCCAGATAACTTTTTTGAGTATTCTACCCCTATTGATTTGCAGGTTAACAGCATAAAATATAACACTAATCCTCATAATTTTTAAAGACGCAATCTCAGAATTCTTCCAAGATGATATACAACGGGCATAATTCTGCAGAAGTATGAAACGATCAACCAGCTGAAGATACAATACAATGCTTTCGGCAGTGATTAAATTATTATATCAATTACGAAACTTAAGGAAGTATTTGGAACATAGAAAAGAACCAAATCAGCTTGTTGCGGGCCAGTAGAGTGGTAATTAGATATGAGACCACATTTTTTTAAGATAGTGTGCCACATTTGACGGTATTTAGGGATTCGGCACCTAACGCCCTCGAAGCAATAGGAAATTGAGAATCTTTCACGTACCAAAAGCTCAGAATATCAAAGATAAAAGCGGGGACTGAGTTGGGTGCGCAATAAACGGTAACTGAGGGAGCGAAAATTGGCTGGAACCATCCCTGGGACCATCCTTCCACGATATCGTCCCACGGAGTCATTGCCGCACCGACCACCATAAAATGCATGCAGACAAATCCCCTTGTCCAAAAGGAAACGAGCTCACGGTTGGACAGCAATAATGAAGTACATTCCAAAAGAGCCCAGTAGCAGTCCAAAAAATTTCTCGCTCGTTACGGCCATGTGCATATCATTCCCGAAAATAAGTCTGGGAAACGACCCACCCTCAACAGCTGGGACTATGCGAAACACCCTCCCCCCTCCTAACCTCTTTCCCCACATTCCGCCTGCCCAAAAACCTTCCCCTCCCCCGATGATATTTCACGCTGACCTCTGACCCCATTGGTACGAACGAAAACCTCTCGTTGGCTCGAAGCCACGCGGGTCGAGCGATTCCCGGTCTTTGCACACAGCTTCCCTCTCTCTCACGACCCACACACACCCTTATATCCTGCCCGCCCCTGACTTTATTAACGACACTATAAGCTAATCCCGACTGGCATATCGAGTCCCGGAGCATGATTCACTGCCTCCGGCGACTGTGATTACATTTCCGGCCTTCATCTTTGCTGCTCGGGACGATTCGGAGTGTTTCCCGGGCAATATTCGCTCAAAATGTGAGGTCGGACCCATTAAAGAAACTCCTAACGACTTTTACCCCCACAGGTTTCCTCCCTTTCCCAGTCTGTCTCGTCCCAGCTTGAAGTATTCCTCTTCAAAAATTAAAAAAAAAGAAAAACCTTCGGCTAATGAAAAAGAGAGACCACATTCGGCCGATCTACACAAATAAATTGCTCCAAATCGCGCTCCGAGGAATGTGAAGAGAAGCTAAACGTTTATGTGAACGGAGAACGACTCCCGGAGCACAAAAGTTTCGAATTCGCTGCGTTTCCAGAAACGTAACAATCCGACTGAAAATTCGCGCCAATGTCGTAGAAACTAATTTAAATGAAAGGTTCCAATAACGGATCAAACGATTGAAACGAGACGACAGGAGCATGGTTTACAGTGCTTCCCAGTACGAATGCGTAGGAATACTGTCATTTTAGCATCATTGTGAACTATTGATACGAGTTTAGCAGTCAATGCTTTCTTAAAAAAACACAACCGGGGGCTATCCCACCGAATGCATATTACTTCGACGAAGGAAAACTGATAGAAAAATGTAAATACTAACAAAATTAACAGCATAGATATTACCATTAAAAAATACTGGAACTCAATAGAATAAAACGTATTTTATTGAATGGAATGAATAATTAACATAATGGTACCCAAAATGAGCCAGCAAATTAAATCCAATTAAAGAATGTCCACAAAATTCACAAATAATCCCCATGATTATCAATACATCCTATGAATTGAATATCTATTCAAATCATTAAATTTTAACGAGAGACAAGCTCCTAAATGAGGTTTATATTATTAAAATTATTATAATTATATCTCAAAATTTTAAATGTTTTATATTTTAGTGCCACGCATATTTCATAGCATATTAATGCACAGCATACCCTTACTGTAAACTACGAGACATTGATTAAAGCACAATGATATGAATGTAAACTAAAATCAATGAGTAAGCTAAATAATTAGTAGCTTGCTAATTATTATGAAATTATAAAACGTTAGCGTTATTTCGCACGCCAGTATAAATAAACTCAAATACCCTGATAGTGACGATTAACACTATCTTATGAGCGATTGGGAATAGGTCCAAAAGCTTTAATGATGTATATATTTATTAAAATTCAAATAGTTACGCCTGAATCACAAAAATGCTAACCATACATAACCATATTTGTGGAGGTTGCTTCCTTATATAACGGAATAACATTGTATTCGCATCAGCTAGCTAATACTTTTAACCACCTATTAGAATATACACATTCACCATTCCCCCTGTAGCTGTTTATCACCGAAACCTCAGTCTTGATAATGCCACAAATAGCAGAATGAAAAGTATAAAATCATCAACAGCCACCTTATTGTTTCCCAAGTACATTTGAAAAACTATCTAGTGGCCTGCTTAAGAGGCTTTGACTCAGCACGCAAAATTGCATGTTTTGATAAAGATAGTTTGAGAATCTAAATTTTGATCCCGTTTTTTAGTATCTATAATTTTTTAGGACTACATGATAGCTAAAGTTATTATAATAAGCACATGCAGATTTAAGAACAGCTATACATGATTATCCTGAAATGATTTGGAATACAATCATTAAATTTAATTTAAGTGAAAACTTTTAAAAACTAGTGGTTGTCAAAAGCTGCCAGAGTGGTGTTTGAATGCCCGAGCATCATTAAATTTCGTTAAAATAAATCGTGACCCTGGAGTTAATCTCCCTATCCCTCCCATTCCTCTCGGCTATGGTTCACAAGGTTTTTCTCACTCCTACCCATCCAAGCGTTTTGTCCCTATGCTTTCCCCATCTCTCTTACTGCTGAATAGAAATGTCCACCCGAGTATTTATGGGTGCAATGCGTTTCAACGCTTAAAGCGTCATCATCAGGCACAATGAAATTGTATTACACTATTCATTGTACCTGGTGATGAGGGTTTAAGCGTTTAAACGCGTTGTACGAATAAATACCTGGATGGGCATTTCAAAGTTTTTTTTCTTTATACTTCTCTATTTTTTACTTAGATTTCACCTAAAAATGAATCTTGTGATTCTATACCAAATACTATCAGAAAAAGCGGAATTAGCTGTTCTTAAATCTACATGCACTGATTATAATAAAATAAGCTATCATTTAGCCCTAAAGAGTCATAGGTATACAAAATCCGGATCAAAAGGTATATTCTCAAGCTGTTTAAACAGAAACATACAATTTTGCCAAACTGGAACAATGCCACATAAGCAGGTCACTGGATAGTTTTTATTAGTATTTTGCTCACACTAAGAAAATTGTAGATAAGATCATACTTTTCATTTTGCTGTCTAAGGCATTTTTCACAACTGAGGTTTTGGTGGTAAACAGCTAAAGGGGAAAGGGGAAATTGTATGTTAAGATGAAGATGTTTATTTGTTCCCGCAAAGGAAAGAAAATTGAACTTGAATTGAAGAAAAAAGAACTGAGAGGGCATTTCAAAGTTTCTTTCTTTTTACTTTACGCAGATATTCCGCAATATCTCGCCGGATACCTCTGAATATAAAATAGAGCAGTTGCATGTTTTGAAAACACATAAAGATGATAAATTCGTAGGCTGCAGGCCATAATGAAACACAGGTCATGTAGTTAATAAAATTCTGTAGTTTATTCACATTTATACCCGAAAAGAAGTTTAGAAATCTTTTATGCTTCGGTCACAGTGCTATCAACTCTTCACAAGTTTTGAGGATATTGAGACTACTCATATGAAGGCTCATTTCTTTGCATCATTTGCCACCTGGCATGGTTTCGAATAGTTTCCATTTTTCTCCCTCTCATTCCCACGCCTACCCAACATTATCCACTCCGTCGCCCCATTTAACAAGTTGCTATATTTCAAAATACTTACTTAAATTGATTGATCACTTTGTTAATTTCACACTTACCTACAGTCACCGTACATGGATTTGGCATACAATATCATTATAATGGTCTTGACACTGATATGGCACAGTAAACGATAATATAACACTGTACATTGAAACCATGGTTGGTGAAAATTGAAAAGCGTTAAAAACAAAAAAAAACGTTTAAAATCATTCAGATACACAGAATAAGTCTAAAACATTAACATGTAATCATCTACTTAGTTGAATACTGTATAAAAGCAGTGATGCTTGAGAGAAGATATTTCCATTGACACAATTTCCCTGCCAAACACTTTTGGTGGCTTGTAGGGTAATTAGTTGATATAGAATTTTTTGCCAAAACTGAGGCATAATATCGGAGGGTCGTGAAAAATTATTCACGAAATGTGGCATTAAAAACATTTTTTACTCTCCAAAACGATGGAATATATTTTACCCAATCAGAGAAACCAAAAGGGGAGCCTATAGCGGCAACAACCATATATATGTATAAACTCCTTACGACAGCTAATGAAGAACACTTGAAAAAACGGATCATAAAAATATAAAGGATTTCACCTCACATCAACTGTAAAGATAAATATGACAGTACGATAATCGAATTAAAAGGGCCGCGGACGGATGAAATATCGGAGGAAACTTGATTTCAGCATTAAAAAAGATAATACTCGTTGCGGGAGAAATTTCGCAGCCCCGAGCATTAATTCCCGTTTTGTATCGGGGATTAATTTTGGTTCTTAAAACCCTCCCCCACATCCTTCCCATCCACTTGATATTCCATCCAAATTGCACCCATTTATCAAGTTATTTCTCTATACAAGGCGGCAGGAAGCATTTTCCAAGGCTGAAATCAGACGAAAGGGAATATGAGACGGGAGAGAGGAGAGAACGAGGATCGTCGAAAATGATGGGAGATCCATGGAACGAAAAGTTGAACGGCGGTTATAAGTACGCGAGTTATAAATGCATTTGTAATGTTCGCTAGAAAATGAGAATGAAAGAAGCGGCTACGGTGAAATAATAGAAATTCAGAGATTATACATAAAAAATGCTTCGAACTGAAAGTAAAACTCCAGAGGATTCAGAACTCCTGTGTGAGGTATATCTTTGACATTACATATTATGAACACGTGACACCATATTTTTAAAAACTCAGGTGGCAAAAATACAAAATAGGCGTTAATTTAATAAGGCAATCATTCATGTGCAAGTTAATAAAGACAGAGCTTCCAACATATGTCCAACCAATAAATGTCCAACACGCCGCATGGAAGAAATGTATGTACTCCAGAACTGTATCTACACTATCCAACATCTGCATACGCTAGGTCTATCCATGTCTTGCGAAGTATAGATTCAATTTTCAGAATATATAAAAAAAATTTAAAATGCAAATGAATTTAAAAAGAAATACCATGAAATATTACTTCAAGTGAAATAAATATTGTGCTACACAATACACAATCTCATGTACTTTTGTGTATTTTTATTATTTTGCCGTTTTATTAAAATTTGCGTTGGATTCTGTGACATTAATACATCTTGTATATCTTCATATTGTAATATTTGTTTGACTCTTAATATATGTATAATCATATATGTTCCTAAGTTGCACACTTGTCCTGGAAAAATAAATATAATTTTATATTCTAAAAATGCAGCGGTGCTAATGCAACCCTCATAGGTGGTGTTCATTCATTGGTGTTCTATCCGTTGAGATGAATCACGAGCCTATTTTCAATCCAATTCAGGGTGGTTGTCCGTTACAATAACTATGAAGTGAATATAAAAGTATTAATGATACAACATTTTGATTTATGTGTGTTTGGTTAATATAAATATGTGACCGAATTATTAATTATTAAACCTATTAATTAGCTAAATCTACATTTCTGAGTCTTTAACTTGACAAGTTCTTTTTTACGTCGTAAGATGGAAATACTTTTTCAACTGAAGGTTTTTTTGCGATTAAAAATAACGCGGACAATAATTAATTTATTCCTTAAAATTTTTTTTTAATTGTTTGTAATTTATTCCTTGAAAAAAATTATTCGCCTTTACCTTTATGACGTTTCATATATCTGTGCTACAAAATTTCCTCACAACTTTACTTACATGTCCCAAGAGCGCATGAATGAGCCCTAACTCATGGAAAACATCTTTTAATTTTTTTTTTACAAAATCTCAAAGCGTAGTGCTGATCTTTTCGCGCTTTTACTGAAAAAATATGCTTTTCTTTATAATGCCAAATATAAATGACTGTCAACTAAAATGACATTTAACTCTAAACACCTTAACTTGAGTCAACCGTAGATTATCCGCGTTCTATCGCATCATTTATCAACGTTCGCTTTTCACTATTCCACGATTGCAAGTCACATAGCGGAGGTATGAGCGAGCACACTAAGGGAGAGAGTAAAGGGCAACGGTTAGAGTGATAGGGGGAAAGACGGGTGAAGGGTTGGTTCTCGGTTAATGCAGGGGAAGAAGGAAACAATGGAATGAATGACGGAAAGAAGATAAGGAGAAGGAAATAAGAGAGAGAGAAAGAAGGCGAAAGCAGCAAGGGCTATGGGGTGGGAAAGAGAATGGAGAAAGGGTTTCTCATTGACAAAGGAGTGAGAAGACCAGGGGTATCCACAACCCCCATTTCCATTCTTCATCCTTGGAATCTGGAAAGGGCAAGGAGATGAGGAAAACCAAGACTGGAAGCTTGGTGTGATGGAGAAAGCTTGAAAGGAAGGTTAGCAATGAAGTACCAAAATGGAGAGGCTTGAATTCCGGGTTGTAACAATTAAAAACCAAATTAACGCAAGCACCTATGAGTGTAGTTAACGTGGAAACAAAAAAGAACGCTAATGGAAATAAATTCTCGGATTGCAAGTCACCTATTCGTATTCAACGAGAAAATGACACATAACAGATCATATTGCCTTAGTTTTTCGGCCCTGTTGCATTATAATCTCCAAAAATAGACTGAAAAAAGCACAAAAAAGCAACGATTACTCTGCTCCTTCATCTTAATCTTACATTAATTTGAATTATTCCAAACCCTATGCCATTAATTCCGTGCATTAAAACTGGTTTTCGTGAAACGGTTTTCCCCGAATGCCATCATTACTAGAAAGGCACTGGAAACTAAGGCTAGGTGCACAAATACGCTATTATTTTCCTAAGAACCGATTTTAGGAAGGGGAGAGGGAAGAATGGAATTCGAATTAAGAAAAGAAGGGCATTTGGGAAGACGAGGGTAAGGTAGGCGTGAGGGGGAAGAATTTGGGGACAAGAGACGATTAAGACACGCTCGCCGGGATCACAAAAAGAAGGGAAACGCCGAGGTCGGCGAGACAATAAGCGACGCTAGCAAATAAGATGAGAATGAGCCTAAATAACTAAAAACAAAACGATTCCGGGATGATTTGATTCTTCCAGTGAAGAGTTTGCGTCTTAATCACAATGAATGCGTTAAACCTCTCTCTTGAGAGGCACTGCTTTAATGACCTCCAAAGAAAGGGGGACACGGAATCCATACGATAATGCCTACAACTTGGATCAATGACGGTCCAATGTGATCACTACTTTTCTCTCCCCCTCCTCTTTGTTTCTAAGTTCATGTACTTCACTCTTTGCTCTCCTCCTCATTTCTTATTTCTCCAATTTAGCGATGTTAAACTGTCAGTCACTCAATGTCCTATTAATTGATTATAGATCACTTTGTGATTTCCGCATATGGTCTTGACAATTAAAATCTCATGTGGAAATTGCAAAGGATTTTCATCTATAGTCGTAAAGTTATTCCTAAAAGTTACGCCTGAAACTATCACTTTCCCCTATAGATTTCCAAAACGATTAATAATACAATAGCCTCTTCAGCTATGGTGAGGCTAGGAAAGTGGAATACTCTTATACATTTAACTCTTTCACATTACACAAACTCTCATGCTTTGATTGGAAGAAAACCCACCCCAGAGAGACTTGATCCAGTGACTTTTGAGTTATTTACTTCATAGTACCTTAAATAAAACTTTGTATACTCCACTGTAGGTTTAATAACACACACTGTAGGTTTAACACCGGGTTATTAAATCTATAGTGGAGTATACAAAGTTTTATTTAAGTTACTATGAATTACTTCCACAATGCCAAGCCTGGAACCATTTCCTTTGTTACTTACTTCACCTTCACCGATGCCAGGAAGCATTAAACAACCCCACACAGCCACTAGGCACTCAAAAAGGAAACGAGATATGATTTGTCCTTGGCAAAACCTAAAGATATAATGCAGAGGGACATTGACGGATTCTGAGTATTATTTCCATATCAATTAATTTCTTCATTTCTCAACCCTTCGTTTCCACCATCTAAAATATTTGGTCCTCTCAGGATACCATGATATAATCAGAGCGCTTTTAGACTAGCAAAGCAAGGCAGCTGGGCAACCAAGAAAAATACACTACTATCTGGCTTATTCGTGACAAAAGAGATTCGCGACATAAGAGAATTACATTGGCATAAATTTACCGATTCGGATTGTTATTGTGAACCAGAGAAAACTGATGGTCAGTGTTTGAATCTGCGAGCGCAATTATTCCTTTCCAGACTACTGGAAATTGAAATGCTGAAAATTCAACGCGCCTCTTAAGTTTGCTCAACAACCCGATTCATAACGGGCCATAAAATTTTACAAGCGCACAAAATTTTACAACGAGTTACATTCCCTCCGCCTTCTCATCCGGAAAAGCGAATAAAGAGAACTATTTTTCAATTTTATGAACTACCAAATGTTTTTCACGAGGAGAAAGGACCATTCTGTTTACGTCTGAAAGTAACGACCACCGAGAGTGGAAGATAGCAGGTTAATGAGAAAGAAGGGGACGCAATATATGAGCGAATAATAAAATACGGGGACTAATTTTCATAGAGATAAGCATAATACCCGGCTTCCAAAACTAGATACTGGCAACACGGCAGAAAAGCCTCAAACTCTCTCTGTTCTCATACCGACCGTAAGGATAAATCTCATTTGCCATGAATATTTGATTTGCATATTTCTTTTATGGCTTCAGATTAAGCTGAAAATTCTCAAGATTTCTGAACCTTTATATTTTTGACATGAAATCGTGAAAGAGAATTGTCATACCCCGTTAAATTATTTTAGACATCTCAAAAGGATTTACAAGCATTAAAATATGACCTGGGCACGGGATAAAGATCTTTTTCACTTTCCTTCTACTTCCACATTACTGATTCCTATCTCCATTTTCTTTCTTCAGTTTTCTAGTTGTTACTTAATCCATTAAAAATAGCCATATTTCAGTACAGTACGTGATAACTACATCAATAAATTAAGGGCAAACTAAATATTTTCAACATAGCTTCTAGAAAGCTCTCCATTTACAGATGACCTTAATCCTCCCAAGCCCGCCACCACATACTTCTAAAATTGGTTCACAGAGAATTTAAGAGGATAAAGATTCTGTATTGCGTTCACCACAGTAAGACCGCTTCTTGTTATTTATCTGTTTAAAGATCCATATTTTTCACGCACAATTCTTAATCACAGTCACACTCGCTGTAAAAAAGTGTACACACGATTCCAAAAAAAAAGTATAACAACATAAACCCTCTGTAATACTCCCGTAGTTAGTGACCAGACTCCCCTAGCAACGCATTTTTGAAGCAACTGGAGAGAGGCAATATCTAGACGCAGGGAGACTATTTTTTCATAGTTTAATATATCCCCCGAGACCGCAGCATCTATCGATTGACCTAGAGAGTAGAGAAGCTTCGATTTTCCTTGAGGATTTGCTCCCCAAAAATTACGCGCGCCAATTCATAGGGAAACACCTTCCTTGAATAGATCCCAGGGAGGGATTGTTTTCTTTTTACCCATAAACCGTAGGGGGAAGGAATACACGCGGGGTAAATCCTGCGCGGCCGGGAACTAAATGGGCTCCTTGCAAGTTTCGCGAACGTACCTGAAAATGAGATTTTGACGGCGTATAAGGCACGAAGGCGAGGATTGACTCAGTCTGCCGATGAGAGGAGCACTGAAGCAGTGAGGAAGGCTGCGTTTGCAGCGAAGAGCTTGGGAGAGTGCACTTCAGGCCACGCGAGACGAAGGCGTAGAAGCAAAGGGTGAGGATGGCAGGAAGCATTGATTGGTTATTTGTGGATTTGATCGACGACTGACGCAATTTGCGCCATAGAAGACTAATAATTTCTTATTATTATGATGATGATGGTAATATTTTATAAATTATGAGGAAGCCTTATTTGTAAACCTAAATCTTGTAACTGCTCTTTCGCTCTGATGAAGAAAAAAAATGACCTTAACATCTACACATGTAACTTTAGAGGCTAAAAAGAATAATAGTATATTTTTATTTTGTGGTGACATACAAAGGAAGACGTAAAACAACTCAGATGATAATTTTTCTCGAGCAGAGCATTGAAAGATATGTATCCATGAACATGATGCTCTTTCTCGGGTTTTCCATCAGGTCAGGATGGCTGCTGTTGTCAACGTTTCGGTAGCTACATCTGCCATCATCTTCAGGATCAGATCTGCCAACGATAGCAGAGACTGTGTAAATGTTTAAAATTACAACCTTTCTCATCCGAAGGGGCACCGGAGAAAAATTCATCGGCCTTGCCCGCCAATAAAACACCAAGAGCTTCACTAAGTACTTGTCTTCAAGTTACGACCATCAGTTTTTGTAACGCAATTGCGGTAAGGAATAGATTGACGCAATTCATCCTAGTCAGAGGCACAAACTTTACCAGATTCAATGATTCACTTCGCCGTCTGAGATGGTAAAGGTCACAAATAGTCAGGTAAGTTATCACGTAAGATATCATTAGCACGTAAGCTATCAGCGCGAGAAATATTATCATTATTTGGGCTTGAGCTAGATATAAGTAAGAATTCTGAAGTATGACCCAATCTTATATAGAATTTACTATGGTTTATATGTTGTAAATGTACTTTTGGACAGCATATATTTGGAGAGGATGCTAAGGTTAAAACACATCAAAGGACAAAGGATGAAGCTACAAGTCAAAACAAAATGGAGAATAATCTTCCCAGTGCAGAGCAATAAAGACTTACGAATATGATTCTGGCCGAAAGTATAGAGGTGAGTCGTCGGTCGTATTTTCGCTCGCTCTGAAAAATGTATAACGCGTCACCGAGAAGTTGATTCCCGTCAACCCAGCGTTCCTCAAAGGTGTCGCTTTCAATAATCCATGGAAGGCCAGGAATGACGGACGTGAAAATCCATAGAGCACAGCAAAGAACATGGTTTGAGTGTGATACATTGCATTTGCAGCGTAATACAATGTAGAGTACAGGAGAATAGTGGTGGTCATCTCCATCATATCTACCACCTCATAATGAAAGTATATGGAGGAATTAATACTTAGAGCGTTGGTAAAAAAATCTTGAGGAATTTTAATAATAAAGATGCTCATACAAATATGGCATATTCACTTACTCATCGATTGATGAGTCAATCCCTGTCAACTCAAACAAGGCCCAACGCTCATTTTGATGTTTTCATATTTTCCCGTGTTGCTTTTTTAAACCTAAGCCAAGAAATATCCAAAATACTAAGTCCTCAATAGGAACATTTTATGGGTCACTTAGCCCTGTGCTCCTCATGCCTTACCCTTTGGTATGAATAGAAAAACATGCTCACATGGCATTAGTGTATGTGAAGTTCCCTCAACCGAGGTCTGAATGTCAAAATTTTACTAGTTAAACAAGCACAATATCCGGCATACAGATTTTGAGAAATTCATTCACGCAGCATCAATGAGAGTGAAAATATTTTAGATTTTTTATCATTTAATGAAAGTTAGAGAATTTCATCACACCTATATGGAAGGCTGCTGTTGTCAACGTTTCGGTAGCATGTAATATGGAAAAATAAATTTTACCCAAACATGGTCATAATATTCATAGTCACCTGTACTTCCGTGAAGGAAATAACGGCTACACACTTGATAAAACGATAATAAAAATCCGAAAGGTGTAAAAAATTGAAAATAAGATAAAAAAGTAATTAATAAAGGCAAGTAACCTCTAAGCAATAGAACAAAATATGAGTTTTGTTGAGGCTTATCAACAGCAGCCATCAATCCGAATGTTTGCTTACACTAGTTTTTCACTTCACTCTCCTCTCTGTCAACCATTTCACTCATAAATATGGGCTTTTTTATTTATTTAGGACATAGCATACCGATCTTTTCTCTATCAACGGGTATTTCTGTTTCAATTTTTTCATTGTTCCATTCATTTCAATATAGCTTTAGAGACCGTTGGTAACACCATGAGATACCGCTTTATCTAGCATCTTTACTAAGTTTTTTCCTCGGCATTCACGCTATTTTTAACTCGGCAGTACCCACAAAAGAATGTGTAACGGGAGTGCCCGCAATATATCTGTCAGATATTGACGCATTTGTAGATTATTAACTGGAATTACTTTTAAGTCCTTTTGAGTTTGTGACCTTATTTGCATTGTACATGCTAAAGCTTAATATTCCTGCGTTAAAAACTTGGAATAATAAATTTTCACGAGACCATTTTCTTAAGAAAGTAATAATTATGCACACAAACACGTGTCGTCAATTTTTTTTTAATTAGCACTTATCTTCCACTCGGAAAACAATTCTTTGTACACATTTTTTATTCTTAGTAGGTGGTTTATAATTTTGATACTTAACAAGGCCAAGTTTGCATTTTTTTAAGCATACACAATTTTGACAGACATTTTCTGTGTGTTGCAAGCAAAGATGAATTTTGCACTTATTGCAGTGGCATTATGAGAGCCGCAACTTCTTCTGCTTCCCATTTTTGCAGGGTTGGCAGTGCTTTCGCTTTCTTCCGCTGGGTTGCTCTTATTTTTTAGAATCATTCTGAGGACGGAAATCACTCAATCTCTCCAACAATAAGAGAAAAAAATTGCCCTCACGTAATTCATAAGTGAATTTTACATGAAAGAATCAACAAATAACTTACTCGAAGCGAGGTTGGTATACCTCTTCACTTTACTGCTCGCCTCTGCAGTTCATCGAGCGCAAGAAAATGTATTAGCTCCTTAAAAAAGTCTCTTCTGTTTCTCACTTTCCCAAAAACACAACCTGCGTGTTTATTGCTGTTATGTTGAGCACACTATAAAAAATGACCATAGGCCATCTCCTTGTGTTTCTCGCCACGCTGTAAGTTTCAATCATCTCGTCTAACGTGTCGACGCCACCTTCGTGGGCATTGTAATGCGTGATAATTTCTGGTTTCTTAGCCTGTCCACTTGTCTCGTCTATCGAGCTGTCGTAATGCATGCTGGAAACTAAAACTATGCATTTCCTTTTTTAAGGGACGGGGGATAGAAGCGTTCCGCAATCGTAGAATCCAAAAATAGAACTAGATACTTCTATCTAGTTCCATTTTCTGTCTATCTTTTCCAGATATGAACTCAGGAGGAATCTCTCTTTTATTCTTTTTCATAGTTCCTACGTATGACAACTTTCTTTTTTTAGACTTTGAGCTAATGGAATACGTGTGAACCAATTGTCGGCTACTACATTTCTTCCAGTTCCGTAAATCTCTTCCGATATTCATAAAACTACATCAGCAGGAGAGTTACTTTTACAGTGAGGCCCAACTGACTGCGTTCCTACGTATATATTACAATGTTACTTAGGTAATGCATTCTGGAATCTGCCATAACGAACATTTTTATGCCATACCGAGATGGTTTGGATGGTATATATTGCCGGAAACTACATCTTCCACGAAATTTGGGTAGCATCTCGTCTATTGTAACATTCTGACCAACAGAGTATGTGCCTTTTCACTGCTGCACAAAGTAATCGAAAAATGCCCGTATGGCGGCAAGTTTGTCAGTTCTCTTCATTTCTGCGCAGGTAGCTTTATTATCAAACCTAATGTAGCGCAGAAGAAAACCAAAATGATTTTTTCACATCACCAGCCTCCCTCATCAAATCAACCCTCATTCCATCGTTGGACCACGAATATTACACATTTAGCCTGTTGGACTTGAGCAATTCGGCCATGTACAACAAGCCTAAGAATGCCTTGATTTCCACAATTTCTGTGTTATTAGCATCCCTTTCTCGAGTGAATGATTCACGCACCGCCTCTATATGCCTATTTGTTTCTTCAACAACGAATTCCAGCATGTTGTGTGTGAAAAATAACCTCCAGCATTCTATTCCTGTTTTGCAATCTTTTGCAGCGCTCCTAACACCAGGCAGACAAGTAACAATATCATGAGGTTTTCTTTTAAAAAACTTAGTCGGAACATTTTTGGACAACTTTGTCGTTCCGTCTTTACCTGCGGAAATCAGATGGGAAATGTGGCTATACTCTTGAATACGAAGAAATAAATATAAATTATAAAAGTAAAATATTTGTAAAAATAGCTCACCGAAGTAAAAATAATCTAATTTAGGAATCTCCTCACTCTCTTATGTACTCACATCAGTATCTGAATCGAGAATTTTAACTTCCACGCGATCCTCTGAATCCGTATCCGATGAATCACACGCTTCGTCACTTTCACAATCATTGCTCAAAATAATATTTCTAATGATTTCGACGTCATGAGGATCACTCACATTGAACTCACATCTTGAAGTTGAAGCCATTCCGTCTTACGCGTGGACACAAAAAGCACTGACTAGAAAGCCCGCAATGTATCTCTCAGATACCAAACGCGGACTCGACAGGTCTCACTTTGCTCAAAGGCGACAGTTTGGCGGTATCGGAGTGATTGTCACAAAATATTACTCAAAATGTAATGCTCTTGGGATACAAAAAAGCTCAGCCCGGAAGATTGAGCCAACATTGTAATAATTCACATTTCGGGCCAGAATTATCTGACAGATATATTGCGAGCACTGCCAGGTTAAAAATTAAAAATCAATCCGGGGAACAGTCCTTACATTGTTCTTCTATTGTTAAATAACACACCAATACTCTTCAATGTAGTCAGGTCTATGTTTCCACTTCATACTGCGGAATGCTTTCTTCAGAGCTTTCTCTTGTATAAGGAATAGCAACCCATAATTTTCTCCAACGAAAGCATTGAGGTTTAAATGTGGACTGAAAAAAAGCGTTCCACGCGTTAAGCATGTAGCGTTAAGCCTAAAAATATGTAGCATTAAGCCTAAAGGTCGCAGGATAAAGTCCATTTATTCATAGTTTTCATCAGACGTTTGCATCACCCAAATACATTTCGGGTAATCCCCTAAGTCATGCTTTGGGTCAGACTTCATGAAATAGCCTTTTGAAATAAACTCCGGTGTAGCTGGTTTTTATACCAGCGCCAATACTCATAGCATATACAATCAATGATCAAAATATCTGCAAATTCCACGGTTTTAAACTAGTTTGCACGAGACAATACACGCTTTGACACTACTTGACGCTTCCATCAATTTTCAGAATAGGCCGCTCGATTAATCATCGCTGAGTGGTTATTTCTCCAGGGATCAACAGTGTGTTTTCAAGTACCAGCAGCGGTAGACAAGAGAGCATTTCACAATGGAATATTGGTAATCGGCAGAAAATGGAACGGGAAAAGAGCTTTATGCAAGGTGCATTGAAGTTGGCTAACGACCCATTAATTTAAAAAAAATATTCAACTTTCATGTTTTGCTCGCAGAGTCCTTAGCTCTCATAATATTTGATAAATGACAATGGATGAGAAACTGAACAAAGGTAGGATATCCCGTTTTAATTGGGCTGTCAATAACGTTATTTTTTAATCGAATAGCCAGAGGAAAACGTAGATTCACATGCGCAGTATCAGCATTTCTGAAGAAGGAAACCAAGTGCATTAAATTATCCTAAGTGGTAACCATAAGCGTCACAGAGATTATGCCACTAAAAATGAGCTTGTTGATAGGCTATCAACTACCCTCGCCATTTGTAAACTTGTGTATGAAAATATTAACTGCAAGATGTGTAGCTTGCCTTAAGGAATAGTTTTACTTAATAATGACGCTAAGAACTGGTCCAATCCATTAAAAAGAACAGTTACGGGTGAGTAGTGAGTACAATAATCCTCCAAACAGCAAAAAAAGGCATTCATGAATAGTTTTTTCACATCATGGTAAACATAAATCTCTTATATAGAAGAGGAATGATATAATTTAATACAAGAGCCACAAATTTAGAGTACACTGACTGACCTAAAACCATTACAAAAAGTTAAATTATAATCAAAGGTCGAAGGAGAAAATTTACGTAAAACTATTAAAAAATATCGGCAGCACTATTAAAAGAAGAAATATAAAAAGTTGGCTTAACAAGAAGCAAAAATAAGTAATATGATTAAACAGGATGCTTGTTTAAAAAAATAAACCGTTTTTGCGAACCAGGGATTTAAAATGGATACTTTGGTTTAAATGGAATTAGTCTGGATGTCAGCCAACAGGTAATTTCTGCATCAAAAACCTACGATAAACTTTAGAAGTTATGTATATGATAGCACCCCCGAGTTTAAATAAAAATAGGAGTGGTTGTATTCGGCATAATGATACAGGAAAAAAATATTGCCATAGGTAAATGAGAATCAGGGTCATGAAACAAGGCAAAAGAAAGTAAAAAAAATCATGCACGATGCCTTCAATTACACACAAATGATCCTCGTTAGAAAGAGATGAACTCAGAAAAAAACATAAGGTAGGCATTTTCAAGAAAAATGCCTTCAAAAGGTTAGACTTACATTTCCAGCCCAAGAAATTCTCAAAAGCATATCAATGGCCCACAGAGGGGTAAATTGGAAGTCGATAATCGATAACTTGGTTCCTTAACGCATTGCAGACTGCCATTCAATACTGCGATAGGCCAAGGTCACGAAGCTTTTCACCTAGGCATAATTCCGACTCAATGGAAAACAGCTAGGTTTGCTTACTATTGAAAAACTCAATGTAAGAATTTTTTTCCTCTACAGTAAGAGTATAAACAATAAAAATAAACTCTACCACCATACCTCTGGCTCTCCAAGCCAGCGGGATAGTGTTTTATTCTTGGCATTGCTATCATCCTAGTATTTTCAATGCACCAATAAATTATTGATTTTTTTCCATTTCCATTGCATTTCCTGGTAGCTTCAGGATAACTATCTGCCAATTTTACGGAGCAATTGGCTCAGTTACTGAGCGTGTGGCATGTCCAGTTCTACCGCTCGCGTTCTCTACCCTATATATTTAAGGCAAAGATACAGGCCTCCTTCAACTTTTCGCGTTATTCTCAACTGGATAAATTATGGAGTCACATTTTGCGAGTCGTCACCTAAAACAATAGAGACCTTTCGGCTCACTGGATTTCATATAAGTATGATAAAATTGAAATTTTTTCCCATAGGAAACTGCCAATCCAAAATAGTCGAGTTCATTCCCGGTTTAAAAATCATGCAACACAGCAATTCTTTTCATAGAAATCCTTGGCCGATAACTATTTTCGTGCGATGGAAAAAACCAATTATTTATGGGTGCATTGAAGATGCATGGATGATAGCAATGTCGAGATGCCTACAGATGGAATTCTAAGAAGAAATTGTAGCGATATTTAAAGCGTCTTTCACTGACGAGGAACAGTATAAATATGTGTAGTTCTTCCTTCCACGTTAATATTCCAACGTTTTTGCTACATTT
This sequence comes from Ceriagrion tenellum, assembly GCA_963169105.1. Classification (NCBI taxonomy): domain Eukaryota; kingdom Metazoa; phylum Arthropoda; class Insecta; order Odonata; family Coenagrionidae; genus Ceriagrion; species Ceriagrion tenellum. The sequence goes on from OY720634.1 coordinate 72,369,049, forward strand.
ATACACAGAGTACTCAGCCACAACGATCTAAAGTCTAACAGAATACTGGGTAAAGTATAGAAAAGACTTTATCTAATAGGTATTGATTACCCCCATTTTGTCTCATTATTCCTTCTTAATTTATAACTAACGTTTGAAAAAAATCTGTCTAGCATGAATATAGGCGAATTCAAAGTTATTAAAATGGTTAGAAAAAGTAGAAGTCAGAGGTGAGTAAGAGAAAATTTCAGTGGGAAATCTGTATCGTGGGACATACGCAGGAGTGTAAGTCCCGCTGTAACCAAACAAGACTTCGGGTCTACTGTGAGCGGGAATTTTATTGAACGGATCGCGAAGGATTTTTGTGAATGCTCTTTATACGGTTTGCGATGCCATGGTTACAGGGAATACCACGTCCAAACGACTTCTCAAGCCCCTTACCTTTTCCAGTCCACCAATCCGTCTCCTTGACAGCCGCACCGCAATACGTGGATACATAAAAAAGGCGAGGAATAACACATTGGGATCAACCGAGTGCCACGCAGAAATTTTGACGACGCGTCAAGATTAAGATAATAAAAAAACATAAACAGACCATGAGAAAAAAATGACAATTTTTGACCTAGAAAAAAATTGTCAATGCAAATTTAATACTGAATAGGCTAAACCATTATGGAAAATATTCATTCAATAAAATTTCATACAATTTAGATTGAAAAATTGTCAACGAATGGAATTTCCTCAAATCAATTGGAATAGAACTCCAAAGTTGTGACCAAAGTTGAGGTGGCCACGAACAACGACTTATGAAAGGTACTTATTCAGTGGGTCGGAAGTAGAAGTTTACTAGGTTCTGTTCTAGTAACCATTGCATGATTGGTAGTTCTTTTAGGAAACATATCAATTAGGTGGGAAGGTTTGTTGCTGGCAAAGATAGAAAAAAGAAATGTTCCAAGTAGGTGTTTACCACGTGTGCCGGTATTCAATCAACCAAGTTTTTTTATAATAGGGTGAGATAAGAGAAGTTGTCTGTTGAAATTTGATGCCAGAAAATGGGTATGTAAGAGTTAGCGAGAGATATTTTGAAGGCAAAGACTGTTACTGAAAAATAAATGCATGATGGGAAAATGGGGAGGAACAAATATGTAGTTTCAAAGATCCTGAAGACGTAAAAAAAACTCAAAGGAGGAAGCAGAGAAGAAGGATAAGGGTTTCCGTTCCCTAAATTAGTAATTCACTAGTCCGAAGCAAGGAAAAATTTATTTATTAGGTGACCAAGGCTGACGGCATAAGGTAGTTTGAGCAAGATAGTTCCTTAGTCGTAATGGAGACCATATTTGACGTATATGTTTCAATTTCAGCATATTTTGAAAGCATGAATTAAATATGGATTCCATTAATATGTCCTATTCCTATCAGAGAAATTGACTATAATGACAGTTCATTGGGAGAGAAAGTCACATGAATATGCAATTAATCTCAGCCCCTTTAAATTACGTGATCTTGGACAGAACAAGTATCTAAAATACAGTCGTTGATAAAAGAGGACTTAAAAAACAGCTAAGATATGGTATATTCATCGGTTTTCAAGATAACTAACTGTTAGTTATCGCCGATTAAGTGATAAGCATAACATGAGAGTAAACGGATTGAACGCAGCTGTTGTTATTGACTTTAAGCTCAACTTGAAAGCCATTATTGCTGCGCATTCAGTAATATATTGATAATTGCAAAAATCGCATAAAATGCATTCACCACGTATGCCACCAACATATTCCACCAAAAACAAGCCGAAAATGAGTTGATAGTAAATTAATGACTCAAGAATGTAGATGTATAAAAATTACTTGCAGATTCAAATAATATGGAATACCATCTCTCAGTCAATCGAAAATTTAAATTCGTGGTGATAGCTATACCGTTTGAACGTCCTTCTCGTATGAATCAGTTTCCATCGAGTTTAAATAACTTGTTCCCCGAGATTTCCAGGTTTTCCAGATAAATCATTGCAAGTTCCAAGGTCTTCTTGTATTCCAATCCTAAAAGAATTTAACCTACTCTTCTATAAAATCTGCAAGTTTTGGCGGCAGGAAAACATTGAAACTTTTGCGGCCTTCTTCGCGCACTACAAAAGAGAATATAAGGTTCAAAAAGTAAATAGCAAGGTTAATTTGGGAAGAAAAATAAACAAAAGATAATGGCAGACAGTGAAATTAAGAGTCAGATAATAACATTCTCTACGAAGGAATGCAATGAGCACAAGCTAAAAAAAAGTGAATAATACCCAATCACAATGATGAGGCGAGTTCCAGAGCTCACGATGACAATTGTAAGTGATAAATACCGTGCTCTAACCTAATAGAGTTCGGCTCCTGTGCAATTTTTTGTTTTCTTTTTGAAAAATGCAAATAATTCGATTTCTTGCAGATTTTCCCTACGAATACCACCCAGACACAGCCGAAAATGAGTGAGTCTGTGAATATTGACTTGGACTTGGGCAGTAACGTAACTCCATAGCATCTATCTCTTCTTTTTTTATTCCATTAGATCCCACTTTATATATACAGATATATAAAAAGTTACTACTGGAATCTAATAGTAAGGAATGGCATCTCGAGGCTATCCGAGAAATTGAATGCGTGATTCAATTATATCGTGCTGCAAATGTCAGCTTAAAATAATCGAGTAAAGACATCATAAGATTCCAACCATCAAAAGTTGTAGATGAGGGCTTTCTGAGATGCTTGACGGCCTTCTCCTTGACACCTTTAGCGTTTGGATTCATCCTAGGCAAAATAAATGACAACATCAAAGGCAGAAAGGGGTAAAGACCGAAAAGGTCAATTGATCCGGATGCAAAAGGCGCCACGAGTGCACCGACCAAAGGGGAGGACAACGTGGTGATGCAATGCGCGGATGGGGTAACTGGGGAGAGCTTCAAAGCCACGGCGGAAAATATCACCCAAAAAAAAATCACGAGGCAACAGCGAAGCAGTTTGCGCCCGGGGAACGAGGACGCCGCTAGGGCCGCGACAGCGGATGGCACAAAAAGACGGACTCTCCCGAAACAGTTCCACCTGCATTCCGATAATTATTTTCTCACGGATCCCAGTAAAAAAATAAGAAGTGTAACGTATCTGCAGAGAAAACCGATACCTTGGACGGTTATAAAAGTCGGAGAAACAGGAAGGGTCGACGACCGAGTAAAAATAAGGAACAGGAAGACATATTAGTCAATTGATTCCATGGCTAGAGAAATTTTGTTTTGATTCTTAACTCATCAAATGACTTATTAAAAACAATTAATTTTAATTCTTGATTAATAAAATAACATTTAAAAAGGCAAGGCCAACTAGAATCTGAATTATGTTGCCTCAATTTGCTGGTATGTTTTCAGACAACTACGAAAATTTCTGAAGCAAAATTAATAGAATCAAAAACATTAGGCTGTAGTGGTAAATGTATGCAAGAATATGAGTCTTAAATTGCAGTTATAAGTATGAGAAAACAGTCCACAGGGTTACCTTAGTCAGTGTCTAAGGCTGAAGAATCATTTCGTACAGATTCGACAGTTAAAGTTTACTATTTGCATCTACATCTGCATACTGCCCTGCCAGCCATGAGAAAATAGGGGGTAAGGAAAAGGAATTCAAAGAGAAGAGGACGGTAGAATATTAACAGGGTGAAAGGAATGTCTTAGTCTCCCGCTGTTTTTGCTTGAGTTATTAAATTTGCGTAGTTACGAATTTTTGCGCTAATTATTTCGGCACTATATCTCCCTGACTTCATGTGGCTTTCATCAGTTCCAGAGATTTAGACCTGGATTGAAACATATTTTCCGTGTGATATTGAACTCACTCATCTGAAAATGCCAAAAACGTCTGTGTTGTCTGTAGCCTACTAGTCTAGCGGCTCCAACCCTTCTGCCAGCCCAGGTTATTCGAAGCAGTTTTTTACGAAGCGTGAGGCTTCCCTTGGTAGTTTGATTATTTTGTGTTTAACATAACCTTCCTTTGTATGGTTCCAAATGCTCGCGGCGAATTCAAGTTGAGGTCTAACCAGAGAAAAATAGCATCTATCTCTTCTTTTTTTATCCCAGGGCCTTTCGTCATGTGTTTTCCCATGCTTAGTCTAAAGTTAAAGTGGTTCTCAGGTATTTGATTTCATCTGGCACCTTCACATTAACTACCCTCAATTTATAGACAAGGCGTTTGGATGATTACTTTCGCAAGAAGCATATTGCAGTGAATCACATAGATTAACTTCAAGCCCCCTCTCAATAGACCTTGAGAAACGATCCGATAAGAGAAGTCCGTAATCGATATATTTTCCCAGTAAATGACCGCATGATCAGCAGAAAGTCTATTTTGCTGCTCACTCCAGACGTTGGAACTAATACCGTCAATTGATACACTTTTTATACATTTAGTTAGAAAGTAACGTATCCGATTTAGTTTTTCGTTCAATCTACATGATTTTAATCTGGCAAAAAGTTTATAGGAAAGGAACTGGTCGATTTTTTCTTTAAATCGAAATACTATGCGCCAGCTTTCATTTCAGCGATAACTGAATCATAGATATCATGGAGGAATAGCCTAAACTGAGATTAGAAAGACGATATTCTACCACCACCGGTGACCACATGTGTAAGACGTTTTGACTGTCCAGAAAGGTTATGATACTACTAACAAACATTTTCTCTAGAATATAATACATGTATCAAAATGGATTTCTGTAAAACTGATACAGTAATAACTCACACTTGAATGCATTAATAACACTGATTAGTATCAGTTCGAATTTGTGAATCAAGTAGTATTCAAGAATGAGATATATTTTCTGGGTAGGAAATGTTATCCGACTTATTGCAGATCAATGCACATTATAAATCGAAAGAAGAAACATAAAAATAACAGGAAAAAGCTGGTCTCATTTAGCTGATGCATAGCGCAAGTGAATAGATGTAAAGGAGAGACTGAATTATAGAAAGTAACAGAGGCTACCTAGGAAATCATTCTTTTTCGCCAAATAGAACATAGTAAACAGCCTTCTATTATAGAAAACGTTTAACTAAATCCTAAAGCATTTACGTCAGATGAGACACTCCAAATGGTGTAATAATGAACTAAAGGGGAAAATTCAATGAAAGAAATACTTTTCAGGAGAAGTTCAACACCCTGTTCAAGCGTCCTTACGTTTTATGGTGATCATAACGTCGACGGGGTAATTAAATCAGAATTTTCTTTGAGACCCTTTTGAGGGTTATTTGACGGAATGAGGATTATTGGCTCTAGAGGAGCAAAGGAGTAAATGTACCTGATCTTAACCAAATTTGAGACCCAGAGCTTAATACTCCATCTTACGTAGCTTCGCATTTGAGATATCATGCAATTAGCAGCAGCAGGAGTTGTATATAGCGCATCAGAATTCCGACGTAATGTTTAGAGTGCAAAGTTGTTATGTAGGTGAAGTCTTCATAGGTCTTAGACTACGACAGCTTCTGCCGATGTATCAATAGTTAGTGACACCATCGTTCACGTTTTTACTGTCATTACTATGAGGATAATAACGTGGTAAGCCATTGAAAAGTCGACAACAGATGAGTACCTAGCCTGCTGAAAGCGCTATAAAGGCCTCAGCTGCTCTTTTAGCACGTCCAGTTTAAGATATTTCTTAAGAATATGACCCTTTAATTTTTCAGAGAAACCACACGGGAACCGGAGAGAGGTTCTAGCCCTTCTTTGACTCCACAAAGCCGGGTCTCGGAAATTGGACCTCGGGAAGGAATACCGTTCGCCATTCACCTTTCGAACTCGATATTCTTACACTATAAAGGGATCGGGTAGATGAGGTGGCTAGAGTGCTCGATTAAAATCCCAACGGCTCCTGTCAAAAAGTTCGAATCTCGAGATAAGCTGAGATTTTTCAGTGGAATCCCAATCTCTATGGTGGTGCCATCTGGAGAATTTTAAGCAGAATACTTCGTCCTTTGGATGGGACGTTAAACTGTGATGAACTTTTGCTACGAATAGATAAACACCGGCGCCAGGCTTATTTCTACCCGTCCTCGGTTTCCCTTCCCTACCAACTCACCCAATATACCCAACAGGGTAAATGACCTCATCCGTCGGTCACCTCCCATAAGAAATCAACCAATCAACCTGGGAGGAGAAAAATCAGCGCTGCCACACTTAGAGATGGGACACTAAAAATTACCACGGTCATTTTCGTAAACTAAGGGGGTATTTTTCGTAATTCACCGAAACCCCTGAAAATTACCGTAATTTTCAGTAATTCTCAGGGAAATTCACCAACGTCTCAGATATTAGACATACTAGTATATTCCAAACATGTTCTTTCAAGCCTAGTAAATATATATATTTCAAACAGGCTTCATTATTAATGACAATTCATTCATGGAATAATTGTGGGGTTCTTTTATGAACAGTTTGAACTAAAATTTCTCATACCATGGCAAAAGGAAACCAATTTTCAGGCGTGATTCTGTATTTTTTCGTTATTTTTTATTTTCTATCATTACCATTTTATTTCTCATTAATGTAGCAATGGTTTAAATGCCAAAATCCCCTCACTATTGCTCTTGGATTTTTTATAAAAACCTTCATTGCTGAAAATTAAAATGACGGGAAAATTACCGTCATTTTAGAAAATTTGAGAAAATTACCGTCATGTTTCACGGTAATTTACCCACATAACGTCACCTCTGGAGTAAGTACGACAAAAATCCAAAACAGTGCGAGCATCTGTCCAAAGCATATTGATTTGCTCCAAAGATATATGACGACAAATAATATGAAATAAAATTGGTTAAACATGGGGAGAAAGACAAAGTTGAAAACTCTACTTTTCCCACCAACAATAAGAGACTATATGGCAACTGCCATCAAGATTTCAAACTTAGTTTGTCGATGGGTGGCACAGCTTATCTATTGATTTGCTCCGTAATGATTGTTTCTTATTGCACTTTATAGTATTGACAGTACGTCCAGCATGTTTCCAGAAAAAATTCTTATTTGTACTATATAATCTCAGTGCATATATGCATTAATATCATGCATTGATAAAAAAGGTTTCTGTAAATTAGATAATATACCTATAATTCATGTACTTTAGTGAATCTTCAGATCTAGACAATTATCTGAATTTGCCAATGCATTAATAATCTTAGTTCCATTAACATTTGTCGGGAGTATTGCAGTGCCAGTCAGAGATAACTCACCCCCCGCCGCACACCCTTGCCTGCAGCGTATTATGCAGATGTACGCACCTACTCAGCGTGTAAGTACGTACGTACCCCGTTCAAGGGCCCGAGATGGGAAATGGATCGGAAGACGGGGGCTCAAAGGGGTAGCTCGAGAAACGACGAGCCTATGAGGAGGAGGATGTTGAAAGCAGGCTGAGGGGGAATGGAGTGAACGCAAGGGGGGGAGGGAATCTCCCTCGCAGAATTTGATGAATAATAGACGCAGGAGGAAATAACCCCGGGCGCAGGGAACGAGCGCGAGAGACGCGGAGTCAAGCGGTGGGAGGGAGCAGGGGGGGCTAGGGGGGGAAGGAACCGGGAAAGACGGGAGTGGAAGCGGGAGGTAAAAGGAGGAAGGAAGGAAGGAGAGTCCATGGGTGATAGGAACTCTCTGGGAGAGTGTGTGGCATAGTTGGGAGAGAGGCATTTCGTAAGTGACTGCGGTGTATTGAGTTAAAAGAGGAGGGAGTTTGGCAGCAGAGCGGCACGGAAGGAGGTTTGAGAGGCAGTAAGGTGGTGAAAGTCAGGTATATATACCTACCCTCTAAAGAGAAAGGAAGTGGTTGGAAGAGCGGGTGAGAACGTGTTGAGAACGTATCGATGTCTCCTTGGTAACCCGGATATTTATTCTAGAAATGCATAATAAAAGTCTTGAAAGTATTGGCTTTCTTTCTATTGTTTCGTGACGTTACACAGGGTGATTTCTAAAGCAATATTTAAGTCAAAACTCAGTAATTGACAGCTTTGTCAGGAAAAACTTGCTTAACACTGTGAGGTGAAAGCTGTAACATAGCGATTCCACATAAAATTTATTATCGACCTAGGTTTCAACTTATGAAATTATAAATGAATTATTTATACTTCTTGATGATGACTTCATAAGTCGGAATCTAGGTCATAAAAGAAGATACGTGGAATTATTAATTACAGCTTTCATTTCATTCTCAGCAACTGGTACTAATTCTCTGTAATAAAAACATCAACAAACCATTTCCTAAATTTTCTTACATAAAGTATTACGATGCACCGATGAGACGGTGGCAGAAATATGTACTTTTGATGGTACAAAATAAAAACGATGAGATGACAAAACGTGTTTTGCCTTCAAATCGTAATAGTGCATGGTATATAGTTTTTTATTACCTGCAAGCATCATTTCCTTCGGGTCGCGTCAAAGCAACTTCTGCGAAGACTGGCGGTTTTACTATGCTAGGATGAATTATGCATTAAGTTCTATTTTACGATGATAAACAAAATATCGATCGGTGAGAGACCAAAATGGCTGCATTAAGACTTTGAATTAGGTTAGTTGACAGGTAGATAAGCTGATTAATTCATTTGCACCCTAATGCATGCTTATAAATCTTCCAAGTAGTGCTAACACCATGTTTTGCATATTCCTTGCATGACTATTGTGTCACGTTTTCATAGTTACATTATGGATCATTTAAGTAGTTTCTGTAGAATTTGTAGTACACCGATAATGTGGTGTTTATTGATTTAAGTAAATTTCTTCACTCTAGTCCATGGATTAGATTGGATTTTGGGGAAGCAACCGACATCTAAGGTCATTTGCGCCATAGGCGACGGGTAAGAGAGGAAGGGTGGATAGAAACCCGGCGTCGGCATTACCTGCTCTTAATAAAAGGCGCCACAGGGACCACGGTTTAACGTTCCATCCCAAAGAAGGAGTACTCTACTTGAAGTGCCCTCCACAAGACACTCAAGTAGGGATCGGATTTCCTCTGAAAAACATCCTCCTCCGCTGGGATTTAAACCCTTACCACACGTATGGTTAGCCAGTACTCTAGCCACCACGCCAACCCGATCTACCAGTAGTTCATGTTGGTGATAAGTCATCCCCTGCCTTGTGTCAGCCTTGTGGTAGCTTGCAGGGTAATAATATGTATATGTAAGTAATGTATATGTAAGTAAACGAACACACAAACCTAGAATAGCGTAATCGAGAAATAAACATAGGTACATATAGTTCTTCGACTCATGGAGGTAACTGATTGACGGATCGTGACAATCGTCGAAAGCTAAAATTGCAACCAGTTAGGAAGATGTTCAATATCTACATTTTGCCCACAGTTCGGCGAACCGTTGTTATCATTTACGTTGGAATTGAGGTGGCGTCATTATAAATTTGCTTCAAAACTTTTTGACATACCACGATGCTTGATTTTGCTTCAGGGCTTGTAGCCATAAGTGAGTGGTAGATATAGTGAGCTATTCGTAAGGAAAAATATTTAGATAGAGCTCATCATTCTTACTTCTATTAACTCCATTTCACGCCTTTCTGAACACCAAACTTCTTCCAAGTTTACCCACAGAGAGCTCTAAAAGTAGATTTGATTCAAGTGATCCAAGTTTTCCCCTGATTTGAAGGACTAAAATAAAGATGAGTGAAACCAAGAGGTCAATTACGTCAATCTGAGCGAAAAATATAGAAATTGTAAACATAAAATCGCCTTAATTACGTTCCAAAGTGAGCATCCTGGAAAAATTCCTTCAAAACGAAGTCAATTTATATACTCTACTTTTAGATTTTAGAGATGATTTTCAAGGGTTGATTTGACCACTAGCTGCCAAAGAAGTGAAAGGTAACCACAGTCGAGTGAAATAAATAAAGCCGGTAACAACAATAATATCGAGATTGAGCATATCAGAGTTACTTGCTGGGAAAGGGAAAAATGCTAGGGATATTGCTGGGTCTCGAGATGAGAAGCTGAGAGGGACGGGTGGGTGATCCGACGAGAGCAATACTCCGCAAGTCGTAGCTGCAATCCGGAAATCGGCGGGCGACGCGGGGCTCCTACCCCACAAGCCATTCTCGCGACTTCCCTCTCATCCCTTCAATGCAATCTCCATCTTCTCCTCCTTTAGTCTGTGTGTGTGTGTGTATATATATATATATATATATATATATATATATATATATATATATATATATATATATACACAATGGAAAACTTCGCCAAATGGCCACAAACACAATTAAAGAGGAAACTTACAGGGGGTAAAAAGACGAAAGTAAAGAGAGAGTCTTACTTAGAAGACTGATAGACTGTAAGACTCTCTCTTTACTTTCGTCTTTTTACCCCCTGTAAGTTTCCTCTTTAATTGTATATATATATATATATATATATATATATATATATATTTTTATATATTTATGATATATATGCCACCAAAAATTCCAGAAGCCGGCACGTCGTTGTTCCGTGCAGACAACCCGCTTCTCTTCTTTAATTCCGCGCCCTCTCCCGGGTTTACTGCTGCAGTGTTACGGCCAAGTCTGTACGCGAGACTGATTATGCTTTCGATCTTTAGAGAGGTGTGTCCTCGGACGGAATCCCTTTAGTTTGACCCCTTTCTCACCTCCATCAGATAAATACAAGTACTTCTTACTCGGTCTGTAATTCAGCAACATCTGGAGGGGGTAAGCGGCTTAATTTAGCTTGATATTTTCTTCATTTTCTCACCACTTGAGAGAGCTTGATTTTTATGAGAATTGTACGATTTAAATACGAATTTGAGGCAGCATTTTTGCAGATGGAAAATAAAAAATATGGAAATATATGGAAACAACACAAAAGACGGAAATTCTTACCCATATATTTAATTCCACTTCCTTATCAGTCGAGTCTCCAAGATAACACTTCCTAACCTCATTTATATTAAACTTAAAATAACAAGTTTTCAGAATATTTTCAGTCTGATTGTAATATCGAACTTGTTGAAACATATTAAAATAGTATTCCTATGTCCCAGTACATTAAACAACTCCAGCAAGTTTGGCACCGCATCGGAAGGTAGCACATTTATGGGAAGATATGAGAATTTGAATGAGATGGAAGATGATAGCAAGATTCAAATCCCTTTCTTCAGGAAATGAAAACTATAATGAAGATACTGTCACACGAAAAAATTCCAATGAAATGGTCAAACTTGAACTTTTGCCATTTTCTATTGTGTACGACTCCTCCAAGAGCAAGTAATTAAAAAAAGGTGCACTTAATGTTCCCCATTTGAATATGTCACATGCGCTAAAACCTTATGGATGGGAAGCTAAAGGAGAGAAGCTTTTTGATATTACCACCATTGCTCCCCTAAACTGCATTCAAAACCTAAGCTGAAGATAATTATACTCCGAATCACTAAGTCGTGGACTTAACAAAATCAGAACATGAACTAAAGCGAATAAATTTTAGTTTAGATATAACGTCATTCAGTTCAGCCATTATGCAATATGAAGCATAATGTCATTATTAAAGCAATATTCCATGAAAAAGAGTTGTGACTATCATGAAAAATATTTTTTTGCCCTATTCGTCGGGGTATCGAGTCGACATTGGCTATGTCCCTTACGAGAGAATTATTTCATTAATAACCACATCTTGGAACGCTGAAAACGACCATTGACACAGAAAAAGGCCGGTTAAAGTGGAAAATTTCACGCCACAATGAGAATTTTTCCACCATTACAAAATACGGCGAATACACGACCTCTTCAGTGAAAAAGTAAACGCAGCAAGTGTATAATGAGACAAGTAAAAGAGTTTTTAGCTGAAATTGCATTTTCTTTTACTTTGTTTTTAATTCCCTCTGCCCCGCATAATTTACATTCGTTCTCAAAAAAGAAATCGACGACTGTTGCCATTACACTCGGACTCCTCGTAAAGTCGAAGGGCATCACCTCGGAATAAGTCCCACTACCACCTACTTTTTCCATTTTAACCCCCCTCCCATCCACTCCTCCGCCACTTAGATAGTATACTCCTTTCACCACTCGCACCATCAAACTCCACTGTGCCGCATCCCAATTTTGCGCGAGCTCCAGGATCCAAAGCTCTAACCTTTCTACCCTCCTGTAATCTCATTTAATTCCATTCATTCACTCGTTCCTTCTTTGCCATTTTCCTCCTTCCCATCCCCCGTCTCCCAACCAGTCTAAGCGTGAGGTTCTGTGAGGCGGGAATCCAAGATTCTAGACATTATGAATAAATCTGGAACTGAGAACGAGAACTTGTAATGGGTTTTCCCGGATTGAATGAGATATTATCTACATTGTCGAGTCCCCATTACCTTTGTAGTTTTCCTGGTCAACAGGTTGGCCCGTTTGCCAACTGTCTTTGCAACTGTTGTCCAAAAAAATAACAAACACGGTAGGAATCTAGTCTAGAAACTGGAAATCGTATTTTGAGAGAATTTTCGTGAATTTCAGGATTATCTTGTCCGGTAATTTTTATGATTCGTCATAACAGTAAACGAAAACTGCAAGTGATAATTCATAATATATGTCAAAGAGGAGAAAATTGATGATGAAGGGTTAGAGTAGAGAAGTTTTGGCTGGTGAAAACACTGATATGGAGCATGACGCTGGTCATTGCGAAGGGAGGATACACGTACACTCGATGAGTTTGAGATGTGAATTTGGAGAATTTGGATTAAGGATGGAGAGGGAGAGGTGCATTGCGAGAAAAGAAAACTAGGAGGTTTTGGATATGGCTGAAGAGGAGAGGAAACTAGTGGTGGAGAGCCGGAGGAGGTATAAGAGATGGATGGAGGATGTTTTTGAAGGAGAGGGAATGTTGACGAGAATAATAGAAGGGATAAAAATGGAGAAGAGAAAGGAATGTAAGGAAAAAGTGTACTGATAATTTACAGCAACGCAATTGCTAGTAAGGAGCAACCGAGGGACGTTACCCACGGCGCACGCAGCATTACAGAGGGGCAGAGGTCCACCCATAAAAGGATGACACAAAATGCAGTAAGACGAGTCAGAAGTCCATGAATGGCGTCCTATCTTATTATTTATCACGTTATGGTATCACTTGATCAGTAAAAATTCCCTTTGAATAAGATTAGCATGATTATTTTTGCCATTTGGTGATATTTGTAATTTTTTCAAATATAATATTATATAAAATTATTCATTACGGGGTTAAACGAGCTATTTTTTTTATATATAAACCAACTTTTCAGGGGATTCTGGGAGGGGAAATGGAAATTCTTGGGCAGTGCTGGGAGAGATTTCCAACCTGAGAACTAAGCAGGTGAGCAAGAGACCCGAGCCATTCTAATACACATAGCGTACTTGGTTTCATGCATTCCACCACTTCGTGTCTTCTCACCGCCTGTTCCAGCTAAGTAGAAATCCAAGCCGACCGAGAAAAAAGAATTTTGTGGAGCCATGCACCAATTTACTGCATGTCCAAGACTCACACTTTCAAGTAAAGTAAAAAAAATTACTCACACATTACGCACATTTTACTGAGCGACTGCTGAATGGTAAAATGCAAAATTCTAGACCTCTTTAAGACGTTCCTCTACTATTACATTCCATTCAATGGCTTTCTAATTCCTTCCTGACAAAGTTGATCTTTAGCTAAGTAACGCAATTAACCTAAAGATATTAAGCCAGAATAAAGATACTAAAAAAGGCTTTAAAAACGGATTCTGTTTCTCCAACCTAGGTTATGAATTAAGTTCGATAGCATATCGACTGGCAGTACCATCCAAACATGAGATAGGCATTAGAAATCATTAGAAAGTGAAGCCTAGACTCGATTCCTCGTCACCAGATCACAATAGCCGCTGGAAGTAAATAAAGTTAAAAAATTGAAAATGATCAAACGCTGGGTAGCTCTTCAAGGAATATTGCGTTCACTGTATTACGAATAACATAAATGGCATACATTATGACAACGTCCAGTTGAGGTGCAAACGAACTGCGAAGTTCTGCTTTAATAATTTATTTACAATCAAATTGTAATGTATACTATAGCTGTACTTTTCCTCCTTAAAAACGGGACGACGCCTTTATGGTCTGATGAGTACGGAGAGACAGTAGCAGAAGAAAGTAATAGGGAGACAAGGTATCAGGTGCAGGTTATATGAGGCAAATGGGAGGCAGCGATAACGATGGGAATATCTTTAGGCAGAAAAATATATAATATCTCGAGCAAGGGAATGGAGAACATATTTATAAAATAAAAGTATAACATGCCAACCTCGTTTGACCATTTTCCATGGTTAATGTAATTAAAATTACTGTACATTTTCCTTGGTCATTCAACGGCAGCATTCAGAATGACAGCAGAGGTAAAAAATTCCGCCATCGAAAATAACTAGAGGGATCCATATCCTAACAGATCGATACAAAAGTTCGTTTTTTCCACGCACAATAAGAGACCACAATACAAACTGAGCTCCATTGACAATACTCCCAAAATGCACTTAATAATAATAATAATTTCACCTCCCTATAACCTCCTTCTCTACATCTTAGCACGACTGGGGTCCAACATCCCCAACTACATGTCCGTACGGCGGCTCGCAGGGCAGTATGTACATGTACCACTTCAGTAGACCATCTCACAAAAGAACAGTGGACAAATTATTTTATCCTACCACCGTTTACTAATTATTCACATTATTTTTCATGCTAATCCTGTAACATTCCCCGCCGAGACCTCGGCAAACATCAGGTTTCGCTACCGTCTTAGTGGCCGAAGGGGAGGGGTGGAGCCGTTTCCGCAGCCACGTCTGACTTCCATCGGACAGGTGGCTGCGCCGCGTTCGCGTGGTGCGTACAGAGAACAAGACAGAGTGACTTCAGGATGCCGGGCTTCCTCAAGCGTGCGGAACGCGACTCCGCGAGAGTAAAACAGGCAGAAATGCACTTCATGCCATTTAGCATCAAGCCCTAACCTCAAGCAGTCAAACTATTATTGCGGGGGGATAAGATAAATATGTATTGTCTAGTCACATCCAACCCCACCTTATTCAGATTATCAACTCTAATAATTATGATTAGATGATGTACAACTACTCTATTTAAGGCCTTCCTTCGTTTTTTATTTTTTTACAGCAGATTCCGCTTAACTAGGCCACCGGCTATTTGTGTCGGCCGTTTATACGAGGCAAATCTGAGAGAAAAAAATCCAATCTAAGTACCTATATCCCGAGCTTTTTTCCTCTTAATTAAGCCAGTTTTCCGTTCAATTGGAACGAGAATTACACGAAAATACTCCCGGGGAAATATAGGGTCATCACATACTGTGACACAAACCAATTTTTGTGAATGCTTCCTCTTGTTTTTTGACATGCATCCAATCCTTTGTCAGGGTATCTATTCTAATCCTTCGAAGCTCATAGATCACCCAGTCAATGATTCTGGTTTTGTCGTGGCAGAAATGAGTCTAAATTAAATGTCATTGGTGTGCACGTTCAACGTTCATATCCCAGCGCGCCCCTAATTTCATCGGCAGGAATCTGGTGAAAAATTTCCTGCATAAACCAGCCGCCAAAGTATTTTCAACTGGCGATATAACAAAATCATACAAAGAGTTGTTTTCGTCTCCATCTTAACAGTGTTATGGTCGGTTGCAAGAGCATTAAGTTACGGCATAAATAGTGTTGACATTCATGATGTTATAGAGCCAGCCACCACATCATTTGTCAATGCAATGATTGGAAATCAATTGCAATGATTGTAAATTTGAAAATTCGTCGCTATGTAAACGACAATGTTGGGTTTATCCACCACAAACGTGGCTTTGTATGAAAATTTCAATTTATTTATTTTTTAAATGTATTTAAATTATTTGAGTCGCAGGAATACATATATTAGTTACATATCTTATTTACCAACTATGGGTCTGGTCCGAGCTCTGCCCGGGAGTTGGTGTTAGAGTCGGCTGAACGGGGATATAATATGTGGACCCCAGAGGTCATGGGGTCTAGTGACATTTTAAAAAATAAGTCAGGTACAGAAATGGGATGTGAAAACATGAATCTTTTAGGTGGTAAAGGGATACAAGTGATTTTCTTGACAGGTGATACTATCTAGGGTAATGATCCTTAACTACTTAGTGGGTTGTACCAAACATTTTCAACTTCGACTTCAGTTTTCTCAAAACAACGATTTTGTTACTTAGACCCCTTGACTTCTGGGGTCCTCATATGTATTGTTAGTTTGCAAGAGAAATACATGATTGAGCGTTGTAAAAACTGATACAAAAACCCATAACCCTGAGGAAAGTGACTCGGGATGAAAATCAAGCTAGACAGACATCTAGCTCGCTCAGGTTGGTGATCGCGTTGGTTCCTCGGCGTTTGGTGGGCGCTTCGCCTGCTCGGGTGGCCGCCTCCTGTCGCGACGCCATCCAATGAAATTGCCCAAACAGCGTGACATATCAAATGAACAGATGTAGAACTTAATGTATACAGACATACATATCAATCACGCCGTTCCCTTTCGGGGTAAGCAGTCACCAAGTTTCACTCAAAAATACATATTTGTATACCTAACTCGGCTACAATAATTTCCTTCATACTGACCTATCCTTGCAAACCTCTTTTGCCTCATTGCCCGGACGCGTTTGACGGCCACTCGGCGTCAATTCAAGCGCCGCTGCGCTCTTTTCGGCTACTCTCATCCCGGAACGCGTATGCAGCAAAGATTTCCTCCAAAGAGGCAAATTTGCGCTTCTTAGACGCCATAAAACCTCCGAGGAAGACGCCAAGATGTAATATGGCTCTGGATGGCTCATGGTCCAAGCAGGCAATTACAACAACAGAAACCTCTCAGAACCGATGTCCAAGTAAAATGATTTTTTCAAGGCAAGTTTCAACCCTTGTCGTATAAGCACTCGAGTGAGTGACTTCGTACCATATCATTCGTCAATGCAATGATCGGGAATTCGTCAATTCGTCGTTATGTAAACGACAATGTTGCGTTTATCCACTGCAACCGTGGCTTTGTAAGCACGACTATCGTCTCATGCGCAACATTGTAAGCTTGAGGCGTGAACATCTAGAAATCTTTTCTCATTTCCGCGGAGCCAGCCGAGTGCCCTGCCATTCCCACTGAGCCACGTTGTTGCTAGTGGAATGTGGACAAAGAGGCGGTCTTTCGTTTCCATTCGGATACAAAGTCTTAAGAAAAAACATGGCAACGTCCACCTCTCTCTCCTCCACCCCACACCACTTTGTGTCAAAGCCTCCTCTCACGACGCCATCCAATGAAATTGCCCAAACAGCGTGACATATCAAATGGACAGACAGAACTTAATATATTCAGACATACATATCAATCACGCCGTTCCCTTCCGGGGTAGGCACAGTCACAAAATTTCACTCATAAATTCATATTTGTACACCTAACTCTGCCTCAATAATTTCCCCCATACTGACCTATCCTTGAAAACCACTGTTGACTCATTTACCCCCATACACTGCTTCATACACGCTTTCCTGATTTTAAGACTCCTAATATTCCTCCGAACAATTTCCTCAACCACATTCAACCACAACTTTCTCGGCCTACCTCTACCTCTCGCACCATTCATTTCACTTTTATATATCTGTTTCGTTATTCGACTCTCATCCATTCTCTCAACATGGCCAAACTAACGAAGGACACTCCTTTCATATAAGTCCATTCCTGGAGTGTCTGTAGGATAGTGAATAGCTTCGAATATTTGATCAATTCGTCTACAGGCGAATAAAATAAATGAAAGTTTTGCCAGTGAATAATTGCTAATGCACATACTAATTTGACAGTAAGAGTAAATAAACTAGTCATCTGTCTCGAAACAACTCTTTTATCAGGCATCATATCAAGTTCATCTGCCATCTTGGATGCTTATTGAACTCATGACAATATGCCATATGTTATAGAAAAAATAAATTAATTGAATGTTTCTGCAAAACTTATTGAATGGTTGCCATGGCTTATAGGTTCCATAACTTTATAGTATACATATATGTCGTTCCTACAACAAGACATTAGTCGGTAAATAAATTCGAATTGTGTTTACGTGTAACTCAACAATATCTCTTCCTCCGTCATCCTTGCATCTTCTTATCCTCTAATCTTCCGCTCCTTTCATCCTGCACCCTCTCCTTCAGTTCCCTTTCTCCAAATTAGCCACTTCCCCTACTCTCCGCCCGCAAAGCACCACTCTAAATCCCAAAACCCTTTTATCTCTCTCTCACTTGCAAAATGGACGGAGCGAAAGTCGAATAAAGGGAATATTCGAACACGGCTCTTCCGTAACTTCGTTCATTACGTAATTAGTTTTGCGTTCGGATAATACCTGCCATCTCGAATGAATGTATTCGTGGGGAGGGGGAAATTTACCCATAATCATATCATTATTCTGTGACTAGCTTCAATCGTTATGAGATGAATTCGCGCGAATGGTGCGCAACTCTATTCCATATTAACGTCCCACCATCGTATTTTTAACTATTAGGCACAAAACAAAGAACGCGTAATGGGTATCGGAGGACTTGGTTCATGTACGTTGCATTTTCCAACGATATAAATACCAAACGTATAATTGAAGGTAGAATCTGCACGGGTACATAAACACAATAGTTTCTCTTTACCCATAGGTTTTGGATTCTAATCATCAACATAGGTGAACGCAGCATATCGAAATAGAGCTTATCACATTTCATGACGCGCGTGGCTAGAACAGGGATTTAACTACACAAATAAACCTATGAGTTGATCGCGCACTTCAAATGCCATGGTTCAAATCCCGTCCTGAGTATGGATGTTGCGTATCCTTCAAAATTAAGGTATTCGGTTAGACTGCTTATAGGTTAATGGTTTGAGTAGGTTAAAACTCTAATCAATAACTAACTTATAACCATGGTTTTTGGAACACGAATGAAGGAAAAATGTAACGTTCATGACACTTAAGGTAACATTTTTCATTTTAGAGCTTTATATTAGGTACTTCCATGAGCATTGTACAGAATGTTTTGCTATAGAACCAGACCTGTTCCACTTTGCGACGACAGTTAAGTTTTACAAAAAGGTTTAATCATTAGATTTTTTTAAATTTATCAGTTATATAACCTCTCACGTCCAACGTTCTACAAAACAATTACTTGTGAGCTAAAGTCGACAAACGTAAAATCATATCTTCCCATCACTTAATGAGAACGAGTTGACTGCAGGAAAATGAGCACGTTTCGCTGAGATGAACGGCTTGCTTGCGAACCCATATTGTACAGTCTACCAAATTTAATAATTGAGCAAATACTGGAGGAATACGAAGAAGACCGACGAATTCGGAATTATCTTAGTCACGTACTCCTCGAATCCTTTGGGTCGTTCAGACCCTTGTATTTGGCCGGGATCACGATTATGACCAGCGCCTCCAATGTCATCGTGAATCTCACCGCGGACCGAAATGCTATCCTTTCACTCTTACCTTCACAACCTTTATCCTAATTCATTTTTTTCATCCCTTCCAGGCTTATAAGCGAAAATAACCCTATATCGGGGATGGCTATCGATGTGGATTTCCGCGGCATACTACTGGCGAAAAATAAACTTGGATATTAAAAATTTGACAGCCTCAGGCTAGACTTGTATTTATTTCGTGACCAAGGTCAGGGAAAACAATAATTATGCAGAAGTATGAATTAACACGCGACTTCAGTTTTGACACTTGGCATTCCATTAATAGGTGTACTGGCGAGCGGTCAAAAGATGCACTTTAAAAAGCCGAGACTGTTACAATACCACGAATGGGTGGTAAAAAATTCTGGAAAATCATCCCAATGCTACAGTTTCAGGCTATGATAAACAGAGGTTTACTAACGCCAATACTACTAAAATCATCCATCACATTAGCAAGATGTGAATATGCAGCATGAAGTACACCCGCAATCGGTAAGAGAAATGTTCTTTCAATATGCAACCAAATCGTGTAACGTCGAACGACAAAACACGAAGTGAATTTCACCTAGACTATCAGATTAATTTTTTTTCCTATATTTCTCACAGGTGATTTACCTTCCCAAAATCATGAGAAGGAATATGTAAACAGAAACAGTGCGTCATTGTTTAATTCAACACTCCACTATTAAAAGGAAATAGACTCTTTAGATTCGGTGCATTAAAAATTAGTTACAGAAATTTTATAATCATGGTACAATAAGAGTAAAATTTACGATGGAAAAATTGGAGTCATTTCTTTAAACGATCAGCGTTCCATGAAAGGTATGAATCCCGTTTAAACTATAGCGACAGGGCTAGCGATAATACCTTTAACTCTCGTGGTCTCGTAATTTTGAAAGTAATAACTTTTTTCGGAATTCGCCACCCAACGAAGCAATGATCACTTCTCAATATATGCTTCCTCTTCACACATGAGACAGCCGCGCCCGCCAGCCGAAGCGCTTTGCCAAGGGAACTAATTTTACTGGCCTGAATATGCGTGAAGTTTTCGCCGCGACAACTACCCGGATCAATGAAGTCATTTAGGAGGCGAGTATCATTCCCGCAAACCTCTCTCGTCACATTTTCGCCGTCCTCCACGTCCAATTGCAATCCCTCCGGCCTTCAGCAGCGGCACAGGCTAGAACTAATATATCCGCATTTAGTCACATTGCCCCGGCTACAGGACTAAGTAATCTCTGAATGCTCGCACTTGGAGGAAATAAGAAAATTGAAATAGCAATAAATAGAAAGTATCAATTCTTGTGAGATATTTTATAGCAATTGGGTTTCAGCCCAATCTGTGACATGTACACATGAACTTCTTTAATGCTGCGATAAATATAAAGCCTCTTGAAAAGATGACGATTGACTTATCAATTTCAATAACTAATTGATCCTTTGGACCCATCAAGGAGGACAAAATACAGTGAAACTTGCCATCTTCCTTAAGCGACCGATTTTTTGGGAACGGAATTTAAATTTGGGAACGGAATATAAACTTCCCATACGTAAAATAGATGTAAAAATTATCTCCCTTGAGCGGTCAACTCCTTAAGTGCCACTATCTCACGGGTCTGGTGGTGGCCGCTTAATACGGTTTCACCGTGAAAACATTCTAGTGCAGCGTAGCACTCTATGGATCGGAAACATGGACCATTGGAAAATCTGACCAGAACAGACTAAAAGCCTTCAAAACCTGGTGCTAGAGGAGGACGCTGAAGATAAAATGGAGGGAATAAAATAAGAAATGATGAAGTGTAAAGAATAAAAGAAAAGAAAAAGACCAAATGGAACTCAACAGAGAAAAAAAGAACATGATGGATTGGACACACCCTGAAAGAAAATGGGTTTGTGAAGAGCATAATGGAAGGCAAAATAAAGGTAAAAGTCTCCAGAGGAAGACCCAGGAATAAGTTCATGGACCAAATAAAGAGGAAAGTACATAGGAAGAGATACTGGAAGGTAAGGGAACTAGCATTTGATAGGAATGGGTGGAGGGCTGCTGTCAACCAATCTTAGGATTGAACGACCGATGAATGAATGTAATTCACATTTCCACTGCACATGTAAAAACTGAATATTCTATACCTCCTTGCCTTCATAACCGATAGAACATAATTTATGAAAAAGCTATGAACAAAAACTTCTACCCACTTAAGTTACAACATTCGCTCAAATACTCAACCCGCCATTCACCACCAACTCTACGGGATTAAAAAAATATTTAGTTGTAACGCGTTTTACAAGATAATTTTAAGATAATCAGGGATAGACGCGGAATTAATCACCCAATTTTAAACTGAGATGGAGAAGCACTAGGTTCTAGCAGTAATATACAATGAATAAACTAAAAAAATTCTTGGACCAAAATTGAAACTCTTTTCAAAACCTCCACTACTTCATAATATACTCCAAAGGTCGCAGTATTTTTGTATATAGCTTTCTTGGTCCTAAATGCATATCAACTTGACCCAGATTCCAGGTCGTGACTCAAGTACCCCGTGAATTATTTTAGAGGAGTTAATTTATTTGGCTGAAAATATGGGTGCAACGTACGGCTAAAAATGTTATTTTTGTTATTTTTTACATGTATGTCATCACGAGAGTTGCAGTATGGTTATGGCTCACTGTGAGCAACAGTAATTTCTCTTCTGCAAAATTTATATCAGTCGAGCAATTTAAACGTGTGTCTTGCACCAGCGACCTGGCTGTTTATCGCAGCGTGCAGTAACATGAATGGCCATATTATCTAGCCACTGATGGAGCATATGATGGCTGCGGTGAGGTAGAGTGTTTAGCAGTAATATCTTGGAATGCTACTCGTGGACAGTATCCCGTATATCATGAAAGGCACCAACCAGGCTAAACTTCAACAATCAATGATATAATGCGTTAACGAAATAAAGTGTTCTCATAATGTACGTTTTCACTGCAATTTTTAAACATTATTTGGCTCACCATAGTTCAATTTATTTTTACGCTAAAAAAGAGTTTAAAAAATGCGTTAACTACTACTGCGGGTTGATGAAATTAAGTTTTTCTTTCCCTGCTAGGCCTGGTACTGCCATTTCTTTGATCATGAATTACAATTTCGACTAAATTAGCAAGTTTTTTAATACCACAAGCGAGTATTTATGTTACCAGGTGTGAATTTTCTCTCTGTAAAAAAACCTATAGGTTTTGAGTTACTTTGGATAGTTGAAAAGAGCAAATAAAGTATATTTTTTACTATATCTATAGCGTACTCCCGGGAGCTTTAAACTTTCATGTCCACTTATGATGATTCACACGAAAGAAACACCACGTTGCTATACAACACAAGTTTAATATTTCAACCTCAGAAAGCCTCAATTCCCAAAGTACTATTTATACATCCACGATAAACACCTACCTTACCTAGCTAATTCACTCCATAACGCAATCACAGAAAAGCAGGCATCAGTGCAGGACGTATACCAAGCGAAAAAACGAACGATATAAACAGAATGCCTTGGGGGCGTTTAACATCGCATTACAAATACGAAGAGCACGTGGTTCAAGGAATCCACCATGCTCCGTGGCAACCATAGAATAGTCGGGAAGGTACGAGGTTCACGCTAACACTGAAACGTCCGCCTAAGGCAGAAGCGAAATCCCTCAGATATATATTTCTTGAAGCGGGCGCGCGGCTTTATGACGTGACGATGAGGGGCTGATCCGTCTGGGCCGACGCCGCCGGCAAGGGTACGCTGCCGCTTGAAAATATCACGGCCGGGGATCACACAAACACAGGTCCGCGACCATCACACCACGACCCCTTCTCCTCTACTCTCCCCCTCCCGTTTCTCTCCTTTCTCCGCATTCGCACCTTCCCCCTCCTTCGTCCTCGCGCTTCCCCGCCCGGCGCGCCGAGCGAGGGGCGTGTTGGAGTGCGGTTTGCCGAGCGATTGCCCTGATCCACATCGGGGCGGTACGCTACGTGGGGAGGCGGAAAGCGACACGAGGGCGAGGCGAGTCGAGTCTGCATGGGGTGGGTCCATAGGATTGGTCAGCAGGGGTGAGAATGGTCGGATTAATGGTAAAGAGGAGGAAGACATCAAAACACGCATTATAAGGAGAATGAATAAGCAGTTTTGCTCTCTGTGAGTAAATAAAAAAAATTTAAAATGAGCACTCGATAACGGGTGAAAATTCTTGCTCAAAATACCACAAAGGAGTCCATAGGCTAATTTGTTGTTTCTTTTTTATTGTAATTCTTCTAATTCCAGCATAAAAATTGTTTTTACAATACTCACCACATTAAACTACACTCATAAATGCAGAATTACGCTATCAGAGTACTTGTATTAACATTTAGCATACTACCAAGATCATGGAGGCCTTTCCGACATTTTCTAAGCCAAATATCCAATTTTTATCCTGATTAAACATTTCCACGACTCATCTTTTCCTAAGCCAGCTATTTCCAGCTTCAAACAGTATCTCTTGAGACATGCATTCTTCCTTACTGCATTCATGCCGCCTACACGTTCCATCTTCTTCCTTACAATACTACAAAACACAGTTTCACGAACATAACATGTTTTTTCTATGGTGAGGAAGTAAGATTTCACACGTTTTTCACATAACTCGCAGTTCTCACAAATATTTCTTGAACGTTATATCTTTTAATTATAATCTCCAAGCATGTTAGGCCATTCTTGTGAATCCTTAGTAGTCCTTGTGTTCAGTCTGTTCAATACCATTCATAAATTTCATCCTCAGGCTGTCCACTCCTAGAAGAATGTATATCAACAAAAAATTCATCCTCCTACCAAACACTAACGAAATTCGACTTACATCATTTTATCACCATGACGAAACCATTCACGCACGCTCAACATATTTACGAGAGTACCCAATACTTTGCAGTACCACATAATGTACCTTCTTTTAGAACCCAATTTGTACAGTAATTTCAAATAGTTAGAGGCGCGAGTTAGGCTTAGGATTATTTCCATCATACAAGCAAACTCTAAAGGGCTGTAGTCGCACGGGTCATCCACAGAAAATTACCAGTTATTTAGTAAATTTCGAGGGTACCGGGACTAACCAGGGCATCAAATTTACAGAGTAATCCGCAAATACATATGAGGACGAAATTTCACAGAGGATAAATCATCCACCTTGACCAGGAATGGGTCGGAATCAACAGATCTTGATTCGAGTACCGGAAATGCAAATGATTCTTCCTCTGTGGAATTTGGCACTAATCATTTAGTAATTTTTTATACACATCTCAGAATGATAAGTGCAGTAAAAGTCACGTTGAAGAGGCAGCACATTTCTATATCTCACTATTTTACTTCATTATATTTAACTATTTTATTGGTTTTAACATTTATGTGCCCGCATACCAGATCTAACCTAGTATAAAGGAAATAGCTGCTTCATAAAAGGCACATATACGACGATTTTCGTCTTATGGCATTGGTAATGAGAAAATTTCAGAAAGTAAAACTTTAACGGCTGGTTGAATGTTGAAGACAAATTAATAGCAACATGGCCGACTTAGTTCATACTTGTGGCATCTGTAAAGGCACATTTTTATTACTATTGTTTAAGATACCGGCTACCAGTAAATATCACAATAAAAGGAAGAATTTGTAGTTTTAAACGCAATTTTTCCACTTAATTCTAATTTGATCACAGCTGAGTTGAGTCTTACTAAAATGATATTCTTTAAGTGACCACTGATTGGAATCATTTCAGTGCCTCTCAAATAACTACTATAGGAATTGGGGTGCTTAGTTAAGAGGGGTGAGGATCAAATGGGGGAAAGAAGGATAACTAAGTGAAACTAGAGACCGCAACACGGCCGCAATGAGTGGCCGAGAGGACATTTATATAGATGGACATGTAATTTCGGTTTTTTATTAGATTCTTCCATTATCTGATATGTTTGAGATAAAATCTTTCACACTATCTTTTCACGGTCACATCTACCTTTAAACGGCCAACCACTATGTAGAGAATTGCGACATACTCAAGTTTAAAGTGATCGTTATGTCATTTTTTGGCTGTATTCCTTTGGCTCTAATTTTTAGACAACGTGATATTAAGGTAAATGAAGAAGAGATTGATTGAATCATGTATTTTCGCAAAACAGAGCGATAAAAATCCGAGTTTCAGGTGACAGCGGCCTGAACCATACAAACCAATGTACCATCCAATCGGTTTGTACGATTCATGCCACAGTTGGTCACCTGAAACTCGGAGTTGTAACGCTCTATTTTGCAAATATTCATAATTTATAAATAATTAATACCATTAAAGTTATAGTAAAATATTCCGAGAGTTTAGTTATGAAGATAGACGAAGTGGTGTGTCTTTAGGAGAGCATAAATCAGAAAACTAGAGATAATAATCGTTAAATAAACAACTCATTAATTAAATGAAATTAGAAAACTAGATTTACGCTATTATACACTTTCATTTTCAGAGATACATCCTTATGAAGTCTTAAGAATATTTATACTCAACATCCACATCCAACTTGACGTTAAGAGTATTAAGGTACTTTCAGGACAACGAAAAAGGATATAAATTATGAATTCATAAAAAGATACGCCATTATCCATAAATCAGATACCTGCTGATATTACGGTATATCAAAACCCGGGTATCAATTATTTTTTTTCTTATTTGCGGATAATCGCGCATCTTAGGAAATAAGCCGACCACAAATCAAACGGCGACAATGACCGGAATGGCCTCCATGATTTTCATAACGCTCATTGTGGGAATAGCGGTAGCTGAGTAAAGGGAAGATGTCGGAAAGAGGAGGCGTGGCCACGAGATGGGGGATGATCATGCGGAAAGAGAATGTGAAAGAGAAAGAGAGAGGAAGGGGGAGGGATGCAACGCGGCCGCAACCGAACGGCCGAGTGGACAGTCGGTAGAGAGAGAGAAAGAGAGAGGGGAGATCCACGCAAGCGGAACTGAAAGGGGGTGGGAAAGGGACAAAAGGACATCGCGGCGGCGGCGGCGGACGTCCTGCCGAAGCCATCCACACGCTCACTCTCACCCTACTCCTCATCTCACACTCTATTTTAACCCCCTGCACACATACACACACCCTTTGCACGCGGAGGGAGAGGCAGGCAGGAAGCAATCGCGTGCCCTAAAGCTTTGCGCGCTCGTGCTCCGCGCTGGGGTTTTCGCGGATATCGTACACACTCCACCCTTTATCTCCCATCGCCCATCCCTTTTATACGGGAGAGAGAGACAGAGAGGATGATTCGATGAATAATCGTCCTCACATGCATCGCCTGTAATCGGCTTCCGTGCGACGACGGCGCTAGCGGACGCCACCGTGCGAGTTTAGAGAGAGAGTCCGGCGATGAAATAGTCGTCCCGACGTGAAAGATGTCTACACGTAATTATTTCCTGGCTCCAGAGGTCGCATGCGGCGGAGTTGCTTCGGTGACTACTAGATGGACGCGTTCAAACAGCCGGGGCGAAGCCGCCTGGCGCTGCTAATGTCGGGGTCGCGTCGTGACGAGCAAGGCGTTTGCCCAACACGGAATAACATTTAAACTGAGGATGCAGATAGCGCTTAAACTCAGGCAAGCAGGGAGGTGCAAATAACGCTCACTGTAATGAAAAGGTATGAGATATCTCTCGTCATATAGCCCCGCGAAAAACATTCCGAGAAGCAATTCTATTTCCATTTACCTGATACTAAAGAATGACTTTTAGAATTATTTATTTGAACGCGTCTATTGACATTCATCCGCTGTTGATTGATGAAAGGTTGAGATGAAATTATGACAGAGAAACTGAGCGAGAGAGAACGACTACGACGGGATAGTATCTAGGTTCAAAGCGTACAAAAATTTAAGAATACAGCCAATAAAACGGAATTAAGAAAAAAAAAACAAAAAAAAACAATAACATGAGTATGCCGAAATTCTCTGAATCTTTCTTTCCTTCATTCACCCTAGTATCACAGAGTCTACAGAATAGCAAACGACATTAACAATCACTTTAAACAGGAGCATGCCGCAATTCTCTACAGCTTGTTCTTCTTCATTCTCACGTTGTATCCTTAATCATTACGCATACTTGCGTTAGTCCACATGTAAATGCGAATTATTATCATTTGAGCGGTCTACAGGTTAAGGTATATTTCTATGGTAAAAATAAAACTCTTCCAGCCTGTTTCAGGTGCATGCACCTTTTTCCTTCCACCATTTCATTTTTTGTTCCGTATTCGTCCAACCACTTCATCGGATCCTTAAAGCCAATTTTAAATCTTCCCCTTTCCCGCTTTCCCAGCATCCTCCATTCCATCACGGCGCCCAGCACCCTATCGCCCATGTTACTTATTTCAACCACCTACTCTATCGCCTGCAAGCCTCCAGAAGCCTCTTCTCCTCACCCACCATACCGGATACTTCCACCGTCATCTTTTTCTCCTCCATCACATTCTTCATTCTCCTCTACATCCAAATCTCTACCGTCTAATGCCCATCCTCGCCTTATTTTCTAATCCAATTCACATCGTTAAAGTATTTTTTCTTTCCCACACCAGGTTTATGTCTTCCTACGAGGGCAATAAGTGATCCGTCCCACGGTTCCTTTTCTTCTACCTCTCAACAACCACTATTCCGTTTTTTATATTGTGCCATCTGCTACGCTCCACTTCACTTACTTGGGAAAACTTCCAAATAAATACTCTTTACACTTTTATACCACTTTTTATATGCCAAGAGATAGTAATTTTTCCCTTGCTTCTTGCCCATACAAAGGTAAAAATTTCCGGAGAACGAGTAAAAGTAACCAACGACATGGTCCAAAAGACCTTTTGTTACGGCCAATCTCAGGGCTTTCTCGAAGATTAAGTCATCCAGTCAACGAATTAAGAGATGAAAAACCTCCCATGCGCTCTCATTTCAGGCTACGACCGCTTCAAATGAAGAGGGATGATTTGGCACCGATTCCAGAGCCCTGGCACGCTAATGGGAGCAGACGAAACAAAAGGATAGGAAAGAGGCAATCGCCCGGATGAAAAGAAAGGAAATTTTCAATCTCCAACCGGAAGGTTGATGTCTTATCATTTCCCAACCCTAGATTTTTTTACGCCATCTCAAATGTGTCCATACAAAACTAGGAAGAGTTATCCGCTATATTTCATCCTAAATGAAGAAGATGCACACCTACTTTCGTACTAAGGGGACAACTTTTTTTCAAAATGGATTTAGAAAAGAAAGAATTACCTGAAAATATTTTCACTCTAAAACAAAGTATTTAAAGTCTGGCTGTCATAAAGGTAAAAATACATCTCACCAAATATTCCGCATGTCCGTTACAAAAATTTATAGCTGAATTTTGTATTAATGACCGCAAAATTTAATATTTATCATGTGATTTTCAGAAAGCGTGAGCAATTCAAGAATTTTCAGGCGTAAGCAATTCAAATGGTCAATATATATAAAAAGAAGGAACAACTTGAAAGAAAATACCATTTGCATAGGGGGTTTTGCCGATCTATTGGAATGAGTAATAATCAGTTTGGGCGCTATCCTTCAAATTCTAGGACTGCCTTATTTACCTTTAATTCTAGGACTCCTATTTCTAAAATAACTGCCTAGTTTCTTTTTACACCCCTATATTTCTATCACTTAATTACTTCTCTTTACCACTGCATAGCTCTCCACCTTCATTCTCGTTGGCATTCACATCTCAATAGCGCATAGTCTATAAATCCCAAAGCTCCAGAGACCAAGTTTCCCCATCGCTCGAAATAATCTTCCTTATTTAAGACTTCACTTCACTCGATGCATGATTAATTTACACATCCTATGATGCATGATACCTCTTGGGCGCGCGTAATTGACTGAGGTATAAGAAATGATTTAATTACGGACGAAGTCCACTCACAATTGGCGAAGTATCACATTATAGTCGGGTAAATGGAATTAAACGATTCTGAAATCCCGTCCTCGTACCGTCCGTCCTATACTTGCCCTAGTTCACCCCTCATTATGGTGGCCACAGCAGAGCGAAGTTTGGGGGCACGTAATTAATGCATCATAACTTGCCCTTCCAGCTTGTTACGATACAACCTCCATGCCGGTTGCATAACTCCCGCCTCATGCCAGCTGAAGGAGCAAGAGAGGGAACTTGTGACTCAGACGGCCTCGCCACAAAGTCTAGCTAAGTGGAATTAGCATACACTTGGGAATGCACCCGTTCGCTCCAAATTTCGCTCCACCCGACCGGAAAATCTATTACAATGAAAGTTTACGCCGAACGGTGACTTAAGGGGAAGCGACGGGTGAAATAAAAGTTCAGTCAACCTGGAGCTACAAGTTTGCGTTTTCAGCTCTCGTGTGCGTAACACCGATGGCACTCTTGTTACACTAAAAATAAAAAGACGGTCGATGCTCTTCTGTTAAAAAAAGCACGGTGGAACAGCGCAACGACGTGGACAACGCTCGCGTCCCGTGAAGTATTCTGCGGATGGGAGGAGCGCCTGGAGTTAGGAAGTAATTCGCGTGTAAGTGAGTGGACATACATTGGACCGGTGTGATGGAAGAGACTAATAGTCCATGCCAAAACTTCTGGTGCTCAGCTGGGTAGTCTATTATGAGATGAACTTGCACGATGAGTCTAGGACCATGAGCTAATATTACCCCCCGGCACAGATTTTGTACTATGATATGCTGGATTTCTTGCTTGAATAATTATTGTAGTACCTCAACAATTAAACTTGAGGGCCTAAATACGCAAATGACTCAATTTTACAATATAAACACATCCCCAGGTTAAGGATCCAAACTCGTGCACATCGAAAACGTACTTCTTTCTCAGTCACATTGGGCTCACGCTAAGGCATTTCTTCCTTTAATGATTGCAATCTGAACATAAGTAACACATCAGGCTAGGCAACCAAATCCTCAGAAAAATGCACCCAATACGCACGGCCAATTTTACTTTTGTTCAATTTTTCCAAAGTCTACCGAATATCACAAGTATGATACCACTGTAATTTTTAATTCAAATATAACGGACCTTAAACTTACTGGAGTAACTGCAACTCCACTTATTTTGTGCCGGTAAACTAATGAAAGATTGGTATGATGAGTAGCTCTTCCCCGCCTATAAGAACACCTTCACCACTAGAAATTGTGTATTTTACAGCAACGATTGTTGATAAAATTTATTTTAATCATGGCAAATTTATTCATGTGTATTCTGAAAAAGTATTACTCTGGCTGATTTCAATACAGACTTACAAATTAAATCTGCAATATTTTAAGGTGTTCAAAGCATTTTTTTAGAGCTCCTAGAAGAATAAGTATCAGCCATCAATATATAAACCATAAAAATAATTAATTCTGCTATTTATTTCACCAATCTCGATCAGTATGAATGCAAAATAGTACTAAGTATATGCTTAATATATAATCAGCAATTGCTTTGGCTTAAGAATGTAATTGAAGCATTTTTGGATGCTCTTGCATTGCTCATTAATCAAATATATTTCCAAAAAATTTGAAAATGCGTAAAATATTCACAGAAAGAAACACCACACTGCAAGAGGATTTTGAACCAGTTTGATTACAAAACAAACAGAAACACCTAAGAGAATGGAATGATCATCTTTTTTAACCTGAAAATAAATATACAACCTCTGCCATGACATTTCGATTCACTTCTTTTTGTCCTTAACGTAAACAATTGGTGATAATTATTTACACCTAATGTGGTCAATAGATTTGAGAAAAAATCTAACCATATGAATAAAGAAGTTTTCAAACTCATTTCATTTAAATACCTTCAAATCGTATGATAAAATAAGAGTAAAATAGATAAATCTTCTTTCCTTCGTCCTGCAGTCTCATATTTGTCTTCAGCCTCCAATAATGGTAACTGGACGGAAATTCATAAACATAAAATGTTTACAGAAAACATAAATATAAAAGACACAGATAAAATTTGCCAAAGACGGATAAAATACACAGGGTAAAAAAATTATAATTCCGATAAAATTACTCCTATTCAGCGGCTCCGAATTTTCATGCACCCAAAAGTCAGCGACAAAACACAGATACGGTAAGTTTATTGAGGACCGTCCCCGAAATAAATGTACCCACTCGAGAACGGAGTTGATACCGTCACTCTTCCCGTCCGCGAAATTTATCAGCCGTCCACTTTGCAACAGCAAAGTTATGTCCTGGTGGCGAAGATAAAGTTTTCAGGGGGCGGGGATGATACGCCGCGGAATTCAAGAGAACCCCAATTCACATACTAACTTCCCTTTGACTCTTTTGTGCATTCTGGCTCGCGAGGGGTTAGGGAGGGGGGAAACGAGGGAGAGGACAGGGTAGGGGACCCGGGCTGATTAATCGATTGATAAAATGAGCGTCGGGCCGACTAAAGGGGGTGGGAGGGGAGTTTGTTGGCCGGGCAGGGTCCGAACGCCACTTTTTTTTAAGTCCCCTTGCATCGTGTTGTGTGTTCGGAGGACAGTTCGAGCGGCGAAGGACACACGACTTCGACAGCCACCCAGAGAGGGGACGGGGTAGGCTGGGGGCGGCGTGACTGAAGACCTACACTACACTTGGCGGAGGGTCCAGAAACTTCCTGCCCTCAATCAATATTGGAATCCAGCTTCACAAATGAGTCTCTTCTCCTACATGAATGACCTTAATGCATAAGTATGAAAATTCACCCAGAAAAAACCACCTGTCTTCTAAGAAAACTTATTGTAACTTACAACTAACGTTCCTGAATAGTTTACAGAAGTATATGCACATACAAGTTCTTTTTACCCTTCATTGATAGATGACACTAACTCCGGCGAAATATTCATCATAATGAAAAAGGTAAATTCATCTAATTCCAAACTTAATCTCTTGGACCGACCCGGATATTTGCACATTACGCAACGTTCAAGAAACATGTTTACAAGGTACGTAATAACCCGAAACCCGTGTCGGATAGATAAACATAGTGTGTGATCAAATAAGGCCACCTTTTTCATAGCGAAGGATATTTTTCTTGGCTCTAAAACACTCCACTCTTTCTTTTGACATCCCTTAAATAATTCGCTAGTTGTTAGCAGCATACATCTTCATTATGGCAACTTGTTCTCGTTGAAAAAACAAAAAGATAATAATAAAAATTGAGGAATGTTATGAAGATTAACATCCTTTTGTGAGGTTTGAGACACAAAATGTATATTTACAGGTATTTACTTCTTTTGATGTAATTCACGTGACTTTATATCCAAATACGACATCGTATTTAATTACGCCTGTGACCGATGGCACAGTTGATATTGAAAGAGAATTAAACTACGATGCCCGTGCATTCATCAATGGATGTGAATATTTGGTATATACCAAGCCCGGATGTCTGAAGGCTTTCGCATATGCAACTTTACATAATTGTCTGATTATTTTTCTTCATCTTGGGTTACCAAAGTTGCTGGATAAAACAACCACCTCGAACTACCTTTCTTTTACGGAACTACGATTTAAGCCAAACAGAAGAATGTTTTCATAATTATAATAATTATATATTCTACCGGCAAGAGATTGGTTTTGTTGAAAGTCAGAGAAACTCCTTCCGGTATGATACACTTTCAGGGTCCTATCTGCCTCTAGTATTTCCTTTTTTGCTTCAGGATACGATCCATCCTTCTTCATCCCGTCCATGAAACAATCTCTCTCTTCCCCTTCTAATTAA
The DNA here is from genome assembly GCA_963169105.1 of Ceriagrion tenellum. Lineage (NCBI taxonomy): Eukaryota > Metazoa > Arthropoda > Insecta > Odonata > Coenagrionidae > Ceriagrion > Ceriagrion tenellum. Next base: position 72,402,267 of record OY720634.1, read on the forward strand.
CATGAGATATTGTACAAATTCCACAACAATTCTAGGAGAAAAAAGTTGAGAACAAAAATATTTTATTTTTCCCTTATTCTATTTTGTCCCACTTATTTTTTATCATATATTTTTATATTTAATTACATTGCTCGCATTAACCGTTGTAACCATGATCAGAACCATGTTCTTAAAGCAAGCTACAGTTACCATAAAAATTATCTGATGTTAAATGCTTTGTAACCTCCGGTTCAACTCTATCAACATAGTATGAGGTAACATTTTTACTAGGATTAGATACTATTGAATCGTTATAATCATTTTATAATCCTGGTTTTGAAATAAGCGGAGCCCTGATGATGTTAAATATATAATAATATAATATATGTGACGAAACGTCGACAAAGACTGATTGAGTTTATTTTGACTGAGTGACCAAAACTCTAGAAGAAAAACATCCTAATTCTAGGTTAATCAGCACAAAATCTTCCTGCATCCATGGAATCGGTTCTAAAAAAGCAAAGGAGTGATAGGAGGAGGCTAAGGACACTAACCTGTAGCGCGCTGGGCCAGTGGCAGGTGGTGTTGACGGCGTGGTTGGGCGGTGTGTTGCCTCCGGGGCAGAGCGGTGGCGGCTTGTACAGCGTCGACGACGAGACGATGGATCGGTGGGCCGGGGATGTGGCCGGAGGGCGTCCGTACTGGGCCACCTGGACGGAGATGGAGGTGCCAGGCGGACAGCGGAGGATGACCTGCTCGCCTTCGCAGCCGGCTCGCTGGTAAGTGCGAAGGGTACCTGACAAGAGAGCTTAGATTGGTGAGGAAAGGGGAAGACACAGCGTTTGGTGGTCAAGGCGGAGTCGTTGAACGGCAGGATGAAGGACGGACGGAAGGGTGCGGATGGTGAGGGGGGAGGTTCGTTCGAAATTTGAGAAATGGAAGGGGCCGGGTGGAAATGTTGCGGAGCCGGAGAGAATAGATGTTTCGGAAGGAAGTGACAAAGGAGATGGAGAGGGAACGGAGGACGACAAATAGGATTGAGAGGAGGCGGAGAGCAAGGAAGGCATCAGAATACAGAGACAGAAATGGAAGAGAATGATGGAGGGAGCGTGTTTCCGAATAAAATAGATGGAAGGAATTGAGAAAGAGAGAGACAGGATTGGGTGATGGAGAGAAGGAATGCGACAGAGAGAAGAGACACGGCGGGAAATGTGGATGAATATAAAGAGATTGTAAAGCAAGACACAGGGAAGGCAATAGGTATTCAATTTGTTCGATTCGGAGACGTTGGAAGGAAATTTATCAAGCATGTAAGGAAGAAGAGTGAAGAAACATGAAAGGATATGGCACATAGCAACATGACGAAGAAGAAAAATGGTGAGAATATAAAGAATATTGGGAAGAAAGGGGAAAAAATGAGACAGAAAAATAAGACACGGTTGGAAACGAAAATGAAAATATTGAGATACCCGGTAGAGAGACGGAAGGTGAAAGCATTTAAATATGTTTTATTGGCGAGCGAGAGTTTCAGGATATGGGTCAAGTACGGGCAGGAGAGACGAGATACGGGAAAGGATATAGCAAAGAGCAAAAAGGAGAAGTTTCCCCAAACAACCACGGAGAAGGAAGCCAAAGAATGAGGAGCAAGAACATGATTTTGAGGAAAGGAATGGACGCAGAGATAAGATAGAGCAGCAAGGAAGCGGAGTGGTAAAACAGGGGTTGGTAAGCATAAATGAAGGAAAGACATGGAGAGACACAAGAAGTGTCCGAAGAGGAGACATCGTAAGGCGAGGAAGATAAACCAGGGCGCGAGAATGCGATACGAGGAGAAGGAAGAAGGAAGGATATGGTGCGAGAGGGAACATAGTGTGACGATTTGTGAAGGAGAGGGACAGAAACGAGAAGAAGTGAGGATTGGAGATGGATAAAAGAGGTCGAGGTGAGTGATAGGACGGTAATAGTTTGATGGCGACAAGAAAAAAATGGGGTAGAATCAAGGAACAGTAAGAGGATCCAGGAGATGGAAGGGCAAGCAGAGTGATAAGGTTGGATAAGGAGTGAGAAGTGGGATAGAAGAAGGGAGGAGGGATCGATGCAAGAGTGCGGGCAAAAAGCGAGGAAAGAGGTCAAAGAAGAGGATGATAAGACCCGGGAGGAATCCCAGATAGCAGAGTGGATCGGGGAGGATGGTTTTCGGACAGAGGGAACAGACATGGTAGACAGGAGAGGGGATAATGGAAAGTGAAAGAGGGAAATGGGAGCAGAGGTTAAGCGAAGAAGTCATAAAGGGTAAGTAAAGGGCGAGGGAGAGGATTTTAAGGCCAAGGGGGAGAGGAGAGACGGAATGTGAAGAGTAAAACGAAGAGAAGGGGAGTGAGAACGGATAGACAAAAAACAAGACGAGATGTGAGAGGGAAGGTGAGATGAGAAGAAAAAGGGTAGAAAGAGTGAGATTTTAAGAGACGAAAGAACGTAGACAAATAGAACGGATAGAGCGGAACAAAGATAAGGGGAGAGAGAGCGGAGGGATGGACAAAAAATGCCAATCCGGAGTACACACATGGGAGGATGAGGAAAGGGGGAGCCGACAAGAAACCCAAGAGGGAGAGGAAGACGGACGTGGAGTTATAGAGGAGCGGCATCAAGGGGTGCGGGCGACGGGTGTGCGGGACAAGAGCGGGTGTCGGGTGCAGAGGGAAGGGAGCGGCAGGATGAAGCGAGAGTGAAAGCAAGTAATGCGCGCGAAGTGAGCATCGGAGGGAGGTTTGCGGATAAGGAGGAGGTAACAGGGGGCGTGGCACAAGTGACAGGTGCACGATGCACACGGATGCGGGTAAACAAGGAGGTAAAGGGAGAGCGTCAGAAACAGCGACCGAGGTTGGTTGCGGGAAAGTCAGTTTAGAAGTGTCGCAAGGGGGCGGGAAGGATGTAGACGGTGGAAGGACGAGAGATGCAGAGGCAATAGCAGAAGGGATACCGGATAGGCACACCATAAAGGAAGAAATAATAAGAAGATTGCAGTGATAAATAAGCAAGAAAGGAGTATACAGAGAAGAAAGACAAGAAAAATTATTGGATGGGGAGACAGAAGGGATGGAAAGTTTAGATGTTCAATTTGTAGAAGTAAATGAAGAGACGGAGGGAGAAGAGATCAATTTGAGAGAGCATGTAGAAGCCAAAAGGTAAGGTAGGAATTAATACCAGATGGAGAGGGAAGAGTATAGAACGGTTACGTATAGGGGGACATTGGTAGCAGATGAAAATGTAGGGAGCATTAGCATGAAAGATGGTGGGAAAGGCATAACAAAGGGGGTAGAAAACCAGTAAGTTGTGGAGAGAAAGGAAAGCCATAGGATGGGAAGCATGGAGAGAGAAACAGAAAGGAAAATGCAGATAAGGGAGCCAACAGAGAGAGAGAGAGAGAGAGAGAAAGAGAGAAGAGTTTAGGTGAAAGCAAAACAACCCATTGCGCAGTCAAGTCACGCACGAGGAAAAGACGCGTCGCATTAGGGAAGAAGGATAAGGAATGATAAGAAGAGAACAGATTATTTTTTTTACAAGCAGAATCCCCAAATGCAAGCATAAAGATTTAGAGAGGTTATTCGCGCATATGGCGATCGTGCAGCGACCGGGGGAATAAGGTCGGAAAGCGAAGGAAATTAGAGGAAACGAAAAATGATTTCCGTTCGACCCAAAGATGATAACGATTCGGGGAATGCGATCGGAATAGTAGGTGTGTTTGCGGCGAGCGGGGAAGATAAAAAAATGAGGGGAGAAAAAAAGAGCAAGGAGTTTTTTTTTGTTGAAGCACACATCGAATGGATAACGTCAAGGGAATGAACCAAGTGTAGCAAAGGTGCAAGGAATGCGGCGGAGAGAGTGAGTGGAGACGAGGGAAGAGGAAGTAAAAAAAAGCAAGGCGTGAGAGAGGAACCCGTTGAGATGACGATAGACGTGTCGGAGATAAAAAAAATGGGCGAACAAGTGGTGTCGTGCGAGAGAGGGTTTTGGAGAGGGAAAGTTGGGAAGACGAAGAAGAAAGGCAGAAGTGAGACGGGAGTGAGTCGAGTTGATTTGTGGGATAGAACAGGGGACCAAAAGGAGTAGGCAAACGTCGAAGATGCCGGAAGGAAAAGGGTGTGGGGGAGGAGTTGGCAAAACAAGACGAGAAAAAAAAGCACGATGAACCGTGAATGAGGAAGAGGACAATAGAGGAAAACGACGGACGATTCCAAAATGAAGGACGAAGATGAATTAAATAGAAACAAAGATGAGAGAAAGACAGAAGATCGAGAGAGAAAGTAAGGGAGGAGGAAAAAGAACAAAATCACGAAGAGCAACGAAAAAGAACATCATTGGAAAAATTGGATTGCGGCAATAAAGAACGTGACGAGAGAAGTGTTGCAACAAGCAGTAAGAAGTATATCGAACAGAGTCACAGAAGTGGTAAATATTCGAAAGAACAGTACAAGAAGGAGTGGATAAGGAAGGACGGAGAAACAAGCACAGAGGGCCATGACAGAGTTCCATTCCCAAGAGAGGAAAGAAAACCCAGGGCCGTAACAAGATGAAGGCCATGACGTAAGGCAAGTTACAGCGGGCGGGAAGAAGGTAGAGGGCGGCGAGGAATAATTACGACGAAAGCGGGGAGGGAAGAAAATGAATAATACAGGGAGAGGTTACAGGGGAAACAGGCGCGGATACAGACACGGTTTAAGTCAGACGTAGGAGAGAGAGAGAAATAAAATACGAATGGGAGACGATATAAAAACGGCGATTGAGAAAATAGAGCAGGTTTAAAAGCAAGGAGGCACACAGAGCACCAGGGATAAAACACAGAGTTACAGGTACACAGCACCATAGTAGTTTGGTAGATGACGGGAGTAGGAAACGAAAGGCGCGGGATAAGTGGACGCGGAGAAAGAGAGAGGGGGGAGGGATTAGTGGAAAGAAAGTGGATGGTACAACGTGAAAAACGTCGAGAAGAAGGTCAGACCGACGAGAGAAGAGGGTCAGGACGTCGATCCAAAAAAAAACCGGCGGAGAAAACGTCGGGAATGGGTTAAGGAAGGTTTGGAAAGGTTTTTAGACAAGTCCCGAGGAAGGGAAAAGAAAGCGTGGAGTTTCGTGGAAGGAGGTTGAGGCGGTGGCGTTTAGGACGGACGGGCGGACGGGTAAAGAGTTTTTGAGGAAAAGCGTGTGAATGAGAAGGGTAGGCAGACGCACGAAATGGGAGACGGTTCAGAGCGAGAAGAGGGAAAAGAAATTAGGACATCAGAGTGAGATGGTCGGGTTAAGAGAAAGAAGGGCCATTGAGGAGGAAGGGATGGGTGAAGAGAGATGGAAGAAATCAGGATGTTCATGGGATCGAGGGAAATGGTGGGAGGAGGTGAAGAGAGAGAATGGGAGAGAACAAGAGAGAGAAAAAGAACCCATTAGCCAGTCACCACGGTGAGATGAAACATGTGAATCAATTAGAAAAAGGAGAAAGAACGAACAAAGAGAGGCGTGCAGACGAGATAGCTACGGAGAAAAAGAAAATGAAAGAGAGCACTTTACTCGTGTGGGGACCTCAAGGTCGTGTAAAATGAAAAAGAGTGTAGAAAAAGCCTTTTAAGTTAGAGAATGAATGCAGGGTGATGAACATGCTTTTTCTTAACACAAAAGGGAGGCATGCAATGAGGTGGAGGAAAAGCCGCAGCTAGACACTTTTCCCTTTGATGGAACCATGCATAATGTGAGCAAGTGGAATGAGAAGAATAAAACGAAAAGGCTTGGAAATATTATTAGGGTGGGAAATAATTGGGGAAGGATGAGGACAACGACAAAAACAATACAAAAATAGGAGCAACTCAAAAGCTTTAATCTCTACTTTATTCCAAAAAAATCAATTATCTCAACAATGAATGGCAGGAAAATTATCCAAAATTCGCCCAGTAATAGCTTCGCCATTATTTCTAATTTCTACAATCACACGTGGAACCAAGGAAGTCAGGACCTGAGCTGAATTCATCGTTACTCTGTAAGTTGCCATTCACTATTGCAAAAACTCTATGATAATTGGATTTATTCAGGAATAAAATAAAATATGATTTAAAAGAATTGTGCTTGTTTTAACTAGTACTCAATGTTAATACACACATGTATTAATAATGAAACAAGAAAGTAGACGTGCAAAAAGACACAAGTCTAGGAATATCAAAAGATATTAGAGAGAATTGGAGGAATAAGTACTAATTGGTGAACAAAACAAGCAAAAACATCTACTAGTACATTTAAAAAGGTGCAAGACAACGACAACACAGTAACACAAATATAATGAAAAATTCTAGTACATAAATGTAACCATACAGACAATAAGAAATATAAACATTAAATTCAGGAAATAGCAGTTTGCGGTGAAGCACGAGGTTTTAAGACTAATATCACATTGATGAACAGTAGGTATTAATGGATAAACTCCACCTCAATTAAAAAAATGATTGTCCAGGGCCTTGAAATTTGGTGAAACTTTGTGCACAGGTAGAATGTGACCGCTAACGAAGTAATCTGAAACGATTTTGAAAAATCAATTTTGTGGTATTTATGCGTGTTTAAATTTTCACATGTATGTCATAAAGGTGTGTCCTGAGTTATATTTTTGCCTATAATATCTCCTTCTAATTGTCGTAAAACAACAGCGTGTACCTCATTTTATGGCATAGTTTTTAAATAGCTAACGATAATATTTTTAATTTACTTATCAAATTACCTATTCTTTTATTTGTTCATTATATGGTTTGCAACACTAAATACAATGACTTGAATTTATCCATGAAGGCCTATGTCTGTATTACATGTCCGCTACCTCTTAGGTATAGGGCTGAACCCGCGGAGGCGAACGTAAGAAAAATAAAATTATTTTAAAAAAATATCAGAACAACTATAAATTGCCACGGGATATTTTTTACAATAGCAAGCCAGATGTGTACAGATTATGGAAAAAAATGGCATACTCTGAGAGGGAATATCTAAGAAACTTTGCATGACAATTTTTTTATTTCAAAATTAAACAAAAACAGGAAATTCAATAAAATCAATTATATTCTGTATCACTTTCTTTTAAAACGACCAAGTTTTAAAATGATGAATATGTCATTGCTCTACGACAATTATAAGCAGAAATAAAAGTAAAAACATGATTCAGGGTGCACTTTTCCGGTAAAAATGAAAAAAAATTGAAATTGAAATACGCGGCTTGATTTAATCCGTTTTCCTGATCCATGATTCACGAGCACTGATCCAAAACTGGAAATACAAATCCGATTTTCTTCCTTTAAAATAACCAGATCAGGAAAAATTCATATCTTGCAAAATAAAATAGTTGGCATACATGTAGTGAATCCCCGATCTTCAGGGGAAGTCTTTACAACCAAATAATTTCTCTCTATTTAAAATATACACTTCTTTAAAGACAAAGGTCAGGGTTATCCTCTCTATGTCCCTCTTTTGAAGAAGCTAGCAAACACAAATAAAACGTACACTTATCGCTGAATCACAACTGAACCTGCCATTATGAGATGCACCCATTTTTTTCTTCGCAAACAGAGGGAAAGAAAATTGATGGTCGAGTTTAAAGGGGGTATACAGCCAGCAGAAGTATTCAGATAGCATGCAAACCCATGTATTTAAGTAAAAACGGCTGGTAGTTGTCTTATTTTCACACTCAAAGGAGAGTAAATTCTTAGAAGACATGGTTCACTACACAATCTTGAATCGGCTTTCCTTCAACACTTGCCTACGAGTATTACATATATAGCAATGACCATTTTAAAACGTTGTTCTCTCGAAATTTAGCGTTTCTCAGTAAAATCCTACCATTTGCGAGAAGAATTTATAAGACAAAATCCTGACAGTTATTAAAAAATTCACTTAACTTCGCAATGTGCCCATAAATGTGCCGATGCGGTTATTATCCGCGCCCTACAGATAAGTCGAGTGCTTTCTTCGCGATCCTCGGAAACACAATGGGAATGACAGTATTAAGAGAGTCCTCAAAAATTGGAAATAAAAATACTCCCCGACTGTTCAAGTGATTATAATTTTTATTTTCTAGGTTTTTATTAAGGTCGGTGGCGTATCATCTGAAGAGTACTACTCGTCGCACTGTTATCGATTTTTCGTCTGGAGAGTGCCTCGAGTATGAAACGTGGTACGGGCTGTTTTCTTCTCTTGGAGACGGACGCCAAGGACTTTTACTAGAGATGGTTATGGGTGGGAGTAAAAAACAAAGTACAGCGAGGGAAAACCCAGCCAACGGAGAAGGCTACGGCGGTAGGTTAAAACATTCTGCGAGTTTTCTCTTAGAATTTAAAGCGATTCACTCATGGAATTCATTCTATGGGTCCATCGTTTAGTGAGTTCCCAAATGAATGAGATATGAAATGAAAATGGGAGAGCCGGATTCAGAAATACTGTATGTAGCTAGTGGAACTTTAAAATGCATATTGCAGGTTTATAAAGGTTTCAAGAAACAATTTTTGAAAACTACATGATTGGTTTTAAACAAAGAACCTGGGTAAATTATAATCATTCATTTGGTGCCATCCAAGATTTTGTCACTGATTACTCAGGCAGAATTCTGAGAAACTATGCATATATTTCCCGGTTTTGGACTTATTATTTTTTTGCCGAACATTAAGGAAGTGGCCTTGAGCATGAACACGCAGGATCTTCATTCCCAAGAACTTAATGGAGCACGAAGAAAAACCTATAGTTTCGGTCCTCGGATTTTCTTCGCATTTCCCATTACAATTTCTACACATACACACCGTAATCAGAACCTTTAGCACCCGATATCACATTCCTTTGGTGAGCTAGTTACCACACAAAAAGATGATACAAGTTGATGTATATCGTAATATTTATTGGGATAATTACACAGCACACGAGTGGCATTATTTTTATTAATACGATTCTTTTTTATGATCTCTTTTAATATAATTATTTTTGTTATCTAGATGGCATTCTATGTATATTCAAAATTAAGAATAAACTCACTCTGAGACCGAAATACGGATATATAAAAGTACAAAACGTTGGCTAAACAGAATTGAAATACATAATGAATATTCTCCACGGAAAAAATTATAATTTTATAATTATCGTGGATATAACGTTGTGTAAAAATGGATAGTATTGCACCTTCATGCAAAACAGCTTAAAAATGAGCATCAATTGTACTAAATAGAAAAGTAAATCTAGTATCAAAAATGAAGGATCTCAGATTTTCCTGGCGTATCTGCTGAATAAAGATTTCTCGGGTCTTCCACCGGGTGAGTAGGTCCATGGGGCCCACCCAACGTTTCGGAGAACGACTTGTCCTCCATCATCAGGGGGGTGGAGGGGTTTCGGAAGCTGAACCCCCCCTGATGATGGAGGACAAGTCGTTCTCCGAAACGTTGGGTGGGCCCCATGGACCTACTCACCCGGTGGAAGAACCGAGAAACCTTTATCTATGGTATCAAAAATATTTATAAATATGAAAACAATTGGCCGATTCACAAAATAAATTCGTTATACGGCTTCAAACGGAGCTGCTTCAATGTTTTGCCTATCATAATTGGATAACAATTTAACTTCCTAGGTAGTAATTGGAATGAAGCGATTAATTTTACCAGTAGCCATCCAGGATATAAGTCGGTCTTTGAGGTATTGCTGAAATTTTAGTCAAGTGATTCTGTAGCTCAAGAAACATTTTACTTTCAGTGAACAAAATTTTCTGGATAATACCAATGAAATGAATCGTTCCTGAGAACTTATTCTTTCATGTAGGAAATAAACTAGTAAAATAGAATTGTGGTTTTCATCTATTGGTCTCTCCGAGACCTCCGACATCTATAGGTCCCTCCGAGACCTATAGATGAAAACAATCAAGCTCGGTCATGACCATGACTCTCCATGTGTGGGATGTTTTTGTTCTACTTCGGACTTCACGAGGCACGGCACACCACAACTCGGTCGCACACACAGGATAGGAGGGCGAGGAATGGTGAACAGTCGAACTACACACTCATTCCCTACGTTATGTCAGAATGTAAAAAAAACACACGGCATGCACAGGAGAGAAGAGGCGACGAGTGCAGCGGCCAGAGAAAATTATTCATGCGATTTAAAAGATGAGATAAACAGCATAACCGTTGAAAGTAAGCCAAAAGCTCTTGGGACTACACAAAGTCAAAAATACAAAAATTCAACATTTTTGATGGTGTTATTAAAAAATTCTCAACCTATAAGTGCCATTACTACATTTGAGTATTTTTCCATTTGATAGGAAGGTTTTTGGACAGTACTGAAATGAGTTGCGACAAGAGGATATTAATCGTACATATCGTTTCAACTATTTCCAATGCGCAAAAATTTTAGGAATATAAATCAAAATGAGAGAAATCTTATAGTTTTACCACATTTGCATTGCAAAACTGCACTCAAAACTGAAGTCGAAAATAATTTTACTCGAAATAAATGCGTCGTGGACCTAATAAAACTTCGACATGAGCTATACCTGGGTGAACAAAATATCAAATTCGATAAAATGTCATTCACTTCAACCATTTTGCACCACGAAAGCATAATGATGAGGAATCATAATCATTTGATATTCTACCAGCTGATTGGTAGGTTTTTAGGCAATACTAAAATGGGTTGCGATGAGTGGATATTATCCGGCGATATCTTCTTTGATGGAAACTTAATTCACCCAAAGTATACTAGATACATCTTCATTTTCTTTAATCGAATGCATTTAGAATTAATGAATATAATTTTAAAAGGTTTATGTCCTGGTATTCAAGCACTAAGATATGAGGGTGCCTTCAGATTATTAGCATTTAACGGCTTGGAGAATTATAACATAGAAGTCAGTGAAAAATTAATTCCGATTAGTCAACAAATATGATTCCTATTAATACCACTCCTAGTTTGAAGAGCCAAAATCATGATTGGTTTTGGAATGGATGACGATAATGAAACCATGATGCCATTCATACGTAGCTAATTTTTTATTGAATGGTCGCGATAATTCACCATTAATTAGGAAATAAGAAGAATTTACTCCTTGATTTTACTTTTAAATTTACAAGCATTAACACTCAATTTATTGAAGAAAAACTCCCTTTACTCAGGAAAGGTTTCCTTTTCTCACATTTTTACCTATTTTCAAATGAAAATTCCCGTACTTTCAATTTTAAGTAATAGGAAAATGCGTTTACTTGTACTATCTTTGGCGTCAATGGGCTCGTTTTTATTCAAGATATAAAAATATGAAAATAAATTATTTAAACTATTTGACCACCGTACCTCCGACACACACCATTAAAACGACCTATCATTTCCAAGCAGGTCATGTGTTTTCCGGTACGAGTGTGAGAGTTTTGTGCAAGTGTACGGATGATTTGTAAGGCTTTTCCCATGTATCAATACGTCTGTGTCGTCACCTGTCAAAAAGAGACGGAGAAAATGTAACGGGGACTGCCTTCTGAAAGGGAAAGAGAAAGAGCCACACCGCTCCACTAAACGGGCGATGCTTGAATGGACGTGGGAAGAGAGGGGTGTACACACGCTGGGAGACGGGTGTATATATATATATATATATATATATATATATATATATATATATATACCGAAGGGTCATTTGGAAACGTTAGGCTAAAAATTAATTTCACGACCCGAGTGACATGCGGGGAAGAGGGAAGTGAAAAGCCGCGAGGGATGCCAAACATTACCCGGGCACCCTTCCCTCTACTCAACTCTATCTTTCTTCCTCACCATTGCCTGCTCCTAAACCAAGCGGGAGCCTGCCTTCTTGAAAAGGAGGGCATGCGTCTACAGAAGGGATGAGAGACGGAGAGGTGAGCAGGTGACGGAAGGGCTGAAGGAGGGGATTTTTGGAAGGCGAGTGAAGTTAACGCGGGCGGATACATAAAGGCTGCAACGGTGAGTGGAGTCGGACTTTTTTCCAGGAGATGCTCGTCTCGGTACACTTACCGGCCTACCTCCTCCCCTATGCCCTACGTACACCGCTTTCATCTCGGCAACATTTATCCATTTAAGCATGAATACAACTTTGGGGACAACTTGGGGGAGGGTAGAATAAGGTGTCGACGCAAACCATCTTCTCCCCGTATGGAGATAATAAAAAAAGAGGTGACAAATGAGGTGAGGGAGTAAAGTTCAAAGAACGGTCTGAGGAAGAACGGCACCAAAGCAGGTGAGACGGTGAAATACACCTTTGATGTAAATACTTCACCAATGAATGAAAAACGTAAGTCCCAGAATCAAAACACTTTTATGACATTAATAGAAAAATTATGACTTGAAATACAAAAGCAAGACCCAATTAACAGAAATTTTGGACAAAATAAGAGAAGTCGAAAAAATTTCTAAATTCTCAGGTTAAAATTACATTTGAAGATAAAAACTACAGGAGAAAAAAATTAAAAAATGTTCATTCCACATTCCATTGACCGAAAATTTTGATGAAAATATTACTTTTATGATTGCAATTTATAGACCAAATTAACTATTATAACGCAGCATCATAGTCAGTTGTCACTACCCATCACATTGCATCGTCTTTTTCCTTAAGAATTATAATACAAATTATACTCCAGATGTTGATTAATCATGTTCAAGATATAATCTGAAAACTGCCAGGGAAAAGTTCAAGAATAAAGGCGGGAAGGGGCAAAGTATGAGACTCGACTACCTAAGAGAGTGAAGTTTTTCATTAAGTAGCATAAAAATTATTACCTCCTCCAAAATTACACTATAGTAGGGATTCTAAGCACTATAGTATGTTTTTCTTCAAACGGTGAGATTATATCGAGTAAAAAATCACGAGAACCGTTTGATTAAAGTAGCTGGAGTGGAGTGGTTTTTTCATGTACATATTTTCATGAAACAGCATACGTGAAGTTATTCACAATGTGTAGAGATAAGAGAAAAAATAGCATGCTACCGATTTGGGCTCTTTTCAATTAAATGTTATTTTTACAAGTAGCTATATAGTACTTGACATATATTTTCGAGAACATACGAACAGATTTCCTCCTTAGCTCCAATCAATTCTTTTCTCATTATTATAAAGGTTGATAGCAGACATCATGGTAATATGGGGAGTTAAAAACATGTATTGTCATACAATTTTTGCTTACATTTCGAATTGTGTGCCATTAACCCATTTCATAATAATGACTTACTAAAACGAAAATTTTAGAATATAATTTTAGTAACATTTGTATCCCAACGTATATGATTGTTTCCAACCTATAAATAGATGTACTTCAGTGAAGTATTGTTCAAGATTCTTTTATCAACTGACTTAAAAAGTTGTTTAAGTGTTCGCTCAATGACACACGATTCGAACTCCAAACACCTTAAAATTATGCCATCTTATGAACGGGATTTGGAACCATGTTACACTCAGAACTACGTCAACTTGGTGAATATTTATTTCAGCAACACCATTACATACAATTACTTCAACATTTTTATACTCAAATATTGAATATATTTAAGGATAAATGTACAGAACTACTATTCAGTCGCGTATTCTAGTAAACATACGATAAATACCACAAATAAGCAGTCATAGAGGAATGAACTCGATTCGACTATTATAATAAAAATTGTTTTTAAATTGATAAATAAATAATGGCCTTATCACATCGGAATAAAGATATCAGAAAATTTGAAAACGTATTGCTCTACGACATTTTATCTAACCACAGAGGTATCAACTGACCAGCCGCGCAAAAGGTCAATTTTCAACTTTATGCCGATTACGGTTTCAACGTCTTTGAGTCAATGTCGAAGTAAAGAGTAACATTATTCTCCAACTGTAACTGTACCCAGTCACCTTACAGAAAGCTAGATCTAATAATCAAAATTGAGTGGAATATTGCAAATATCGTTTTACTTGAAAAAATACTTTAATCTCCCATTAAATGAATTTCCGATGAACTCAATAAATGGTCTACAAACTAAGCTTCTTTTTATTGGCTCAGAAAACGTTAGTAAGTACTTACAACAAAATTTCAACACTATGAGGGTAAAATCTCTTCGTGCTAATACTAGTAGTTCCGACATTAAAAAGCGCAAGATTTTTTAAAAGAATAAACTGTATGTGATAAAAGGTTACCAGTTGACAAAATTAATCATATTGGCAGTAACTCCGTGAAATTATTTCATAATGAAATGATGAGTTACTTTGTTTTCCACAAAAGGTTTATTACGTTCTTACAACCTGGGTTTCATCGCTACGCGACATCCTCAGGCACGACATCAACTAAGTTATTCATTATTTCATTAATAGTTACCATACAAAATAGGTTACTCAACGTATTCAATTGGTTATTTGGCTGATTATTGGGTTAACAGACCAACAATATTGGTCATTTCGAGCATTTAGGATTGTTCAGGCGTTTGATATAAGAGAGAATACATGGAGAATGGAGGATGGATGGAGAGAGACTCGATGTGAAGCTATGTGCCACCCCGCACGAAAGGCGTCCACAGTTTCACTTTTTTTGATGGACTTAAAATTCCTTATAACATGCTCTTCACGAAGATTGTATAGGTTCTGATTTTTCAGAAAAAAATCAACACCACCGCAACGGGAGTTCAAACCGGGGCCTTTCGGAACGAGAATCCTGTACTCCATCCACCACACACAAAAAATTGAGTGAATTCCTGTCAAATTCTAATCTGATCAAACTTTGACCGAATATCCTCATAATCTCACAGAACAATCAGCTTATGACTATATTTAAACCGAGGATTAGCCCATACATCTACTATCCCCAGGGCTTTGAAGTCAAGATACCGGCTGATTTCCAAACATTTCCACAGCAGCGCCAATTCCTGCCCTCATCCAAGGGCCTAAATTCCCATTATCGAGGGCTGTTTGCTTTCGATTATTTTACGCCGCAGGCAGTCATCGAGGGCGAAGTCATGCGTTTCCCTCCCACTAGCGGATTGTTTCACTCCTATTCTGAACTTGGAAGGCCACGGCAATGCTTCTGTATCACATAACAGTGCGCCACAAAAGAAAATCATCATAATCCAAAATCTGCCAATCTGCCAAACAACGACATTCTCGAGGGAATGATGTCAGTCTCGGCACATCCCAAGTTCTATAAGGAATGTCTACTTAATGTGTTAAAGGTAGCGTAGATTGCAGCGAGGTGCACTTCAGCGTTCACGAACGATGAAACAATGCGCGCGGACGACACGCATAGTAAACAAGCGGTAAGTAGAATATATAGTTAAACTATTTAAACTATTAATCATGGATTGTTTTCAAACACAACCCTCCCTGGTGAAAATTTTTGAGTATTTCACAATCGGAGCATTCCATGAAATCCCCATGATACTAAGAGGGGCAATTATAACTTTACAAAACTTAATAAAAAAAAGCCAAAATACTGCATTCCATTCAATAAGATACTAGACATTTAGGATAACAAAAATTCATGATGTGGTTGGAGGCATATTTCTAAATGTTAGAGTTTATCTCCGGCCAACAAATTGTTCCTCTAAATAAATAATAAATTATTCATATAAAATGCTATTTATATTTTGAATATTGCTACAGACATTTTAATTTACAGCACGCATAGTAAATAAGCAACATATAAAATATTATCGAGGTTAAAAAAGAGGACATAATTTTTCAAATCGGTAGAGTGAAAGAAGTTTTTATGCTATGATTACTTCATATCTCACACTATATTTCATTCATATTGCATGAACAAATGAGCAATTACGAAAGACCCAAGGGTTTCCTAGTGTCCGATAAGGGTGAGGTCATCTCCATTACGAAGATGATGGTGAGTGTGACGAAGAAGGTGTGGCACCGAGCTATGTATTCCATAGCCTTCTGAGGAAGTAGAGCGTTTTGCTAGTCGAAATGTCGGCTGGGGAAAGCTTAACTCGGGGTCACCCCATAGAACACTTCATCCAGATAAGCAATTTCCGTGTAAAATACGTGAGCCTTTTACATTTTGAACAACTACCTACTCTAAACATCTATTCAGTACAAGTTCGATCGCATTCAAAAGAAAGTGCGCCTTCGCATATTTATCCTTCAATTACACCCGTAAGATCAACCATTGGGTAATTATGGTCCTGTGAGAGAGGGAATAATTTACTTTTGCGCGTAGCTTGTTTTTAATGAAAACAAGTACGATTAGCAAATAACCATCATGGTAGCATTCACCCTCACCAAAGGAACCACTATTAGATACTACCAGGTCACATAATTTTGGTTCTTTATTGTACGAATTTTTCGACCGTCTCCTGAATATGAAATTTTTTACCCATATGAAAAAATCTTTTCGTCGCATTTGATTATGCCCACCCACATTCTTCCCTTGCTTTTGTTGGCAGCGTTTTGAGATACTATATTTTTCTCTCTACACATTTCACAAGCATAATTTCAACCCTGCTCAAATTTGGGTGCAATCACTCTCATATTGTGTAACTTATGTAACTCACATTATTTCTCATCACCACAGGTTTCACTCCATCCTTCTACCAAGAATTGACTATTCCCCGATGACATCTTTCCCACCGAAAATTTCAGTACTTCCTTCAAAATTATGCTTGAGAAAATCCGAACAGATGTTTTTTAGAGCGACACAAATTATATCAATCTGACGCCACACTACATCTCTAGGTCTGACAAAATCGACAAAATGATAAAGATATACTGCCGAACAGATAGGCGCAAAATTCATTCTTTCCATGCACATAAAGTTACCATAATAAAAAATAAGATGGTCCGGCAAACCAAAGGTCCGTGGTTCGATTCCCGGTCCAGGCCGAATTTTTCTCATGGCAATTTATTCAACCAAAAATCTTATCATTTACTCCCTAACACGGCTGGTGTCCTAACGCTCTCTGCTATACACTCATGCAACGGCTCACAGTATACAGGTGAAGAAATATTCCCTTCATCTTCTCTCACGTATCACTCACACTCCGCAATTTGGCGTACATCAGCCCTCTATCGGATTTTTGGGGAGGCGATCGACAGCTAAGGTCATTTGCCATCCCTCTATCTCTGGCTAGAGAATGCTGCATACTCAGTTTATATAAATTTAACATACGTTAAAGGTTGCAGCGTTGTCTTGCACGTAGACTTGGATAATACGGAGAGAGAATGTGCGAAGGTGAGAATCAAAGGTTCTAAAATGAGAGTGCGGAGAAGAATGCAAACCATATAGCAATGGCGGCGAACGAGGGATTTTCAGAATTGGTGCGAAAAGGGAAGGACTCCGAAAGCGGATGTTCAGAAAAGGCGACAAATGAGGAAGGAGGATGATTTGGAAATGAAACGGTAGGTTGGAGGGGTTGATGGACAGGAGATATCTTGGTAAGCGAGGCAGTCAAGGAATGAGAACAGAAAATCTGGACGAGGAGAAGGAAGGCAGAAAGTATGAAGATTTGAGGAAAAAAGGACAGCGGGCGTGAATACTTGAGAAGGATAAAATTGCAATTGATTTTAGGTGAGCAATGACAACGCATCTATGGATTTATAAGGTGATTTACAAGTTAATGTAGATTTTAATGAAAGTAAATAGGCTAAAATTCTCTACATTTTTACATTACCAGGGCCCCATTTACCGATACTTATTTTTTATCTCAGCATACTTCCTACTTTTTATTGGCTATCATTCTTCATTTCGTTCAAAAAGCCTACTATATTTCTACCGCTTCCTCGCTTACCTGTCATCTTTTCGTCGATATCATCCTTAAGTTATTCTTCAATTTTATTTAACCTGACTATAATTGAAAATATGATGTCAGAAACACCGCATCCCACCCTCCCATCCACCAATCTTACATCTTCCCAATCTCACCCTTTAAGAATGCATAAAACCAATCGGTAACCATTTTGTCTGTACCAGCGGATTCTAAGAAATATCAATCAACTTCAAGCTTCAAGAAGTGGATATCTTAACGACGTGTTCGTTTGCGTTTTTTTTTGTCATTACGTTTACCTGATAAGACTATGAATGACTTTCTGGCATGTAAAGAGACAGCTACGTACTGACTAAGACTTAACTTTTGAAATTAGGATGCTTAACCCATTGCCGCCTACCATAGACTTATGGCTACACGCTGACGCGCCGGATATATAGCGCTCTGTAGGAGCAACCGCGAACTTTATCGCAATCAACTCGACAACACTGCGTCGTCCAAGGTCACCAAAATAGTTTGTATGAGTACTTGAGGTGCCCATATGAGTACAATACCAAAATTTCATCAAAATCGTAAACAAAAATTTTCATGAGCGGAAATGGCTAATTGATGGACCTTCCATAAACCAACGGAATCAATTCGCTGACTACCGAATGATGATGAAGCATTCTACAAGAGACCGGGCTGAAGAGAGCGCACGTCAGGGTTGGAAAATCTGTAAAAAAATAAACGTCGCGTCCGAAGCAGGTGATGCAAGAACGGGTGTATGGCAGAGGGATGAAGAGAATGGATCAGCACTCACATATGAAGGCTTTTGGAGAGAGAGAAAGGGGATGGGAAAAAATCGTGGGATGAAAGGGGAGGGCGAGGGGGGGAAGGGGGAGATTTAGCTTTTCCGCCACCCTCGACCTAAGGCGATCACTCCTCCTCTCCCGAAAAGACTTCTCCGCTCCGCTTCTTCCCTTCACTCCAACCCTCCCTCATCCATCAAACGGATTTGGACGGAACGCGGAGGGAGGCGCGTAAAAAGGAGAAGTGGCAGCCATCTGTACGTGATGGACGGTCCCCCTCTTCGCCGCCACACACGAGCCACGGGGTTTTTCTCCGTCTGCCCTCCAATATCTCTCCATTCAACTCATTCGCACACACTCAGATTCTACTCATCCTAAAGCCACAGATTCACACCCAGGCGTCTGGATAGGACAATGTAGTATCGCGTGGCTTCCTCAGATCAATTGGAATTGAAGGACTAGATAGCTTCCCTATGGAGGGACTAGGTTGGGAGCTACACTTCAGCATCCAAGGGCTATGGATTTGTGGGTCTGAGATCATTTTACTTATGATTTTAGTGACATGAAAGACCGTAATTGTATTAATTTTTGGATTGGTCAAGGAAAAAATCTAGGTTTACTGATACGAAAACAGCGCTTGGTTTTTCCAAAAAGAAACATTTAATATAAAGACTTCTACAAGCGAACAGATGGCCTACCAGTATTAGGATAGAGTAGTATTTCGTGGCTTCTACAGCTCGATTGGGATTGAAATACTAGATCACTTCCCTATGGAGGGAATAGGTTGGGAGCTACACTTCAGCATGAAGAGGTTATGGATTATTGGGTTTGAGATCATCTTACCTAGGATTTTAGTGACATGTACGACCTTAGTTTAATACCTTATTAAATTACTTACAGATAAATATCTAGGTTGACTGAGCAACAAACAGAGAATGGTTATCCCAAAAAGTTATATTTAATGTGAAAAATTCTATGCGCAAACAGGGTGCCTACCAGTATTAGGCAAGGTAAACACTTAGAGCATTGGAGGCTACACGCTACACTAAGATTACTTGTAGAATTCAAATTATACAAGTTTCATTGTGGCACGATGAGTGTCATTTCAAACCCGCACTGCATATCTGGAACTGATAGGAATAGCCCAATCGGAGAGATATACAGTTATCAAAATTCTTTCTCACAAGTATCATTTAATTCTACTAAAAAGTGCAATGTGAGACACTGTGATGCTCGATTAACATACTGCTCACACTTGACCTCTCCTTTCCATTCGCCTCCCTTTTCAGAGCTGTTATCCAAAAAACCCATTGCCACTCGCCCTCAGGCTGATCGCATGGCAATACTAATTCATATTTAGCAAAATATAATGGTATTTTGACAATTAACTTCTGGCATATTCTACGAATCGCAGCTAAATTAAATGCAAGTTGCCAAGTAATAAGTAACGCAATGTACGCGGTAAGTAAATATGGCATAGCGCAATCGGCTGAGAGAGGAGATGTGCTTTCAAGATGGGTTTATAAATTGCAGTCAACTACTGAGGAAATTGTACTATACGTGATATGCCCCTACCGCTATCATTACAAAGAGTAGACATCGACTTCAACTGACCATAATTCGTATCGCAGCGGACTGCATAAAATTACAGGATAGATTCAACGATGCAGAAGAGGCGATAGACCCTGCAGAGATTTTTCACGCAGGAAATGAGCAGTAATGTGGAGAATTTATTTTTAAGTTTTCACGGCATTAAGATTAATTTTTACACACTCTTTGAGAGCGTAAAACCTTTCCCTCGATCCGAGGAAATGCGTCAGAGAGTATGAAATACTTTCAGTCGTAACTTGGAGGAAATATTTAATATCCATACTGGTAAGAATGAAAAGACGATAGTAAATTTCCACGCTGTTTAATAAGTATCGACTATGGTTTCGACACTTTATGTCATGTTCAAGGTACAAAAGGCGTCAGAGAGTTCCCACTTACCGCATTTTTATCTCTGATAACTCAACCTGCTCCCAGACTATCAAAGGCATTCGATAACGTCGGGCGATTTCTCCACGTCAATTGCCTCGGGAGAGATGAGACGTCCGTCCGTCGAGTGAAGCCTTGCAGGGTATGAGCCGAAGCGGAGATATTGTCTCCCGGAGAGAAAATGCTATTTGCTCGAGCCTCTGCATCTGGGAATTGGACGCGCAGTCGGGCGTTAACGGCGTGAGGCACTTAAGAAAATGTTCCAAAAAACGTCCAATATCCGCCACGTCTACCTCGGCACAGTTTTACCGGAAGTAGACAGGATATTGAACGCCCAGGATACACTTGAAGCTAATAACACGCTATCTGTATCACTTGTACCACAATCATGTCTTGCGTTGGCACGGAGGACTGAGGTATTATATAAGGTAAGGTGAGTATTGAGGATCGAGAACAGAATCCAGAAGGGGACAGGGTTCGAATCTCGTGAATACTGGCAAAAAGTGAATATATGATAGTGGAATAAGAAAAAACATAGTAAATTCAAGATTTATTGTTTTACGACCAGGTTTTGTCAAGTAGTCGACGCAATTGGGAAAAATTATACAAAAGTATTTCGCTTCACTTAATCTGCTCCGTACTAATCACCAGAAATACCTCTCCTTCCAACATATACAAAACACTTTCTTCCCCTTCTCTCTTCTCATAACGCTAACATTTAAATCACAACGTCTCTTCACAACGTAATTTAAATAAAAAAACGTCAGGTATAAACAGTTTGCCTGGAGAGGTCGGCTATTAGACGAACACTGGTCGTGGTAAAATGAAATCAGTGGCAGCGACAAAGTTTTTCCTTGATATTGCATAATGATATTCTACTAAGTTGAGCCGGATACCGTTTTAGTTGTCAATACAAAAGTGCTGAAGAATATGAGCTGAACCTCGATCCTTATCTTGGGAGTGCAAGGTGAAGAAACCTAAGCATCTCTGCCGCGGGATTGGAATTCAACCCCTGGATCGCTTGGCGCTTATCGGTAAGAATAGAGTAGTAATGGTTTAATTTTTTCTTCACACTTACTTCAATTCTCCTTCC
Organism: Ceriagrion tenellum; assembly: GCA_963169105.1. NCBI lineage: Eukaryota > Metazoa > Arthropoda > Insecta > Odonata > Coenagrionidae > Ceriagrion > Ceriagrion tenellum. The sequence goes on from OY720634.1 coordinate 72,423,855, forward strand.
CGTCTAATAATCCTTCCGCTATCGTCCTAATAAGCTGTAAATAATTCAAATGGCCTTGGTTGCGTTTGATCTCTGAATAAGCAACCCAAAACGTGATCAAAAAGCCCAATAAACCAGTAACATTCTTCTAGTTGCAGTTGACTTAAGATTTCTGAGCTCAAGTTTTGAACATCACTGCTCAAAAGTTAACATAAATGGAGAAAAATAGCTTTTGGGTGTTGCAAATAGCAGAGGTTGAGCTTAGGATGAAAAAGAATACAAAATGGTGATCAATATTAGATAACAATGAACTACAAATCCTATTTTATGTCCAAACGAAAACACAGCATCCACGCCATTTGCGGGATTTGAAACAAAAATATTTTAATTAATATCCCACTATGATAAAAATCTATACTTCATGGCCGGCTAAAATTTGTCATTATTCGTCACAACTGACTGCTTGCTCAAGCAGTTTATGCGAACGAATTTTCTTTGCCCGCGATGACGCCATCGCAGATCTCCCTTAACCTCACGGAAACATGAATCAGATAACATTTCACTAATTTTTAGAAATTCTGCCGGTAACACGTTTCCTTTTAAAATAAAAAATTCTTGTTTTGTGCATGACCAATTTTTCTGTACTCAAGATGTCGATGCAACTAAACAATAAATTCAGAAAATGTGTATGAAGTGGACATCACAACCGTTGATACTAGTGTTCCGTAGATAGCTAATTTCCCTAGTACAAATGAAACACGTAAGTTACATTTCTCGACAGAGCTTTAATAGTTATTGCGTGAGATTCCAAGAAAGAGTTATGAATAATCTACAACATAATGAAAAAGACAAAAATAATTCAGATGTCTCACGCTTCTACCATTCTTCTACGTACTCTGAAAATATAACTTCTCTTTCGCCAACAAGGAATAAAAGTGAAAGTAAAATTAAATAAATATCGCCGAGGGGCAGCATTTTTACATCAAAGAAAGACCACACCTAAAATGAGATATGTTCCACGTATTATTTAGGTGATGAATTATTCCAATATTCATCTGAATTCACGCATTGTTTTTAGAAATAATCAACGATGTAATATGATCGGACACATGACTGACCAATGAAAACATTTTCCTTTCACGTAAAGCTATATTATATATTCATGCAAACGTCGACGATAATTTTAATAATTGTGCGCTGACTGATGATTGAAGCGTATGAGGTATCAAACAGATAAAAAATTCAACGCAAAATTTCTTCGTTTCAATTTATATAACGGAATTAATTTTCGCATGAATTTCCATAACTCAAAACAAAGTATGAATTTCTACGAAATAATTTTGAATATGACTTTACCCATAACCCATAACCAGGGGCGAGATGAAACTAAGGTTTCATGATTCCTTTCTTTGATAAGAATTTGATCAAATAATTCCTACAATAGGTGTCCTCTCAAAAAGCGAAATTCACATTTTTGTTGAATTACCCAGTTAAACAAACTGGCACAATTTCAAGGACTCAGAACTCTTATTCGGAAAGGATTCAACAGTTACATGCCTTCATGAGGTGATCTTTGATTTCAGGACCTCAAAAGATTCGAGTTAACGCATTGAAATCAATAAGATTCATCACAGAAGTGCAGGCATAACATTGATATTGTCGAGGTTGGACAATCAGAGGCCTTACTGAAGAAACTTTCTCAGTTCGAGCAAACGAACTATTTTTTCACTGAGAATTTCACGGATTGAAAATCCTCAAGCATATCACTCTCGATTAATCAAAAGTACGCAATCACTGATCCAACAAAACCTAAAGCTTTTGAATAAACTAGCCGATAATCGTACGCCACTTAATATCGCGACTGAGTTTGACGGATTAGAAGCTCAATCCTGATCCTCACAGTAATAATTAGAAGTCTTGAAAATGAATTAAAAAGATTATATTACAACGTGTATATTTTTATGTATACAGTAACAATTGATATCAATCTATCTATAGCTTTTTTTAATAAATATCTCAAGTCTCCTTCATAACAAAGAAAATTAGCTAAGTTTTGGTTTCACAGTACTCATTATTTATCAATAAGATTTTACGATGATTTACTCCAGCAAGTATGACCTTACACCGAAAACGCGATTTGTGAGAATATTAGGTATAAAATTAGCTATAGAAAACAATTCTGAATTTGCATTCAATAGCCCTCACAGTATATCACCTTTGGAATTTCAGTACAGCATTCTTTACTAATAAACATGGAATGAATCCATCTACCATGGCTAAACAAATTATTACGATTCGTGACGACAAAAATTTGAAACGTTTTTATTTTGATTTGCCTCACCTTGCCAATGGCATTGAAGCATTGATTTGCGATAGTTTATTGCCGCACCAAGGATAAAATTTAATTATTGATCATAGGTTGAACGAAATGAACCCACACGGCCAATGCTTTTTCCCTACAATAGACAGAAATTCGATTCCATTCGTAGAGGATTTTATTGTAGCTAAGCACTAAAGGAGGTCACTGCCGCATAAATTAATGAGGTAAGTGAATGCGAAGGTTATTTTTTATTACATGTTAACTGGGCCAACTGAAGCTTTAGTTTTCCACTGATAAAGGAGGATTAAGGTTTTTTAGGCGCAGGTTTAATACACTTTAAGCCGAAGTACAATCCATTTGGCAAGGGACCGAAACAATGATATTATATCGACTGGAATAGGAGCACTGTTTTAAATTTTAACCCAGCATGAATAGACGTAATGGAACGGGGGGAAATCGCCTGAGAACCGCCCACAAAATGTTAAGTTTCGAAGTAATTAAGTTATGCACACCTGAACTCGATAGGCGGCCGAAAGAGGACGCTGCGCTGGTGTTGGATTAAAACACGCCTCGAAAAACCACTGGGCTCGAAATGCCAACTGCAAATAACTTTTGGGAGGAAACATCCTATTGGAATTAGTTTGACCTGATGAATGGGAAGATATCAACGAAATTAAATTATAATAAAAAAAAGCGCGCTGAGCTCTCCGCGTAAAAAAAGACACCACCGCCATGAAGCATGCATTAAAAAAACACCCGTTAATCCGAAGATAAATCAGATAACTTTATTCACACCAAACAGTTATACTTTATATAAGAGGCCAATCCGACGAAAAATAGGTCCAAAATCATGCAGCATTTTGCATATCTCAATACCGGTGATATTTTGCAGTAAAAAATGTAATTACGCTCAGTTATAGATTTTATAGAACACACCATTTTATAAAAAGATATCTTTCAAAAATCGAGCCTGGATATGATCTCTAACCTACGCAATAAATGAGTCACTTTAGACATTTAAGTATGTTTAAAGTTCAAATTTATGTCGCTTGGCAACCACAAGAGCTGGAGCTAGTAAGAAATGAACTCATTCCTACAGCTTTTTTCAACCACTTCTACCTCATCCAAATAAAGCAGTAAATTTCATTTAACTACGCTGGAAAACGGGCCAAAACTGATGTTATGAATTTTCCCACTTTAAAAAACACTAATTTCAAAGGAAAAGCTTACCAAAACAGTAATTAACCTACATTCACAGGAAACCTCTCCAAATATTGCTTTGTATTAACGGGATAGATAATTGTTGCTGTGACCCAGTCTGGACGTAGACTTTACTTCACCACCTATTTGCCGTATTGAGAATAATAAAGCAAGTATTTCCAAAGAACCTGGAATTTTCCATAAGAATATTTTTCGAAAAAACTACAGCATATATTAATCGAAACAGTGCATGAAAGCACAAAAATAATTATGTAATATTTAGCCTTGTAATACCTCTATGCATACTTTTCGCAGAAATATTTGCATCCGGGCATAGGAACGCTTGCATGAGCTAGAGAAATCACTATTGTTTTAACGAATACAGCAAACGAGAAAAAATAAAAATGAAGTCTTTCATCAAATTTTTTTGCAGAAATAATCCACAGCCTATCACATTAAAACTATAAAATAATTTGAGACAAAGATATAGACTCCAATTTTTCCTTTTTTTATTAAACCTTAACGATAATTAAAAGCTTAGAGACTAAATTCCAAAAGAATAATAGCCAACTCGAAACAAAAAATAATAAACAAGTAGGTAATGTTTAATCTGAGCCATGATTATTTACAGCCTACCGTTGCGTCGTTCGAAATTTCAAGCCTAATTTTTACATGATACGGTCAGTAAGCTATATGTTTTAGCATCAGCTGTAAATGTAAGAATTAACTTTAAAAACATAGCATTATGACGTGACAACTGACTTAACTAACCCAACATTTAAAACTATCCGGAAGCGAAACATCCTTTAAACCACAAGAAATTAATTATCAAGCCACCAAATAATGCTGGTGTTATTTCATTGCGTAAAAAGGCCAAGCATTTCTCTCACCCATGTTTCTTCCAAATAACGAAATATTGACTTCAAAACCTTCGCAATCAGCTACACTCAATCGTTCAGTCAGTTAAAGGGATGATAATGGTTAGATCGGCATTCGGAAGTACTAGCCCAGATTTCAGCCATTGGCGTCTCGTCTCCATTGTTTGATTTTTCGTCTGAATTACTATTTCTGTCTTAACTCCATCATTTTAGTCTGCGGGCGGAAGCGAAAGAACAAATGCTCACGTCAGACTTCCATCAAACGAGGCATACTGCCGACAAATAAACCCGAATAGTGCACCTCTCAGAAGGTTTGATCTTAAAGGCTGGAGAATATAGGACACACCGAGTATTTAGGCCAACGGCGAGTAAAATTCTCGCGTCACATCAAGCGTCATTCGATCCCTTCAAAACGAATACATAAAACGGAAAGAATTTTTATTACTTGATGTTTTTTCCTTCAATGGAACAATGCTACTTTTCCATTGTCCTGCCTATTGTGTATTGCTTGCTTACACGAATTCTCTCCTCAGATCAGTATGCCTCATACTCTCATCCATTATACCTAAAACGCTCATTCTTCTCCTCCCTCAATTCACTCCTTAAATTCTACAACATTCATGATTGGCTGTTTACTCAAAAGTCATTTCCTGCGGATAAACTTCAATTCTAGACTAATTGGAGATTTGAAAACGGTAATACCTACCTTGGTTCAATTTGATCTAGACTAAATCCCGGCCTTCGGAACTGCCTTAGATTTTCTCCACCATTTTGTATTTTTCCTTGGATTTACCCTCCTTTTCCCATCTCTTATTGGGTAAAGGAACAAATGCTAAAGCTTAATTCAACCGTATCTGGTGTTCCGTGGTGGAACAGCATTTCAATAAACAGCAGAAGTTGTACTGTCTACTTATATTAACTACATAAAGATACACTAAGCGTGTTTCAATGCACGTTAGGACGTCATCATCAGGTATTAAAAGTTACATCTTCACTGGGTATTTATACATAAATTTTCTTTTTGGCATTTATGTATAAATACTAGTGGAGATATAACTTGTCCATACCTGATGATGACGCCCAAACGTGCGTTGAACAACGAGTAGTGTATCTTTAGTCATTAAATATAGGTGGACAGTACAACTTCTGCTGTTCATTGAAATGCTAAAGCGTTGCAGACATGAACGAAAGGGGTTCGTCGAGGAATGATTCCAAGCATCATGCGGCGGTACAGATAAAATTCAGAAGGGATATATAATGCAATATATACAATCCTAACACAGGCTCTACAGCTCATGCTTGGTTTATGAGGATCATTTTCATTGAAAATTATTACTCAACACATGTCTTTTATTAAATTCTATATTATTAACCTTTCGATGTCCTCACCGCTTTGTCACGGATTTGTTTCTAAACCCTTGATCCCACCCATCGACACTGTTCTACTTTTCTCCAGCAATTCATTTTTTACCCCAAATTACAAATCTTTTTGTACTTATTCTGACTGAGCGAAAATGATAGCATGAGAGCTCCAGGTGTTACTGACATACACCGAAGGGTTCCACCGACGAGTTGGCCCCTACCAGCGAACCTCCAAAAAGGCTTGACTGCCCGCGTTGCAACGCAGCGCCCTTTCTGCTCCCGTGAGCGCCAGCTGTAGAGGCAGGCGGGCATTGTCGCCGGCGAAACAAATGCCGGCCGACGACGCGCGAGGCTGAAGGCACGCCCCGATCTAATCAAACTCGAAAGACTGGGTTCCATTATCGATTTTTGAAGGAGGACCGTTTGTGCGTGACACGTTAATAATATTGTTCAATTTACTCTTTATCCCGCGCCCTTTTTTGTCACCCTTATGTGATGTGGGTCCCCCCACCCCATCCCCCTCTGAAGGCCCCGTCATGATTACAGCGCTCCAAGCCATACATGCAAGCCTCCGCGTCGCAGGCGGCGAATGTTCGCTCTCTCTCTAGGTTTCAAATTTTTATCCCGTGAGATCAAATGCAGGCGATGACGCATCGTTGGAGGAAATACCCATTGAAACATCCTCTAGAAAAAAATTAAACGCCTGCCAGAATTTTCCTATCCAAAATAGTACGCACATTCAATCCACTCATCGATCTACGTGTAATTTCCGAAAATTATTACTGAAAGTCATCTCGAAGTACTGAACTGTGACCTAAAGAACGTTTTCATCACTTAAATGGGGACTTCAGTTTTATATGCGAGGTGTTCATATTAATCTAATGACAAGATAAACGTAGCAAAAGTTTCGTTGGTCGACATGTGTAAAAGATTCTGACCACAGTGATTTACGAAAATATACCGCCTCTACTTAATTATATTTCACATAACACTTGCTAATAGAAAGATTAAACCGATGGTTAGTAGCTTTAACTAAAATTAGCAACGAAATGAAGAGGATAGAGGAAAAATATTTTGACGGAAAAGGCATTGGACAGGAGATCCACTGCTTATTTACTTTTGCTTAGTCCTAATATTCGACGATTTGAACTTTTTCTTAAATGAAACCAAAAACTCCAATGCAATACTGCTAACAATTTAAGTGAACATCCTCGGTTTAGTGCTGTTGATTATTATTATTATCATTGAATCGTTATCCTTCACATCCACTGCTACATATGAGCATCAAAAATTTATTTTTAGGGAATATAAAGGAAAATTACAGATACAGAATATATTTAAATTCTGTTTTAATAGAATTTTAAGCGGGATGACCTAATTGTAACATCATGTGAGCGGAAAACGGAGTCACACGACACCAGTCCAAATGAAACACAATATTTACAGACTTCGCTATGTATCGCCTTAGCGTCGCTTTCATAAGACTATAAGCAAAGTAGATCAAAATGCAAATCTGGATTTAGTGATACCCATAGACCGACGTAGACAAAATGGCCCAGCATTTTAGATTAGAGGTAATAAATCAAACACGCATTATCTGCGCTTTATCATAGAAAATTTTAATTAGGCACTGGAAAGGGAAGAAAACAGGAATGCCACAGGGCAGGAGTCGAGAAAACCACAAACCTTTGAATAATTGGGTAACTAAAACGCTCCAACGAAACAAAATGTTGAAAGCTCAACGAAAACGCAAGAATACCTGAATGGTTTATCATTGTTGACAACATTTTCACTTAGGATTGCGACGAATCCACCGGAGCAACAATTAAACTGGGAGTATGATCACAATTCAAAACAACTTTAACGCAGAAGTAACAGCGAATATAATCAATTGACATCAAGATAGAACAAAAATTTTCTCCAGCTAAATGGTATTTTCAGTCGTCTTGAAAAATAATCTTTGGTCTTGAACCACCTCACTCATAGAAGACAAAGTGCGAACTCATCGTCAGCTCAAACCACTGTGGTTTTGTGTCCCAGCAGGACATAAAACACCGTCCTCTGGTGGATAAAATACGATAAACAAAACGTCCACAAATTTACCTGGCGGCACATTGAATACCATTTTTTTTAATAACCATGTTTCAGGAACACTATTCACCTTCAAATGTTAACAATATCCTGGCCCGAGGATCAATGTCAGGTAAACATTGAATAACGTCATTGGCGACGCGAATCTGGTCATTTTTTTAAACGATTAAAAAATGAGTGTGTGGTACTCATTTGCGTTGTTGTAGTTAGCCGTATGTAAAGTAAATAAGCACCGCCCAAACATTCGACGTATGATAAAAAACCTGAATCTAGTAGTAGAGTGGCTGCCCTTGACCCACTTAATATTTATGTTTCGTGTATATTTAGACCGAATGGCTATGCGTACTTTTGTACATTTTCTCAATTCCTCTTGGTGTATCCTGACAGCATTCCACGATTTTTGACAAAACTGTAATGATTTATTCAGCATACGTATGTATCGTAATTTTTATAGATTATTTACGGTTTAGAAATCTGTCTGAGTATTCTATGAGTTGAATAAATGATCTAAACTAAGATAAGATGATTTTAGATAAAAATTTTCCATTGTTTCAACTGAATACGTTACAAATGCAATAATAATTATCCTCCATCCATTTACATTATGTTCCTGCAGCAGGTAATAGATATATTGATGAGCTAACGGCAACATCTATTATATTTACCATATTAGATATTTTAGCCCCAGAATATAAATACTTCGGTACATTTCCTATCCTCAATTTTTGTTACTTCAAGGGCCTCTGCGTTATTGTTAGCGCACGCTCCTGTAACGCATGTCTCGGATAAATATGAACACGCGATTTTTCATTTTTGTACACACATGCATGTAATCACTGACACAGGAAGGGACTATTGATCAAATGAAATCCCATTTCACCCACGAGTGCCAATTTTGGATGGAAAAACGTTTGAAAATATTTCGAGCTCGGACAAACAAAATACTTCCGCAAAGCCAAACGCAAGACGGGGAGAGAAGAGAGAGCTTTAATCCTTTGTCGCAAGGATGATGCTATATATTGGGGAGGAGTACGCCTGCGTTGAGGGGTTTGCGGTGTTGGGAAGGAATATGAGAGAGAGGAGGCAAGAGAGAATAAGAAAACAAGACCAAAGGGGTGTGTGGGGGGGATGAGGGAACAGAGATCGATTGTGGAGGGTGAGGTGGGTTACAAGGCGCTCAGGGAGAAGCGGAAGCAGCATCCCTTAGCCCGGCCGAGTCTCGGGGATGGGAGAGATATAAGGAGGAGTACGGCGTGGTGACACGGCGGCATGCTGGTTTGGGGAAGGGGGGAGAAAAAGGATGGTGCTCAATTCCGACTCCACGGCGGAGGATGCCAAGGGGAAGTAACGCGGCCGCCCCTTTTGAAGGGGTGTGGACAACGGAAGGGCCTCAGGGCGGAGGGGATATGGAAAGAGGGGGTTGGAGCCTGTAAGGAGGACGGAAAGGAAGCAGGTGGAATGAGGCAGTAGCACGAGGCTGTGAAATTGGGGACCGAGGACTCATGCTCCTTTCTCACTACCATCGCATGTGCCAGGGTAACCAATCAACGAACATGCAAGGGTTTCAGACCCTAGTTGATCGACCGCTTTAGAGGTCATGATGAAAATCAATTTCACTAAGAATGCCACACACTTGCTCCACTTGTGCAATAATAATTTATTTCTAAGTAAATGACATGGTATTCATGGCTTCTGGGAGCTTCCCTTTGTATAAAATGCCCCAACTGAAGACGCTTCTTTGAACTGGATCAGCTCCCGGGAATTTCGGTCGCAATACAGAGAATTTGGTACTCAACTATTCACGCAATGCAATATTCCAAAAAGAATATTTACACGCATAGTCTAATTTTCCAAGGAGGATTTTAGCAGCTAATGAACTCAAATATTGTTGCATTTTTTATTCTTCCTACTATTTATTAAACAAAACTAAAAGTTTTTTACAGTGTTGAGTTTACACATATTTTTGGAGTTATTGTACGCCTGTACTAAAAAAAGAGATTTGATATTGTATTGAATTTTATATTGGATAAAAAATAGTTGGACAGAACATCAGCTCAAATTTATACAAGGGCTAAGGTGCTTAGAATTGCCATCTATTTCAAATGGATACGCACTACGCTGTCGCCACATCAATGTATTGGTCAGCTAGGCATTTGAGACAGGATGGGACACCAATCGCGTTGGGCAGAGCTTCAGCCAAGCGTCCTCCTCAGTGCGCCTTAAAAATTAATTTAGAATACGCTATTGTCCTACCTCGCTGAGGGTTTGGTTTTAATATTAATGATTAAAAAATGCCTCGGAAACCATATATGTCACGGAAAGAAATATTTTTGTTTTCAATCTAACACAGCTTAAGCTCACTTTTACCGCATATAGTTTAGTTGTTTCTTATATTTGTGACTGTCGTGAGTGCCAAGAAATGGCAAATTCTCAAGATAACTGCAAAGAAATATAATTTTTAAGCTTTCGCTGCTTGAGATGCGACTTTAAAGGAGTGAGATGAGTACATCCGTTAATCATCACATCTCCTGGCTGATGTTTTTGGGTTTATTTGCTTATCCTTAAGCCTCAATGAAATACTTTTCAGCAATCTTCTGACTAATTCAATATTAATGTCAAATTCCTCCTTGTATCTTATCTCGAATGTATATTTATTTTTACACGCTTCTAGAAAGGCGGTATTTCCTGAATTTACATTTTGTAATTGCCATTGCTGCCTGTAAATTACTGATCACTTTATTGATGTAAATATCGAGAAAAATACACAAAAAAATCACTTTATTATTCAAGCAAAACTCCCCAGCAGCGATTGGTATCCATTTTGAATAAATATTGGACATATAGCAAACAGTTTGTTAGCTATCTCAACTTATTTGGGATGTGGTATCCAAGTTAAGTTGACAGTGGATCTGCATGTATTAAGTAAATTACCATAACCAACAACCGGTTTTGGAAAAGGGAGAAAATCTCAAGGATAAACCTTGACCTTCATTTACACACTGCACTCATTCATTCTACCAGTTGAAAAGCCATCATTAATGGGTTCAGCCTTATCTCGAGTTAGAGATGGACAAGGGAAAAGCAAGTACGAAATATCTGAACATAAAATTCAAATTTCTGAATTATTCCACAAATTTGAACATTAGGGGTATAGATCATCATTTTCCGTTTCCTTAGTGTTATTTGATTATCCTGCTTTATCTCCCGATTTCACTCCACAATGTAAGAGTTGAATTTCAAAGGACGATGGTGATGAAAGCTACAAGTAGCAAGCGCTCACTTTGACCATTTCACCAATCATTTGAACCAAAGTGGCAATAATATAGCAGCAGTCTGAGCCTCCCGGGGACGGTATTATGTGCACCGTTTCATTAATTAATATTAACAGTTGAATTTTGTTGAATCGTTAGGGAACCATAAGAGCATTTTTCAAAGAGACTAATATAATTTTAGTAGCTACTTACTCGCGGAAGAGTAGATAAGTTTAATTTCCTTAGGTAAAAAATTATATATTTTTTTAAATCCATTATGTGTCGCTCCAAAATATCTTCCACCGAGGTGGACCACCCCTACCCACTTGACTCTGCCTAGATAATTTCAGTAGCTACTGACTTGTGAAAAAGGTGATAATTTTAATTTCCTGATGCTGGAGCTTCTTCCGGTGTAGCTACGTGAGTCAAAAATCATAACAACAGTTTCTCCTTTGTTACAGGAGGCGACTTCAGGTCAAAGTGAGTTGGTTTAAAAGTGGCCGGAATATATAGGCAGGACTTGGCGCCAAAATTTCTCCTCAAGTGGGTCCTGCGTTTTCATTGGTTGAGGCGTTGAAGAGTCTTCACCAAGTCGCGGCCAGCGAGTACCCATCCTTCCGGTTTATTTTTTCTGGGTTTCTCATGATTTCAATACCCTCTCTTATTACCCTGGGAAAATATCTGCATTCTCTTGCGATCACATTGGTATTTTCTATGTCAATATTGTATATCTTTCAATTACTATCTTCAACTTCCTTAATTTAAAAAAAATCCATTATGTGTCACCCTGAAATAACTTCCGCCGAGGTGGACCACCACTGACGCCCACCCCTAGCTGCGCCGCCGCATGATTGTTACGTTGGCAGAGTGATCAGCGCATTAGTGCGATAAGGAACGTGGACGATGGGACGTGGACGATGAGAGTGGGGTCAAGGAGAGGGATTTGAGGGAGGAGGGAGATTAGAAGCCAAAGGAGGGTTCGAAGGAAGTGGGCGGATTGGGGTTGTGGCAGACGTCTTGGGGTAAGTGTGGTTTTTGCACATGTGAGAGTGGTGTGGCGTCCGGATGGGGCGAGGGGCGGAATGTATGTATGGAGAGGTGGCGGAAGAGGATGGGCTTGAGGAACGACGTTGTTGAGGGCCCTCAGAACATTTGCGGCGGAAGCATTGATATCTCAAAGGCAAGCGGATAACACTTCTCGGTGAGAGTTTTGGATGGGCGGGGGGTAGGAGGGGTCGCGGGGCCAAAAAACTCTTTGCTTGCGCTGCCGATGACGTCAGGCTAGAGCGGATGTCAAGACTCTCTCTCCCACACTCGTTTCTCCCGGAGACGATCGAAAGACGAGCAGACGAAAGGGTAAAAAGAAAAACAATTTGGGTCAACAATTTCTCTCAAGTTAAAAGTATTCACCATTGAAATTCAGTGATGAACTAGTATTAACAGTAATTCATGGGAAAATTCCTCGGAGCAGGTCGAGCAACAAAGAAAACATGAGGAAAAAACAGAATATTGAGTATAAAGATAAACATTTGTATCAACGATTTCTCTCAAGTAAAACGCAATGACCATGGAAATTCAATGATGAACTATTATTAACAGTAATTCAGTAATTCATGGAAAAATTCCTCAAACCAGGTCGAGTAACAAGGAAAACATGAGCAAAGAGTAGACGATCGAGTAAAAAGAAAAACAATTGGGTCAACGGTTTCTTTCTAGTAAAAGCGACGACAATCATCGAAATTCAATAATGAACAAGTATTAACTGTAATTCATGGGAAATTTCCTCCGACCAGTCCGCGCAATCTATGAACACCAAAAGGCACCTATGATATTAAGGTCATCTCAATTTCGTGAACGGTGGTGATATGTGCACGAGTCCAGATACTTCATACCATTATGTGCACGGTCTCTCGTGAGAATTAGGGCTGAGCCGATAACCTTATTTTTCTATTAATCAATACCCAATCTTTTTCTTTCGGATGGCATGATAAGTATTGCATACCTAGGTATTATAAAGTGGTAGTTAAGGCTGAAAAATACCCCCACATATGCTTTATTTCTGATTATTTAACTTTTAGAATTAGAACTGGTTTGATATTCACAAAATATTCGGCTTTGTTTACGTAAATATCATTTTTAAGGAGAAAACTAGATAAGGGTAAATTCACTCAATCAATGTCTAAGACGACAATAAATTAGTTAAGCATAAACAATTTCACGTGAAGTATATCTCGATGGTGCAGCATAAAACTTACAGTATGGAAACTTCAAAGGGGAGTATATTTTACACAATTTTTCCGGTAAATTGGAGTTGAAAATTTATCAAACAGAAAACAAACGGAAATATATCACTTTAAATAAGTCGCGTGCGTGAAAAATGTTAGCAGATACCGAGGCTTTTCTCTTTGAATTTCACATATTCGTTTAATTGGTGTCCTGGTGATAGGGACTAATATGGGTCTCCTGGGATAAGGACGTTCGATATTAAGGCACGGAATACTTTGGAAAAGGAGGAAAGTTTAGGAAAGGAAAGAAAGGAAAAATATGCGGATAATAGGAAAAATAAAATAGAAAGGGTAATATCTGAGTAAGATCACTCCGGCTGATGTCGAGAGGTTCAGCTTTACGACTATTGTCGACTTTACGACCAAAAAATGAAGTACCGTATTCTACACTTTTCACCAAGATTTCCACAAAAATCTGTTGAGGGATCATTCATCCATTGAAAAATATCCACCAAACACTTTTCTTGTTCCAGGGCTGTCGATATCCCTCATGCCTTCCCTCATTTTAAACGGAAAGTTACATGGTTGAAGTCTATAACAGCAACATAATATGAAAAACCTTCAGAGTTTCTGCCGCAATGAAATTAACGTAAAATTCTCATTTCTACCATTGTAAGCTGGTGGACCTCGTTCTCCGGTACTGCAAAGCCTGCAGCCTGAAAGCCTGTGAGTTCCGTCATTAAAACACATTTTCTGAAACCATTTTTTTGGAAATGCTTCGCCAGAACCACATAAAGTTACCTAACTCCGAGTTAATACTGGCAGAAAAACTTGACTTCCACCCCTTGCACTTTACCAAAATGAACATGTTCATGACAACATTCTTTGGAGCAGCAAAGCCTCCTCTCGTCTCTGACTAAGCTGCAACATCAATTGTTCAGTCAACTCAAAGATTTAAATCACACTGTAATATGTACCTAGTTGATGTAAGCATTACCTCAAATTTATCAATATCTTGCGCCTATTTCTGAGACTATTCTTGCTGAAATTAAAGTACTATTTTCATTCGAAAATCATGAAACCTAATTGTGCAAGAAGTTAGTAATGTAAATAAAATGAGTCGCATAGATTTGAATGGAATATAGAGTAATATTTATCGGGGAATCCCTATAACTTCTTTCAAAACTTTTCTCGGTAGACGCATTATTGGACGTACTTCAAGGTCAGCATCCATGATTTTTTTTATATTCCAGGATTTTTATAATTTTTCAAGAACATGGAACGTGAGCTTATACCGTATAAAAGTATTTCAATATATTTTTCATGCAATATGTTCTTTAGAATTACTGATCATAAATTTTTGAAGTCTAAGATGGAAGATGTCTGCAGAGCCGTTATTTAATTTAGCAGTTGTAATTTATAATTTACTACAAAAATAGAGCAACAAATGCAATTTTTCCATTGTGCATCGACAATCCTTTTTCCTAAGGTAAAATTAGAAAAGAAAATATACAGAACCACTTGAATGTTTAACAGACAATCAGGCTAGGTGATAAAAATCATTTTCACAAAACATCATGCTCGAGCTCATACGATGAAAGAAAATGTCGAATACAGTAAAAAAAGTACTTTCATATTTTAATTTATAACCACAGCAAAATAAAATCAATTTTCTCTCACTATGTCAGGACTATTAGTTGAATTTTATATTATAGTCTCGATGCAACGAGATTAAACACAAGATGAGCGACAAAATTCCTTACCGCACAGTAATGAAATCAATGAATTTCCTATTTTTAGTTGAACTGGATTCTTCCGCTGTACCTCCTCCTGTTTTCCTCGCAATATATTGTACGGCAAAAATATCGGATCACCAGGATTAATGGCCATGAAGATGCTTTGTACTTAAAAAGCTGGTATCCCCAAGTGTGTAGATGAGTCCTCAGTTTACTGCGCTACTAGAACATCTAATGAAATTGGTTTTTTATGGAGTACAGGAAACAATCAACTTTAAACGGGAACAGCCACATTCCGCACGAACAATTTGAGGCACAGAAACCCTTTAAATATTATCCCACATTGTTTGATGTTCCTCCTTTGCTTTTTTCACAACGGACAAAATAGGCAAAAAATGAGAGGAATATACTCACCACCACGCTTGAGAAAACTCATGAAAGCAGGGTCAAGCGGGCGACGACTCAATCCTTTTCACAACAATGATGCAATTCAAAAAAATTCTTTTCCATCATCACATTCTCCCAAAAAACCTCAACAGTGGTTTAATTCTCCCAAAAAACCTCAACAGTGGACCTTATGGCACGGTGAATGAAGGAAGAGAAAGGGGAGACCAATGAAAACCGTACGCCCACGAATTTATTTCACTCCCAAGTCCTCGCGTGCACTCAGTCATGAGCAAAGCGCCCGTTCTTCAAAACTTAAGCGCATTTTTATTTCCCGGTTGCATTCTTCAAAATTTGAGCAATATATGTTTTTTTTCTCATTGGCCCGAGCGCATGAAGTGGGATTAATATGAATTTAGAGTTGGATGAAGAGGAGTAAGTTTTGGAAATAAAGTTGGAAATGTAGAGAAGGAGAAAGGGTCATATATGTAAATTGAAAAGGGATGAAAATGTGTTGAGCGGAGCAGGGTTATGTCTGAAATGAAGAAGAGGTGAAGAGAAACCCGGCATCGGCATTAGATTACATTTAATGAAAGAGCACCAATGTTCAGCGTCACATTTGACATAAGTTGATTTGTACTTGAACGATCAATAATATTAAAACCTTCCTCCGATGTACCTCCATTAAGCGGTCATCTCTCCACGCGGCCGATTTCTTCGGGAACGAATGAAATGAATTTTCCATGAAAGCAATTTTGAATTTTCCCTTACATCATCGGATACCTCCTATTCATTGCAATTCTAAGTAAATATTGGAGTTACACCAAAAAATCTCCTCCACAGGTTAACCACATAAATATTTCAAATATTCCAGTTTTCTCGCATTTATTACGAAAGGAGAAATTTACACTTACTAATTTGAGGAGAAGACCGATATCTGAGACCATCCCCGCCATTTAGGATAAAAGGGTGGATAGGCAATAAAGGGGTGATGAGGGCAAGAAGAATACGAGAGAAATGAAACGAGTGGTCAAAATTTTCTAACTTATTACGGGAATTACAATGGGTTTATTAGTTTCATACCCTGTCCGATTAACTAAGGATTACACTGGAGGTAAACTGGTTCCAAATTCGCAAAAAAAAAACAAATTAATGCTAATTACTTTACTTAAACTTGGAGCAAAGGTATGCTATTCGTCTGAATACTTTTCGCATTAGAATGAAATACACGGCAAGTGGAAAATTCTGCTCTACTGTGGGACCAGAACGCGTTCAGAGAAGTAAAATAGAGATCAAAGAAGCGTAACAAAAAGGTTTTCAGTTATTCTCCAAAATTAATGTTGGAAGGATCTTGTATTTATGAAATAAACGTAAATGTACGAGAAAATAACACCCCATTTAACGGGCGAAGTACTGTAATTGAAGCGCTCCACGGAGTGCATTGTAAAACGGATAGCAGAGATTCTATTGTAAAATCCGCCCCACCAAAATCAAAATATCAACGTAATCCACTCATTAGTATTGGAAGGCGGGATTGGAAGAGATTTTGATTCAGTTAGTTCGTTGATTGCGGCTTCGTTGAGACGGTGTGGAAATATGAAGACAGAAATGGATGACGAATGTGAGCAGGTTGAGAACAGAAACAAACGGATGAAGAATGAAGGCATGAGAGCAATTTGGAGAATTTACAGGAAGAGGAGCTGAAAAGGGAAAAGGAGAAACAAAATTTAGCGGGAGAAGGAAGGAAGGATGAAGTAATCTACTTCAAAATCCCATCCTACCCACTCCCTTCTCTTCCTCCTAATATATAAATTTTTTCCCAAACTGATCGGTGGAAATTATGCGGCATTGTCAGATTTCGCATTAAATATGTAACAGAAAAAAAAGGAAAAAATGAAACAATAAAAATAAAGTTATTGGTGTGGAGTGGTGTTCAGAGAGCTTAAATATCCAAAGAACTGGGGAGGGTGGGGAAGAGGGTGAAGAGAGGAGAGAGGAATGATACCGCGACTGCGGTTGGGAAATGTTTGAACATTCAACGGTTTTCGTCAAAGTGAAACGGTGGAGAATCTGCCCGCGGATAGAGAGAATATAACAGATAGAACGCATTTCGGCGTCATCAAATAGAAACGAGGTTCAAAAAGCTATGTGTTGACATTCGCCTTGGTGAAAGATAGCATGGTAGTGTAACTGGCTAACACACCTGTCCGGCAATTGAGAGATCCGGGTTGGAATCCCGGTCAAGTCAAATGATTTTTTCAAGGCGAATTTTAGCCCTTGGTGTATATGCACCCGTGCGAGTGACTTCGTGCCATGTCATTTGTAAATACAATGAATGGAAATTCATCAATATCGTCGTTATATAAACGACAATATTGGGTTTATCCACCGCGATAATAGCTTTGTAAGCACGACTATCATCTCATGTGCCACAATGTCGACTTGAGGCGTGAACGAACATCTACTTCGCATAAAACACCCCTCAAAATTCGCCTTGATGGAAAATCGGTGGTGTAACTGGCTAACACACCTGATCGGCAATTGGAAAATCTGGGTTCGAATCCCGACTAAGTCAAATTATTTTTTCATAGCAAACTTCAACCCTTGGTGAATGATTTTTTTATTTAATAATTAATCACCACCCTTATTTCAGGTGACAAACATGAATATTTATTGCCTCAAGTTTTTTTATGATAGCTAGCTAAGATTCATAAAACAAAATAGTGTAATTCTCCTCGTAACCATCTTCTAATCAATTCGTCAAAACTGTGTCATTATATTTTTCCACGAGAGTTTTAAGGTTCATTTTACGCTTCAGAGGTCAAGATTTCCGAAATATTTTAATAATGCAGGGTTTTTTTTTCAAATTAGAAACATTATTTTTTTTCAATCCACAATGTACCGAATTATTTTAGAAGCATATCTCTTATCCAATATTTCATCAATTTCGATCCCTTTGTAACAATGCAGCATTGTTTCTTTATTTCCAACATAAAAATACTATGGTTACGTTCATAGGTGTCGGTATCAAATGCTCAAATCGGCTCGGAGCTTGAAAGAGTGTTCTCCAGTTTAATTTCCATTTCTCATTAAAGTCGATTAAAGCGGGTGTTGAGGTATACGCTTTAGGTACCAAAACAACAGCTTAAAACGATAAAAGAAATGAAATAAAGCCATTACACATTCTTTATGGTTGCCAGCTGGTGTGACAAATCTAACAATACCAATCTAATTGTTAAATATATCTTTGCTTGCCTAATTTCTTATTCCAGATAAATTTTTCATTTTAACTTTCTCAATTTAGTCAAAAATGTCCATTTCATCTTTTCCGCTTATTCGGTGTACTTCCCTAATCAGCAGCCTTCAATATTACCTCTCCTTTGGTTACCACCAGGTGATCTTCTACCACGATATCTTTCCTAGCTAGCATTCATTACTCTTCTGATATCACAAATACTTCTCAACTTGCCTTTCTCTTTCCATCCAACTCTACCCATCCCTTTCAACATCTATCTTAAAGGATATTGGAGTATTCTATGACATATTTAGAAGCCGGAAACTTAAGGTAACAAAATGCTAAGTGGTAGTCCTCTACTTTCATATATTATTTTACTTTTTGAGCAATCATCACCCAATTTCCTCATATTTCCTTGCATTAGCCGGTACCAGAAAAAACTCGGAGCATGCATAAATGTGTGAAAACCATTAATGCGCTAAAATAACGCAACTTTTTAAAGTCTGGGTTGTTTAGTTGCTTGCTCGGTAAAAATCTAGGTAAGAATACTGGTTCAGCATAATGCCTATTTAAAATGAAAGTTTGAAAATTTGTCTATTGTGTGAATCAACTTGGGATGCAACCACGATTAGTCCCGTATTAGCTTAGATCTCTACGCAATCCCAGATTTATGAACATTGCGGCCAACTTTGGCGAAGTTATAACAAGGCACATAGAGGGCGCGGCTTGTCACTGGCGATGCGAGAATACAATGTGATGCTCCCCATCTTCCCACGAATAATTCTTCAAGTCTAGCACATCGCAGTATTTTCGGATCCTTCCCACTATCTTCCGTCAATTCTTCCTCTCACCGTAAACACGACCCTTCAAAAATCTTCAAAGCGGCCCCGCTCCTCCAGAGTATTCATATTTTTGCAACCCTCTTCACCCCTTATCACCAGCCTAGCTGCCATCCTCTCTCCCATGTCATTCCTCCCACTCTCTTCGCCTCCACACTGTTATCTTCTCCCTCTTGCCCTCCGCCCGCACGCCTCGTCCGTTTCTCGCCTTATCCACTCCCATCCACCTCCTCGACCCTCTTGCTAGCGCTCCCCTCCTTATGTGTGCATATATACATGAATATACAGACCCGAGGCCTTATTCATCCACTCTTTCACTTTCTACCCTTCCCTCAACCCGATAGCTATTTCGTGGTATTATTTTTCCCTCACTCCAATATCACAATTTATTTAAAATATTCCTGGGAACACGTGTGCGAGCATCCAATATTAAATGATTTCCTGAGACTTAATCGAAAATATTGCATTTCTTAACCGATTCTATATTTTTTTCAACACGAGTGATATGGCCACTTTCATTTTCTACGAAATTTCATAGCCTAAGGAGCTGGGGTTCGTTTTCCAGGAAATGAGGGCTCATTTTTATCGAATGGGAAAATCATCATGATTTTTACCAGTGATCTCCGGTTACGGTGAGACCAGATGAAGTATTATCGACCACCAACATATAATAATCGCAATCCACTGCGTCATGAAGTATGTTGAAACAACAAAAAAATTTCAATCCTTCGCTACCAATTCATAAGTACATTTCCTTCTACCAGTGTGTCTCAACATTCTCACTTCTACCAAACTCATTCATACCGTCTTCTAGAACTAATTTCCTCTAGTTATCTCCTCAACTTTCCTCCAAAGTGATTTCATAGCTATCTCTATAACACATATTACCTCTTAGTTCGTCCTCCACTTGCGATGTCCACCATTTCACTTATCCATTATTTTGCTAGTCAAAATTTTGCATTTTGCACACTAGGATTGAGCGTTGTCAAATTCTTCCCTCTCCCTGCACGTTTAGTTTTCGTTTAACTAGTGTCATCAGAATGAGTTAGAAGGCAGGGAAGAAGAACGACGAAAATAGTACGGCCGTGGAACGGTAGGAATCAGGAGAAGAGGACTCGTGTTTTCTCCGACTCCACCAATGAGCCAAAGTCTCCAGCCCTTTAAGGAATTCCTTTTTCTTTTAGCAAGAGCCAACGCTTCTTCAAATCGTTCATCCTACACCAACGCTAACTAGTTTGCTCTTAACGATACCAAAATCTTTAGTCCACGCAAAAATTATGCAGCGTGAACAAAAACACGTGTCCACGACTAAACTTTCACTCCCTGGCGAGAGCGTTTTCAGGTGTGTTTTCTGCGACATTTCCCGCCGGGCACATTTGCATTGCTCGTTATCAAATTCTTCCCCCATCCCCCAAAGTTTATTTTTCGTTTAACCAGTGTCATCACAATGCGCTAGGAGGTGGAGGGGGTTAGGGAGGAGGGGAATGACGACGAAAAGGGGACGGACATAGGACGGTGGGGAAACAGGAGAAGAGGACTCGTGTTGTCGCTCCGACTCCACCGCTGAAGTGGTTCCTTCACCGCTCTCCCTGCCATCATAAATTTGCACACCGCGGTGTGCTTCCGCCCTAATTTATAGTTATACGCCCTCTCCTTCCCTTGGCAAGAGTATCCTTGGGGCAATTTAATATGCATCTCCTCCAAAGGGATTACCCGACACGTCCCAGGTGGGAGTGTATGCTTTTTCATTTCATCCCTCCGACTCCTTCTCTTTCTTCCTCGTATTCATTTTGCCGCCATCCACATGAGACTCCCTACCGCTCACTCCCTATTTTTTTCCTTTCTGTAAACCCCTGACGAGTTTTTTTTTCAACGCGTGTCATTATTTTCCATCAGCAGCAAAGGTTCACCTGCTTTCTGTGAGAAAGAGAGAGAGCAATATTGTCACCCCGCCGGAATCACCTTGAATTTTTCAAACTCACACTCTCTCCGCCCTCAACTGTTCATTCCATCAACTCCCATGTGAGAGCGAAATTCGACGCGACGCTTCTGCTTAAGCCATCATTGCCAGGGGAAGAGGGGTTCCTCTGGGACCGTAGTATTTCCTTTGTTTTTTTTACTAATCACAACAAAATCACCTATATACTTTCACCATTAATGAATAATTTACATATGGTATCCATGTTATTAAAATCGGTCCAAATATATCACAGCCCTTCACAACCTCCAAAGGAGTTCTTCAAGGATGTTGCATCTCACCTACATTATTTTAAGATTTATATTGGCGTTAGCGTAAGAGAATGTACCAGAAAATGTGGACGGATGGGATTTCCTCTGAATGAAAATATAATATTGTCGAATCTTATTTTCGCTGACGACCAGATCATAATTGCACAAGACACTGAAGATATCAAGTACATGTGCAGGAAACTAGCTAAAGAATATAAGAATTGGGATCTTAAAATTAACTGAAAGAAAACACAACATCTAACCAGCAGCAATGAAGAAGTAGAAATTGATGTGAATAAAATCAAAAAGAATCCCATTTCAGGTTTTTAGGAGCAGTAGTACAAATTGATGGATCCTCAAAATTGGAAATAGAGAATCGGATATGCCAGAGTAGAAGGGCAATTAGAATACTGAATCCCTTAATATGGAGCAGCAACATACTCAATAGAACAAAAACAAATATATATAAAGCAATAGTGCTTTATGGAGCCGAAACGGACTATAAATGGAAGAGAAAAAAATACTCTAAAAGCCTCTGAAATGGACTTTTGGCGGAGGTCGGCTAGGTAAGCAAGAATAGAAAGAGTTAGAAATGAGCAGATCAGAGAAATCATGGAGGTAGAGAAGGATGTAGTGGAGACTATTTCAGACAGAAGATTACGATGGTATGGACACGTCAAAAGAATGGGGGATGAAAGAATACCGAAAGCTGCTCTAAAATGGGTTCCGGAAGGCAGAAGGAGAAGAGGAAGACCCAATAAGTCATGGTGGGATTGAGTGAGGGAGGAAATGGATAGGAAGGGGTTGGATATAGAAGTTGAATTTGATAGGGACTGGTTGAGAGTGGGGATTGGGTGATGGACCTGATGAGTGGAGTGATTATGGAAAGAGAAATGTGTTGGGTTTGGGGAGGGAAACTGCTGTAAAGTGGAATATCTTTAATTAAAAAAATTATCCATATGATAGCAAGGAGTCCACACGAGTTGAGGCCAAAAAGAAATGAGACAAATAAATGACCCGGTAAAAGTAAGAGAGATGATGTCTCAGAAATTCTTACAATACTTAGTGCAAATAAATGGAAAAAAATTATCAAAATATACAAATAAATCGGCAGTAACTACTATAGAGGCCAGAGGTAATGGAGGGTTGTAGTGCCGTAGAAAGATGAAACGAGTTATACACAAATAAGCTTAAAAATGACTAAGAAAAATCAAAGTAAAAACCAACAGTAGTATTCTGAATATCCGAAAGAACTTTAAACCATGGACCTTTCTTAATGCGAGCCTTTCTTAATGAGTCGGTTAATGATGAAGCCAGTTTTAGCTCCATTCTCCTTTCACTTCACAAATTATCCTACGCTTAAAATCCTCCCAGCCTACCGTTAATGACCAAAATGAAATTTAGCCGTCAGCCGAAAATTTAGTTTCCAAGTACCCAGTTACCAATTGATCCCAGTGAAATCCAAAGTCAATCATCACACTGGATGGATGATAAAATATAAGCAAGTCAATCAAAAGTAAATTACGAGCGTATCAAGCATGAATAAAGTATAAAGTACTAAATTTATGCAGAAAATGTACAGTATTGGTGTATAACTATATCTATACTGATTACTACATTCATTTGATTCCCACATATGGTGTTATCTATCACCAGTTACCTACGTCAATATGCGGTTCCTCGGCACTAAAAGAACAGCGGTAAAAGGTAATGGAGTGTATTTGTTCTGAAGTTATTTAATTAGTAACCTCAAACGCTGTATGATTTACATGACGAGAATTCAATAAAACATAGGTATGATCTTGGTATATATTAGGAACATCTCATGCTCTCTTATACTACTAATTTGGAACTCCCACACAAGTATGCTCCACGCTGCTCCATGAAAAAATATTGAAATAATTCCGATAGCGTATCATAAATTGCACTAAATTTAAATGAAACACTTTGAATTAAAAAAGAGAGACAGATTCAGAACTCTGCTCGTTGTATTGGATGTTTAACCGTTATTCCTCGACCGATTTCGATGTATTCCTGAAAATGACGAGCGTGAAAAACATCAAAACGAGAAGTCTTGCTGTAATTCATATATACCAATGTTGTTCGCTAATCCAGTTCAAATAATAACTGTGGACCACTACGAGTTTTTTTGTTATAATTTGGCTGATTCTGGCACCAGGTTTCCCTCTAATCTTCCTCAGTTTCGATATTTTTCCATCACCATTCTCACAAAATTTGACGTTTTAAGCACGATTTGCAGTCAATTTAATGGTTACTGATCAACTATAATGAACTTTGGGAACCAAAATGGACAGCATATTCTTACAATATGAGCAAACAGGCTAACCAGAGCAACCACCAAATTTCTCGAGTTCCCTGAGAGATTTTCAGAGAGTAAAAAATAATTTGCTCATCATAGGTTGCTCATTTCTTTACGTTTCTGTTTCCTCCTCCAACCAGCGACTCCTACTCCATCTGTTCTACTCTCCCTCTTACCATACCCAACGTCTCATTTTCCCAGCGCTCAATTTTTTTCCGATTTACATCCCATCTAGTTCCATCAGGATTTGACTACGTGTCTCTCTATTCAAGTTCTCATCTAGTTTATCACTCAGGTGATTTCCAACGTATCGGTGGCTGCATTAATCCAGCCACCGGGAAGATACCGCGTGACAAGGATTACCTCACATCCAAGTGTAATATGGTTTGGCGTTCCGAAATCGGGGCGACCTCGTTCCTGGACTTGCCACTCACCTCATTTTCCATCAAAGCAAATTTCTATTAGTTTCTCCCGTGGACAAAGACGGCTCTAAGCTTGAGAAGTGCTAGAAGCATTAACAAACATTCATCCGTCATTAATTAATAAAACTTGATAGCGTAGTAACCTATCATGGATTCAGCGATTCACTGTCAATATATTGAGGTGGATGGTGAGGGTATTACGCCATCAAACTGATGGCTGAAAATCGAAATTACAACCATATTGTTAAACTCTGTTCTTTCCTTACTTTTCTATGGATAATAAGTCAGAATGGATGAATTAGCGGATGTTAAGCTAGAATATCAACCAACATTTTCAAAGTTAAGGAAAGTAACTCTTGAAACGTATATTGGTTGCTTATTGCTATGGATTATACTCGATTTCACAATTGTTTTTATTGGGAATGCAGATAGCTATTAATTTAAATATACCACGTAAGGAGAATTCATACTAAAAAAGTAAGAGCATACTGGTTTCTAGTAAGTCATCAATTGAAAACTTAGTAAAATTGCAATATTAGTGTGTTAGCCCGTAAGAGCCATAGGATAATGAGGGTTACCGAATATTGCGGATTGGCTTCAGCTTCTAGCGCTGGCATACATGGAAAGCGTCCTATTCATCTACCTTAATGGTCAATGACAACCACCTTGATAATAGCAATGAATTACTGAAACAGTTTTCTGTAATAAATCATAGTGTGAACTATACTAAGCCGATGTTACGATTGATTATAAGAATTTTCCTTAATACTGGGTCTGAATCAGTGTTTGACATCAAACCACCCCTTGAATGACAATCTCCAAATAATGTTAACGACATGTTTCTACGGCGTTTGGCATGAGGAGTATCTGCTCTCGGACGATACACCGGATGAATTCTTTTAACAACAGTTTCGCCAATTATCCAGCCGGCATCTTTAAGTTTCAGGTGACGATGAAATATTTTGATCCGTTGTATACAGTCACGTCTGAGTAGATGAATCGCCCTGATTGCCTGGACTTGTTCCCTGCATCTCTTGCCTCGATAATTATCCTTTAGGCGCTGGATAGATTACACTCATTCTCACGGCAGTAGTTTTTCGAGAGTTTGACCATCTTTACATGCCCCAGAATGCCTCATAGAATCAACTCTAATCAATAGTGTAATGTTGTGATTCAAAGAATATTTCGTATTTTTCCACAATTTATGTTCAATGGTGCAAATAGTTTCGACGCAACATCGTCATCCTCAGGTACCTAGTTTTACCGTTGTACCGTTGAAAGTAAATTGTGAAAAAATACAAAGTGTTCTTTCCATCATGATTAATTTCCACCAAGTCGCCCCTGAATTCACCGAGCAAAATGTTGTAATCAATATCATCGTCCGTAATTATCGCGATTAAAAGTAATGCGGTTTATTCGTATAGGAAATTATATGTGCGCAATATTTTTAGCAGTTTTAATTCATACGCTGAGATAAGTATCATTAAAGAAAATAACTTTGCAGCATTTATGGTAACATCCCGAAACTGATTACAAAGAGTGGACGAAGCATTCAGGTCAAACAAACTCTCCTATTCATTGAACTCAAAGGAAGCATTTACCGTGATGTACTTTGCAGAAAGAGGGACCATATATCGCCAGCTAAATTATACTTCAAAAAGGGCAGACGCAGAACGGTATTCATAAAGTGAATGATAACGCTGGTGAAGAGGAAGCATGCATTCTTCCTTGGCTTCGCAATTTTAATTGCTCGCCTGAAGAGTAAGTGGATTCAATTATTCTTGCAGTTGACACTAATACCGGTTAAATGATAGCCGACGCAGCCGCCGATATTTCAAAGCTTAAATTCATTACTGCGGGCATTGCCAGATGGGTGACTAGAACGCCGTATGAAGCGGTCGTTACCAATCCACTTTTTCTGGAGGATAATGAGATGTGATTAAAACAATTTTTTTAAATTTTTTGTCTAAAATTTTAACATTAATGACTAAATGAGACAAAAATAAGAATTTTTGGGCATGATTAAAGGGTAAATTAAGATATTACGCTGAATTAAGCGACGACAGATTTTTGTCTCTGGGATGCGTCGCATTGGTTCTCATAATAACATATACACATTAATCAAATGTTATAGGATGGTGAGAGAATCAATGGTCACCAATCCACAGAGCGGAAACTAAGCAAACAGCAGGATAATTATATCCAGGGGCGTCATGCATGAAATCGATTTCCATCTGAAATAATATAGATGGGTATTACCTGCGTCGACAATATTCCAAATTCAATTTTCTTCAATTGACAAAGTGAGGTCACCGGGGTCGAAACTATTCCCATTAAGGAAGCAACCCCATTCGTTTCAATAATGATCTTTCTAAATTGGTCAAATTTAAAACCAACTGAAATGAACTCAGAAGGTAATTACATCAAAGCATTTCAAAGACAACCGTTGGGGGTCGCTCTTGCTATAGATACTGCTGCCACCCTCAGAGTTTAATCACGATTGCATAGAAAGAGATCGTGATTGTGAGGGGGCTAGAGTGCTAGGCACATCTAGAGGTTTCGAGACTAAGCCCAACTAGAGGAGGAGGTTTTTCCGAGAGAGAGCAATAACCACTGTTTTTTTCTCGAGCACGGCACTTTGAGTGCAGCAGAAGGAACCCTGTAAGGGTGGCACTCCATTAATGAAAAAGGTGAAAAATAAGTTAACACTACACCGTGGCCGGACCAGGTCCCAAGTCCCAAACCAAGAAGCGAAAATATACATTTATGCAGAACACGTACGGTACAGCAACGCAATACGAGTGTGATGGCAATCCAATCACGCAAAAACATGCTTGTGAACCAGTCTTTCATGAATTGTAATTTAACGTTCGAGTCAGTTTACTATTTAAAAACTAATACTTTCAAACGCTTTAAAAAAACAGGGGAATCCTTAAAAACTCTCGCAAAAGAAAATGGGATTCCATTTTTGGTGACGTCAATAAGTCGGACCGCGTCCACGTGATTGCTTACTTTGTCAAAAGTGGAGCTGCCGTGACTCACGTAAGCACGCAGAATGGATTGATTTTACTTGACTCTCGGGAAATTGCTAAAGCTAAAGTGGAATCTCGATTTGAATACATCAATAATAATTAGTCATAATTAGATACGTGGTGGTGGAGTTCTTAGAATAAGGCGAAGTACTGAACTAAGTCGTGGTTACGTGTATGACGGTAAAGTCGCAAGTAATGAATAGCTTAAAAACAGTCTACGTGCATTTGGAGTAAGGTAGTAGTATTATGTTTTAATTGATAACAGCATTTACTTCCAGGGGATAAAAAACTCAAGTTTTTTCAGTGCAGCGGAAAAATACGCATCTCTAAAGTGCTATACATTAAAAAAATGTCAAACAATACCGCTGTTTATCATCAATATATATCTATTGACAAGAACTTTCACCTATATCAGCCAAAAAATGCCTTCTAAACATATGTATAAGGGTAATATTTGCTCCAAAAGCTATCGGTTAGTAGAAATTATACATCTCTTCTTTTCTACAGCCAACCTCTCCTCTTCTACTGTTGCAAAGTATAGTATTTGGTTCTTTCATCTCCTTCCTCCCCGTATTCTGCATTATAACAACCGCGTATCATAAATATATCACAACATAAGCCGCAGACCCAACAAAATATGCAATTCAATACAGTCGCTTATGAGGACTAAAATCCTAGTATGCGGAAGAGAGAAGCTGAATTCAGAAGTCACCGCGAGAGGAGAGAAATTAGAGCAAGTGGATTCCTTCAACCATCTTGAAAGTACCATCACATGGAACCAAAGAAATACAACGGACATCAAGCGGAGAATAGCCCAAGCTAAGAAGGCGTTCATGGGAAAAAGACCACTGCTCTGCTCAAAGAAAATAGAACTACAAACCAGGAAAAGGTATGTGAAAACCATTGAGTGGAGCGTGGCACTCTATAGATAAGAAGCATGGGCAATTGAACAAGACGACCAGAAAAGAATATAAGCCTTTGAAAACTTGTGCTGGTGGAGGATTTTGGACATAAAAAGGACGGAAAAAATATGAAATTATTAAGAGTACAGAAGAGTAGAAGAGGAACATATCATTTGAAGCACAATAGAGAAAAGAAGAACCAGATGGATTGGACATACCCTGAGGCACAATGAGTTTTTGAAGAACATAATTGAAGGTAAATTGGAGGAAAATGTCCCCAGATGAAGAATCAGGAATAAATTCATGGACCAAATAAAGAAGAGAGTGCATAGAAAGAGATACCAGGAGGATAGGGAACTAGCATTAGATAGGGAAGGGCGGCAGACTGCAGTAAACCAAGTTTAGGAGTAAATGACCAATGATGATGAAAGTCGCTTAGTGGTCTGCAGCTCGGCGTTCCATCCAACGGACATTGTACCGAAGTACGCTTCACGAGGCACACGAGTAAGAATCTGAATACTACTGCCGAACCAACTAATTTTTGCCGAATTTTTGCCACCACAGGGATTGGAACCAAAGTCCTCTGCTCGGCAAGTCAATACTGTAGTCGCCATACCAACCCCATTCTTCTACCCTGCCCAGTCAAGCCGCTCCCGTTACTGTTTCCACACCCTTGGCCCCGTCCCATCCCAATTCTCGCTTCCAACCGCACTCAACCCTGGAGAAGATAAAAAAAAGCCTTCCATCCTTGTTAGGTACTCCCCTTAACCCATTCCCGCCCCAACCTCGCCATTTCCCTCCTCCCATAAACCCCTTGAGAACTTCTCAAGCGAGCCCGTTCCCCGCCCTACGGCCCACATTCCGTATACTTTAAAAAAACAGAAATCCCTTACGCAGAAGCACTACTGCAGCTCACCCCCTATGGAGTCTCTCCATCCGGACAACTCTTTAAATGGACGCTGCCTCTGACATTTACGACTGCACCCCCCACTCAGCATCCTTTCCCACCTCTCCCCTTCCCTCTCCCCCCGCCTTCCTCTCAGTCAGACCCATCCTAATTACGTCGATCGGACACAAACACACACACTAACAGGCACGCAGAAGACTGCTAAGCGTGGCATAAGGGAGGGGAAGGATGAAGGGAGGGGGGAAGAGGGGGAGAAAAGCACCTACGGCGCCGTTACCATAGAGACGGCCGACTTAATCTCCGCAAACACACACACACACATTCGCAGGCACGGTGCGCCCACACTCTCGACGGGGGATGCATTAGAGGATTCGCTCACTTCCGCCCCCTATCCCCCAATTCCCCTCTGTCTCCACCTTTTTCTATGCTCCCTTACTCAGAGAAATCCCTGGGAAATTGGGAGATGGTGTATTGACTGGAGTGAGTGTCTTTCCTTCCTGAAGATTCACGGATCGAACCTCGGCGGAAGTAGAGGTACATCAATGAAATCCCGATTTATACTCGGGAGCTGCAGAGCACTCCATTTAGGGCCGGATCTATTACCAGCGAAAACTCCTTACTCCACCCAAAAAAGACTCCGACTTAGACTTTAGTTAGTTGACGTGTTTCAATCCATTACTGAGAACTATTTTAAAATAAATTGCATCGTCAGTTGATGGCTCCTGTCGATTTTCAACGAAAAGAAAAGAAAAATAAGTTTTTGTCACAAATTAAAAAAAAATCTCCTCAATATGACGTTGAAGATGGTTGAACACTTTTGCATGCGTAAATAACAACTGGAAAGGCTACATAGAAAAATTCCCCAGCATTAATATTTCCATAAAACTGTTTACATTTAAGGCTGAAGTTCCAACGACATAAGTTCCCATTCAAAGACAATGCTGCGGTTACTAAGTAAATACTTTTATGGCTGTGGTGGCGCAAAAAATTTATGGCTATATATAATCAAAAACTAAATTTTTGAGCAAAGGTAGATCGCATACGAAAATAGAATTTAAGGTTTCTCTCCTCCTTCCCTTTATTTCCCATAGAGGGGTTAACAGGCGGTGATGATTCCCCGTCTCACATCGCCCCTTTCACGGGTTGATCAAAGGGAGGATAACAAAGGGCAAACAACCCCTTCGGATGTTCTATTCATTACTAAGAATTAAGAATTGTATCCCTTTCCTCTCTTCAAGAGTTTATTTCATAGCGTATGAAGCGGATTATGAGAGAATAGAGAAAAATCGGTAAAAGGAAAGGAAGACAAACGAAGATAAGGGGCTGCGTGTGGTTGGTGAGGAGAGAAAATTTAAAGATAAGATTAGTAGGAGACAGATTAGGTGGTTGGAGCAGATAATAGAAGGCAGAGCGTTGCTGTAGGCCGTGGTAGAGAGTATGATGTAGCGTTATTTGGGGGGGAAGATGTATGAAGAGAATATGTTTCATGGACGGGATGAAGTGATGAATGTAGTCTACGTGCATTTGTAGTGTTGTTGAAGTTTGATACTTCAATTGATAGGGAACGGCTTTTACTTCCGAGAGACATAAATCAACGCCAACATAGCGACGGGCATTTTTTCGGGTCAGTGGAAAAATGCGCCTCCATAGAGTGTAATACATTAAAATAAATAAATACAATACCGTTTTCTATCATCAATATATCTCTGTTGACAAAAACTTTCGGCTATATTTGTAAAGCAATGAATTATAGACATACGTATTAGACAATAGTGGCTCCAAAAGCTATTTCATAGTAGCACTCATACACTTCTTTTCTGAAGCAAACCTCATCTCTTCTGCAACCTGCAATTCATGGTATTGTTTTTTTTTAATTTACTGCCTTCCGGCATTCTGAATTAAACCAAACGGGTATTATAAAGATATCACCACACAGGATGCATTCAGTTTTCGCTCTGATCAAGAACCGATATATCGCCACCCAGTCAAAAAAATGGTTCAATAAAGTCGCAAAGAGGTCCACGACGAAGATGCCGACGAATGCCGAGCTGACACAGGGTAGGCAGATAAAACTCGGCGCCAGTTTAACCCGCGAGCGCCCACGGTTACGCATACGCAACCGGGGTCACAATATTGCGAGAACGTTATTCTTATCGGTTTATGAAACTGCTCCATTGAGCTCAAGTATTCAATATACGTGTTCTAATGACTTTTCTTGCCATCAGCCGGGCATGCGGCAGAAAAGGTGACAAACATAACATGTGGTGCAGCTCTCGCTCAACGTGGATGTACGCTTCGTGTAAGTAGAAGTCTAATTTTTATTCCTTGCATTTTCCGGCACATATTTTGCATGATATCATTGACAGATACTATAATTCAACTAAAAACATCAATTTTAAGTGAATTAATTCCTTTATTATAATAATAATTGGTCTTGATACCTGTGGTTGCGTATACGCAACCACGGGCAGTAATGGTTGCAATATGACACTCTCTCAAATCTCCTTGGAATTCTCATTTCACGCTGCAGTTTATAGTGTAAAATTAGTAGGTGATTTACACTCATTTCTACTAAAACCTTCCTTAAGAGATATTGTGATACCCACCTCGGCAGCCACCTTCCTTAAGCGGCCACCTCTCCAAGCGGTCGATTTTTCCGGGAACGGAATGAATTTCCCATGCATGTAAGCTATGCCAAGCTTCCCTTCCTTCAATGGTCTCCTACTTTAGCGGTCATTATCTCAAGGGTCCTGCGATGTTGACTTAATACAGGTTGAACCGTAAAATTATTTATCTAAAAATAATAATATTTAATTCACTGGCTGCCGGGATCTTAAATGTATTCCTCAGGTTTTTCACGGCATTTAATTGAAGACACTCACTCTCTCAGCAGAGCACATAATGCCTAATTACAGCGATTGAACTGTCACAGGCTTTCCTCGAGTAGCTATGCCTTGCACGAATTCTGAGCCCTTACGCGAGCCACATCACAGACACAACTTCCCACGGCATGAGCTTTCAGGAAATCGCCTCGCACAAGTTACACGAATTCTGAGGACTCATAAGAGTCCTAGAGACACAACTAATTAAATGGCAGCATCTGACCGATATTCTCCTGCGATATTCACAGAACTCATGTTTAAAAATTATTATAGGAATCCTGTGCTCTAAGAAAACTGTAAATTAGAAAAAAATCTGGAGATCACCACAACCAAGACTCAAAAAAGTAGAATGCCAAAGGACAGAATTTATATATTAGAAATTATTAGTTAAAATTTGACCACATGGTCAGTTGGCAACATAAATGTATACATATCCATGTTTGTACTTAGAAAAAGCAAGCATCAGTCATTACCCATTTCAATCTTTTCTTGAAGGTATGTACAATTTTAGAAGTAAACCGCAAATATTTACGGCAGCTCCATTCCATACCATTTCAGAAACTTGTATGAAATAAATTGGGTCTCCATAAGTGAACCTCAAGGGAGTTGATGGAAACCCAACAGGATACATCTTGGCCTTCAGCAAAGGTCATTGGATTATACCATAGAATAGAAATTTACAGAGGGGAACACAATCAGGGTATAAGGTTATTAACAAATGAAAGGGAATTGACGGCAATGGAGAATGGCTGTTTGGGTGAAAAAACTAACTATATGATTTCCGTCGATTTACGAGGTTAATGGTAAAATAAATTTTTCCCAGAGTGGGGTATTTTTTCTCAGGTTTGCAGTGATATCCACTGGACCATGTATCTCAGAGAAA
This sequence comes from Ceriagrion tenellum, assembly GCA_963169105.1. Lineage (NCBI taxonomy): Eukaryota > Metazoa > Arthropoda > Insecta > Odonata > Coenagrionidae > Ceriagrion > Ceriagrion tenellum. The sequence goes on from OY720634.1 coordinate 72,456,932, forward strand.
TAATTATTTCAGACTAGATGAATCATTTTTTTAAATAGCCTCGATTAAGCAGCTCTTTTATTTTCGGTTGTGTACATTTTCGAATCACGCAATAATGCTTCTTCTGGGAATTATATGAGTCAGTTCTGTATTAAACGTTTTAAGGAAACTTTTGAATGAAAGTTTTGTGAGCAATCACGGTAAGCTATGGTGAGCGAAAATTCAGATGGGAAACCTGATATCAGTCATCGAAGAGATGTTTTGTGATAAAAGACCCAGTAGAACATGCAAAATAATTGCCACTACACCCTCCCCTTATAGATGAACCTTGTGGATTTACTCACGAGCCCACCCTAGAACCCTTCGGTATGCCCCGCATCACTTCAGCCGCACTCGCCGCACTCTTTGCCGCACTCGCGATACGTCGCCACCTCGCACCACTACGCCTCAATAGCGTATCCCGCTCTCCTAATCCTTAGCCACTGTCCCAAGGGTTCGAGGAGAGGAAACTCTGTAAGGGGAAAGTGGAACGACGCTAGTGTTATCAAAGTTGGTCAACTGACAGGATTGAGAGGTAGGTGGTGGAGAGGAGGTTCTTTTCATTACAATCTACAAACCCTCCCCCCTCTGACATTGGTTCTCCAATCCGTACCTAGGACAGTGCTCCCAAAAAATTACGAAAAACATTCCAAAAGACGTGTTAAGAATAACTTTAAAACCGCGAGTTACTCTTAAAAATTTATTAGTGAAGTGCAAAGACTCATTTGATTCATTGAAAAAAGTGGAATCTACTCCCTCGAGTGTAGTGACTGCAACGGAGTCTACGTGGGACAGACAGCCAGAAATTTTGAGGTTGGGACAAAGGAACACTTGCAATCTAATTTTAATAACAAAGAAAATGGAAGTAATTTTGCTAAAAGTTTAAATGATCGTGACCATATGAGTGACTTCGACGTAGAAATTTTATGTGTTTGTAACGGCCGGGCCCTATCTCCCGCGAACAATTTGAAATTTTGATGAAGTTGCTTGACCCTGGAGTCAACCTGGTCAACGAATATTTGTTCTCTGCCTCATCCCCTATCGTTAATGCAGTTGCTTCCCTCTCTCCTTTTCCTTCCCTTAATCCTCCCATCAGCTATCCACCTTACAGCACTCATTAGCAATACCCAGTACCCTTGAAAACACTTTGCTATAACTTCCCTCCACCTCCCAACATTCCCTTTTCTCCACCCTCCCCCATCTGACTGTTGAAATGTATAAACAGAGAGACGTTTTCCCGGAAAAAATCTGATGATGACGGTAAATCTTTAAAACCCGGGTCATGTTAGTTGAGTTAAGTGTGGTCTTCGTAAAAGTTGTTTCCGATTAAATATTATGAAAATATGGAGTACCACATAGTAACTGAAAAGAGAGTTTTATTTATCTACAAAATTGCTAGAATAATAAGAAAATTAGAGTCAGAGATACCATTACATTTTCCACCGTTTATGTTGCTTGTTATGACCATTTCAAGCGTGAAGAATTCCGAGAATTACAATGAGAAAAATTTACAAATGGTCACCAAGGCTACTTCTACTACGAAAGTTTGATTCAGACGGCTTCTTGCCAGGCGTTCAACATATTTTGCTAAAGCCAAACTGTTATGGTAGAAATGATCGCAGGCATAAAATAAAGGAAAGAAACTAGAACTAATAGATAGAAAATGTATTTTTTTCCTCGTACAATGAGAAGGGACCATAATAGTTGCAATAGATCAGTTTTGGGAAACTTTGACCCTCACTTGGTGAAGCTGGTTTTTCACTTGTTCTAAATGTTTGAATATCATTATTAACTACCAACCCCGCATTTAATATCCGGCAAAATATAGCTCCTGCATGACTTAGTACCTTGTATTACTATTCACCAGTCGCATTTATAATACTAACCAGTAGTTATAAATAGTGTAATACATGGTCACATGTTCGTCCATGCAGCATAATCCTAGTTTATGGTGCGACCTTGTATTGTCATCATGACTGCTTTTGGCCTGTGCCTGGCATCCGGACGAGCATGTACGGTTCTGATTTCAGCTGGGATGGCTGTTGCATGCCTGGTGTGGAATCACCCTGCGCCACACACCCTAGTGGTGGCTTGCACGGAATTTTGCAGATGAATATATACATGGTACAAATTTACCATGAGAACAAATAGAGTACAACAATCAGGAAAATGATTTCCCTGGTTCCTGCCCATCCATGCCACTTGGATAAAACCTCCATCCAAACATGAACCAATGCCACGCACCTTCTGCACTCCAATTAACGTACCATGGATCCGGTCCTACCTAATGCAGCGCAACCTCGCTTCAATACCATATCCTGGTCACCTAACACACTATCATCGTCCCAGAGGGCCAAAGGGGGAGTAAAATTTAGATGGGTGAAAAGGAAGGGTAGTGGTTCGATTCTTGGACGACTAGTGTGAGGGTAACGTAGGTAGGAAAGTGTGGGACGCGGAGCGTTTTCTTATACCACTCACCTTGCCCGAAACTCCAGTCTTCCCAAGAGACTCAAAAGATGGGCAGGATGGAGACGTGGACGCAGGAGAAACTTCCTGAGCCTCCCTTTTCCTTAAACCTCCCATCCCCGTCTCCAGTCTCCAACACACACGCACACTAATTGCCTTACGCCTCGTCTTGGCCCGCCTATGATGCGAGTTCGACTCGTTACCCGAGGGGAGAACCTTGCGTTCGAGGCTCTTACCTTATCTACCTTCTTCCCCTAGCTTGCTCTCCCTCTCTCCTCAAACACTAACCGGTACACTCGGTAGGGAGTTGTCAAGGGTAGGGTTTGCATGCGGGAGCCATCCCGTCCGTACCCACATGGGCAAAATCTTCGTCAAATGATGACGCCGACGGAGTCTTGCTTGGCGTCCTCCAAAGGTGACCTGATCACGCTTGAGAGGAGTTCTTGGAGGAATCTGAATCATCGTGGAGGTTTGTTATGCCCATAGGGTACGACGGGTTGGCTCAAGTTATGATGCTCGTCATAGGTTTGATCTAGAGGTTTACGGACATTTATTTAGTACAGTGAAACCCCTCTCAAAGACCACTCCTATCAAGTGACCACCCCTCACAACGGCCATTTTTCACTTGTCGCTTAATTCAGGTGCCAATGTATGTGAACATCAAATTAATATGCATTGAAATTTTCGAGGAGCAAAAACGTTATAAAGAAATAAGCGCCACATGCATCGATTTTAACAAAACCGTCGCTTCAAGAGTTTTCTTTTTTTCAAATCAGTCGTCCGTTTATTTCTATAACATGTACTCTTACAAATTGAACCCCTGTCAAACGACCGCCCCTCTTAAGGATTATTTTTCCGAGGAACCGTCAGCGGTCGCTTAATACATGTTTAACTTTATTACGGTAAAGTAAAATGATACAACGCGCATCTGCCTATAGTAAGCATAGAAATAATCTAATTCTTGCTTCGAGTCCTACCGATAACGGAAAGTTATGGTGGATATTCTTTTGTCCTTCCTTGCATGACATTAAATTCTCACTCAACATTTTTTACCGTACCTCTATAGTTTCTACCTCTCATTATTACAATTATAATCACCAAAGTTCTCCTTCTACCTCAATATCCAGGAATCACAACAATGGAGCAGGTATTAAAGATTTTCAGGCAGTGATTAAAGAATTCACTTACCCTAATTGAGATGCCCAAACTAATTTTCCATGAGATAATTAGGCAAAAAGGCAATCATCAACTACTTTGACATATTTTCATCAATAAATCAAATATATATCCTTATTTTTAATGATCCACATATTAATTTTGCCTTTGACTCTTGATTATTTAATAAATCGGTGATAATTTCAACGCAATTTGAATCAAATATGACTACGCTCAAAGGAAGACACATGAAATAAAAATGGAGGGAAGGATAAACATTAATGACAATGTGTAAAAGGATAGTCAGAACGTGATTTAAAGAATGATAAGGAGTTTGTCAAACCGTTGTTTAATAACGTAATCAGCGCTATTTATTTGGGTCCGTATCGCGATGGGTTCTATTATACGGATAATAACAATAACAAAGGGTAAGACAAGTTTTTAGGAATTAACAAAACCTCGTAAGTTTTACGTAGAATATTTATTAGAAATAGGTTTGGTCGAATAGCCGACATTATCAGGTTGCCAATGTTGACTAATCGGCGAAACCGGTCGTCAAATAAATATTCTACTAAAAACATACAATGTTTTGTTAATTGCTACGTAAGACTTTGCAAGTTTTACGTAGAATATTAATTAGACGACCGTTTTCGTCGAATAGTCAACATAGGAAACCTGATGATGACGACTACTCGATGAAACCGGTCGTCCAATAAATATTCTATGTAAAACTTCCAAAGATACAAATTAATAATTTAGGGAAAGCTTGCAAAGTTTTGTTAATTCCTGATAATTATGGAATATTTTAACAAAGTAAAGGTTGAAACTATTGAATTTGATGATACAGGTATTCTTAGAGTCATTGAAGATGTATGACTTCCTAGCACACGTATGTATTACTCAGCACTTCACCAGTAGAGTGAATAGCATCGTCCTGAAGAAGGTCTAGGACGCCGGGTGATCCAAGAGTTACGTAACCACGATAAAAAAAAGGCATCTCACGGCGAGAGACAAAGGGTTTCGGGGAGAACAACACGATGGAAACGGTAATTAGTGAAAGGGAATCGAAACAAGGCGCTCGGCGGAATTCACAGTCTCCCTTCTTAAGACCACACACAGAAATTCAAAAGCGCGCGAGCGAGGGAGAAGACGAAAGTTCGAAAACGGAAACGCATTGTTTTCGGAAGCGTAATTGGCAGAAGTCATTAACGCCTTTGAGAAAGGAGGGAAAGAGGGAAAGCATCAGGGATGACGATGATAGAAGACGGAGAGGAATGAAGAGAGGAACCACACCTCCCTCCCACGCAAACACACACACATCAGCAGTGTTTCGCGCACTCCCCCAAACCCTGCCAGTGGAATGTGAGTGGTTCTGAATGGCTTAGGAGGGGCATTCTCTTTGAAGACGGTACGCCGTGTTACCTCCAGTTTCGACTTCATTTCCACCGACACTCATTAAACAACCGATTTATCAGGGCAAAAATAAGCACTTAGGGAGTGACGTCAAAAGGCAAAAACATTCAATGAGATGGGTCGTAAATGTTTGCAAAACAGAGCACATGTGACGGGTTAAAACGCATCTCTTGGAGGAAAAGGAGCGATGTGACTGCAGTCTAGCCGGTTTTATTATTACGACTAAATGAGAGTATTAGCTCTTTCATGTAGGCAATCATATTAGAAGGTTGAAGAGAAAAGTTAAACACTCATTTCTAATAGCCACGCAGCTAAGCCATTTAACGGAAGACTTCTTCGGAATCTTGTAATTGTTCAGACGCATCTGTGCTTAAGTCACTCACCCAACCTCCTCTTTCTACGATTAGTTAGAATTTCGGTTAAAAAATAGAGCTCCGTAATACTTTCTACGTGTAAAAAGCAGATTCATCTAGGAGCTCATTACTTTTGACATGAAAATACTAGATTTGGTAATCTATCACGAAAGTATCCAATAAGATAATTACGCTTAGAAAACGGCATTACTTTTTATTTGACACAAATCCCATTATGCAGCTTTACACGCCAAGGATGCCCGCACCTTGTTAACGCGAATATGCAAAGTCAAAGGAAGGAACTGATCTTCTAATCATCCATTAATCCTCTCCTTTATCAACTGACGTGTTTCTAAGTTAATGACCACTCCAGATATATGCACAATGAACTCTACAAGCACAACTCTACAAGCACAATACGGAGATATGATTGACCTCAGATATGAAAAAGCTGAGTACCTTTCCATGCCGTGAAGACGCGATTTTAACAAAGCAGAGCAATAAGATTAAGAAACCCTAAACATATGGAATTAAATAAATAAATTCTCTATCCAGATAGCAACCTATTTTGCAACTTTGGATACATGGAAGCTAAAATGTTTTGGGGCAACATGCCACGGCTTAAAAAAATGACTTTAGGAATGAATTGGGTATTCGTACGAGTACAGCTCATTTTTGTCCCATATGTTTGTTATCAATTTATGGTTTGAATTCATATTAATTCTTTAGTTATTAACTATTCAAATTCTTATTAAAACAAACGTAACTATTAAACGTAGTTAGTCATAACACCCACGAAATTCGTTCGATAAGATTATAACGTATTCAAAGAGAGTCGATTCACTTTGAATGTGAATATGCTGGTTTCGGTATTCGAATTCCGAGGAAGATTATTGCACAAAGGATGATGCTTTGAGTAATCATTTCCTTAAAACTTAGGAATTGAATTGTTTTCAGGTAGGAATCTCATTTTGCTTCCTCCTTGCTACCAATGGTTCTCTATTTTTGCCAGGTTAAGCACACGACTTATTCAGCTTCAATATATCCTTAGAATGGACCAAATTTCGTTAAGACTCACTAGAAATATTAAAAGTTCAACTCATTTATAGGAATTAAATGAATCATAATGAATCGTACTCTAACGACATGCGGCCCACACAAAAAATCATATGCGGCACAGCATTAAAGAAACTAGGTTTTGTCAAGCATATAATACGAAGGTCCTCGGACGGAAAAGTCACTTCGCTAAAAAAAGAGGTACTCCGCTTTGGTCAGGCCGCTACACAAATACGCAACAAGCATTTGGAACCCTGGTCATAAATATATAAAGAAAAAACTAATAAAATACAAAGAAAAGCTGCACGCTCCGTTAAAAACTGCTACAAGCGAACATAAGTTGTTTTACAACTTTTAGAGGGATTAAGATGGGAGCCCGTAGAGACTCGAAGACTAACGCTAGGCTTAGTTTGCTTGAAGAATTGAGACCTGGTGTGTCCCAGAGTGATAGTATGTAGATGCAGATGGGATTAAAATATTGGTAATCATATTATATTTAGAAGAATGATTTTACGAATACTTAAGGATTAGTTAAATTATTATCCAATCAATCATTTCTTTACACGGCATTAAATCCATCATTCTGCTGAAGTTACTAAGGATGACTATATATTTTGTTGAAGGTTATAACGCTAACAATCCAAAATACGGCATAATAGGGTGGCGGTTTGAGTGATGAGCTACCAGCGTTCCTCCTAGGCCAGCTGCTACATCCTCCTTTCCGACAAACATCTCACGTCTCCACGGAGCACTCTCTCCTTCCCATCGCGAAGTAGGTTTGACACTGATTAATACATTTTCCATGCTCACATCTAAATCCGGAGTCCCCCGGAAGGGCGTCCCGGGCATTTTGTCTCATCCGCGGCAGCTATCCAACAGGATGAGTCCTTCCTCGTTTCGTCTTTCGCCGCGATTTCGGCGACGAGGCTAATGAGATAAGGCTCGTCCACGACGGAGTGCAGCGTTCGAGCCGAAGGGGGGAGAGGGAAAAACACGCAATCTAGTGGAAACTGACGCAAATGGATCCGCCATCCGGATGATAACACTAAATACGAGATAAGGTTCCGTCTCTCCCCTCTGTCCACTGACGACGGAGCTTAGCTTCATGATCGGCGACGCCTACCCCTCGTCCCCGGGCGTCCCTCACCAAGTGGAGTGATAACAGAATTTCAATATCGGATGGTGACGCATATTTTCGTTACAAAAGAGGCGATACTCCACACGCAGATTAACATGAAAGAATATGTCATTCCGCACGATGACGCACAGTAACTCATATCGCATGGTGCTACATGACAAAATTTTTATTAGTTCTCGCAATACTCTGCGTTGTAGGAGAGATTTCCAGGAAACATATAAAGATCTAGACGATTTATGCCATTTTTGACCTCCCCTATGTAAGACAACGGAAGATTTTCCCAACCCCCCTCCTCAGTATTACGTAAGACGTTAGATATTTGTATGTACTCTTCGTTAAATGCTCGCTTTCTGTTGTTTCATCTTTCTATAGAGACCATCATACAGCTTTGAGCACTGAATATCATATAATTATGCACTGTTGGAGTACCATATACACTAACATTAAGGGCGAAACAGTACCACGGCTGATGAACATGTGAACAATCACAGGATATTTGGAAACGATACAGTTTCAAGACGGACAAAAATCTTACGTAAATTGGTTCCAGACCCCCTTCCCCTTCTTCATAAGACAAATTAAAATGATCCCAACTCCCTTGCCCCAAAAACGTCTTATGTAATACTTGAATGTCTCTTCAAGGAATATCTAGGAACAACTGAGTCGCACATACCATATGCCAGCTGAAAACTGCTTAATCCAGTGGTACCCTAAGACCTATTTTAATAAAACTTATCTGAAATGCCCAATTCTGTAATAGGTACAAATACCTTTCAAGTAATAGTCACTGCATTGGTTACTCAAAAACTCACCTTCATACAATATTAAGGCATGTGTTTAAGCATACGCTCATGCATCGCATTCACTTCTTATACGGCCACAACATCATTCATGTGTTATATCATTAAATTATTTATAATAGTGGAGTGTGATTGACTAAATTAATACATTTTAACGGGTAGAAATTGGCAAAAGCTGTTACCGCAAGAGAAAAAAATCATAATAAATGTTTCACCGCGGCTAGTGATGAATGAATACATAAATACGTTATCATAACTGTAACCTTCAATAACACGAGATGCATCATATCTCATGAAACCAAACCAGAACGCTTGAAGTCACCGTGCGATATATTGCATTGCCCTGAGGCTCCATATGTACACTCGATATTTAATTAACATCACATATCGAGTTCAATGAATCGTAATATCTCGGGGCGACCTCACCCCGGGGCGACACGGCTAGTCTCCCCCGTCTCCACGTCTTACCCGATTGCTTTTAACCCCCTGCCCTCGCTCGAGCTCGCTATAACTTCCCCACAAGCCTATGCGTCCACGCACCCAACCGGCATAACTGTCCCATGCAATTAGTGCCTCGTCTTTGCGGTCACACTCTCCATCTTGAACTCTCAACCCGCTTTGGCCTCCTACCATCGCCTCTAGGCACATCTGCTCTTCACTCGCGTTAACAAGGGCTCTGTTTGATACCTCGACAACGCCGTTGGTAACAAGGCGGGCACAGGTCCTTTTTCGTGACAGAAAGCACAGCAATCTAGCGAAGAGGAGGGAAAACAATTTTAACGAGGAACTATGTACGCAAAAAGAATCTTAGCAGGTAAGACTTTCTGAATTTAAATAACTTTCATGTTTTTTCTCGATTATGATATATTTGGAACGACTTTTAAAGAAAAATTCAATTGACTGAAATAAAAAACTAATGGTATTGAAATATTCAGTCATTTGGAATAAAATTTGAGTGAAAAAAAGCCTACAATCAAGTAGATAGTCTTCTCTGAGGATTATTTCTACGCCATACAATTATGTCATTCTGTTTTTAGAACGAGCTTTTCTCCAAGATTACACTAGTTAAATCAGGCCTAACAGGTAAGTATCATTTCCAAGAAACGTCAAAAGTATTCATTACCAAAATGTTTGGTTTAAAGGGATGCTGACTCGTGGTTTATAATAGAATAATCTTAACGACAGGTCAAAGTATTTTGTGGAGAATTGCTTGTATGGACGCTTACTATTTCAAACTATGGTTATGGCAAATCCAATTGCACTCACTTCTTGAATGAAATATGGCTGAAGTAGCACATACTGAAGACTTAACAATTATTTGAAGATAAAAAAGGGAAAAAAATTATATATATGAAAAACAGAAGAGAAGATTTAGTTCTAAGAGTGTCAACGGACTGCTTTTAGAAAATTTAACGTCAATTTACAGGTATTTTGGCACCAGTTAGAAGGAGATAAATATATTTGAAAATCTCACTAACTGTAGTTTATACAAAGTAACACACAATTCGCGATTTATCACAACCAGTTGAATAGTCACATTTCTATCCAGTGCTTTCGTAACGCAAAGGACAGCAAATATAATTATTCCCATATGTCCATTCCCTAACGAAACTGATTTATTTGATAGGCAGAGGGTATCCCGGTCAAAGATTTAATTTGGATCGTGCAAATTTACCATTCTTGCCACCAAAGAAAGGAAAAAGTCATTTTGCTGAGATAAATAGAAGATTTATTTTTCTTTTAAGTGAATATAGCCCGGCAAAGAGTGATAGATAAGCTTTGACCACTTTCTTAGAGAATATTATTGAGGCATTAAAGAATTAATCCAATAATATGTCATTTGCTTAAGAGATATGTCAATATAAAGAGCTTCTAGCAGTCAAAGACAATATTTTAGCAAGCTATTTCATAATAAGTACCTCCACATTCTTGTTCCACAATGTATCTCGATCTTTGGTCTCACAATAACGTTCGAGGGTTTTAAAATGCGTTAAAAATATTTCCAAAGGAGATATTCTTCCCAAATTCTGTGAATACAGGAAATAGCCACTGTATTATCTTCATGCAGTCAGCATCAAAGTCTAAACCCCACATGGAAGAGGGTAGCCTCTGTAACTAGACTGGCTAAAGCACTCCGTACAAATTTGAGGGATCCGGGTTCGAGTCCCACATGATTGACTTTTCCTCCGTTAAATTTTGAACTATGTATTTTTCCTTAATGGAATAGATATTCATTTTCCAAGCGATTAACAGAAAACAGTATAGTCTTACCCTGATTCACCGCAAACTGCTCATAGGTTGAATAATGAGGAAAATCTGGCATTACCTGCAAAATAGAAAGAAAGGTTTTAAAAATACTCTGGTTTGTCATGACAACTACATAATAAAATCACTGATAATATGAATAGATTCACAAGGAAAACCATCTTAGAAAAGATCTTGAAAACTGTTTCTTGCATTAATCAAGACGCAACTTTAACAAACTGTGTGAATTCCATGATTTTTTTTAGCTCTAGCTTATCTTACGCTTAGCTTCTTCACCAAAGATATCTTGCTAGATGACTGCATAGTTTCATAACGTGATAACAAACAGAACTCCACCGGATGTACACTCTTTTACAAGGCTAGGGTTAATAATTTATTTATATATAAAGCTCAAAATATGGCAAAACAATTTTAGATTTAATAAATCAATGAAGTTTACTTATATAACAGTAAAATTCATAAATACCCGTGATAAAACTAAAAAAGCATTAAAAAATTAAAATAAATGGCAAAAGATAGAGATGAGGCTGCTTATAAATTGAAAAAATGAGCATAAATCAATAACTTGGTACTATCTACATTCATTTATCCTCAAGAAGAACAAATAGCTTCTAGTAGATAGCAGAAATGTTTTAAATTATTTATTTGAAAAGCTTATATCATTACTTTCCATAATTATGCTCTGATTAATTTAAGCTAACTACCATTTGACGAACAAAAGGAAATTTTATCAAAGAAGAACCTTCTTCCAAGAGTCATAACTAATGTATTTTCATTGGGGCTGGAAGCAAATAAAAATGGCTCCTGAATGAGAACATCAAACAACGTGCAATCATCACGTCATCACAAGGTACAAAACTGTTTGAAAACGTGAAATACAATTTTCTTACTTTATGATGACGCCTTGGAATCGTAAAATGTAGGTAAATAATAAAACAATTCCAGGAAGATTGATTATTGGCGACATGTTCCAAAATTTATTAACTTGAAACTTCTACAGGCCATAAAGTATTTCAAATTTCAACATGACCCGGGTTTCGATTGCTAGACATCATCTTCAGGTGATTATACAAAATCTCATTCCCCTATACAATAACAGTTAGGGAACGGGGTGAAATGAAATATTCTGTTGTTTGCAAAAGATGCAAGTTGATAAATTTGTAATGGAGTGCAACGAAGTTAACGAAGATCGAGTTTTATTCTTGCAAGTTTCCATCGAGAATTCATTTTTCACCAGGAGGAAGTCAAATTCCGGAATCGTCCTCCTCTTCTACAATCATTTGGGTACATGAATACATTTGGCTCCAAGTCCATTCCCCGCCATTTTATTCCAATTGTCTTTGGAACGGAATTCACTTCGTGAATAAGCGAATGAGGTTAAAAAATAGAAATTCATTTATCCAAGTCATACGCGGTTGTACAAATTCGTCAGCGGCAGCAGGAAAGGGAATTCCAAAAGAGCAGCGCTTCTCGTGGTCTCATTAACAAGGGCCACTCCAAATCTTCACACGTGTTTTATCCCACCGACTGAATCCTTTCGGGCATTCATTCATTTGGTCCTGGTGCGGCAGAAGGATAATTCAGTTCGGCTTTTCGTCTGCAAAAGCATTCATTACAATATCCCGCGGAATTTGATGAGATATGAAGGGACGAGCAGGGTACACGGGCAAGGTGTGTCCGCGGAAAGAAGAGACGATGGTTAACAACACGTGACTCAAAGGGACAGCGACAAGGGAGGGATTTCGAAGAGGGGCGAGTTTTGACGAAAAATATGCAAGGAGAGGAATTCGGAAACGGACGCCGTCTGATTAAGGAAAATTAGAGCTCGTTTGTCTGAGTTGTGGACCATCGAGGCGCCATCTGGTTGTCTTGCGAAAAAATGTTTCGAGTGACATTTATTTTCACCAAATAACCCACTTTTCATATCCAAAAATTGCGACACTTTCTAATCACCATCTAATCAATCCGACGAATGGCTTTGGTTGAATCTCGCCTCCCGTATCTGTTTATCGCTTTATTCCTTAATCAGTCCACAGTCTAAGCTTCCCTCATAATTTGGCTTACATACTCAATCCACAGTCGATCTCCGTAATTACACCCGTTCATCCTACAATCAATTATAGTTTACAAAGGAGGGTGCTTCATTGCAAAGTGTGTCCAAGAACGTTTTTAAATATTTTCTGTTTATCTCCTTTGATATTTTTATCCCAAATTTTCCCTCCTCTTTGTAGCACATCTTCATTGATAATCCTCTCCGTCCATACAAAAAATGCCATTATCACATGACACCAAATTTCCAGGGCTCTCAATCTTGTTTGCTCCTCAACTACTATTGTTGGAAGTGAAGACACGGCGATAACACCTCTCAATTTAAAGAAACGAAATACAACAAAAATTATGTATTAAAATTATTTTTAAGATCTCCCAAAAACATTGCTAAATAAGACGATATAATTTTATAAACCACATTGAAAAATCTACTAATTATAAGCGGAAGTGTCCTCCACTCAGTATTTTTTCCGGTCATAACAAAACACCAACAACGGTTGTAAAAACTGAATGAAATCAAAAAAGCATTCATTACTTGCGGCATGGCACTCTTACTCCGATAGCTATCGCATCCATCATGACAATACCAACAGGTTTGGAATGATGACATAATTTACACTCAAAGTCGAAGGAGAAATATAATTTCACAACTAAATTAAATGTAACCATTGATTACATTTCATTAACCACTAATTGAATTAATATGTGCGGATTGATTTCACATAATTAAATTAAAATGATTGGCACAATCATTAGCAGCTGCTACGACGGGCGGGGGTGTGACCGTCAAAGACAAAGTTAGAAACGATCACATACGAGGAACAATCAACTTGGCTAGCATAACTGACAAACTTGCAGAAAATTGTCTGCGTTGGTATGGTAATGAGGCGTAACAAGGAACATACCACACGGCAGGTTACGAACGTAGAAAAACCCAAAAGAGGTCCAGACCGCCCGCCGACGACCTGGATTGGGACCATTATTACAGATACGAAGACAATGGGCATACGAGGGTTGGTATTTATATTTCTGGCCTTGGCAACAATAAGTGTTGCCAGGCGCTATCTGACATTTACATTGGAAACTTGACATTGTTGACCATAACCGTGGTCAGAACATTTTGTCATTTGAGCGCGATTTTTGTTGTTTAGAGTAACTTGAAAAATTTATCTCAGGCAAAAAATGGAATTAACTCGCAAACATTCTCCTGTGATTATTTTATATAATTTTCGACGTGGATTATCAAGGCAGGAGTGCATCAATGAACTTAATTCTTTATAATGCAATAAAGCACCATCCTATAGCACTGTAAAAAACTGGTATAACGAGTTCAATCGTGGCCGACGCTCACTCCAGGACGAATTCCCAGAAGGTCGTCCAAAATCGGTTGTTGTGCCAGAAAACATCAATGCTGTGCGTGAACTGATAAAGCAAGATCGTCATGTGACATACCGTGAGATTGAAGCATCTTTGGGCATGAGTATGATAATCATCAATAAGATATTGCATGATTATGTGGCCGTAAAAAAGATTTGTTCGCGTTGGGTCCCGCATAATCTGACAAACGCTCAAAAGAAGGCTCGTGTCGATTGGTGCAAGGAAATGTTGAAAAATACGTTCGAGGTGCGTCAAAGGCTATGTATAACATCTACATAGGTGACGAAACATAAATCTATGCATATGAGCCCGAGACAAAACAGCAATCGACTGTCCAAGACGAGCAAAATCCAACAAAAGTTGTTCGCGGAAGAAGCACATCGAAGCAAATGGTTGCCTGTTTCTTCGGAATTACCTGTCACGTGGCAACAGTGGCGATAGAGGATCGTAAGACGGCCAATTCTGAATGGTACACGACCATTTGTTTGCCAGTAGTCTTCGGAGAAATTTAGAAAAAGTCAAAGAAGAGGCTAATCATTCTTCATCATGACAATGCGAGCTCTCACACATCGGCTCAAACAAAGAAATTTTGGACCGGTCAAAATATTGAATTGATGGGTCATTCGCTCTACAGCCCTGATTTGGCACCCAATGATTTATATTTATTCCCGAATATCAAAAACAAATTACGTGGTCAACGCTTTTCGACACCCGAAGAAGCGGTTGATGAATTCAAAACGCATTTTTTGGAGTTACCTAAATCGTGTCCAAGTGTGTTGATCTTCATGGAGAATATTTTTAAATACTGTCGTGTCCCGACTTTTGCCTCCCACAAAGTTCGCCCGATTTAATTTTCTTTTTGACTCTCGCTTTCGCGCTTCAATAGTTCAAGGACGATTAACAAAGCCAATCACCATTAACAATAGTGGTCCCGAGCCTAAAAATCCGATCTCATCGCCTCACCACGGGGGGCTGGTCGTGTAAAAAGCAAAGGCTGGCCTCTCCGCCCGGCGATCACGCCATCCCTTGTTATTGCACGGCTTGCTAAGCCACATCCGCTTACAAGATGATACACCCTAAACTCGTGCGTCCTCTTCGATCTCCAAAAGACGCACGCGCAATTATTCTTACATTTCATTCGCCCGGGACTCACTTGTTTTTCACCTGAGACGCAATTCGAGAGGAACATTTCGAAACTCTCCTGAGGAGGAGGGGAAGCTTTATCCGGTCAGAATCAGATATAAACCCCAGATTTCGGACCAAACGTAGCCATAATCGAACCAACGGGGAACCCCTGCTCGACCGAGCTCCGAACGGAAGTCGTCGCCACTCTCTCAACCCGGACTTCGGAGACATCCCTCCACGGCCAACCCTTGAGAGACTGCCCGCCGTCGCAGCCAACCTTCAACAATGTAAGAACGACGAGCAGCTTTAGTTGTAATAAACATCATTCCTTAATATGATTCCATATTTTATTGATCCCTAAGAGGCCACCTTGACCCGATGTTGCGATCCTTTAATGAGTTACGTAACCCAATTCCCCTCACGGGTCATGACAACACAATAAAACAAATTTTGACCATAAATATTTGCTTTTTTAGAATGAGGCCAGAAATATAAATAGCAACCCTCGTACAACCTGAAATGATGCAGCAACGTATAGAGTGGCGAAGAAAAGCCATGAGGGCAAATCCCAAGAGACACGGAAGAAGGAGAAGATAGAAAAAGAAAGAGAAGATTTTATGTTCAAGTTCCACTCATAAATAAATAAAAACATCAATTACTGAGGTGGAGAGGGCTTCTGAAGAAGAAAGCATTCAAACCATAAGCCTACCTAAACGAGTATAAGATTGACACAACGTCCATCTCCATACAACCAAAACATATCATGTAGGAATGCAATCCCTACCAAAGATCAACTAACAATCAGAAAAATGGAAGAACTTGATAATGAAGCTCGGGAGTGAATTTCCAGGACTCCAAAGAATGCAATGAAATTGAAAAATGGTGAGAATGCAAGAGCAGCTCCCATGAACGCCTTCATGGTAAGTTGGAGGCATTTTGTCAATAACATAGAATCAATTCAATGAAACAATTATGAAAAGTAACATTTTTCATGCGCAATATCGCGAGATTGCTTGAGGCCATAACACGAAAATAAGCCGCACATCTTATCTTATCATAGGCCATAAGGCTCAAAATCAATACATCATAAGTGCAATGCTTTCATGATGAAAAATGTTCATAATGTACTATTTTCAGGCCTGTTTCATGAACAGACCAAGGTATCAATGAATTAATGGTATTTCCAATGTTTTTCAATGAAAAAAATTACAAAAATATTTTTTAACCGAATGTTACACCTATCCAGACAAAGATCAAGTATATATTATATATAATATTAACTACTGCTTTATATATATACAACAAATCTATAATTACTCTGATTTGTGGAAACGTCGGTAGAAAAAATGAGTATCAAAATAGTGACTGAAAATTTTATATATTTTTTCTTCATGAACGTTGGATATGTCTACGAAATGGCGCCTGAAATTCCATCTCAAAAGAGCAAACGGTAGGCGGAATAGGAAAATGCAAGATTACATAAAACTCAACAAGGGCCAAAATATCTCGTAATCATGAAAAGATTACTTCATATGTAAGAGTAACGCAACAGTGTGTCTTTCAGTTGTTGTACAACGTCATTCTCCAATTCGTAGAAAACGAGATTGAAATCAATCAAAATGTATGTCACACAGGAAATATCGAGCAAAGAAAAAGGACGAATCGAATGATGTAGGTGGTTCCAGGAAGCGAAATAAAAGAAATAAGACTAATGAAATCATTAGGAAGACGAAGGGTTAATCTTATCGGTCACACTTGGAAGCACGATTGCTGGCGGAAGACACGAGATGGGGGGAAAACCTAGACAGGATGAGTTGCAGGGGTAACAATCCGGAAAAGATAAATGAAACACGTAATGGAAGACAAGAAAAACAAGAAATTCGACAAGAGAAAGGAATACCAATGGCAACAGAGTCAATGGAGCGTCGCAATTCAATTAAATAAGTCCAAAGATAAATGACTTTTATTAGTGTGTAATGAGAATAAATGCACCCAAAAATAGTAATATAACAATAATTGTCGGAGATATACACCAGAAACGGTCTCCATTTTAGTGTTACCATGTTTGTATATATATTGTATTTTCCAAATAAAATTACTCACAGAAATTGAGATGCCTGGAAAGTAATATAAAGATCTTTTGCTTAACATTTCAACTGCTGAGTCAAGTATATAAGTGAACCTGTTATTACTCTCTGTACCTCAGATGAATATTCAAAAATGAAATCAAAAAGCTGGATTATGATTTGGCTCTTTCCCGGCGTATAATAATAATGAGGTCTTCACAGGCTTTTTCATCAGGTTAGGTATTTGTTGGCCGACGTTTCGATGGCTACTTCCGCCATCAAAACGTCGGTCATCAACTACCTAATCTGGTGGAAAACCCGTGAAAGACTTGACGAAAACTGTATCTTTGGGTGTGTGTTTTTTCCGACTAAATCCTCGACAATTGCCATTACGTATTTTAATAGAGTGCTTAATGCAATATTTGAGATTATAAACGTTACTCTTAACGTCAAGTCAACCTTAAGTAGTTCCAATAACCACGTACATATAATAATCTGGAAATTCTTGATAGTTTCGAGTTGTAGAGATAATCATTACAGTTATTCTTGATATTTCATGACACACAAGCATGCATTTAAGGCACAAGACGATTAATTTAATTGTATCGCTAATAAACGTTAACTTGAAATATAAAAGTTATAGCGCATAAATACTTGACAGAGGCACTTTCTAAGAGAACTGTGAACATTTTCAGCGTTACGGTATACATAATTTATGAACTGAATAATTATTTCATGAATATTAGGACAACTTGGAAAATGTTTGTTCGGCAATTTAATGCTAGCAGAAATTTCGCCAAGAAACCACGATATTCGGACGAGAAGTATAAGTTGTTCTTTAAAGTACATTCAGTGAAAATAAAAACATATATTTATTATAGCTGGTTATTTTAAGTTAAAGTTCACGAAAAAATTCATAAAGTGAAGCCTCAAGCGTACTTTCCGGTTTAATTGAACATCTGATGTATGAACACCTGACAAAACAACCAAGGAGTAATTGAATATTTTCCTTCGTATTTCAAAAGACATGGAAGCGTAAATGATCCGTAATATTCGTCTATTCACGAATACATGCGCGATAATAATTAAACGCCAAATCACCCACATTTTTAGGACGTTCCTGAAAGCATTTAGGAAACAAAAGGTGCTCGCCAATACGGCTAGCTTCACATTTCACTTAAAATAAAAACTTACAGAACAAAGAAACTCGTTATGGGATAGTTTTCAAATTAATAGTCAATTTGTCGACATCGAATACAATTGTAATCCATGAGCCTCAAGGGTGCACTTCTGTGACGCATCAATTAGCCAACGGGACAACAGCAGAGTTTAATCATATTATTTTAGTAATTTCTTTGATTAAAATAAACGGACCGCATCATCAAGGGTACTCTCCAGGATTGACGTTCACGAATGAACCGTTGAGCCAAGAGTAAACTATTGAAATGCGAATATTAAACGCATAATTCACCACCAAATATATAACTTTATGTTTTTGCTAATTTACTCTACCAGATAACAGCGCCCTCAATTAACAACCAGCAAACAAAAGCCGACATAGCAGTCCACTGTGAAACGTATGACTGGAGATTTTGGAACGTTACTAATTAGTCTCTCAGCTTTAAGCAGCTTTGGGAAAAAATGCTTTAGCATATTAAATTTTCTCATATCAGAACAGCAAAAAAATACACGCGAAACCATTCTTCGGAGCTAATTACTTTTACTTTTTGCTGGCACCCGACCACGCCACCACTATTTGCAATCTCGGTGTGGAATAAGAAATATAAAAAAAGAATGGTGCCATCTGGCCCCTGAGGCATAACAATGAGTGGAAATAATGAGCGACATCAGCTAGCCTATCCCAGAGATGGGAGAAGACCTCTTTTGCGGCGTATTCCGACGAAACATCTCATATCCAGGGGAAAAAGGGAGGAGATGGAAGGGGAAGGGGATACCCTGACACGCCCTACGGCTGCTAAAAGGAAGGAAAAAAATACCCCCCCACTGTTCGTGTATATGATTTCGCAGAAATTGAATGACCAAGGTGGCGAATAAGAAATGGAACGCAGAAAGGAGCGTGGCGGAAGAAAGGAAGCCGTGAGAGGAGAGAAGAAAGGAGATGAAGCCGTAGATGTGAATGATAAAGGCGGAGAAAAATAAGGGAATGTAGGATGGAGAAGGGAAAGGGATGGGATTGCAGTAAAAATAGGGCGCTCGCGGAAAATAGCGGCACAGAGCAAGGTTACCGCTCACGTAGTTTAAGCGCGCTACATATCCGGGATCCTCGAGTTTGCTCCGGATTAAAAAGTTGTTAGCGCGGAAGAAAGCAGATACGGCATAAAATATGTAACGGGGTACTCAGCTGAGATAACATCCCGCTTTGTCATTTTCCAAATGCTTTCACCAAAACAAGACGGTGAGCGACGAAATTCCAGTTGCCTACAGACGAAGGTATAGAGCGTTCCTTCGCTTTAAGCTTTCACCCGGTTTTGATGATTGGGTCGAACGCGGCAGACTAAAAACCAGGCTTCAAACAAGAGGTAAGTTGTATTTACAAAGATTGGGGTAAAATTAGCCGTATTATTAAACACTTATAGGATAGTAGGGAGGTTCTTTTTCCACAGTTAAAATATAAGCACTCCAAAAGTGATTGCAAGAGAGATTATTGGAGTAGCTGATTTCGGTTTCAAAGTTCTTAGGACATCAACATACAAGCATAAGGAGATATGTGGTACAACAGCAAATGAAGGGAGGTTTTGATGAATTTTATGCACACGGATAACTTGAGGTAAGTTGACAGAAATATAATTTTACCTATAAATCATTGAACTTGGTCTCATTTTGAAGAAAAAGTCCTACCCTTTCGAAAAAATTAAAATATCAGCCCCTTACAGAACAACTTCCTGAGATTTTTGACGAAAAATACCATCCCTTTTATATGAAAAATGGTCTGTGTATGCACTAAAGAAAGACATCATTTTAGAAATGAGGACTTTCTAACTCCCAGATCTCATAAAAAAGCTGACAGTGAGTAGTTGTATATTTCTCATACTATTTTTTAAAATAAATCATATTGTCACCACCGTAATTTTTTCAGGATTACAAGAAACTTTCCGTTGTGAAGGAGTTTTAAACGCACCGTGCACAAAAAATGAGTCAAGTTAAAGACTTATGTTGTTATTTTTATTTAATAACTTACAATTTTAGTCATATCAAGGGCTATCTTTGCGCCAATAATAACGCAATATTTATTTCATGCTTACTACAACTGCTGAAATTATAACGGTAATTTAAATATGGTCTCAATTATGATTAGAGAACTATTTCGCTCAAACTACCCTAAGTATCTGACAAATTGTTTTTAGTATCTTCAATCGCAATATGACTCCATTAAAAATATTTTCGCGAGAAAAACTCGTTGGAGAAGAATGAATGAGATTTTTTCGTGTGCATTGAATTCATCCAATCTCCAACCCCTTTGAAATTGTAACACCTTGCTTCTTTGTAACGAACTCGGAATCATTTAGAGAGCAAAACAGCGCGTATTGGCACAAACTTTGTGGAACCTACGGATTTTCATATTTAAAAATAATAATTTTTACAACTTCCACACTTTTTTCCTCCCTAATGATGGCATTATGTGCTGACACCATGGTCGGGGACCAACATAAAAGTGTGGAAAATGCACAAGTGTTAATTTTCATTCTGAGGGGATAAAATACTCAATCCTCCATGATAAAATACTCAATCCTCAACCGCTCGACCTTCTAATCGTCTTCTACTAACCACTCTCATTCAAAGTATTTTTATGAAAAATTATCGTCCACGACCGTCAGCTAAACTCCATCGGCGATCTCATACGTTGAAGGCGGGCTAGAAGGTGAACGAAACGCTGCCTTCAACCGGAAAAGAATCGGTCCGAGTGAACAGGAACGGCCAACATCCATCGGGGAAAGGAATTTTTTTATTATTTCTCCGAAGCGTAGGAGGGGAATTGATGATAAGGCGGGACTTGGGTGAAGTTTGGAAGATTGCTGGAAGAAGGGGCAGAGTGCGTAAGGAGGGGACGTTCTTTCCCCGTGACGTGGAAGTTCAGGCAAAAAGAGGCGAGCCTTGGCGATCAGAGATAAAGGAAGGGTCGGACGAGAAAGTGAGGATATGAAAGGAGAGAGCAGAAAAGGGCGTGGCAGAGGATTAAGGAAAAGGGAGTGACGAGAAAAATGGGAAGGATGGACGAAAATACGGTCAAGATCGACGAAAGAAGAGCAATTTAAACGAGGAAGGTGGTCGGCAGTACTTTTATTCGCGCGCCAACATCATATGAAACTTTTCATGAGAAAAGAGTTTAAAAGCATCCATTAAAATTTAATCATTATATCTTATATATTAAGTTACCTAATTTATTTACTTATTTTGTTAACTAATTTAAAGTTATTGAACTATTAAACTATTGAAAACGACATAACAGCAAGTGAAAACATTCATGCTGAGCGTAGCACTCTATGGATTGTACGCTTGGACCATTGGAAAAGCTAACCAGGGGGGTCATTCTGTAACTCCGAACCGATCGGTACGGGAGCCTTTTCGTCAGGTGGGACGTCATACCGACTACCGTGGTATTCTGTATGAAACCGATCAGTGTGCCGAGGAGCTTCCGTCAGGAGATCGTACCGACACGTAAAAGCTGTCGGTACCGAGGGTAATGAGTCGGTTTGCTTAAGAGACACCGTAACAATTTGACAACGTATTTAGGTTTATGTCTGAAATAGGTTTATTTGAGGCTGGTAATACCGATATAATTTATTCACAGGATTAATAGAGATATTATATGTAATACACAAGTTGAAATAATGATAATGAAAGTGACGGCCTAAAAGAAAAACCTCAAAACAACTAGGATTCCGATGTGTAGCATTGTATTGATCGCTTGGCGCCTCAAAATTTTTTACTAATTGGCGCTATCAAGTACATATACAGGCCAATATTTTGCCTATGAAGCGTGTTGGATTACCTTATTATAGTACTTGCAATTAATTCCTAGAAAATCCTTTGCAACAAATGTCAGTAATTATTGCGGATAAATATATATTCTCAAATTGGAAATTTTACCCATATGGTCTAATTTTGTTTATTCAGCCACACATGAAACCCACTTATACACACTACAGTAGTTTATTATTTGAGAAAATAGGCTATATCGTGAGATCTGTGCTTTTATTGGCGTTTTTTTTCCGCTTCAGTCCCTGTTTTCACAACTCAACTAAACATTTTGAAGCACCTTTTAAACTGAACTGTCAATTATCACTATACCTCAATTAATTTGGATTAATACATAAATACTGCCAATAGTGTAACACATTCGAACAACAAAACTTCCATTTAAACCACGAGAAACGTTCCTGCACGGTGTAATATGCTAATAACTGGGAATTAGGTTGTTACGGAGAAGCAAGCTTCAGCGAAACTTAAGGGCTCCTGACATTAATTAATATATATGTGTACTGACAATGACATACATGCAACAACAGCAAAGCAAGGAAGTGTTCAACGACATACTTAGCGGCACCTCCACTTCATTTTCTCCCATATAGTTTTTAATACTATTCATTCAAGTCATTTTTACATTCAACTTCGTTCCACGAAGACGCTAAATGAATGTTTAATGGCACGAGTGCGCAGCATTACCATTGCTATACACACGAATAAAGCATGTAAAGGCGAACATTTCATAATCACCCCACAAATATGGACTACATGGCCATTCTATATTTATGATAATACTGTTCAATTAGTTTCAACTGTTAATTCGCACCATCTTTCAAAGGTTTGTACTCCACACGGAGGCCACTTCTGCGGCTAGAAATACCAAATATATACAACGCGATAAACTGTCTGCTTTCCATCACGCGCGCTAATTTGCACATAAATATAATGAATTAATTGACCAATCATATTTCTACATACATACAATCATAACACATTAGTTCTCGTTGCACCGAACATCTCTTTGGAAAATGTCATGTTCATAAATAAGCTACTTGCAATGTACTTGAAATATGAAGCACTTTTCTTATTGCACAAATATACATTGTCACGCACTCCATTCACAGAACTTTATTATCCTCCTCCTTTCGAAATTGCTGTTTGTGAATGACTTTACTTTCGACATTACTGAGTCTGTGTATTATAATATTTGTCACTGGATGTTGTTTTGGTTGATACCCACGAGAGCACTATGCGGCTTCATTT
Source organism: Ceriagrion tenellum (assembly GCA_963169105.1). NCBI lineage: Eukaryota > Metazoa > Arthropoda > Insecta > Odonata > Coenagrionidae > Ceriagrion > Ceriagrion tenellum. The sequence continues at coordinate 72,480,462 of OY720634.1, forward strand.
AGTCATTTGTTTGTTCTATCGTCTCTATTGGTTGAAATGGACCATGTGACCCTCAGCTTCGGCAACACTCGGAAAATTGGGAGGGAGGGGTATCTTGAGAGGGAGGAGTTATCAAACCGAGTGGAACAGCGCCCGACTCGCCCGAGAAAGCTCCATCGATGAGGGGACCCCGATGGGGACCCTGTCGGTACGGTATTCATGCCGTCGGTAGGCTATCGATCGACACGGAACCGATGAAATACAGAATGACCCCCCAGAACAGACTAGAAGCCTTCAAAGCCTGGTTCTGAGGAGAACGCTAAACATAAAACGGACAAATGAAGTAATGAAGTGTGCAATAGAGCAGAGGAGGAAAGAACCATATGGAACACCATAAAGTAAAGAAGAACAAGTTGGATTGGACACACCCTAAGTCAAAATGGGTTTGTGAAGAACATAATTGAAGGTTCAAGAGGAAAAAGTCCCCAGAAGAAGACCCAGAAATAAGTTCATGGACCAAATAAAAAGAAAAGTACTTAGGAAAATATAGCAGGAAGAAAGACTAGGAAGAAGGACTAGCATTAGATAGGGAAGGATGGAGGGCTGCAGTCAACCAATCTTAGGATTGAACAACCAATAATGAAGTAAACTATTATTTATCATAAGAATTTTGGAAGGATTTTCTGATGAAAAAGAAAACGAGAATTGCTACTTTGCTCTGGTTTGGCCACACGTCTCGAGCAATTGCAGGAAGCATTTAAAGTTCACGTGAAGTTTAATTCACTCTGCGGAAGGATTTAAAGCCTAAATTAAATAAAAAAATGAAAAGGTAACTTGGTACGATCCCACACTTTAATTTCTCTCACCGACCCAGGTTCATTGCTCCTGCCTAGCAGCTGACTGTGACCTCGCCCTGAACAAATGAATCTTCAGGGAGGAAACAGATAGCAACTGACATCATATCAACGTTTTCATCTCAGCAAGGACAACGACTTTGGACCGAAACAACATTACAGACCACCCGCTGTGTTAAATCTTCATTTCTGAATGCTGGCCTAATAATTACAAAAGCAGATAAATGAAACAGTGTAGTGATTTTGTGCGGAGTTAATTACGCGAATAAGAGTGAAGCTTTTCTAAAGAAAGACGATTTCGTTGTGCTTAAGAAAGACCCAACAGTGATGTTCCAAAAGCGTCTAAAAGATGCAATGTCAAAGTGTGGTGAGCATCAAAGATAAGTGGAAATTAGCAAACGTGAACCCCATGCTGTCTCGATTCTTCAGATAACCTAAGACTCACAATCCCGATACCCCAATCTGTCCCGTAGTATTCCATATCACTTTCCTCTGCCACAAAGTAGCGGTGAAAGAGAACAAAACTGATTAAACCTTTGCAATGTCCACTGGATTTTTTATTGGTACGACGCGTTTCGACGCTTATGCGCCATCTTTAGGTACCAGGACCATCAGGTATGCACCATAATCAGAACATTGCAAAGTTTTAGTCAATTTTATTCTCTTTACCAAAGATGTCCCACAACATCTCGCCGGACTTTGTCCAGTTTATAAGTGGTGGTGAAATCAAATAGCCAACTAATAAACTACTAGGAATTCAAATTCAAATTTAACATGAAAAAACTCGCTAGAACATGTGAACAAAATTTTCACAGTAAATCTGCTACCCAATGCTGTCATTTGATACAACTAATTTGTTTTCATATTTACTGGGAATAACACAGAAAGGAGTAAGGAGTGAAAACCACAGAAAATCAAGATTTGGAATGGCAGTGAGTGATGATGATGAGGGTTTTATCTACTTACAAAAGAGCGCAGGTACTCGCCAGCGTATAATTTCCAACAAAAATTACATGCTCACAAGCAATAACAGCGGGAGCATTGCACAAAATTAACGAAGCGCACTCCGGGCATACTATATTATACTTAATTGATTTAAGAGCTAGATATAAAACAAAGTTTTAACTGTCATTTTCCGAGTGAATAATCGAACTCAATTATGCTATTCCGATGAAATTTCGCCACTATATTTAAGGTATGCGGATGGAATACGGAAAAATAATACGGGCAACATATATAATGAAAGCGGGTAAACAGAGAGAACTAGATAACTGGATTTCAGGTAGTTCGCTGCTCTAAATACAGAATTCAGCAGATTTCAGCTCGCATACGATAAATTTGCAAAAAAAAAGAAAATACTAAAGCACGAAGCTATGATTCAACGTCAGAGCCGATAAATTACATTTTGAGGGAAAATTCAACTCGATTAGAAAATCCACCGGCATAATTTTCAGCCGAGTCTGCGGCTGAAGAAATCGTCCCTTAGTTGTCACCATTTTAAATTCTGTGTAAATTTTCACTCTTTCATATGCAAATGAGAGGGAAACAATACTGCGAAAGGTAAAAATCAGCTAAATTATAACCAGTCTAAACTAGAAAATATTACCGAGATTCTAGTTGAAAGAGAATTCATATGATTCGTAAGTGGTATAAAAATGGACAAAATAGCCAATACCACTTTACACTGACAGGCTCTATTTCATGCCTATATAAAGCGAGGCCGCATACCAATGCATCAACTACGACAGAGTACGCAAAATTAATCCTGAGCGATACTTTGGCATGAATTGACCCATTACCCATCAAAACCACCGATAAAATCCAAAATTAACTTGGACCAAATTTGCAGTAGTAGCACTATATCACTCCATGGCTGGGCAAGTTCACAAAACCTACTCAGAGCATTTTCATGCGTTGCCAAGCTACAGAGTTGATGTATGCTTATCGTAAATTTGCATATAATTTTTCTGATGCGGAATAGCACTCTCGTGAATACGAAAGCACTGATTAGTAATAAATATTTAATTCGAACCGTACATCACAAGAAACTTCAATTTTGAACTACGATTTTTACAGTTCACAATTTCTTTCCCCCAATATGCCCTTCCTATTCTAATTTCCCCATCCCCTCAAACACAAAAATGAGCGAGGATACAATGGAAGATGAAAATTTTTCATGAATATTTTTTTATCGGGACACCAGCTATCCACAGTGCATTTCCCCAACATAGCAGGCAAACGCCGCATTGGTTCTCCATTGATATGCAATTTAGTAACTTGTGCAGGTCGGTGCAGAGTAAACATTTGATTAGCTCGCAAAAGTGGACCTACGATACGAATTGGGAAAATGAATCCACACTGGTTTCATGCGATCATCTAGAATCTCGACAAATGAGTTCTACCACAAATTAAAGCATGATAAATAATTTATTAATGACTAGTTATCATTCCATTTCAAGTCAAAAGCACTGCCAAAATAATGAGAAGGTTCATGCAATATTGCAAAGTTCATATTGAAACTTGATTGGTCACCAGAAATGGGCCAGGATATTCAACATTCGGCGAGCTGCATGCACCTTTAGTCCCATTTGCCGCGAATCTTATTATGCCGGTGCAAACGTTAAGACACATGGAGCCCGCAAGGCTGAGATAAACAGACCCGGGAGTCACCCGGTTTATGGCGGCCATTCCGCTGGCATAATACGTGAATACGAGCCACAGTATGTGGAGATAGAAGATATTACAGACTACGAAACGAGCAACAGAACACATTGACGTCAGTTGTTATATTTAAGAAATTCAGAGTTGATAATTCCAACTTATTGTTCTTTTGCAATACCTGGAAAAGGATAACACCGACGAAAGGCATAATTAAGCTCTGGTTACTAAATGAATACATGCAATGAGGATATCAGAGGATTACTCTTGAACCTGTAGTAATCATGTAGAGGGATAGACAATTTTCGCCTAAAGATAGCACACATTGGAAATTGGCTTGCGAGATGATAGAAAAATACAAAATCCACGGATACAACCTAAAAATAAACATGATGATGGAGTTTACAGAGAATTAAACCCCACAACGTGTAAAATTTCCACATAAGGGTGGAGGCTAGCCACAACCCTTCGACTCCCACCCGGAAAACTGATTAAGCTTGGGAAAAACTGGTCATGTCTAAATGCTCCTGGAGTGATGTGGTGACAAAAGACAAGTAAAAATAAAACGCATTCTAATTATATCAAAAATGAATTGAAATATAAGGAAGGTGTAGTAGAATACGAACATTAGATAAGGCACTTAAATGAAGAGAGAGAGGTAAAACGAGAAATAATGCTGATCTAAACAAGGAAATTGAAGAGTAGCAATGATCCATAAAAGAAAACCTAACCCAGCTCGTAGGTGACCAAGCAATAACAATGCAATGAGAAGAAAATACGGGGAAAACGAAAGAAGAAATTTCAACATCGATGACTGCACTATGAAAAAATGAGCAACTTCCACTGTGATAATATTTATTTCGACCAAATTCAGGTTTAGTTCAGTCAGCACCAGAAGAGGCTGTAAAAAGCGAAACTGATCGTAATAAATATTATCACAGTAGAAGTTGCTTATTTTTTCATAGTGCAGTTATGTTCCGTTTCATGTCTTTCAAGCCTAAAACCACAGATTATGTTCAACATTGATGTGTGATAAGTAAGCAATAAAATCATTTTGCGTCACTATTTAGTTGATTAATATAGTAAGTTTTTAAATAGTGGCATATTAAAAATTAAGTGAATGAAGGTGATCCTATGATGGACTTTTTTTTCAAGTGTAGGCTCCACTCAGACGATCATAGATGACAAAAGGCAACGCTACCTTCCGGCATCTCCGGCAAGAGATCCTTCGCATTGTTGCTTCCCTGAAGTATCGAACGCCGATTCGGGCAAGCAGTGGGATGGGGGAGAAGATGGAATCTCTCGTCTCAGATTGGCACTGCGGGTCCGATGCTGGAGGGGAGGCGTTTAAATTCCGCAGAGAGAGAGATTTCCCAGTCAGGGGACTTGGGGGAGGGGGGGTAGAGACGGGGGAGTGGGGGAGAGCACCTATAGTTTTATATAACGCCCACACACATTGGATCGCATCGCGTTGGTTATGAATGCGCCTCGGCGTGAGAAGATCCGACTAACCAACCAACCTAAAACCCTCGCTCTTCCATTCCCCATTCAGCAAGAAACCTTCCCCGCTCCAGGGGATGCGTAAATCCAGCGCTCGAATCACTTCGGCCTCCCTCTCAGCAATCCCATCGCGAGATGCTGTGAGATAGGAAATAAGACTCACGTGGATGGAGAGGCTTGGTGGAATAGTTGGGACGAGTTAAACCGTATATAATATAAATGAATAGATGTAACCATAAGGAGAGAGATAAAGTTTAAAATGTTAAATCGGCCGGACTGAATGGATTTTTATGAGCTGAATACATTTTAATGAAGAGGTACTTTTATGGTGATAAAAATGCAATGACTATATATTTCTCATTAATTTTGAAGCCAACTATAGAGGATAACGGGAATTGCCACAGTAATTCCTTTACGTAGTAACCCACAAAGGCACATAAGTGGGAAATTCCACATAGGAAAATTCATTTGTCTAAGAGAGCGAACGCTTCATCTCATTGTATTCAAACACGGACTAGCACGGATTCCAGGATATTAAGCCGAATACTTCAGTTAGTTCAGCCATCTAAGCGTCCTTATCCCCTTTGGATATATCCATATCTAGGATAAGAGTCCAAGGTAATGAGAAGATGAACGTCAGAATCAGGCTAGGAGGTGCATTCAAATCCCATAAATTGATGTCTTAAATGATATATGTTACCCTACACAAGGCATACAAAGGTCGGAATAAAAACGAATCATGAGAAAATACGGTTAAACAGATGAATTCTTGATTTCCAAATTCAGCGCATCGATAATAATATAAAATAAGAACCACCATCCAAAGGCTTCTCCAGTGACATCCCACTACTTTCTTATTCATAATTTCATTTTTTTTGGTCAACGTTGATGACATACCTCATACTGGAGGCTGGTTGGGGAATATGTACAATGACTGAGTCCCAAGGTCAAGATAGTAAGAAAGGTTTTGAACGATGAACATAGGAACGGGCGCACATGAAGGGCTTCGGTTTGCTCCGCAGTAAACGCACTCCCAAACGATATTCCAAATTAGTTTCACTTATTTCAAAGCACTCTGAATGCCACCCAAATTAATTCATCTATCCCATTCCCCAGCACATCAAACACTCCCTTCTATTCCGGCTTTCTTTCCCTTTAACCGATTCATATTCCGCCATATTTCCTGTTCCATACATTTTGCTTGCCACCTTTTAATTTCCTACCGCGGTCTCCTCACGCACCTACACGCCTAGCCTAAATCTTCATCATTTTCCCGAGGCGCTTCATAACTAAATCCTTAAAAATCACCATAATGGCGTAAACTGAAGAACACGGCAACACAACTTACACAAGATAGCAGCGCAGGGTCACCATCGTCTGCAAAAAAACAGGCCTATCGTGCCACAAGAGGCTTTCTACTCTCCTAATTCTTTTCGGTTGATGATTCGGCATGACTCACGAAAGTTTTTGAAAATTGCGTCGTTATGGAAAGATGAGAAAGTTTCTGAGGGAAGTATAATTTTGTACATGGAGGATGATTATAGATATTTCTGTTGTAGGCATTGGCCATCTCTTGAAAGGTCTTCAGGTATTGCGTCCCATCCGATGGGCGAAGTCGTGCGCTTTCAATCATTTCTGCATGTCGCTATGATGGAGATGAGACTTTTGCTATTTACTCTCATAAACTTCTGAGACTCAAACCCTAGACCTCAGAACAGGAAGCTGGTACTCATACCTTCTGAGATACTCTAGTTTCACGTATAGGTACTAATGAAGTTTAAGCCAGATATTTCAATACAATAAGTTCTATGAATCTTTCTCTTTCTAATTACAAAGGCATCATGTGTCTAATGATGTACAAATATCAGACATTGATGGACAATTTTTCCAATCAGAATATGTGTCCCGTGGAATTTGGGTATGACTGTGTTTAAAATCGAATTTTTTACAAAATCGAAATGAGAAAGTCCTGACGAACGTATTGCTTAAGAGATGTAAAGGTGAGCATTTTCTGTATTTTTCAATTATTGGTAAAATAGAATTTAAGCCTCTCCGTAATGCACTTACATTGTGGCAAAAACACCTAAGTGATGGTTACTTTTCCAGCATACGGTGTGAAAAATAGAGGTTAAGCACAATTCAGAAATGCATGTTTAACTAATTACGGAGAACTCCAGTGATTATAACATATTTTTGGCCCCGTACAAGGTAAAATCTTTACTTCAAACTTTTTAATGTGGCCAAATTTAAAATGAAGTTGAAATTTGGTCTCTATTATTACTTGACTAGAGAAAAGTCTCACGAGAACTACTTTTAACCAAAGAGAAAACAAAGAGGAGGACTCCGCGTGGAATTCAAAATTTAGCTACGTCCCCCTCCACACCTGAGGCAGGAATCGTGTGAACCCCCCCTCAACCTCCACGCCCCCACCGTCAGCCGTGATTATCTAATCAAGGCCACCGTCGTTAACCACCTTCGCAGAGGAGATGATGCAAGCGAGGAGAAAAGGCCATTGAGGGAAGGCGAGTGGGCGGATTCGCAGGGCTGAACTGGCAAGCGGAGGCGGGCGGAGAGAGAGGGAGGGAGGAAAGTTTGCGCGCGAGAGTGGGAGGGGGAGATTGGAAGAGGAGGGAATCAGGGGATGAAAGGAGGGAGGAGATGTGAATCCCAGCGGGCGTTACGTGTACGGATGCCGAAATGGCGCCATTTGACGCTCGACTCGCGGGAGGGAGAGAGAGAGAGGGGGAAGAGGTAGCGCCGGAGGAAGGGGAAGGGGTTGGGACAGTGGAGGAGGAGGAGGAGGTGTGGTGGGAGGATAGCAGGAGGAAGATGGGAGGAGGGCTGCAAACGGAGATATCCGTGGAGGGAGGGCGCGATGGTATGGTTTCTCGACAGAATGGCGGACTGGCCTGGGTTGTGAGAGAAGTGTAATGCAGACTGCGGACGCGACGCTACCAGAATACCTAGAGGGGCGGGTGGGGAATCGAGGAGCCGCTGGGAAGGCGAATGTTTTCACGGGCCCCACCCGAACCAAACACAGCGATCCGACATCAAATACATTGGAGAAGAAAAAAATAGGGGGAGCGACCGATGCATTGACACGAGGGCGAAAGAAAATGGAAAGTGAAGTTTCCAGAGAGTGATTCACTGATTTTTTTGGAAAGAAAAACTCTTGTAGTGCTCTCTTTCAGGAATAATGAAGTTCCCCCATTAGATTACGTGGTCAGTCAAAAAATGGCTCCCATTTTTTTTCTCCTTAAATGAAGTTAGTTGAGTGAAAAATTGAATTTTGCGCTATTCCTGAAACCTAAAAATCCACTGAAGTAGTAAATTTCGGCGTCATCAGGTGGCAGCACTGCAGTCGTTTGTAAAATGGCCGACATCGGTGTTCGTGTTAAACAGCGTTCTGTGACTGAAGCAGAAGGTGAAACGCCAATGCACATTCATGAAAGACTAAAAAATGTGTACGGTGACGCAACAGTGGATTGGTACGCAGCACTATTAGACGATGGGTTCGTCGCTGTAACGAAGCTGTAGGGGAAACACCGTTGGCTGGCGACAAGCAGGCCGGTGACTGCAGTGACTTCACGTAACATTCAGAGAGTCGATGACATCATTCGTGGTGACCACCGGATGACTGCAGATGAATTGTGTCGCACTCTCTCCCTCAGTAAAGGCAGGGTGATGACGATTATTCAACAACTGGGGTACTCAAAAGTTTGTTCAAGGTGGGTACCAAGAATGTTAACCGGCCACAATAAAGAGACAAGAAAAACAATAGCCTCCCAACACTTGAAGCACTTCCGTTTAGAGGGAGAGGAGTTTATCGTAAAAATTGTGACCGGAGACGAAACATGGGTTCATATTTTTGAACCTGAATCAAAGAGGCAGTCAATGTAATGGCATCACACAAACTCACCGATTGAGAAAAAGTTCAAAACTGTGCAATCGGCAGGGAAATTTATGGCGATAGTGTTCTGGGATGCAGAAGGTGTGATTATGGCTGATTTTTTGGAGCAGGGATGCACCATAAATTCTGTCCAATACGTCATATCCCTCAAAAAGCTTAAATAACGTCTTCAGCGAGTTCGCCCAACGAAAGCTATGGCGGATGTTCTTCTTTTGCATGACAATGCAAGACCACACACCAGTCGTCACACCACTGATGAGATTGTGAAAATTAGATTGGAAGTCTTTCCTCATCCCCCATACAGCTCTGACCTGGCACCATCAGACAACCATCTGCTTGGGCCGCTAAAAAAAGCTCATAGTGGGATTCACTTTGTAGATGAGGAGGCCGTGAAAACCTCCGTGCGTCAATGGCTTAGGAGGCAGGGCCGTGCTGTTAACCACGCTGGGATACATGCCCTTGTTAAAAGATGGAACAAAACTGTGGAAATGGATGGAGATTATATTGAAAAATGACAAATTAATCAATGTTGTGGTTTTCATCCTATGTAATTGCATTTGAATTTTTTGACAGTTAAAAGGAGAAAAAAAGGGAGGCATTACTTTTTGACTGACCCACGTAATTAGAATAGAGAAGCTGCCAAATCAGGTAGAAAATAATATTCTCCAGCTATTACATAATGACTTTTCGGAAAATAGTTACCTTCGTTTTTTAAATTAATTTTGATGCGAACGTCATACTGTTCCGCGGGCGCATTTATATAATGGTGAACGGGACTGTAAGGTAAATTTTCGTAAGATTTTACCCGATTTTTACAGTGGCTTTCTGTAATTTCCCCCCCCCCATCGCTTCTATACAGTTCTTTTTGCCCATCAATTAATAAACTGAAAAGCACCAGAGGCAACTGTATGAAGAAAACGGTACTGAGAAGTAAAATCCCCTGAAATTTATCTGATTCCCCAAGAATCGTTCTAAATGAATTCATTTTTAACACAGCAATTCTTTCGAGGGAAAATTAAATTTTCATCGATTAGACGAAATACAGCGAAGGGGAAATGACTGAAAATGTGAAATTCTCATGGAGAAACTAGATTTACAGATATTCTCGTTTCTTCTGTGAATTTTGATTTACTCCTTTACTCCTATTGTTTTTTTTAGCTATTTTTCCGATCAGTGCAGCTATGAATTTACGCAGAGTAAACAAGCAATGGATTTCTACATCTGCATCATACTAATACACCGGTGGTATCACAGATGAGTTTCGGTTTTCGAGTTACAATACAACGGTGGTAATTGTTTTTTCGTTTTATAGGTAACGTTTAGAATTCATCACGGAGTACATATTTAGACCATTGATCAAGTCGTAAATTTTACGCAGGGTCTTAAATGCCGGCGAACTGGTATTGGCTTCAGTCCATTGCCATAATAAATCTAAAGCATTATCTGCATACTTCCAAGCATGCCACCACAACGCCGAGATGCAGGCTAAAGTAGGTCAGGAAAATAGGATAAGAGAAGAGAGGAGATCGGATGAGAGAACGGATGTAAAGGAAGCTTTGTTTCGGTTCATTATAATATATATTCATCAACACTAATGTGGATTAATGGGTCATGGAAGAAAGTAATTAATCTTGTTATATTTTAAGTGAATCTCATTTTAATTTACAATTAATGGTAGAACATCTGAAGGGAGTTGTGAGGCTAGGATAACATCTTCAATGCTGCGTGAATCAACGTATGTAACATCCCTGTATGCACCCCTGTATGTAACCAAATAAAATTCATTCCAGACGCTCTACCAATATATCTCTCACAATCATCAATTCTTCAAGCTTCTCAACACCTCAACACTCTTAATCCCCACTCTTATACTTCTTTCCGTATTGCACGAAGTTCTCCCATCCATCGTACTCATAAACAACCAGTTATCAACATTCAAGTTTTAAAACCATTTCTTCCACCTTCTTTGAATTTAGTTTGAAATTCAGCTCACAGGTGTTCCTCCACGTGTTGCCCTTTGGTAACAACAGTTTCTCCAGCCATCCGGCAGGTGACTTCGAGTCTTAAGTGTCAATGTAGCTCATGGGACACTTCAGACCCTGAGACGCCAGCAGGATGGCTGGAGACACTGTTGTCACTGAAAGACACCACGCGGAGGATCATTCGAAAACTGAATTTCAAAAAGCTAAACGCCGCGGAAACCTTCGTACCTCCTTTGTATTTCCCTACCCTTTGGGCCGCTTTACCTGCTTCTTCTCATGTTTTCCTCTCCATCCAGGCATATTTTTCCAGCCTTCTCCAAACTGATATCTCAACAACTTCTGAATTACGCTCAATCATATTTCTCATAGACCAAGTTTTTGAACCATGCAACAATACACATAATATTTTATTGCAGAAACAGTGAAGCATCATAGGAAGAACAGGATAGAGGAGGGGCTTTCATTTAGAATAATGTTGAGTATTCTTCAAGTAGTTAGCCACAAAGCATAGTACAAGACGAATAAAAATATTATATAGCTGAATCATGAGCTACGACAATAATTAGGAATGCTATCATAAGGCAATGTATAATTTTCATTGCATTGAATTTTTAGTACCACAAGTTTCATCACTGGAGGAGGATACTGAAGATAAAAATGGACGGTCAAAATAAGAAATGATACAGTGTACAGAAGAGTAGAAGAGGAAAGGACAACATGGAACACCATACAGAAAAGAAGAAACAGATGGATTGGACACACCCTGAGACACAAGGGTTTGTGAAGAACATAGCTGAAGGCAAAATAGAGAGAAAAGTCCCCAGAGGAAGACCCAGGAATAAGTTCTTGGACCAAATAAAGAGAAAAGTACATAGGAAGAGATACCAGAAGGTAAAGAAACTAGCATGAGATAGGGAAGTGTGGAAAGCTGCAGTCAACCAATTTTAGGATTGAACAACCAATGATGAAGAAGTTTCATCACAAAGGCGTCAGATGGTCGGGTACCTGTGGATAATGCCTATGCGTTAATAACGACAGTACCGAATAAAATATTTTCAGTGAAACTCATAGGCCTCTATATGCCACTCAAATAAAATTGATGCATTGATGAAATTTCGCATGCACGAGGCAGAATTTATTAACTTGGTGAAAGATTTAAAGTAGAAAAGACTCATTTTAGTGCTGAATAAATGTGAGAGAAACAGTGAAATTGGAAATCAGCAAAATTCAAGGGAAAGTCACAAGAGACAGGTATTTTCCAAGATTAGAATCGTAGATTTGTATTCAAGGTATACCATACACTTCTTACGTATTCTCTTTAGGGCAAATGTTTACATATATTTTCACCAGATATATCGAATTTACGCAGATTTATAGATTTCCCAAAGTTTTTACGGTCTATTCTCCAATCAGCAACGTCCCCGAATTTCCCATTACATTTGGTATTTCCAGGTCATTTATTTCCTTAATAGCTTCAACTACATATTCTTATAAACATTTTTCTGTCAATCTAAGAGAAAAGACCCACTAACTTACGGCAATGGGGAATAAGCAAACAGTGATAATCAGCTTGGCGCCTGGAGAAATTTTCGATGACAGCGGGGTGTTTCCATGGAATTTCCAGGATTCAGGTTAATTTTGGCAACGCTTCCGTCATATTTATCTGAGTTCTCTGGACTTTTAAACATTCCCCAAGAATCTCTTGATTTGATCCGACACAATCCTGAATATTAATAATTCCCCAAGGGACCAAATATAGAGGTAAGTGGAGAGAAAGGAGCACGCGGTTATGATCCATTGGGCTTTCCCCTTTAATCCTCCAAGTCAAGTTTCTCCCCAATCGTGTATCCCCATTCCACCCTACCATTTCAACTTTTCTACCTTAATCTCATCCAATTCCTTATTTCAAATTTCCTTTAGCCAAGGAAACTCGGATAGGAAAAGAAAAACCGTTCCATTCAAACTTTCAGCATTTATAGAACTATCAGCCGATTCAAGTTCATTTAGTATCAAGTGTTACATCACCATTAAGAACCTGAATTCAGTCACTCATTTAATACTATATTCGAACACGAGATAAAAGGTTTGTTGCTGAACAAGTTGTTTGAACTGTTTACAAATTTTGAAGAAAAAACTTCGAAAAAAGTGAGCAACTCGTCATTTCGGTGAAAATGAGAAGTGATTTATGGTTGTCTTTGTCTGGAATTTAGGAAAGTATTATTTGTGGGTCTAATAATAAAATTAAATGTAGCTCATATTAGTTTCATAACTATTACACAATTACATCAATGATTTCGAGCAAATGCGTAAAAATTACTGCTTATCTATCAATTGAAAGAAAGAAAGAAAGAAAACGATTTTATTGTCCTGGGACAAAGTCCCTTAGGACATTGAATTAGTTTACATGCCTTTATGAGGAGTGGAATACAAAGACAAAATACAAAGCCTTACAAAAAAAGGAAAACAAACAAACAACTTTCAAGTCAGCAGAGAGATATAAAATGAGCGAGGTAAATGAAAATGAAAAATTAGTCTCAATATCAATAATCGAAATAATATGTAAAAACAAAAATGTACAATCTGTAACACCTATCAATGAGAAAAAATGAAAATCAAACAAACGAATATTTAATAAAACAGAAAAACAGCAAATGGTTATAGTGAACGAGTAGCATGCAACAATATCATCTCATACAATTTGTCTTCTCATATAGAGGCGAGAGAACATTTGGGAGACAGAAAGTCAGCCATAATCCTTTTAAATTGTGAGACATTCCTAGAAAATTTAATACTATCAGGCAACGAGTTCCATAATTTACAGGATGAGATGTGGAATGTATTTTCATATTTTGTTGTGCCGTATTGGTGGATGTAAAATGTTTTTGTTATACGGGTCGATTTCTTGTTAGTTTGGGCATTAAAAATCAAGTTTTCATATAATTAAGAAGGGGTTTTCGAGTTCAGTGCTTTGAATAACATTAAGGCCTTTTGAATTGTTTTTCAGTGAATTCTCTTCAATTGGTGCTAAAGATGCATTTCAATGATTCCCAGCAACAATTTCCAGTCCAATTCAGCTGTTTCCGCTAATTAATTTTATTTCATCCTGCAGTTCACATCTCAACCTACTTCCCTCGAAGTCCAGTATTTTTATAGCCGCCACGCGCTTCTTCATCAAATCACCTCTAATTACCTGCAATATCCATATACTCATCTTAAACTCCAGTTCATCAACCAAATTATCCATCGGCTAACTTATCAGCTTCCGACCAAAACTAGATCACGTCTTAACTTTAAAAATAAGGTAAGTACAAGATCAACATTTAGTCCTTTCATTGCAAGATATCTTAAGCTGGTAACTGATATGTAAAACGATAATTTAAAACGAGAAGACACAAATTCTGGGAAAAAACCGGCTCTTTTTCCCCGGGAGTTCTTCCTGGGGAATACTCAGTATGAAAAATTCTCCGGTTTGCAGCCGGGTAACGGTTCTGAGCAACACCGACGTTTGGACGACTTAATCTGTCATAATCTTCAGGGTGAATCGTTTTTCCAGAATGAGCACCACACATATCTCACAGCCAGTAGGGCTAAAATGAGGGCATAAATGTGGAACATATGTGGAGCAGACTATGTCATCAAAACGTCAACTCAGTGCAGTTCAACTGAAACTGAAACCCGGAAACTCTACATGAAAGAACTGAGCCAAATAAATACTATGCCCAACGGTGTGAAATTTACTATTCAAGAGAGTGAGCAAATACCAAATTCTGTCTGATATAATAAATAAATATAATTTACTATCAAGTAGTAGTAGTCAAAAAACTTCTACACATCTACGGATTAAATAGCCCTTCATTCCAAAATGGTAAAGAATTAGGAGATTATTGTCAGAAGCCTTAAGCTTCAAACTCCGCATATTTTAGCCTTAATAGAGGAAAGAAAAATTAAAAACACACGGTAACCACAGTTGAATGCCTCACGTTTTCTTTTCAATAGTGATGCAATAGTAAAACAAGATGGATTGGACACATCCTGAGACAGTGAATTTGTGTAGAACATAGTTGAAGGCAAAAGTGAGGGAAAATATCCTAGAGGAAGACCTAGGAATAAGTTCATGGACCAAATAAAGAGGAAAGTACATAGGAAGAGATACCAGAAGGTAAATAAATTATCATTAGATAGGGAAGAGTGGAAAGCTGCAGTCAATCAATATTAGGACTGAACGACCAATGAATGAGTTAACTTAGATATCGGTTGTTATTAACACAGCATACTCATAAAGACCTCACGGGTTTCAGGGTCATATCCCAAGGGTTTTGACTAGCACGGTCAAGAGCAAAACCCGCCCCTTCAAACCTTCAATTTCTCACGATCCTACTGCAGACTCCCTTTCTCTCTTCCGCCGGCGCCATTCTTATCAACTCTTTCACTCACGTCTCCTCGCACCCCGCCTCTATTACAACCCGATGCGCATCCCACTCTCTTTCCGTCTTATCTCTTCCTATTCCCTTTCTCCTGCCATCTCGTTTCCCTCACTTCAATCCATCCTCTTTACCTGCCCATCTCTTTTACTTTTCCTCGCCAAAAATCAGCGGCCGGACCCCTGACGGTTCTCTACATCTTCAGATAAGAGAAGGGCTTAGCGTGCGGCTGAACAAGTTGAACGGCTCGGTGAGGAATAAATCTCGCCGCTACTTTCTACGTTGGATGGGAAAATAAAAATGTATGCATAGAGGGAAGAGGATTGGATGAATAAGAGGCCTGCGGGAAGGATAAGAGGAGTAGAGAAAGAGTTCACAGTCTAAGGGACAGGTTTTCCATTACGGTTCGTCGCCATGCATCCTCGATGCCTCCACCGAGAAATAAAAGTACCAGGGCGTCGTTATTTTGGAAAGAAGGGAGATAAATATTTCCCAGTTGATGGAAAGATAGTCGTAGAATATCAAGAAATGAACGCCAGTCAAAAGGAGCAAATATGGAAATTTAAAAAAGTTAACACCTTCACATTGAAAATGACTTAGTAACTTTTGAAAGGTATTTTTATTTGTACGACAGGTTTCGTTGCATAGGCAACATCTTCGGGTGAATCATCTTGAAGATATTGCCTATGCAACGAAACCGATCGTACAAATGAAAATACCTGTGAAAAGTTACTAAGTCATTTTCATTATTGGTTTCATAATGGGTTTTCACAAATTTAAGCCCGAAACCATCGAATTTCAGTGAAGAGTGAAAGAGTGTGGAAACGGATGCTCTAGTAACTGACTTGAATAAATGGAGCGCGCGGAGTTTCTCTGGTCATGTTTAAAGATTGGGTGATACAGAAGTAATAATTGGTAAATTTACAATTAGGAAGTGAATCGCGTAAGAAGAAGGGGTAGACCCATGAGTCATTGGTGACTGTGGTGGAGGATGCTCTTAAGATGGGGGTATTACGAGTCTCAAGAATCGAAAAAAGTATATGACGCAATGCATGATTTTAACTAAAAATATAAGGCAAGGAAGGATATCCCTTTCCACCCGAGCCCACATGATCGTGCGTGTTCAATTTTATTTTTTTCTAGCAAAGCCAGGTCACAGACCGTGATAGAGCTTTTTTGAGAAAACTTACAAAACGTTTTGTTATTTTTCCCCAACATTAGATTCCAAAATATCCTTCAATACCATAGAAAAATTATGAAATAACGAGACATGAATATATAACAGTACCTGAATATGGACAGAGCAGTTCTAGGGGTAGAAAGGGATAAGGCATTACAGAGGAAATTAACACGGTAGACAAAGCTTTAGTGAACTATTATCAGACAAACATTTTGGACTAAGCATTCCCCAAAAGGAAGACGATGTGATGGGTAGGTACGATTTTAGTTATATCTCTTCACTCATTCGATGTGAGGAATAAGCTATATCTTGTCCTCCGGGTAGTTTCAAAGAATTAGTACGTTTTTTGCAGAGAAAGTGACCTAGAGAAGGTCACCGCTAAATGAAAAAAATATAATAAGGGAGGAAACCTTTGTAGGGATTAAAAAATTCTTAAAACCTTCGTCGACTGTGGAAGTAAGAAGTAAAATTTTCCCACTCAGCGCTAGCACTGAGGGCGCAAACGGCAAAAGTAATTTTTTCTACGCAGTTACTTAATGCTATAACTTTGGATACACAGACAGACACATTAACCAAATAAAATTAGAAACGTAAGAGAAATAATGCCAAAGTAAGTGAAAAATATAAATAGAAAAGGAATAAGAAAGGATGATGGGCATTTCTGTCACTAAAGAAGAAATGATGAAAGGAAATTTCTGAGACAGGATGAAGATAGATAAAAGAATACATAGAAAAGAAGTAGCAACAAGATCTTAATTGTTTGCAATGGAAAGAAAAAGAGATATGAAGAATGCAGAACTGAAGAATAAAACAATTGGATGCCAAGAGTACCACCACCTTAAGTAAGACGATCAGAAAACTGCTCGGTCCACAAAAGCGTGCTTTATTTAAGAGATTTTAGGGTTTTGGAATACAAGATTTTTAGATTTTCCAAAATTATGAATATGGACAGAGCATGTTTGAAGGCTAAAACTTCAATTATCAACAGCTGAGAAAGCAGAACTCATTTCATTCCGGCACAGATGCCAGTAATGGGTAGAGTAACGTAACATAATATGGGAGTTAAATACCTTAAGGTAGATATTAAAATATGCTACAAGAGGGAGGAAGTATACCAGCGAGAAAGACGAGGAAAGTGAATACTTTAGAAGAAAAAAAATTGTAGCTATAGTTGTTCATCACTAAAGTAAATACAGATTAGCCATACACATTGAAAATCGCATACTCACTAATTTATTACACTTATTTCTACTTTGCATTGAAAAACATGATTGCATCAGCGTTTAGAAAAATTAAAAAAAATTTTATACGTATGGGTTTCGTAGATGAGTACACGTCATTTATCTAAATCTGACTGAATTAATGGGTGAAAAAACTTTTTAAAATGCCATCTAAACATTTTCCCTTATGTTATTTGTCTAATTTTCCACTTCCCTCACTTTCCAATGTAATGTTAAATTCAAGGTCAAAGCTAGCTCCGCTACAACGCACCTCATGCCCTACGGGTCAGAATTGCGAGTGGTAATTAGACTCTTCAATAGCATTGACGGAAGGATATCAAACGATAAATTCAACTCAGAAAAACTCATTACATACATTGGTGCACAGCAGTCCACGCTTTGCGAGTGTCACCACACGTGTCACTTGACCCAGCCACATATTTTTAAACATAACAGCAGAAATTTTTACATCATAACCTGGAACTCAACTGCCATGATTAACAGTGACTAGATACAGACTAAGGCAGGAAACATTGGCTTGTGAATCATCTCAATAATTCCGGCGGTCATCATTGCGCAAAACATTAGCAGTTCCGTTAACGTCTACCTCCTGAAATTAGGTAAATGTATCATATTTATGTACACTTATAACAAAAGTCATTCAGGCAAATCGGAATTCATCTGAGTCAAAAAATTTTTTTTAACCATTTCGGCGTTGTTTCAAACTCCCAAGTCAGACTTTGGAATCCATAATTGGAGGCAAGAAAAATAAGAAAGTTAAGGTCTTAAAAAAGCACTGTTAAAAATACAGAGATGATTGCAATAATAAGTAAAATTCATAAACTCATCAGTGAATATTCGCTAAGCACAACGTTACCTGTATCCTTTTGAAAAGCTTTCACGTGACTGGATAAAATTTGACCAAACCAAAAGAAACAATTTGGAAGGTCATCTCGAACTGCAGTGAAAACATGGGACCTCAAAAGTATAACTTCTATCTCCACAAAAAGTGGAGCAAATTTCTCAAATATGCGCCAAAACGGCAAATAAGAACCAATTTCGTAAAACACCATGTCATTTATGCGATGCCACAAACCATTTTTAGTCGTTATCTAACAGACATTAATTTTGACATCAATTGTTAATCCCGAAGGAGTTTGAACATTATATACGGAAATAATCTTCCAATTTCAAATCAGTAATAACCAGTGATGGGGCCATTCTCACATATCATCATCATCTGGTGTTCTGCTTGCTGGCAGGTCCCGTACACCACTGCTGTCTCCATCCGCTTCTGTCCCGAGCTTCCTTCTTTGCTTCATTATAACTGATGTTCTTCATCTGATCCACCAATTTAATTCTTCTCCTTCCTCTCTTTTTCTTTCCTTCAATTGAACCCTTAAGTGCCACAGTTATTATACTTTTCCCTCTCATCACATGGTCCAAGCAGTTTCCTTTCCTTTTCCTTTAGGAGCGATTATCACATATAAGCGCTGTTAAATTACACAAGTGTACAAGTTCTGCTGTACTAGATGGTGATAAAGTGGCTAGGTATTTATAATATTTATGCCAACAAAACAATATTCAACAAATCTTAATCACTAAACTTACAAATCGTTTACGTATCCATGAAGAGGCTCAGAGAAGATATAATGTTAATTAACGACAGGATAATAAGCCAATTAAAGAGCTTTACTAACTAAGAGTTTTCAGGTAGTTCATGCAATCGTAAGTTCTCTCATGCTGCTCACCCAACTTATCTCACAACAGAAGCTCTTGAGTTTAGCATTTATTCGGATGGCGACATATGAAGAAAAACGCTATGGATTAATACCCACGTAGCACGAATCAGCTATCGTTTCCGACTAGTTAAACGACAAAAGCACGCGGTACTCAGACGACGAATAACTCCTCAAAAGCACCAAAGAACATCCTTGAGGACGTAATTAATGCTTTCCTCATTCGAGACGACAGATAAATAAAAATGACACTCCTCGACATCACGGCATCACTTCAAAAGGTGGAAATATTTTTGAAAGGAAGACTTTCTCGTTACAGAATCGGTCGACTCAGACTCCGAGCCGTCGTCGTCGAAAAAAAAATAAACTTACTCAAACAGATCCCCAGCCAAGCTGAACTGTTTATCTCGACAGGATTTTTGAATGGGCCCTCCCCTCATGAATGCCGCAATCAAAATTTTGTCCCATGCAGGGAGACAACGTTGTCCTCCTGATTGACGAGGGTCTCTCCGCCCGATGGAGAGAGTCGGAATATATATTCTCAACACTTTTGCCACAATCCCTTTGCCCCTCGCCCGTGTCAACCCTGTCTGATTCTCAGACAAAAGACCCATAGGGACAGAGGGTGAAGGGAAATCTAGGCTACTCCTCTCTCAAAGTAAAAAGCCGGCTGCCGATTTAAGTAAAACGTCATGACAATACTCCCTACCAGACGCTTTATAAAAAACGCTCGTTGGTTTAAATAAATCTAGCTCAAAATTACACACAGATAATTGAAAAAAGAGAATCACAAGTCATTTAAGAGGCTGCATACCACGGCCGAAAACGCATCCTTAGACGTCTATGTGCTTTTATTTTATGACTCTACTATTTAAAGCTAATTTGTTTCCTCAGACCTCTCGAGTAAAGATTAGTATTTGCTATAAGAGTCGTAAAATTTTGATTTTGCTATCTACAGAACTATTACAACCGCGGTGGAAAATTAATTTGCCGAAAATTAGGTGATTGCCATGACGTGTATGACGCATATTTCTATAAATATTTGCTCTTATTGTTAATAAAAATCCTTCATTTCTAATTAAGGCTATCAAAATATTTTAAATTGCGTATTATAACGTCACTGTGTACATTCTTCTGAACACTTGCAATGTTTTTTTTCCTCTGTGCCATCTGTGGCGCAATTTCTCGGGGCAGGGAATGAAGGTGGAGATCCCTCCCGAGCTACGGCAGAAGCCGGAACTAAAAGGACAATTTGAGCCGAGGTAAACAGCCCCCTTAAGATTACAGTCGTACATGAATTCACCACAGGTTCAATCAACCATTTATTAATTTTGAAAAAATAGTGACCGGATTACACCTCAGCTTACCATTTTATAAGACGTGACGCCATCTGCCGATTCATTTTGTAGCGTGTGATATTAATCTTTGAACGAAGATATGAACCCCCATCATCTTCATCGCTGCACATTGACCTCTCTTATTTATCCTTCATCTTCCCTCACGTCAAAATCAAATTTATCGAAAATCAGGTCATCGCCATGACGTGTACCACAATAATACTTAACATCATTGCACTAATTTTAAATGGGAATCCTTCATCTCTATGTAGGATTGTGAAAATGTAGAACATTGTGCATTATAACACCACTGTGAACATTCTCCTGGACCCTGGCAACACATTCTCTCTCATTTTCAGAGGCCCAATTGTGTGGGGTGGTATTTGGAGGGGTAGTGGAAGATCTCTTCTCTGCGGTGGCAGAAACCAGGACTAAAAGGGCAATTTCGACCGAGGTTTACAGCCATGTTAAGGAGGGAAGGGGAGAGAGAGCCGGGAAACAGCATTCATCTTTTGAACAAAAAACCACCTCAATTTATAGTTTATGAAGCGAAATACCATTCACGTATAATACGCACTCGTAAATTTCATTACTGCACCTCATTTCTCAAACCCGCCCAATACTCCCCAATTATGGAACTAGGAGAACAACAAAAATAAGACAGAGCAAAGTGCATAATTCGCATTTCATTCGTAGGCCTACTTTGATATGTCCGCATTTCGGTGAGTGTGAGTATCGGAAAATAATTTCATGAACCAATCACAGAGTACACCATTTCCCGATGAAACAAAATTCCGGCCGACGCTAAAGTAAAAAAAAAACCGTCAATGAGCTGAGTATTTTTTTCTGTTGATGGCACCCATGATAAAAGCAGTACGCTTCAAAGTATGCAAATTCGGCCACAATTAAGTTCCCTTCACGCTTTCATTTGGACCCGCGACGGAAGTATATATCGATCTGACGTTTCAACGCAATGGGGAAATAGTGGGAATAGATTCAACTATTTATTTTATAACCAATTTTTCGGCCTGCAAAAAGATTCATCAGCGTTGCAGTGCTTCCTGAATGCAGGATAGATTAACTGATAACGGATGACGAAATCATCGTTCTTTGGATGTATATATGCATCCGCAAATTTCCATCCGCGGATTTCTGAAGACACTACATGCAAAAAAGAACCAGGGAGCAAAGAAAATATCCACGGGAATGAACAGACGGCGCCAACCGCTGGAAACACAGTATAAATTGCAGAATAGATAAACTCATAACGGGTGAAAAAAATCACCGTTCTTTGGATGTATATATGTATCCGCTAACTCCCGCCCGCGTATTTCTGTAAGTACTACATGTAAAAAGGAACTAGTGTGTAAAGAAAAGATCCACGAGAAAGAACGGGTGGTGCCTACCGCTGAAAACACAGCATAAATTGTGGACGCAGCTGAAAAAAAGTATAAACTGGCAAACGTCCCTGAAAGATTCAAAATCCAAGCCTTTACACCGCTCGGGCCATAATCACTTTATTCGGGCTGAATCAACACGAGAAGCAGGAAGAATTAAGTTTTACGCGGAGCACAAAAGAAATATTTTGGAGCGAAATGTAAAAACTCCTTGAGTAATTCACCAAAAAAACTTCCGGAAACACAGGGCAAAAGGGGAAGGTTTTGTAGTACTTTTGCCTAGGACGGCGAACTGCGGGCGCGTTCCGTCTCTCCCTTGACCCAATTTACCATCCCTGCGGAAAATCACAAAGGGAAGGGGTTATAAAAACACGGAGAAAATGGAATCGGTAACAATCGAAAAATTTAAGCGGACGAAGCAAAGTTATGAATGCTAAAGATGATAACGCCAAAAAATTATACATGCAAGGAATACCAATTAAAGGAGAGGACGGAAAGGAGACGGTTCTGAGATAAAGGAAGCGATCTTCTTTCCTTGGCAAAAGAATGGTCGAGGAACAAATAAATTCGCATCCCCTTCCACCATGATTTCTTCCGGGATCCGGTACTGTCCGTGGCCTATAATACTCTCGGAACAAAAGAATTCGAGGCAAATCTTAGCTCATAAAAATTCCTCGGAAACCGAAAAAATTCAAATCGTAATAAGAATGGATTCTTATTTTATAGGCTCGGGACGATTCGACACGGTATTGTGCATCAAATATAAAATCGGATGAATGCGGGAACATAACCCGTGGCACAAAGATACTTATTTAACACAAAAGTTTCTTGGACGATGGATTCTCAGATAGTAGACCCTTATTTGCCTCTCTTTCACTTTAAAAGACGGCACTCAACAGAAAGTATGAATTCAGGTGGAGTATTTATGGCAGAATGGAAATGAGGAATAAATGTATTGGTTTAAGGCTAAGAAAAATTTCTTATTCCTCAAAATTTCCTACATCAAAATTTAGATGGCAAAGGACCGACTGATAGCCAATAAAATTTAGTGGGCCATTATTGAATGGGAAATATAAGAAGGAATTAATGATATTGGCAGAAACTTGACGGGATTCCTCCATAATGAAACGATGAATTACTAAGTTTTCCATAAAATGTTAATTACTTGCTTGCGACCCGGGTTTCACCGCTGTGCGACATCATCAGGTACAGAACTTGTAGAACACATGCCTTAAATAGTCAAAAATGAGAGCGGGGGATAAGGTAGTCTTATGGTGACGGTTGGAGGTTACGGGAATAGGGGGAGGAGAAGAGGGGAGGGATCGGTGCCTCGAGCCTTCGCTTCGCGACATCATCCGGTATAGATATAGTAAACATATTATTTAAATAATTAAAAATGAGAGGGGGGACGGAAGTCTCCAGGTGACGGGTGGGAGGTTATAGGAATAGGGGGGGAGGGACCCGTGCCTCGAGACATATTAAGGATATGATGATGTCGCGCAGCGAATAAAGCCGAGTCGTAAGAAAGTAATAAATCATTTGTGGAAAACTAAGTAATTCATCATTTCATATTAGAAGGAGATGAGAGCAGAAATGGACAGGTATTTTTAAAGAAGACAGAAATATGGAGTGAACAGTAGCAGTATTAAGGAAGTCCTCAGAGCCTTAATAATTAAAACATTAGAGACTTGGAATTCGCTTCAATTGGATACTCACTTCGCGAGACAACAGCGGAAACATCTTTACGTTGCAGACGCTCAATTCAGCGTGCCTCAAAACGGATATTTGGTGCACTGTGTGAGTTTGAGAGCATATGGGTATCGATATTCGCACCCATGAGTTTGTTTAAAGCGTAGAGTCCCACATTAATAATATATGTTAATTATTCCTTTACAGTAATAGACTTTTGTAGCACGTCGTTAAGACGAATTTGTGAAGAAATTTTTAAAAATTTGGCCGAGACCATACTTACCAACAGATTGCTATCTAATGCAGGATTGCCGAATGTTTTACTAGCGCACATCTACATAATATCCTGCAAGCCGCAGCATGGGCAATTGGCAGGGGGTTTAGGGACATCAGCCATGTAAAGATGCAAGGGATAAGGTTTTGGAAGATGAAATGGTAATATGTATCATGAGAATGTATTGAGTGGAGCTCAGAATGAACACTTATTGTGCATGGAAGGAACAAATTTTTGTACATACAGGTTTGGCAGTGTATTTCTCTTATTTTATAGCTTCTATCAGATCAAGAAAAGTAGTGAGGCGTCATGATAATGTTCTCTGTGTTGCTCGGAAACACATCAGTTCTGAATTTCTCAAGCAAACTAAGCCTAGCCTCCGAGTCTTTAGGGGCTTCCATTTTAATCCTTCAATGTCTGTGAATAACCATATGTTTTGCCGTAGCAGTTTTTAAGGAAGCGAGCAGCTTTTCTCAGTATATTATACATTTTTTTGAAAAAATCTTTCTGTCTAGGGTCCCAAATGCTCGCAGCGTATTCGAGGTGTGGCCAAACCATAGCGAAGTAGCACCTCTCTTTTATTTTTTGTCCGAGAACTTTTCTATTATACAATTGACATATCCTAGTTTCTTTAATGCAGCGCCGCTCATATTCAAGGCAATATACCGGGTATTTGGTGATTAAGGTTCCTAAGGTACGTTAGAAAGCATGCCAAGTTGAGTATTTAAATATATAATTTAGGTAATAATTTAAAGACAAGAGTTCACTATTAGTTTTCATATCGTCATATCTCACAACGTGTCATATAAAATTTATGACCTAGTAATGAAATATAATAACACTTTTACGCAATTTAAAGTTATAATCAATAATAATTCGGAAATATAAGGAATATTTATTTCTCTTTATCATTGTATCATCTCAAATATCTTATTTTTTTAATATAACATTAGTATCTAACACAAGCTATGGATAGGGCAAAGAAAAACTATTTCCACCCGAATTTAGGTAAGCCCGACCCAAAATTGACAAACGAGCTGACACTCCCAGGAGCTTTTCCCTACGAGTAGACCGGAGTCTTAACTCAGAAAAATGGATGCTGATCGTGGGATCAGCCACCCAACTGGTACGGGAGCAATGGAGAAGTTCGTGGTTGCACATAACGTGGGAAGATCTACGTTGCGGATTAAAACTGACACTACAACGGTCTGCATTCGTATGCTCTTGGATTGCCACCACATCGACGACCGCCACGAAGCGTCTCGACGTCCCGCCCTGTAGCGCATGCCGGTTTTTGAAGAACAGCAGACGTTTGCATTCGCGGGACGGAAGGATTGACGCGTCAAAATGTTAACGGTGGGACGGGTTGGTGGACAGCTTCTGCCCTCTGTCACCGACCGGCCTTCATTTTGCCGTCAAACAGTAACTCCTCACGAAAAACGTCCGCGGTTGGCTCTGAAAAAAGCTGATACCGTATGAGTCACATAAAGACCCTCCGAAGCACAAAAACATATATGCGTACCTATTGTTACACATTGTATTCCGCATATTCATCTTACCTCCGTTATTCTACGTTTATGGACATTTTTTTAGTTTTATGGTACTTTACAAAATTCAATCTTTGCATTAAAATTATTGTTGACCTCTAGGTCACGGTTGCCTTAAATGGATAAAGGAATATGTACAGTGTCTTTTGTGTCCGAAGGCCCTTGTATACAAACATCATTTAAATATTTAGGTAGGAATACGTCTTATCCCTCTCCATCTCGTGCTTAAAGCTTATTTCTTTCTTTCCTTTCCCCGTCTACCCATCCTCTTTCCCTCAACCACAGACTTCAGAATCTCTTCGCTCCACATTACCTATCAGACCAAGTTATCTGTCTCCTCTAAATCTCCGGTAGCAGTTTCCTATACTCACCATGGTGAGAAATTCCATTTTCGTCCATCATATCCATTAAACATTCTCCTCCACACCAATATCCCAAAACAATTTTGGGGATACCGTGAATAGCCATGGATTACTTTTGGAGAGTTAACCCAATGCATTCATAGGAGTGAAATGTCACCAAGAAAAAAAACCATTTGAATTACCATAAAAAATCACCAATCACCGAAATTTTCCAAAAAGAGCGAAAACTTCGGTGTTCAAAGTTTGACTTTATCCTCGTGGGCTGTGACGCTAAGCGCACGATTTGGCCAGCGCACCATTGTGCGTCCGGCAGATTTGAAAATACTGTTCCTTGAAACTGCACAAAAATTCATGGGAGTGGAGGACGCGTCGGAAGCTTAACTAGCATAAGTACTCGACGCAATATCAAGGGATCCGGGTTTTAGACCCAGTGAAGGTAAATGGCGTTTCTTCTAAAAAAACTTCAAATCTCTAACGCTGACAGTCAATTACTGTCCTAGTTCCTTGAGGCCCATGTTTCAATACTAAACTACACTATACTCCATAATAGTCTATTTACTATTACTTTACATACATTCTGACTCAAGATCTCAGTAATTAATTCTATTCAATTTAGAAACGTCTTTTTAGCACACGATGCTCCTTTATAACATCTTGACTAAATTGCACATTGTCGTTTTACTTTCATTTGCAGCATAATTTTTTTCAGTCCATAAAATCGTATTATTTCAGTTAACTTATGAGTGATTTCATTCCAAATATCCTCCACTGAATTATAGTGACCCAAGTAATGTCTGCTATCCTCCAAATTATTAAATAACTCTACGTCAGCAAGTATTCAGTAAATGTAACAGACAACACTTAATATGCCCATTTCTCCACTTTATTGGTAAAAATGTTAAAAAGACCTTTGCATGTGATTTCTGAGGACTTGGACACGATTAATGACGGCCATACACATTACAAGTATCGGAAGTAATTGTAAGTTTATCTCTTCAAGACGAGGGTAATCATCACTAATCATTAAAAGCGATTGTTTAATTATCCTTCCATGATATATTACCATGCCACTCATCAGTTCGCCAATGTCAGGGATATTTGAGTCATGTAGGATGCCGTCGTTAGAGCATATATTTTAAAATGACAATTCATTGTTTCTTTTGTGAATAATTTTAATGAAAAAATAGCTATTTTGTTACCTGCTGTTGCATTCAGAAGTAAAACTCACGCTGAAATAAATACTACTACTATACGTACTATAGTATACGCGAAAAATTCCTGTACAAATAAGCATGAGAGAAAAATAGAACGCAAAACTAAAATTTCAGTGTGTAAATGAAAAAATCAATCATAATTATTGATTCGAAAAATTGTTGCCAACAGTTTTCCATCACAATTCTCTTTTCACTCAACCGCATTATCTCCTTCAAGGACATCTGCTTCCTTTTTCCTTCATAAGCCTTTATTTTCAACTTGATCCAAGGACCCGTTGATTCTTCCCATTCATTTTACCCACTACCATGCATTTCATTATTCAAGAGGATGTTACACTCCAACAAATTCATCCCTAACATTTCGTTGAATTTTTATTTAAGATATTATTCCTCAACTCATTGAAGGACCTTTTCATTTATAGTTCCCTATATCTAAATGCTATTCATTGCTCGCCCATTGCTTCCATAACTGTCACTGCCTTTAATGGTATTATACCTAGCCCAATGAGAGCATGCTTCTTAAATATTTATCAACGAAAAGCTTCATGTACATGAAGGATCGTTTTTCTAGCTGTTTATAGAGTCCTCTTTTGATGAAATTCCCCTTCTGTTTAACTTGATGTCGTCATTATGTCTTCCTTACTTCTTCCACGCATCGGGTAGTGACACCACTTCCCAGGCAGCAGGATTATTTCAGGTATACTGATTTATGTAAATTCGAGCGCACCTTAGAAGAACAAATTTAAAATATGATTCGAATCGCAGGACTCTGCATAATCCGTCCTTTAATTCCACCCGTATACCAGACTGGTGACAGGAAACTGCCGGAAGTCGAGATGGCTAGAGGTTTGGGTGACGTGTGATGTCGAGGCAGAATACGGAAGGGTTGGCGTAGGTTTGCTGGAGCAGTGAATTGGAAATACACCGCTGCCTAACAACCTGAAAATGAAGGATTAGGGGGCGTCACTAGGGCCTCTAGCATAGCTATGGATGAAACAACGGACGTGAAGGTGACAAAATAGCAACATTCGCGAAGTGACACAAAAGCCTGACCAGCCATGTATAAATACATCGAGTAGGAGTATATGGAAAGCCATGAGATGCGCTAATTTTTTATCATTCCGGTTTCCCCAGGCCCTACTCTCCTCCCACTACCCCTTAACCGTAGGAAATATCCTTTAGCCTAGTACTTTTGGAAGTAATGGTAATGGACGAGATATATTTGATGAGTTTAACTATCCGAGTAGCTCCTCTCATAGATACATCATTCCCCATTTGTCAAACTTCACCAAGCCATTTAGCCAATCTCTTTACTAACCTTTAAATGGCAATCCTATTTTGTTTCATATCCTGTCAAGTGGGGTCAAAATTGACCCCAAATGTTTTTAGCTTTATTGGTTGACTTCTCTAGACTTCAGGCGTGTCTTAGGAGGTCTATTTTCCCGGCAACTGTCTTTAAACAAATTTAGCTCATTGTATCGTTTTACTACCGGGTGCCATTTTCTTAACTTATACATTCTTAACTTATTCCTTTTCATCATATATATTCTATTTTTAAGTTGTATACATGGTAAATAATATTGATTTACAAAGATTTTCATTAAATATATAAAATAATAATGAGATTCATTATAAACAATAATATCATCACTATAAAATAAAAAATGATTGATCGACAAAGGTATCATTTCCGGGCAAGTGGGGTCAATATTGACCCAAATAAGAAAATCAATATTTTTAGGGATAAAATAAAAAATTAATTTCGAATCCTACTATGTTATATTGATAACAGTGAAAAACAAAAATTAAAAAAAATATCGAGGAAATAAATAAATGTTAACGACCAAATACAATAAAAATACGTGTTGTGGGGTCAAATATGACCCCACTTGCTCGTGTAAGGCTAAACAATATTTCAAAAACCCAGGAAAAAAGAGAAAAATGTGATGAACAGAAACTTATTCCATAAAAAAATTAATAGGAGATCAAAGCAGTTTCTTATCCGTCACACCAATGCCCTATTTATTAGTTAACTGGTCGAGTTAATACAGCCAAGGAACTTTGCACGAGAAAGATTAGATCCCTAGGGGGTATGCACCTCTTCATTGGGTGGAAAGAGATTTACTATGGCATTGCAAATAGTTCTCCACCCTCGTAAACATCTGTTCACTTCCGAAGAGAAATTTCAATCAATGACCGAGCAGCATTTAAAATCATTCTTTTAGTTTAATGAACACTCTTAAAATTTCAACCTCTCCCATTTCTACCACAGCACATGAGTGTTTTTCACGTTTGGAAACACTTGGGACCCGTACGTAACCGGCTCATCTCATCGATTCTTCAACATGCATATAATAGCTAGGAGCCTCATTAAAGAAAAAAGAAATAACTAATGCCAACACGTGGCTCCCAGCATTTGATAAATGTTGCCATTGGCAGTCGATGATTTTAACGTCATTCTTTTCGTTGATGAGCCTCAGTTATTTCCTTCGAGTGAATACAACAGTTTCAGGCAGGACTTAGTGGAAATGGCCGGTATTCATGCTACATTTAGTACTCTGAGGATGACACAAGAGTCGGAGGAGGAGCACGGAGTTTAATTCAACATTAATAGTTCCATACAGATATTATAGATATGTAATTTCGTTGAGAGATATAAGTAGAAAATCTAAACCTATAATTAAGAATAGAAAAGACGAAATAATGAACATCTGCGACAAAAAGCTGCCACAAAATGTTAAAGCCGCCACACAGCTAACTATCCCGAGTTTGAGTCGTCAAGAACAGGGAATAAAAACACGACATCCTCTTAATCCAAATTTCAAATGGGAGTGGAAAGATTTTCACAGCACGTCTCGCAGAAATTGAAACCGTCGTAAACAGGTAATTTGGAAGAATGAGAAAATAATAAATTTAAAACTTATACTCCCTTCTCCATCTTGAGTGAAATTATTTTTTCGTGGAAAAACAGTGAGGGGAGACGAAGGAAAATGAGCCATATTGACCGAGGGGTTGGCTGAATTTGAGTCAGGAGATGCAGCAGAGCGGGAGATGGGGGAGACCATCTCAGAAGACAATTAGAGGGCTGGGTCTTCCTCGAGAAAAAAGATGTCTTACGGGGAATTTGGACTTCCTTGGAGGGAATGAAAAGCTAAGAGGTTCAGGGGGACACAATTTTGAGGGAATTGAAGAAGTAATTTCGACTTCTTAGACGTCTACGACCAGAATAGAGACTTCAAAACTAAGTCCTTTACGGGGTTGGGATGGGCTATGACTTTAAGAAAGGTCACGCAGACGGTCCGCATGAGAAAAAACGCAAAATGTCTAAGTAATTCAAACAATATTGCGATCAAAAAACATTTTCGGGAATGATTTTAGCGGCAATGGAGTAAATACAAGTTGCAGGAGTAATGAAAAAACTGTGCAAATATTTTTATCATTACTTCCGCGAAAAAGCACTCCACAATAATAAGCCTGAAATGGTTCATTTTACATTAGTTGCTTGTAATTTTCAGTTATTCTAACTGGGTGATTGAGATTAAATAGAATTGATCGCGTCACTTACGCACTACATAACAGCTGTCTTAGCTCCATTGAAATGGAAATGTAGGTAGGTAAATAGGTTAATTGTCTCACACAATGTATCACAATTGAGCCATCAGTGATGGATATTTGGGAGATACTAGGGCAAAAACGTCATGCTAGCGAAACGGAGCATATTTTAATTCGTTCATGATAAGATATTTGGAGTTAAAGCAGGGAGAGGTAATTTAATACCACCTTGGAAAATTCTAGCGTCAGAGATTTTGCAAATACGAGACCCGTACGAGAATAATTCAATACAGATCAAGGTACCTTTCTTTTTCCATTAGGCCGTGTAGTTATTTGTGAAATAGGCAACTATACACAAAAGTAATACTTACAGCTTTTAGTGACCTCTTAACGGATTACTTATAACATTCGCTCCTGAAACTAGTTTTTCCTTGTAAGATTGTCACTTAAATCAAACTGCTGCGGATACAAATGCCATCCACGCAATAATGTCACGCGTTCACCACAAGAGCGCAAGTAAACCATCGTTGAATGAGCCAGTTACACGACAGCGTACGCCAAAAGCCGACGTAGTTGGTGACGATTTTTGATGGGATTTCCACTTTGGCAGTTCAGATAGAAATAAATTTGGGCCGCGTATGCGTGGCGAACCCGATAAGAATAAATCTTAGGCGAGGTAGCGGAAAAAAAGTGGCCGGACAACTGTAAGAATAGGCATGGAAAAATGAGTTCTAAAGCCTGCCTTGACAGGTGAAAAAGAAAGACAAAGAGGTAGGATTCAAAAAAGGCTGACCTGGAATGTGTTGGGATTACGTTGGGAAAGGAAAAGCAAAGGATTTGTACTGGAACTGACATTGCCGCTCCGGAGGTCTCGATGATTCCGCAGGAAAATTCCGGAGATCACCCGCTCGCTCACGGCCAACACCGACCGGGGCCGTTACATGAGGAGGGTGAAAATTGTGATTCATTCGACTCCATATTTTCTTCACGGTGAAAAGGCCGGAGATGGATCCCGCGAGCAAAGGAATTCCGCGAAAGAAAGGGAATTCAAAACCCGAGTCCGAATGACCAAAAAATTATAATTTTTATTAAAGAGCAACATAAAATGATATAAAATGTATCAGGCATTATTTGTCATTAAACTTAAACGAAGCGTGCTGTTTTAAAAAAATTCAAAAATAAATAAAATACAGAAAAAATCAGCACGCTTCGTTAAAAGCTCCTATGAGTGAACATATAGTGTCTCACAACTTTTAGAGGGATTAAGGTGGGAGCCCATAGAAACTCGGAGGCTACACGCTAGAATTAGTTTGATTGAGAAATTTAGAACTGGTTTATTTCAGAGCGATTTAAAGAATATTTAAAGAATCATGACGCCTCTCTTCATATCCTTCATTTGCTCTCACAATAATGCAGGGATAACTTAATACTTGATTTTAGTTGAGGTTAGAAGCAGTAAACCAAATCTGCCGAAAAACAGGATGTGGCTTTTCTAACTATTTAAGATAGGACAGTACTTGTCATTTCAAGTTCAAATATTATTTATTAAATTTATGGCAGAAATATTAAATGCCACTTAAATAAATTAAACCCAAGGAAATTGAAGTAACGGAGAACAGAGTTGCGTTTAATCCTAGAGCTGGTTTATAGTGTAATTTACGTTAGCCTGGTTACTAAAAGTGACGATAATGTAATATGGTATAATATTAAGGGCTAAGAATGATAACACAGTCATGATATGACTATCATCAGGATTTGCTGAGTAGGTGGAAGTCAATGGGTAGCTATGCATTTGTCACATTGTGATCTTAAGCATTAACAGAGTGCTGTGTTTTAGAGTGGACCAAGTCTGATAAATAGAATTTTGAGATCTGCTGGTTTAAAGCTCCATCTATTTCTCCTGCTAATAAACTGTGCTCAGTGCTCTCGAAAACTTTTGTCATGAAGATGTAAACACTCAAACTATCGACTTGATTCTCTCTTCCATCGAAAGCTGTTCGATTCTAGCTACCCTAAACATCTAAAGAAAAGCCAACTCCAGAATTTATGGCAGAGGGGTTAGGTGAACAGTTATTGGTTAAGAAATGAGAAATGAACGCAACCCACTTCTACTTTGAGTCTTCCATATTTGCCTCTCATCTCCTGTACTTACTTAGCCTTTCGCTTTTCGCTTCCTTTCCAAAGCCTGGGTTTTTTTGGAATTTTTTATGCTCCTTGTAGCTTATAGAACGACAGAGAAAAATATTATGACGAAATACTACATCTCTAGGTGAGACAGAAGTTATAAAATAAGAGGGATACATTGCCAAACAAATAGGTACAAAAACTCGTTCTCTCCGCGCACAATAAGCGACCACAATAAAAATTAATACCATCAATACACTCCCATAATACTCGTCACCATTTCACCTCCCAAAATCTTACATCTTTACACGGCTGGTGACCAAACACACCTTACCACTCATGCGGCGGCTTGCAATGTAGTATGTAGATGTAGAACACTACTGATGCATTGGAAAATGTACTTGGTAAATTCTCTCAACAACTTTTAACGGAAAACATACATCCGCGCCGAGTATCAATCTCTGAACGTTATTTACACCTAGATTTAAACCTTCCCAATGGCACCAATCGCAAAAGCCGTGGTCATCTAATATGCGGAATTGCACTTGTGTGTCAAATTGTACCAAGTAATTTACATTTTCACTGTGAATGGAAACAAAGAATTCCAATGCCTTTGCAGTCCTATGAAACCCACTTAAGGAGAAAACAAACTATTTTATATATCCCTATTATAATGCCATAAAAAGACATTTTACCTTAATTATGAGTATTGGTGAACATTTTTTTGCGCACAGCAACGCAAAAGTGTCCCCGTACGCCTGGAATCCAGACAATGAATGATGTAAGACATCTCGGCTTTATGTTTAGCAAACTTTCCTTCAGCCATAACTTCCCTACGATGATAAAAACAGTTGTGAAAGTGAAATGTCGTTTTCAGCGAACAGGCGCAAAATAAAGAATTGCTTTGCTGGATCCGAGCATGCGAAATAGCTTTTGTGTTTCCTTGATTAAAATATTTAACTTCGCTCTTCTTTCACAAACATAATTTGAGCCTCACGTAGGAAGAGGAATTCCATTTTTTTATTAAAATGACGATAAAAAAGGAATTTAATCTTCCCACTCAGGACGAACGTTAAAACATATACGATCCCTGCCAGACTTTGAAAAATAATTAAGTTACGTGCCCTTACTATACTACTACCTCGGACATTTTTGTACCCAGTAATCAATAAAAACGGAAAAACAAAACTCTTTTGTAGAAATAAATTAAAGGAATGTATTCAGAGGAATATTTTAATTAATTAGTAAAGGGATTATCACCTGCAGTGAAATATACCGTTTTTGATGATTTGTATTAGTGGGAAATTTGGTTATAAAAGGGTATCCTATCATTTTATTTAAGGTCAAATAAGAGCTTGAATTACAGTTTTTATTGTTTCTTTTACCCCACATCATTATTATGGTAAATTTTTACAGAACTACGGCGAGTTTCCTCATCAAAATCTTCTCTAAAATAAATTGTAGGAATAATAAAACACAACCAATCGACTGCTAATGACTTCATATAAAAAAGAACTACGAGATAATGAAGCATTAAATAGTTAATTTTCTCACCTATTATGATGTAACGTTTTCCATCATTTTCACCAATCTCATAAACATTTTTAATACTGCAAAGTAAATTAGGGCAAAAGTTTGATCTGAGAGTTGATCCCTCCCTCAGTTCCTTTGCCACTATGTTTAAACAACGAGAGAGAAGAACTCTATCAAAAAAATGCAGGTTAATACAGTCAATAGTTCCAGTTTTACCTGGCATTCCCAGGCTTAACTTCATGGCTTAAGGAGATCAAGAAAATTTCCCCTGCCACATGCGGAAAATGATAAGACAAACCGAATGACCCAAAAGTAAAAGCATAGGCGGAAAATCACCTCCTCAGAGATAATTAACATCACAATTAATGTCCTGAGATTGTCAATGAACTGCCTCAGCTATGCAATGATACATCAAGAGCTCGGGACGGAGAATTGGCCTCTGGCCAATCACTAAACCGCGAGTTCGACCGATGAGGACAAAACCTCCTTGCACGAAAAGGCTGGCAAGCTAGCTGTCTTGGCTTCGGAACATCAACTTTTTCATAGAGATGAATTTTAATATGAGGTGATCTTCTGGTAATGGAGGATATGCATGGAGAAATGATCAATTCCATTTATTTTTCCCTATCGCGTCAACTACACTCACACACAATTTTTTTTCTTAAGCTTGGCACACACGCTACTTTTCATCTGTTCATTTTCGTAGAGTGCGCATAATTTTTTATAGGCATGAAAACAAGTAGGCACTAGGACAGATAGAAATGAGATTGAAGAAGAAATATGTAGGCTTTGAGGCATTAATACCTCAATATATTCTACGTCTTCCAACGACTATCATTTGCATTTTAATTAATTTATTCAATTTCTTTGTATATCGAATTATTCCTTAAATTACTCTTTCCAAGTAATTTTATAATAACCATTCATGTCCCAAAATATATCCAACAAATTTGTCTTTACCATTTCTCAAGGGCTCTAATCAAACTATAACGGGAATATACCTCTTTATAGGTGAATTTCTCCGTTCATTTAAAGTTAATCATTCTCTGATAACACCGTATTTCCATTTGCTTCAAATTTATTTTTTCTGATCCTGTCACCAACCAGATGGGTCTCTGCGATGTGATAGCATTCTCTCCACGCGTATTTTACTAAAACGCTTCCTTTATTCCCAAAATGAATAGTTGGCAGATAGACTTCAACTGATAGATTCCATTCTCGTTGGCGCTGATTTTCTCACTGTATCTTTCCTGCTTCTTCCATCACTGCACTTAGAAAAAACACTTTCTTGCCATTAAATCATCTCTCGAGATATTATCTCATTTTTTTATTTTAATAGACCATTTACACATTGCCGCAAATGCTCTAGCATTACTTTTAATTATTCGTCCGACATATTGTACATTTCCTGAACTGAGCAGTTCATAGTATCCATCAATTTCGCAAGTTCTCTTTCATAAATCCATCCTCTAATTACTTCCAGTGTAGCATCGTCAAAGGAAAACTTTGAGGGAATTAATCTTGCATCAATCGTTCTTCCTTAAAGAGTTTTCATTAAAATCGTAGATCATCATCTTCTTCTTTAATAAATATTGATACAAAATTAGGCAAGAGCGAATGTTTGCTTACTCCAAGATATACTGTTCTATATTTATCACTAACAGCAAATTTAGCTATAGACAGCAAAGGCAGCTGATCACTCTCTTTTTCACCAATAAACATCCCTTTGTCCTTCATAAAAGGACACGATTTTCAATTTAAATTTAGGCAGTGCTCTCCCGAAATATACGAATGTGATGAATTTTTGTTGACCCTTTTTCTTTCCTTTCCACAAGAGCTGCCTTTGAGCACAAATAGCCTCCCTTTCCCTGAAGTTTCCAGAATTCAAATTGATCTTCATCGAGGAATTTCTCTTCGTTAAATTCTACTTCAGAATACTCAAGTCATGATTTTCGACCAATGAGCCGTCCAGTTTACTGTCCGAATAATCTTATAAAGATACTCCTTGCTTTTTTTAAAGTGCACGGCCATTCTTGAAAACCGTTGCCGCATTGCCAATGCAAAAGGAGCAAGTAAAAGAACTGATAAAAGAAAAGAAAATTTGATGTTTTCATTCTGGAAGCTTTATAATTTTAAGATAAAGAGACATGAGCCATGTTCATGTGCATGCGTCCAAGAATGTGACTTCAGATTCTACCCATCGATCTCCTTCATCAATGTCTTTACTGGCGTCATATTCATTTTTGACTTGTTTATTGAAGAAAGCCGTTGTATTTCTGTAGATGATATGCACTTTTATTTTTTTAAATTAATCTTTAATTTACTTTCTTTATACACACTTTCCACGAAATTGATCGTGAGGGAAATACAAGAAAGAAAATTCTGACCTATCACGAACCCACAAATTTTCCTCTTCCGTAGTATCAGGCTAACTCGCTAGGATTTAAAGAAGATCTGCGGATTATTAGGCGAGAGAAAAGAATAATAAAGTAAAGCATTCCTCCAATTATCATCCCGAGTCGGTTTGTTTAGCGTAAAACATCAAGGGGCTTACACGGTCACAGTTTCACGTTCATCCAAAATTAAAATGAAAAACAAGGAAAGGTCAGACACGACTAAGCCCCAAAAGATACATTGGAGTACCTACGCTCTCTCTCTCTCTCTCTCTCTCTCTCTCTCTCTCTCTCTCTCTCTCTCTCTCTCTCTCTCTCTCTCTCTCTCTCTCTCTCACACACACACACACACACACACACGGACGTGCCCGGGGATCAAAAGGACACAGATTAAGGAAAAAAAGTGAAAGGGGGAGAGAGCTTTGCACAGGCGAGGCTAAAAGGCATTTCTTTCATGTAGCACGGCTAAATAACGTAATGGGCTACCCTCCAAAAAGCATTAACGCATCTCGTACGACTAAGTCTGACGCGACCGGAGGAGCCGGAGAAACAACGGGTTGAGTAGTGAGAGCAGGTTATTTGTAGGGAAAGCGGATCTCAAATAATATGCGTGTTGTATTACATAAATATACGTGCCATCAAGCAAGTCTCGCCAAATGATTGGAGGCAGGGGTGATTTAGAACACAAGGAATAAAAAGAAAGGTTATAAGGAAATTAATTTGAGCGTGAAGCGATTATTAGGATAGTATGCCGGAAGAGAGGGTAATCTATGCCCTATCTATTCGAAAGTTAGTCTCTCGTATGCCGTTAATTCAATTAAATACTCACTCAAAATTAATACTAAATTCCTATGAGATCAAGAAACTCATATAC
The DNA here is from genome assembly GCA_963169105.1 of Ceriagrion tenellum. Taxonomy (NCBI): domain Eukaryota; kingdom Metazoa; phylum Arthropoda; class Insecta; order Odonata; family Coenagrionidae; genus Ceriagrion; species Ceriagrion tenellum. The sequence continues at coordinate 72,518,201 of OY720634.1, forward strand.
CTGCCAGAATGCCATTCTCTGCAACAAAAATGGGTGATTGAGTTATGTTTTACGAGTGCTTTTGTGGAATTTAAGACTTAAGAGAAATTTTTAATCTTCTAATAGTAAAATGCAATTCAAAATTCTTCCTTTGGTACATAAATTGATAGAGTTTAAGGATAGGAGTTGGAATATTAATAAAAGTGTGTTAAAGTTAGCCCAGATAATTTCTGGAGGTAGTTGTGAATAGAGACCGAAAAGAGAGGAAAAATTATCCATTTTGGCATTTTTTTTTGCCCGGTACAAAGGTGTAAAAAATATATGCCGGTAATACAAGATACCTGAATGCTTTAAGTTACCTTAGCCGAGTTTACATCCTACGAATCAATAGTCTTCACTTATTTTCTAAAGGTGATTTCATATTCATAAAGGCTTTTTTCACAATGAACTAAGCTAGAGGATTAAATTTTTTCTTCTGGGTCCACGTCGCCCTTGACATGCTACCTTACGAGATGGAGGTGACATCTCTATCTTCAGTAATTTTCAATTGAGGTATTTTCAACGACCTTCAACGAACTTCCTTGCTTCGACCGAACTCGGCATCGCGCTCTAACACACTCTCCGTCACCTATTCGAATCTGCACCACCAAAACCGTGGGGGCACGAGAAAAAACAACAAGCGAAATGTTTGCGTCCCAGGCGAAACGAAAGGGAAGGAAATTAAACACAGAAAAAAAACAAAACGAATGGACTCATATCCGTCCGCCAATGGAACCTCCAACCAGACGAAATGCTCACTTTTCTCCCTCTCTTAACAAGCCCCTGCTCTCCGAGTGATGACGAACCCATCCCCTACAATCAAGACCACACTTTGCAAACGGAAACAATGGGTAATGACGGGGGAAATACCGAGAATCCCTCAGCCGGGCATTGAAAAAAATAGCGAGAAATACGGAATAGCTGCAATGGCAATATCACGTGCTCTTAGACGTGGATGACAGAGTGAGTAGCGTATAGGGTTTTGGCATTCGGTCGAAGGTGGGCGTCCGTACGTAAATAAACACACCACCAAAGAGATTTATTAACGTGAAAAATAATGTTTCCCATAACAAAGGATAGATAAACCAATGAAGAAGTCAAATGAGGATATGAAAAATTTCGGAAAATAGAGAAACTATGAGGATATGAAAAGTTTCGGAAAATAGGGGTAATAAATTCAGAAGAAAAATCAAGCTAATCTAAGTAAGCCAGGTAGGTGTGGTAATTCAAAACTTTGAGCTCGTATTATACTGCTTGATTTTTAAAATGAACATTTAGCGAATAGGTGGCATAAGGGAACAAAATATTATTGAACATGCATCATATTTCAGCAAAAACAACACAAGAGATCAACATAAAAAACATTTTATTAGGCTTCAATTAGACAGGGATCAATGGTATTTTTAATTTAGGTATTAATGGTATTACCGCAGTAATAAATGAGAGTGAGGAATCAAGTCTTTTTTAACTCCTCATAAAACGTCCCCTTCCTCATCCAATAAAATATTCGGACTGTGGGAAAAATTAATATTCATCGCTCTTTTTTCTTAACTGATTTTTTTACCACAGTGTGAAAGAATATTTTTTGATAATTTTAATATGTAGGACTTCAAATCTCGCGTCAATTGGCAAAGTATTTTTCAAAAACCGAATATCTAAATGTGAATCACATTTATCCAGGATTAAGATTAAAAATTACTAGCTTCAAAAACTTGTTATTCTTTATAAACTAACATGAAATGACATAAGATGATGAAAGCTCCTCTACGTACATGATGACAATACATGGAGATTTTTATTCTTAGCACTGCATATCGATAGTAACTAATTATATCCATTTCCTTTAATTGCACTCAAATAAGTATACACTAAAATGTTCCATTCCTATGGTTGGGACAGAACATTTGACTTTATTTGTTATTTGTATTTTATATGAAAACGGAAAATATTTTGAAACAATTCATTCCTTCAGTCCTCAGTCTTTCAGTTCAGTCCTTTAACATAGCATTAACACTTAAGTTTTTATCCATAAACTACATTCACGTTAACGATCCAAATTAAAGCAGTATGGATATTAATCACCGTAATATGAGTTCGTATTCCAAAAGCTGAATATAAAAATAAACATTTAAACCCGTAATATCTGCATATAGACTCCAGAATCCTGAATGATGCAAGTTCGGATCCGGCCATGCATTGGGAAACGTCGGCAATGGAGAAAAAATTCACATCGAGCAATCACATTCCGAGGCGTCGGAGACGCCGAAAAAAATAACAAGGATAGGAAGACAAAAGAAATATCGAACGGTTAGAGTGAAGGACAAACTAGAACGAGGAGGAGGAGGGGGAACGGGAAATAGAAGCAAAATTTTCGACGAAAGTGTTTCTCTTCGTATTTTTTCCATCCCATCCGGCTCAAGAGTCGAGAAGCAGAGAGATGGGTGAGCGGGGGGAGAGTCGGCAACTCGTTGCTCGCTCTCGAAAAATGAAATCACGTCGAAAGAAAATAGGAAAAGAAAAATTGGGGCGTCTTCAAATGAATTAAGCTCCCCCTTTTTTCAAAGAGGCGGCGGATGCACAGGGTGGGGAGCGGTTACCCTGACGATGCCTTCGCACGCGCCAAACTGAGCGGTCCCTCCCCTTTAATGGAAGGAGCTTAGAGAGGTGGGAAGCGCCTTTCATCCTCCTGCCTTCCTCCAACTCGCGCCCTGGAGCTAGACAAGTCGGGAGATGGGAAATGAACTTGGCCATTCTTTCCTCAAGTCGAAAGTTATCGGCTGAAGAGTCATTGGAGCAGAGGTAAAATAGCAGCAGCAACAACGGTTGAGGAGTCATTTCTCTAACTTCACCAGAATCCTTCGATAGATAATAACGAGAATCAGACGTAATGTAGAGTTACAGAAATTGGGTCAGGATTGATTGCTTACGATTTTTCACTAGCAGGGACAATGGGAATATTAGTGTGTTCGCATTATAAAGAAATTGATTGGTAGGACGGCGAGTTAAAAATTATTAATAATTCTACAAACTACTCTATGTGCAGTAGCGAAGGCCTTATAGCCCTCCATGGATGAGAGAGGGACGTGTAAAGAAGTTAAACAGGGAGACGTTTGTGACGATTATTGAGATGGACTTCAATGGATCAACTGCCATGTGACGTCTTTAGTAGAAACCATAAATGGTACGAGGGAAGAAGATACGCCTTCACTGTTCCAAGCTGCTTGTAAACGGATGTACTGTCGGGGAAAAATAATTCCATTCAAATAGCCTTAACCTCCTCGGTCCTGGCGTATTGTATACAATACACAGAATTTAGAATTTTTCCCCATTCAGCAACGCAAAATACTGGCAACACAGCTAGTTCAGCGCTTGCTGATAAGTAACAGCGTTATTAAGAACCTTGATTCACAGGTATATTAACTCTGCAAACATGGCTTACAACGCAAAACGTTTAAGTATGAAGAATTTTCCAAAAATAATGCTGGATATGTCTCGGGACTGAGGAGGTTAAACTTACTCAATGCTCACAGAACCATGAAAAAGACACATTGTACCACTAGAAAAAATATTGATAAGCAATTTAGGCAATACGCTTAAATAGCAAAGGCGTGGTTGGCACAGAAAGACGTATTTGTGATGGATATAGAATTCAGGTCACAAGAAGCACTCAATAGTATTATAATGCGGGGAATACGGTAAAACAATGAATAAAATGTTATAAACACGAGGCCGCTTTCACAATTATTGGGTAGTAGAAAAAGTAGTTTGAAATGGCAAAAATACAAGATCTAAACTTGTGATGGGAGATCATCGGTGATTAATCAAATTAGGAGTAACATTACTTCACACTTTCAAAGTTGTGTACGTTATTGGGAGCTTTTTATAGCACTTTGGCTACCACAAAATGTGCTTCACCATATAGTCCGCATCTTCCGCCACTTAGATGACTTACGAACCAAAAAAAATCAAGCCATTCTTCTTCTATACAGCACTTACTATGTAGTCAATCAATATCATTGAACTCCCAAAGTTTTTCCCAACAACTCTCAATTCCTAATTTCTCCTGAAAACTTTCCGGCACCAATCCCTCATCAATTAACTTAACTTCCTTTCAATACTTTTTTCTTCCCACTATCATCCTTATTTCCAGTAATTTTCTACTATTATCCTCTAACTTCATGGCACTATATACTAATATATATAGTACACTTAAATTTAGACAAATGGCCAATATTATCTTTTCTGAGATCTTAGCGATTGGATTACAACCCCAGTCACCGATTTCTTCTTTTTAAGTATTCTACCAGTAAAAAGTAGTTTTTTTAAGTCAGAGAAGCTCCTCTCGATTTTCTACTCTTTCAGCGTCCTATCTACATACTTCTTGCATATACCTTTTCGCCTCAGCATACGATCTACTTTTCTTCATCCCGTTCAGAAAACATATTCTCTTACTTACCATTCCCCGATTGCCCAACATCTTTCCCTCAGTCGCATGCTTGAGCAGCCCATCTCCCCTTATTACTTCCTCCATCCATCTACCCTGCCTACACATGATTTTACCCTTAAGTTTCCATTTCTCACCCACCATTCTAAGAATATCTTCGTTAGCCTTTCTTTTCGTCCACCGCACCTCCTCTGTCCTTCTTCACACCCACATCTCAAGCACCTGCAGCCTATCAACGTCCTCCCGTCTTTCAGTCCACGTTTGTGCACAATATAACGCTACGATTCATACGAAGCTTTTCACTAGCCTCTTCTTCACTTCCCTACACAAGATCCCCATTATCAGATCCCTTCTGTTACTGAACGCATCCTTGTATTATTGCTATAATGCCTAATTCCTTATAGCGTTTGACTCAAGTAAAATGATGTACTGTCCCTTAATATATATATATAAAAAATATGACTGTCCCTTCTCTTCAACTAATTTATGTCTTCCAATTTTGTATGTATCACCTAGTCTAACAACTTATTAAAAATCCTATTCGTCAGTTCCCAGGATTTTTCAGTAGGAATATGGAGTAATAGAATTTATAACCAGATAAGAGGTATTCAGGGTGGATTCCGGTTTACTTAAAATGTTTAAACGACTTCCATGTAATTTTCCCTAGGGAGAACTTTAATAAATATTATAAATACTGTATAAGACAACTGCCAGATTCTCTAAAGTAGATAAGATACATACAGGAAATTCAATTATTGAAGTTGACATGGAAATATGCCGTGCCAGCTTCAAAAACTTGTACCGTGACTGACAATGAGATTCTATTCGTGATACTGTCTCATTCACTGCAGACTCACGGTGTTAACATAATCCGAGGCGTATTAATGCAGAAGCTTGAATCGTCTTCAAATGGCCAGGTAATTGTGCTGTAGACCACCATATTACCCATACCTCTTGATTCCTACGGTAAATAAGGCAGGATTTAAAGGTACTAGATGTATATTCTCTTCAGTCCATCATACAATCTAAATTACAGGCCCAAAATGATTTTTTCCTGAGGAGATGCAATACTTTGGTAGGTTATTTGGGAAGTAAGGATAACTGAGGTCTTTGTTGTTGTTTTGGACAAGTATTTATGTTGGTAAGGAATGATTTGCATAATAAATATATGAGAGGAGATAGACCCGGAGTCGGCATTAACTGGCTCTTAATAATTCATTCGATGGGTGTCATATGACACTTTCAGATATCCCCGGATAACGATTAAGCCGATTTAGGGATAAAGATTCAATTGAATTATATCTTCTTACTCTGGGATTGAAAATCAGAGTTGAAGGTTTGGAAGCCATGACCACAACTGCCATATTAACATGATCACCGAGAAATTGCTTATTTACCTGGCTGGTAAAATACAACTGAAAACTATTTCTGATATAAGATATTGATTTGAATGTAATACTAATGGGGAAAATTATATTAAGCATAATGATAGTAAAGAAATTAAATTCTAAATATTCTAACTATGATTCTAATAATTCTAACTACTAATTCTAACTGAACATTTTTTAAATATGAAAAATATTTTAGGAAATAGGAAATAAATTTAGCTATAAAATGGACACATCCCTCGAGGGATGTGTCCATTTTATAGCTACTATATATATAGTCCCTCCACACTTTCTTTAGTCAGTTAATTAAAACCTTAACCTAACGTTGTGAAGTCCGGAATGAAATCTCACAATTTTTTGATTGACTATACGTGATTTTGCTTTTCATTCTTGATTCTGAACAGACTCAAAGACGGTAAATTTTGAGATGTAACACAAGGAGACTTCTTCAACCCGTATTTCTCCACCTTCACCCAGCGAAATAATTATGGTACATTCCAAAATGTCAGACATGACTGGCCGAAAGGACACCGGAGGTGGGTATTAGCTTCCGTCAACTTTTAGGGCCCTCGAGGGGACCATGAATGCCTTTGTTAACCGCCAGCGGCAATCGCTCATTTCCTCAGGGGAGTCAATTTCAGCCAATTTCACAGCCCCAGTCGAGACCCGCACCGCGCCGCGGCCAGGGCACCATCCGCACCAACCCTTCTTCCCCCGGCGTGGCGGCGGCGGCAATCCCATACCCTGACAATCCCCGCCACACTTCACTCTCCCGATTACGCCCTCCTCGAAAACCTTGCCCTTCCCTTTCCTCCCCACTCTCACCCCCAATCCCTAACCGAGCCGGAATGCCGCCTCCGGGGCCCTTCGTGGAGAACACTCCAATAATGAATGGCCCTTGGAACACTCCGAACCCTCTCCAACCCAAGAAGCGCACACAGTATCACTCGAGTCCGAACGCCTCAACCTCATCCCGAGGGCCAACTGAGTTGCAGGGATGGGGAAGACGTCAGTTTCATTAAACATCCTAGCCCTTCCCGCTCCTAAAACTTGACTTGGCCACTCAGTTTTGGTATCGGTTGGGCTTCAATCTCTTTCGAGGCGATATCTCTTACGAATTCTTGGATTAAACACACTCTATCTACATCAACATACTACAATACAAGCAGCCGTTTAAGCATACGTCAAGGGGTGTTAATAAATCAGCCATAATTAGGGAAGAGCAAAAGGGATGATTACCAAGGAAAGTTTACGCAGAATTAGAATAAGTTATTTTAAGTTCTATTACAGAATAGTGGCTGAGGTTGTGCGGAAAATAACTATTACATTCTCATACTGAAGAGGCACATGAATACATGCTAGGGATATTGAAAAACAAGGGTTAAGTAAGGTAAAGTAGAGAAGAATTGGGGAGGAAAGGAATGATTAATACTGGGTGTTATTATAGCCTCCATCAAAACTGCAGCCAAAGACAAACAATACACTTAATATTTCAATAAAAAATATTTTTATGAGGGCAATTTTAGATAAACTAACGCCATATTATCTGCGATTTTTATTTTCCTCATGTAAACAAGAAATGACAAGAAACTTGTAGGTAAGAAACTTGTAGCTTTGTTATTCTACGTATTTTTATTTGAAACGACCCGAGTTTTGACATCCAACGTCATAATCAGGAATAACAAATGAGTTATCATCATTATAATAACAAATTGCATTAATTTACGCCAGAAAGCATCAATTATAGAAACTGTTCAGTCTTAACAAAAATAAAATAGTAAATAACAGCGTATTTCAGAATTAATTACTGCTTGTAATAATTACAGCAGAATCAATATATGTGCTTGTTAATTTCAATTAAGTTTTCCAATAGACATTGAGCTTTCAAGCGTTAAAACTAATCTTTACATATATATTTTCCGGAATCTCTTCGACACCCTTGAAGTTGAATTGGTCAAACAGAAAAAATACTATATTTTTATAATTTTTATAGATAAACATCACGCACATGTGCGAAAATTTTTAAGATAAATAGCTCTTTGGTATCAGAAAGCAGCGTTTAGGGATATGAAGCCCATTATAACCCCAACCATCGGTCTTGAGCTCTAGGACTGAAGTAAGGCTTGAGAGGTGTATTATCCTGGGACTCAAGCAGTGTGCAAAAGTCTGCGTAGTTGGCGGTTTACCGCGTATACCGGAGTACAAGCAATATGTCTTCTACGTATACTCGATTGTATCTAATTATGAGGCTCTATATGATGTACTTAATACCGCGTTACTTCATAGAAAATTTTAACTTTAAAAAAGGTAAAAATGTTATTTAGTAGCTTGCTGCAACATTAATTACTAAAAATAAAAACTACAACAGAATATCTATATAAAAACCGTTTAGGGCACTAAGAAATCTCGCTAAAATTTGCGGACTGTGATCATTTAGTATAACTCATTCCCGTTCATAGCCATTGATCAGGTTCCAAGGAAATATTGGTGGAAATCGAAGAAAAATTGATTTTTTTGGTATTGAAAACGCCCATTTTTTTTCCTTGGGCTCTTGTGGCCCTGAGATAGTTTTTAAAAAGCCTATCGCTCAAGTTAGATACATGCTAGAATGCATACATACATACATACCAATCACGCCGTTCCCTTCCGGGGTAGGCACAGTCACAAAGTTTCATTCGGCGTGTTAGTACACCACATATACATCCTAGTGGTGGATAGCGGGCAACGGTATGCTGGCTCTCAAGGTAGTCCTTTCAGAAGGGATCATAGCTAAAGTATAACAGTGAAAGCGGGCTAAGGGTGTTAATATGCTTTGGTTTCTCTAGTAGCATACTGTCAAAATGTGCCAAAACTGACCGGTTGAGCGCCGTAACCATGAGTAGGGATAGCTGCACATGGTGTGGTACTGTCAAGGCTGGTAACCATGCATTCTCTATTAAAACTTACTCATAACAGTAACAGAGTAGCATCGAATGGCCGAAGCCACGATGGGCGGCGGAAGCTGAACAAGGTTGGCCCATCAAGATACGACATGCTAGAATCATACAAAATTATTGAAAAAAGCATAAAGAATGAAAAATCAATAATCTGACCGCAAAAGCAAATCAGAACCATTTTACTATCCATTTTCCTTCGTTTTAGGATGAGAGGAACCAGTTACACACAGAAATATTCAAGTCAGAAACAAAAAGTAAAATTTGTTGCCTTGTGAATTCTGAAGTTATGAAAACAGTTTTGTGGCTCCCACGTTTGTGATGTATTGTAGCCTATCATACTCTTACTTGAATTTATTATTTCTAAATCTGGATGGTCATATAACGGAATACAGATGTGTTGCTCCCAAAGATTCCCAACTCTCGCACATTCCTTTAAGAATGTTGACGGTACTTCCCTACATAAACCGCTATTAAAGCTTCCCACATCGAGTCATCACATTTATACGGAATCTAAGCTCTTCTCACCTTATGAACTCTAAGGCTTCCGCGGAGTCGTTCAGATGATATCGAAGACTTTTCGGGTTCTCTTCCGCGTGTTTCCATTGTCAAAGACGACAGTTTCGACAGCTGCAACGCTTCACACGCATCGTCGCTTTTGACTTGAAGAAGACAGCTGCAACGCTGTCAAAACTGTCGTCTTCAACAATGGAAACACGCGGAAGAGAACGCTAAAAGTCTTCGATATCCTCTTCTCACCTTCTTTCTTAAAGGTACTTCGACCTGCCACCAACATGAAAGTTCCCAGTAACACCGGGCTGACTGGCACGAATAGTGTAATCGCACTATAAAACAAGTAGCCTAGATTTTCCGATATGTTGGGAGTAGTTAGTAAACCTTCGAGATATTCCTCCCGAGATGGTATCATTCTCATGTTAAACCCAGGGTCTTTCAACCAACATCAATATGGGTCTCCGCAACCATTTCCACCACAAAGCCGTCATTAATGTGCTTACTGGGAATTTACCACCACTGTACACCCAAATAAAATCAGCGATTATGCGACGTCAGTCAACATTTAGAACACAAATGTATTGACAAATAATCAAAATCGTTAAACATGCTATGCTACACTTATAGAGAACACACTAAAACATACGTTTCACATTAATGGCGGACTTGTTTACGCTGCGAAGACAAAATAAGTAGAAGTACTTTATCTTGAGAAAACTTTCTTCGAAGGAAGAAAACAATCGATATTAAATTACCATGGTTAAATCTAGAGCAAATAATAGTCAATTAAAAAATGAAATGGAAAAAAAATTAACAGCTCTACCTACGAAACTCTGGTTCGATATAAAAATCCTAAAAGCAGATCACTCAAGAAAAACAGGAAAACATTGAAAATATTACATTGCAACCTGGTTAAGCGGTAGCAGTGCATAAATACATGTAAAATGTCACGTAAACGGTATTTAATGGCCTCAATGTGGTGTAAATTCAGTTCAACTCAGTAAATAAGGCATTTCAAATGGCATTCCAGGCTTGAGTACTCATTGATTATGCCGCAAATAAAACGAATGTAAGCTAGACTTGTAGGTAATTATTTTGAAAAATAAACGCCTAAAAATTAAAATCGGTGTAAGTAGACATCGCATTGTATTAAGAAAAAATTTCATTCGGAGGAAAGGAAATACTATGCTTCTAATCAACGTTTTATCTGAAGTTGGTTGGAACAAAATAGCGTTTTATGGGTGATTTTCTTAATTTTAAGAATATATAAAATTTATTTAAGATGACTTCATCACGCAAAGAAATGAATTTATACCTTTAAATTTTTTTTCTTCATTCACAGCCTTCCAAAACCATATTGTTCTCTGTGACTTGTGCGTTTTGGGTAATTAAATACCTCCCCATCAACCTCAAAATGCATGACAACTTTCATATCCAAGAACTTTCAATGGCGGTTCGAACAAGAAAAACAGCCTCTAGAGTAACTGATATAAAATTTAATACGCCATAAATCACCAGTAAAAGTTTTCGTCTAGTTAACAGGCATAATAAAGCCCCCTGTGCCTAATTTACTTCTCTCAACAATCACCGAAGAGAATAGGAAGTGAAGATCGAAAGATGCGAAAATTGAACCCCCGATGATCAGTTAAGTGGGGAAAGGGATAATATGAGATTATTTTGGAACATTCGGCGTCGAGTTTTACGCTTGTTCTTTAAAAGATACTACAATTACTTATCACAAACACTACAAAATAAATCGTCTCGTTCCCAGCTCTGGATTTAATTTTCCATAACGAAAGCTCTTCAACCAAATTCATCCGCACACAATGACTCGCATGGATACACAAATCAAAGGGAAATAAATAATCTTGTGTGATAAAATAATGTATGATTATGATGGAAAAACGACAGGCGCATCGCTTAATGAGCTTTACGTCGAATACACACACATAAATTTCTGTAAAAATAATGAAAATATGACTCTCTCGGGAGTACCGGGGGGAGGGGGAGGGACAAAAAAGAAGATATGGAGGATTTAAATCATTTCCGCAGATTCCGATAAAATTAAATCCAAATCCTGATTTTCCGGAAAAATCATCATCCGAAACGTGTGAAGGACGGAAAACGGATACGCCGGATTATTTAATGGAGTAAGAATAGAGAGAGTTTCTAGAACGTGATGCCACCCATCACACTTGTCGGAAAAAAATTCTGCGCGGTCCCCAGATCTGCGGGAAGCAAAGCGCCATCATCGCGTCGGACTCCCCCTACCTGCTTCCATCTCGACTTTTATTTCTCTCGGATATATGTATTACATTCAAGCCCACCTCACCTCCATTCCGTCCGTCTGCCATCTTCCTCATCCGCCCCACTCTTGTCTTTTGTTCCCCACCTTTCCTCTCCCCACTCAAACCAAGTAAAAGCATAGCCTTGGTGGCCAACATGAGGTGTGAGGGAGAATGATTTTTTTTCTCCCCAGAGCACCCGTTGTTTTCCACGTTTTGTTTTTATATCCCTCGAGCCATTTTCGTGCACTGTAGTATTTTCCGAGCTCATGTAAATGTGTATTGTACACATTTATTTTTGGACATCTCCTCATAGTCTTATGCTTTTCCGTAAACTTTTCCGGCCTTCCCGTTCTCTCTCTTATTTTTTATGTTTTTTTCCCCAGCTCTCCGTGCCAGAAAAACACGCGATTTTCGCCTTCCGTTCCCCCATCCCCTCTCGTTCTGTCCTCCACGTCGAGAGGATTCAATTTTGTTTCGCCAATGTGACGGGAAAATGTGTTGCTTCCCATACAGGAGGTCTGTGCGTGCGGGCGAAAATGTTACTCCAGTTCAACTCACACAGTTATATTTTCTCGGGACGTTAGGAGGGAACATCGGAAATTATGACATCAAAATCCACGATCTATGCTCGCTACGTGGTCAAAATAGCTATTTATTTACTATTCATACATCCATTCATTTTAATTGATACTAGTTAAGAGATAGGTATCGAAATTTGATAACATACTACTTCATATTAGGGGTTTATAAAAACTTTTGTGCAATTTTTCATCTTGCAAAACTTTTAGTTTACTTCTGTCTAATTAAAGGCGTCCAATATTGCTATTCCCTTCCTTCTCCATTGGTAATCAACACTCAATCTACCCCCTATCATCAATTCTAGCATATCCCGGTAGGAGTAAAGAAACTTGGTGGCAGTCGCTTGTCAAGAGTATGATGCTAGGGAGAGGAAAGTATGCATGAGTAGTAAGACAGAGGGGCCGAGAATCTGTTTAGAGGCTCCTCCAGAAGTTATTTGTAAACTCTTTCCCCTCATCTACACTTATTTTACCATATTTGACAGTCTACTATCCACTAGTCCTTGTGCCATCAAGATTTTCTGTACTCTTGAGTAATTCATCAATTTTATGGTGAATAAAGGTCTCACTGAGATTCTACAAGGTTAGCAGCTCCATGTCTCCCGACGTTTCGAAGAACGACTTGTTCTCCATCCAAAGGGGTTCTGAAAGCTGTCCTCACAATTTTTCCAGGATACATACCCCACAAAACTGGGGTCAGTCATTTGTTTGGCTAGTATATGTTAATTTTCCCACTTTTATTCTTAATGCGGGAGGACGGAAAACAAGTCGTTCTTCGAAACTTCGAGAGTCATGGAGCAGCTGTCGAGAGACCTTTATCCACTAGATACGCCGGGAAAATCAAAAATCTTCAAGAAGCGAATAATTTTCCCATAAGAACTGAGCATCCTTACCGGTTTTGATTCATTATATCATTACTTTCAAAGACTTAATTGAAAATATTTTGAAGAAAGATCTAAGACTTTTCCGGCGTATGATGTCATTAAAAGTAATTCGGGCTTGCCACAGGGTCAAACTTTCCATCTGGGCCGACGTTTCGATGAAAGAGTTGTCTACCGTCATCAGGGCATCTGCCATTTATGCCCTGATAACGATGGACGTATCGTTCATTGAAACTTTGGCCAAGATGGAGAGTTTGACCTGGTGGAAAGCCCGAGTAACCATTAACAACGAAAATATTTTGGCTCTTCATACTTTTGCCAATATCTTATTTTCCATGAAATCTCATTTTTAGGAGTAAAAGAAATTGATGAATCGTTTTCTTCCACACTAAGATACAGAGTGTCCTTTGATAGACACCAAAGTAGCAATAGTAAGATCTAAGAAGCCATAAACGATGATGAATAATCAACTTCTGAGTGTAAAATGAATTTGGTTACAATGCGCTAGAGTACCTTACGGTATTGGATTAAATTTTGCAGGGAGAGCTCTATAGATATCAGAGAGTTTGACCGCTGGAGAAAGAAAATGGGGGAGAATAGAAGCCTCCAAAAATTGAAGGCAATAGTAAAAGACTAATTGGACGGAAATAGAGAGAAATGAGACATTTTTCAGGGGGGTAGGAGGAATTAGGAAAATGTAAAACTGGCCTAAAGTTTCTATCGCACATTCTTTTTCCCTTATTTTCATATAACGCATCTGATGATAAAAGAAAGTCTAATACCTTCGAGGAAAAAAACTTTTTTTGTTGACTTCCCAACGCAAAAGTGAAGTAACGGAGGTAAATAATAACGGAAAAATTAACTTGTGATGGGTAAACGATAAAAACCATAGAATCTCTGACTCATTCACGAGCATTAGAAGCACGAGAAGAGTTACGAAGACACGATTAATTAAATGACGCACAGCAATTTTATAAGAAGGTTCATGTACATGGCTAACCAGAAGGATCCATCCAGGGGAAAACAAAGGCAAAAAAATTGATGTGACTTTTATTTACTTCCATGTATAGACAACTGCCCTTCTCAGTCATTCCGTCCCAGGCCAGAAATTAACCCGTCTCTTCATCTACATACTATCCTGCAAGCCGCCACATGAGTCTATGGCAGGAGATGTTAGGACACCAGTCGTGTAAAGATGTAATGGATAAGGTTTTGGAAGGTGAATTTGCGACGAGTATTATGGGAGTGCATTTAGTTGATCTCTGATTTTTAATGTGGTCTCTTATTGTGTAGGGAGAGAACGAGTTTTTGTACCTCTCTGTTTGGCAATATATCTCCCTTATTTAATTGTTTCTGTCAGACCTATAGATGTAGTGAGGCGTCATGATAATATTATGAGTCGCTCTCAAACCTACACGAAACAAACAAAACTCCAAAAGAACACTGGCTTCGGAAATGAAGCGAAAAGCAAAAGGCTGAATACAGGAGAGGAGATACAAATATGGAAGACTCACAGTAGAAGTGGATTGCGATTACTTCTCATTTCTGAACCAATGGCTGTTTGCCTAACCCTCCTTCCAAGCACCATTGAGGTGACTTTTTGTAGATGTTAAGGGTGGCCAAAATCGAACGGTTTTTGGTTAAAGAGAGAACCATGCCCAAAGTTTGAGTTTTTACATCTTCATGGCAAAATTTTTGACAGCAATGAGCACTGTTTATTTGCAGCAGAAATAAACGGAGCTTTAAACCAGGATATCTCAAATTCTATTCAATAGACTTGGTCTACACTAAAACTCAGCGCTCCGTAAATGCATTTGATCACAATGTGACAAATGCATGAATACCCTTTGACTTTCACCTACTCAGCAAATCCTGATAATTGTCATATCATTACCATGGTATATTTCTAAGTCCAAACAATTATACCACATAAAAATGTCGTAATTTTGCAAACCAGGTTGGTTTTGAATAAAGTAAGTCATAAGTTGTGACGAACCAGCACTAGGATTAAATACATCATCTGTTCCCCGTTACTTATCTTTCCTAGAGTTTAATTTATAAAAGTGACATGTATAATTACTGCCATAAATTCAATAAATAATATTTGAATTTGAAATGAAAAGTATTGTGCTATGTTAAATAGTTAGAAAGGCCACTTCCTTTTTTCCGGCAGATTTGGTATGTTGCATCGAACAAAAACAAAAATCTACAATTACTTTATCTCTTCATAGTTGGAAGAGCAAGTGAAAGAATTTTCAGCTAGGAAGACCGCAGGAGGCGCAGAAGGAAAGACAGAGGGCAAATACTCAGAACATTTTAAGGATGGATGTTGACCTGCCGTCCCACAAACACGAGTCCCCAAAACGTTTACGTAGGCAAAGATAAGAAATATTCTTTGTCGGAATGCAATAAATCGCGCGCCGCAGGAGTTACGAACACTAACGTGAAAAATAAACATGGTTTGTAGAGGCTATGGGTTTTGGGATGAAAGAAGGGCTCGTTTGCACTAGGGGATGGGAAGGGGTTATAAGTGCGGAAGACGAAGAGGGAGGGTTGTTGAGAACAGCCCCTACAACTTCCCTTCCCTACACTGTCCCTTTCGAAACCCTTTTCTTATCCGACTCCCGCCTGATATCCAGAATATTTAGGGGGTCAAATTGGACGTCGCATCGAAAGGGATGCGACGCCCACAGTCGGAACTCTGGGACTTGTCCGTCAACATTTGGGTGACCCTCGGCACGTCTCGCTATCGTCACAAAAAGTTGGTGCGTACTTCTGGGTATGAATAATAAGAGGGTATCTCGTGGACAGCTTAACACCACCACGCAGAAAGCCCTGGAGAAGATGTGAAGATAAATTTTGACTATGGCACGGCCGATGGATCAGCATCTCTTTTCAATCAAAAACATATTTGATTTTGATCTAAAAAGTCAGAGATTAATCAATTGGTTTGAAAATAATCAATATCTCACTCCAAAAAATCATGTACACACTTTTCACTTCAATGAACACTAACATTCAAGCAATTCGTAGGGAAGACCTGGAATAAAGAGCAAATTCCAAACAAATTAAGGTGCTTTTATTTCTCCAACTGTACCTACGATTTGCACACTCTAAGGTACAGATTGGATTGATATGACATCATCCATAGAGTACCTGACGGTTACGGTTACGGATGAAGAGGAAAAATGGAACAATGAAATGCAATTTATGCTCAAAATTGAACTTTAGGCTATACTAAATGTATTCAGGGAAAGACACAATGAAAATGTAAGAATAAATCATTACCATTCAGAAAACTACAGTAAAAGAGTAAGAGAGCTGAAATATCAGCAGCTTAACGAAACTAATTCGTGTATTTCCCTGACCATCTGCTATTTCTTTCAACTACGAGACGAAGTAAAAAATTGGAATGGAAGTCAAAATGGAGACGAAAGAATTGATTTTATTAATCCGTCAAATAGCCCCTCATGCATTAGCTCAGATCTAAAATTCTCCAATAAGTATATACGAGGGTGGGTCAATAAGTCCGTGACTTTTTCAATCAAACATAGATTTTTGGATTAAAAATTATTTTATTTTTCAACGTAGTCTCCTTTGAGCTCTATACACTTGGTCCAACGTTTTTCCAATTTTTTTATACCTTCCAAAAAATAAGATTTGTCGATGTCATGAAAATACGTATTTGTTTGTGAGATGATTTCATCGTTGGAGTCAAATCTCTTTCCGCCGAGCCATTTCTTCAGGTTTGGAAACAAGAAATAGTCACTCGGGGCTAAATCCGGAGAATAGGGTGGATGAGGCAACAATTTGTAGCCCAATTCATGGATTTTTGCCATGGACACTGCACAGGTGTGCACCCTTGCATTGTCTTGGTGGAAAAGAACTTTTTTCTTGGCCAAATGCGGTCGTTTTTTTCAAATCCTCATTAAATCGACCCAATAAGTTGGCATAATATTTGCCATTGATTGTTTTACCCTTTTGAAGGTAGTCAATGTGGATTATACCGCGTGCATCCCAAAAAACGGTCGCCATGACTTTATTGGCTGACAAACCCACCTTGGCCTTCTTTGGCGCCGAATCACCCCGAAAAACCTACTGTTTTGACTGCTGTTTGGTTTCTGGTGTGTTATAGTGGATCCACGTTTCATCCACAGTTACAAAACGGCGCAAAAACTCGTCCATATTGCGGTTAAACAAGGCCAAACACTCCTGCGAAGTTGTCACACGATTGCGTTTGTGGTCGATTGTGAGCAAACGCGGCAACCATCTTGCGGAAAGTTTTCTCATATCCAGGTGATCTTCCAAAATTGAAACCACTGAGCCATGTGAGATGCCTATGGCTTCCAAAATCTCTTTCACTTTCATTCTCCGATCGGCCGACACCATATCGTGAATTTTTCCAATTGTTTCGGGTGTAGAGACCTCAACTGGGCGTCCAGAACGTTCGGCATCTTCCGTGCTTGTACGGCCACAACGAAATTCTGTAAACCACTTCTTAATCATTGAAACTGATGGTGCAGAGTCCCCATAGTATTTATCAAGCTTATTCTTGGTTTGAGTGATGTTTTTTTTCCGCAAAAAATAATGTTTAATAAGCACACGAAATTCTCTTTTTTCCATTTTCCTCTCAAATCACGAGGTAGTCAGCTATCAATGGGTATTAAACACAAACTAAAAGATGGAACTAGCTCAGAATTTTACAGTTGTTTACTAATAGATGGTAACTAACGAGGGTATTGTTGTAATTATAGCGACTACACGGGAAATTCAAAAAGTCACGGACTTATTGACCCACCCTCGTATCATCATCAGCTGAGTAGCATTTTCCATCCACCTTCGACACCATCCGCTTCTGTCCCTCGCCTGTTCCGTTTCCTTCTGGTATCTTTCTCTCTTGACGTCAAGTATCTGCTCTAGCCTTCTCCTTTCT
Source organism: Ceriagrion tenellum (assembly GCA_963169105.1). Lineage (NCBI taxonomy): Eukaryota > Metazoa > Arthropoda > Insecta > Odonata > Coenagrionidae > Ceriagrion > Ceriagrion tenellum. Next base: position 72,536,177 of record OY720634.1, read on the forward strand.
TTAACTTCTCCACCTTCATAGATCCTTTAAATGCTACAGTTATTGTTCCCTTCATCCAATTATTCTAAATATCTTTTCATCCCCTTCATTCATTATGTAACACCTTTCTGTATTTTCCTTCAATCACCCTAATTTTTCTTTTTCTTTTGTTATTTTCAGTAAACTTTCGCACACTTTTAATTCACTGTCTTTTTCTTTCTAGTCCCTCCATAACGACAGACTTTTCTTTAGCCCATTTTTTTCAAAATATATTACAAGTAAGTTTAAATATAGGTAAGCAACATTTAGGTATCAAATTTCAGACATCTAAGCCTCAAGTAGTAAATTTAGCTCATGCTCGTAATACAAGAGGAACGAAAGGAAATTTCAATGAATTCGGAAAGATTGTTTTAAATAGAGATTAATAATTGTTTTATCAACCCATGTTCTATGTTGTTATTAAATCAGCAAAATTGATACAAGCAAGTAACTAATTACGAACGAACAGGGAAATAAAATGAAAAATTTGTACCTCAAGACAGGAAAACAAAAGTCTAACATTTTATAATTATTCCCAACGCCAAAATGTCGGTCAGCATCGTCTTTTACCATGCTCTTAACTTCTCAATTTGATGGTGATAAGAGCCATAATGAGGAATTAGAAACAATAAGACCCATTTTTCGAACGAACAGGAAGGTTATTTACTCTCGGATCATCGTTCTTGATAATAAATTACAAATTGACAGATACGTAGGCTGGCCGTTGGAGGGAATGCACGGAAGTAGGAAGTTATAATCCGGCAACCAAAGTTTTCCAACTGCGGGGCTTATCTTTCTCGGAAGGAACCTGTATCCGAAATATATCCCACAGAATCCCATTCACCTAGTCACCGGGAATATTCAATTCGACCACAGCCGATAATGCTGGAGGAGTCACCGAAAAGGTCACACTTCTCCGCGTTACCCAGGAACACACACACGCTGTGCCATTCGCGGAAAACTACACACACATATTGCTTACCCTTTCTCTTTCCGCCGCCCTCCCCAAGTGTTTCCTCCACCACCCTCTATCCTTACACCAGTACCGACGAATCTTTCCCGGACGCCGGAGAAACTTTCGATTGAGACGGCCACGTCTCTGAAAAATACAGAGCCAATATTTGGAAGGCGGGCCCCCGAGGGAGGGAATGGAAGGGAAGGGTACGGAGCAGGGGGGAGGGAATGGAGGGATAGGGGAGTTGGGAGGAGAAAGGGCAGGACGTTTGGTCTCGGATGAAAGCAGGATATCGACCTCCCCATGCACTCGAAGGTTCCTCGAAATATGTGGCAACAATGCCCGAACACTCACTCTCGAGAATCACCCCTCGGCCACGACGTAAACTTCAAAACTCCCTCTACTCTTTCAGCGACGCGACTTTTTCAAATTATCCGTATTCCTCATTCCTCCCTTCCACATCTACAGAATACCCTTCGAGCCGCCACATAAGTGGGTAGAAGGGAGTGTTAGGTTACCAGCCGTGCAAAGATGTAAGGTTTTGGGAGATGAAATGGTGAAGTGTATTATGGGAGTGTATTGAGTGGGGCTCAGTTTTTATTGTGGTCGCTTATTGTTCGCGGAAAGAACGAGTTTTTGTGAATATCTGTTTGGCAGTATATCTCTCTATTTTATCACTTCTGTAAGACCTATAGATGTAGTGAGGCGTCATGATTAAATTCCCTGTGTTGCTCTGAAAAACATCAGTTCTGAAATTTTCAAGCAACCTAAGCCTAGCGTTCAGCCTGCGAGTCTCTAAGGGCTCCCACTTTAATCCCTCTAAAAGTTGTGAGACATTATATGTACCCTTGTAGCAGTTTTTAACGAAGTGCGCTGCTTTCTTTCGTATTTAATTAATTTTTTGTTCAAATCTTTATGACCAGGATCCCAAATGCTCGCAGCGTATTCAAGTTGTGGCCTAACTAGAGCGAAGTAGCATCTCTCTTTTACTTTTTATCCGAGGACCTTCCTATAATACGCTTAACAAAACCTAGTTTCTTTGATATTGTGCAGCATATAATTTTTATGTGTGTTTCCTACGATATGTCAGAAGTTAAGGTAATTTTAAGCTACTGTATTTGAAGATTTTATGTTTACTCCACCCACAGTATAGACTCCCACCTCTCAGATTCTACTTGCATCCGGCTTACATACGAAAGGATGACACCAAAAAACAGCAAACGGACCTCACAGATGCCTCAAAACCAACGAGAAGAGTGACCTTTTTTATAGAAATAGTCCTTGGAGTGTTTTTTTTATGATCAAAATATTCACTCTCAGCATTTCCGCTCTAGTAAAGCACAGCCGATTTTTCCCATTCTTGCTGCCTGCTCTGAAAAATATTCCCATCCCAACAGTCACAAAATGACAATCCGATATGAGGAAGGATATTTAACACCTAGAATATTATTATCATTACAGCATTTTGTCCGGAGAAATGCCATCATATCATAAGTATTCAAACCTTCATCTTCTGCGGAAACTTCCGGACCAATTTTCCGTTGCCTTCTTCATCGCAGTACTCCGATAATTTTACTCTCGCTATGGCAGTTAAAATTATATCGGACCAGTCTGGTGCCTACTAACTGGCTCTTTCCTCTCAGGGGTGGAGACGATCAAGTTTTAGAAGCGAGTAGGATGTAAACATCTCTCGATTTGTCGTTAAGATTTTTCAATCATTACAATTTTCCAAAGGTATAAAAATATTTTCCGTCTAATGGTCGCCGGTGACCGTGAGACTGGGCTAAACGTGCAAACCCTAAGCCAATCTGACTCTCTGCCACTCATCAAAATGCCCGAAACATTCATCACATTACAACAAGCCGAAAAGTTTATTTACGTATGTCTTGTTTACCTGCTGAAAATTTATGTTTATTGTGTTCAATATACGTTTTTATATATCATGAACTATAAGCTTCGATTGATTCTGTTCAGTGATATAAGTTTAGTGAATTTGGCTGCCTTAGACAGAAGCCTAATAATAGGACGCTAATCCTGGGTTTGAATCAATTAGATTTGATCATGGATCAAATCTACCAATGCAGTGCTTTCACATCTACCTTTCCCTAAAAGGTAACATTGATTCCCCAACGGTCAATGCGAGAATACATTCCGTGAAAAAGCTAGAGGCAACATTCAGAGGGTATAAATAAAAAATGGAAAGGAAAAGTTGCCGTTAAACATACTAAGAGTGATTTTGATTTGACTGAACTTCAGTCCTGTTCTTCAAATGTTAACGAGATCGTACAGCAGACACGTTAAATAGATGAATATATATGTATATGAACGCTAATTCTGCTTACTCTTAAAGAGCAAAAAAAGTTATGGGTATATGGCGAAGAAAGAGTCAATTGCGATTACCTTAATCTACTTTCAAAGAATTGTGCATTCTATTACCTTACTAGGAAAGAAAATTTTATCACTTTTTGAAGGTCGAGAGAGTTTCAGAGGATTTCGTTTACATGGACAGCATCGTTTCCTAATGTTCTTACTGTAAGAAAAAAAATGAACATAAAAAAATCATCAACTGGGACGCTATATTTCTCCTCAGAACTTTTAGACACATAGCATGCTATAATATCTGTGGTAGCATCCACCGTCAAAAATCACTATCCATCATATTGAAATCGAGAGAACTCTAATGCTTTGACCGTTTAACGCTGCTGTAAACTTGCCTGATCAGATTACTAGATCTTTATGAGAAAATTCAAACAAAGGTTATAATATATCCTCTTACTGTAATGTGGAAGGCAAACAACAGCTTTCATTGTTGAAGTATTCAATTAATTATCAAAATCATAATCAATATATATTATAAAATAAGTGTACAATGTGCGTGCCGCTAAAAGTCAGAAACGAGTCCCGGTACGATCAAGGGAGTTATATGCTGTTGTAGCCCTCTAACCCACGAAGAAGGTTCTTGTTTTTACCTAAAGGGTGTGCTTTTGAAGATATAGAGGCTGGAATTTTCACCCTCTAGAAATTTATAGAACAGTCCAGAACATTCGAGAGCATTCCACAACATTTCAGAATGTTCCGGGATGGTCTGGAATGTTCGGGAATAGTCTGGAACGTTCGGGAACATCCTGGAACATCCCAGATCATTGTGGAATATTCCAGAACATTCTCTAATGTTGTGGAATGTTCTGGAACATTGTGGACCATTCGAAGCCTTTTTGGTATGGGTGGGGCTACCCATTGTTAGGGGTATATAAAGCAAGATCGGTTGTGGGTTCGAACGTCAGTTTCTTATCAGTGACGAAGGGAAGAACCGAAAAAGAAGTAAAAATTCCAAAGTAGTGCAGTGAGTGAATAAAAACAAACAGTGAAGTGTGAGTAGTCAAAGTGATACATTGACTGAATATTAATCAAAAAGAGTGTACAAAAAGTGCGTAAAGTGTACTTAATGTATTTGTAAATAAAAATTTGATTTGATTTATATTTTATGCAATGCACAAACGTAAAAGAGGAAGAGATCTTGCCAGTTCTGAAGCTAAACAGTGAAAACCTAAAGAACAGCGAAAAAACTAAACAGTCGAAGGGCGCGAAGCACGTTTACGTTCCCAACGAAGTGAAAATTCCAAAGTAGTGCAGTGAGTGAATAAAAGCAAACAGTGAAGTGTGAGTAGTCAAAGTGATACATTGACTGAATATTAATCAAAAAGAGTGTACAAAAAGTGCGTAAAGTGTACTTAATGTATTTGTTAATAAAAAGTAGATTTGACCGTATTCTGTCCGGGTTTTTACCGCGTCGATCCATTTTTGGATGCAAAAAATGGATCGACATATAAAAAGACTAACCATTTTATTGCAGTTTGAATTTTAGGAGCCTACTAGTAATAATGTAAGTTTTCGGTCATAAAACGAGTGCACACTCTGATAGAAACCTTTTACACTTCTTCTTTCTCTTTTTTTTCGAGAGGAAATGAAATCAGTAAACGAGAAAATATCAATCAAATTAACAAGTGTACATATGCATATCAAGGAAAAAGGTGAAATTAAAAATAGCATCCGGGCCAATACTAGGCCACTGCTCTGCCTTAAATATTTCACTCGGGTTGTTAGGTCAGGTGACACAGAAACCGGAAGGAGTAGAAGATTTTTAGTCATTTCTGACATCCACTGTGAACCCTACGACTCTCAATTAGATCCAGCTCTGAATATCTGGGTATTATACGAGGCGACGTCCTCTGAGCGAGCCCTAATCGTCCGGACCGAAACTAAATTCGTAGTACCTGCCAGTCTTCGTAGAAATGTAGATGAACGTAACGTTCAGCGCATCTCTGGCCAAGAGTTTCCTTGCTACATGCGAGCGAACTCAACTGAGGGCCGAACTCTGCAAAAAAAGCACTGAGACTGCCTCTAGCGCACGTGGCTTTGTTCATCTGAGAGGCAGTGCGTTATGAGAACCACCATCTTGAGAGTTGACGTTAAGACAAGTCTTCACCTCACTGAGAAATGAGCATGATTTGACGAAATGGGAAAGTGTAATATTAAATCGAAAAACAGACTGATAACTAAACAACTCCGCAACCATTTCGCAGTATGCTACGACGCTCAGGACATTTTCTATGCGGCCCTCTGGAGCCATTTAGGATTACTCGGTGTAATGGGGGCTGGACGGCCGCATGAACTCCCTTACCTCACCCTAACAGAGCAGCACATCGGGTGAGTGTGGTATCTAGATTACATTTTTCCCATACCGAGGTCCCAGATTCTAATCCAGGTGGTGCTGGATTACAGAGGAATTTCGATCCCTTAAATTTAACCTAAATTGGAATGAATTACAGCAGTGTCATCATACAGATAAAGAGTTAAACATTTTATCCCCTTGGCACTTTTTGTCAAGAGTTAAACACATATTTCCGATACCAATGGGTAACTGCAATGCGTTATCGACTTTGGAAAATTTTCAACAATTAAATATTTGTCTTTCACCGATGACCAAAGATTAATAATTAATGAGCTCCTTGAAGTTGTAGCGATAGAGATAGTAGGTACCTTTATCCCTCTATATATATGTATGCGGTTTCCCTTAAATCGACAATTAATCTATTGTGGATTTCTTTTCCCCGCGCCGTAAAATTTACTCAGACATCCGATACTAAGGAAAATGAGTCACTACAAAAAAGCTACATTACTAAAGCCGTTGTAATTCGCAACAAAACTAGTAAAAATTGTTAATATTCGGATTCATCAATGAAAAATTTGGCAAAGAGCAGTTAATTACAGCGTGTTATACAATTAGCGTACTAATTATTACGATGAAAACACAGGCAAAGGTGATGTTTCAATATTTTGTGATTAAGTAGTCCATTTTAAAGCACACAATTTCAGAATAAAAAGAACGCCGACTTAAACTGTCATTTAAATATTCGTACACATATCATCTTACAAGCTGCCCGAAGAGCGAGAACTATGCATTAAGCGTTAGGTCAACTGACATACGAAATGGAAAGTGGTGGAAATCGGAATCGGAAAGGAAAAATATTGAGAAATATAAGTTTAATTTCCCTACACCTATTCATACTTGACTTATTGTCTTTCAGTTTTTATTTGCAAACTTTCAGAAAAGAAAGGGTATGTAAAAGCCGAGGTGAGCCATGATATAAAAATGTCCACTAATTTTCAAAACTTTGGCGAATATATAACAAATTAAAAAATAAAGCTGAACTTACATGAAAAACCTTAGCTCAACGGGTCATATTACGCTAAACCTTACAATCTTCTTAACGGCGAGGACAAGGAAAAATCATAATTTTTAGAAAGAATGTGGCGAGGTATGAAAATTACTGACATACCTTACAAATACTAACTCGCAGTTCATCTTTCATTCATTTAGGAAAAAAGCCGTACCTAAACTTTCTACGCTCTCTTTCAGATTTTAATATTGAGATGTTGCATCCCGCTGTTCGAATACACAATTCACGTGTTGAAAGGATTCCATCTCCGAGCTTGCAATATGTAGCATCCTCTCAGCAACTGGTTTTCTGGTCAACGGCGTAAATATTACACGCGAGCCCTGGAAGAGTGTCCCAGTGTGATATGTTCGGCTCTCTGGGTTCCACCCGATATCATCTAACGCCGAGGGAACAAAACCAATACTTCACCGAAACTTTCAATGCCCATGCATCTCTTTATCGTGATTTCGGGCCTTACATACATTACATTATCTTGAGAATACGATCCCATATTTTTCATTCTTGTCGAGAGAAGATTCTTAAACTCTTGCAAAAATTCCAAACTAGGAGGTCAATCTACCTAAGATGAAATGTAAAACCTGGGGTAAATTCTTCTAAAATGCGAACTCCTTCATTGACCCACAAAATAAACTGTTGAGTAATACGAATGTTTAACATAAAACTCAGCAATGGGTGATTAAACGTACATATTTCCTTAAATATGTAATACAAGGTATCAAATAAATCATCTTCCATCAGGAAAACCTTAATATTAATGATTATTTGTACCTTATAATAGTCATACTTGTAATGTGTATAGTCTGGCATTTGGGCACTCATGTCATGATGGTAGCTTCCCACAGGAAGTTCTTGAAGCTACCTAAAACTCACTGATTTTTTAATTCATGTTTGTATCCCTAAAAACTGAGCAATAGAAAATATCTAAAAGAATATCTATCTATGTTTTTTATCAGACACCTTTTATAAAATAAATCATGATTCTCAAATCTGTAAGAAAGTATGCTGATAGCCTATGGGATCTTTTCTAAGTAGCATCAATCTCAAAATACATTGACTACAGAGGAGAGGATCTAGATTTGTGAAAGATTTCACAATAAACTCAGCAGTGTGATCCAATATTTAAATGCATAAGGCTAGGAATCACCAAAAGTCTGAGGGAAAAATATCGGCAGAATCATTTTCGAAAGTTAGAGGCACACTCTTTTTTCAGCAGATTTCTGGTTTATTTTAATTTTTCGTCCAAGCATCACTGCCTTAATTTAACATACTCCATACGTAAGTTATATAAAGTGTTTTTTTATAAGTATGAAAATCAGTTTAAATGTAATACTTCCTAAGGTAAAACTATTCTTTTTTACGGAGAATTACAGTCTTGAAACAGACATTTTTTAAAAATCTTTTGAAAAAAAAATTTGAGTAACTCGAGGACCTCTCATCATTCCGGAAAGTGAACATAAAAAATAGTTCAGTCAATTTAACTAAATAGTTTTCAAGTGAATATTTGAGGTAAATCGCTCAAATAAAAGGTACTTGCACCAATCTCGATAGAAAATAATGCAAACATTGTGGCACGCTGAATTCGAAAAAGGGACTCAACACCGTGTGGCTGCATTCTCTTGATACTGTCTTCTTTAGAGATGCGCTCCGCCGGATTACGGAAGAGAAGCTTTCGTAACTGCGGTCACCAACAAAGTTTTCTATTGCTGAGAATTCCACGGATATTTTTCCTCTGGTTGCACTAAGCGTAAAGTCCATTCATTCACACTAGGTTGGCTTCACCCTTTGTTCTTACCGCAAATCTACCCGCACACTGGGCGCGTCCCACGAGAAACGCGATACAGTAAACTCTACGGATTTTAGGTCACTTGGATACTATTCTTGTTGAATTAGAATATGAGAAAACTGGGGACATAATAAATTATGCCACTGTGAGAAATTAAAAAGAGGAAAAATCATTGTATTGGCTTGGACTTGAACACGGATCTCTTGATGTCGCGTCATGTGCTTTAGCCAGTTAACTTACCATCCTCCGTAGATTTTTAGGCATTAATGGAACAAGATATTTAGACATCTGGACGTACGAAATAACGAAGCAGTCCAAAGCGTGCGCTATGCGCCACTGTCCGCGAGGCTTAAGGCAAGCTTTCTACACAACGAGGTGTTTGCTCTTTTTGACGGGTGATTTTTTGCTTCTGTGGAATTTTGCAATATTATGCTGTTGCGAGTTACTCAACTGATCTGATCTAATCAATCTGATCTGATCTGTCAAACTGATCTGATCTGAACTGGCAGATCAAAAATGCTTTTTCCTATAGAACAATCAGCTGAACCAACTAGCGTGAGACTAGTGGGAAACTAGTGGGAAATCGGTAAAATCATCTCCTCGAGGGGAAGTCAGAAGAGAACAGCTTTCAAAATCATAGCATACCTCAACATTTAGCAAATATAACAGAGAATATTTTGAATTCCACCGACCTCAAGCAAGAAGGAACACCGGTAAAAAGGATGAAATGAAATAACTTGTGAAAATCATGAGACAGAATATCGTTAAATATTGTCTCATAATTTTTTAACATTTGTTGATATCGTTAAAGATACAGTGAAATTTTGAATAGGGTGCATGAGTGGTGAATAATAAGTAAATATTGAGGAGGGAGAGATAGAAGAGACACTCTTGTTGGGATGAAAATACATAGGAATTATAACGTGCTAATTACCATAAACTTTTCAGAAAGAGGTAGGGATTTCTGCGGGATGAATATCTTCAGGTCCTGAAAGCAAAACAAGCATCTAAATCCAAATGTACATCCTACGACCATACCTGGAATTTACATTGCTAAGATATTGCGAAACTACTTTTTACTTAAGCTACTTTTGCATAATTTTAGTACACTGTATGTAATGAGATGACGTATCAAAAACTAGACTGGGGTACTAGAGGGGGACAGTAAAGTGGATATCACTTCTAAAGAAATAATAGGGCAGATAAATATAATAACAGTTAGCAAAAGTAATGCATATAATCCATTCTTTCATTATAAAATGTCTTTGCCATCGATATAGTTTGGGTAAAAATAACTCAGGGTCGGTTAATTTCACCGTGTTTAAAAGGTATATGAATCCATTCGGCAACTCGGCAAGGGCGCTGGTGAACGCAATGACACGATATAACCGCTTCTTTCTTGAAGGTCAAGCGTTCTATTCATGGACCATTCCCTTCCCTCACGACGAAGGACATCAGCATCCTTGCATAACAGGAAAAAGACACAACCAGAGGCTGGAAACGGAAAAAATAAGTCGCGCGGGCAAAAATTACGGCCGACGTTAACGATATCCCCGCTCTTCTTCGAGCCCTTATCCGTGAATACCCAACCCCACAGCATACTGGATTCCGTAATATTATAAATAAAAATAAAACTGCTCATCATCGATGAGGCGGAATGTTTGCAGATGGGAGGGTCAACAAGGACTCAGAATGCAAACAGAAAATATCGCATTCATAAACAAAAGCGCCGGATATCGCTTGCGGCGATCAGGGTGTACTCCCTCGCACCCTTCCCCCAATGCACCCCTAATCCCTTTCACTTCCTACCTCACCCTCCTCCCCCCCCCCACTCGCGCCGCCCTTAATGGCAAGCATTCCTTTCCGGTCGAGCCTTCTCTTTTCGAATCTCTGACTGAAAATCCCTTTTAAACTCTCGCAGAACGGTGAGCGCACTCACTCTTGGGTGCCAAGGTCGGCGACCGGTTTCATCCCCCCCCCTCGAGCATGTCACCGTGCACAAAGTATCACTGATCCGTTTAGGAAACTGATTGGCAAACGAAAACTTCTATCTCGAGCCGATACAGCACGTAATGAGGAGAGTGAGCGGCATTCAAAATCGTCTGCGACTGAGAACGGGAGACTGGTGACGAAGGATATCAGCAGGGAATAGGCCTTCGGTGGTTTGATGGCAATGAGAATGAAATAGTTTTCCCACACGTATTTTTTACCATAGACCTCGGCATAGAATTTTAAATCCCCACCTCACCCACACTTTTCTTCTAAAAACTTTCTTACTTTTCTTCCATTCCGATTATTTCTTCCTTCTTCGTTATTCCCATTCTAGCACCAATTTCGAAGTGAAAACGAAGGCTTTCGTGGTGCTCTACGTTGATCTCCATTTTTCGGGAATTACCGCGTATTTTTGTTGTAAGTGACAAACGTTTCGCTGACTCTAGACTCTGACAGTAGCGTCAGCGAAACTGTTGTCATATACAACAAAAATACGCGGTGGATCCCGAAAAATAAAGGAGATCACCAATTTCGAAGGCCTCAAATCAACTATCGCACCCTCCGCTCAAAACCCTAAGTTTTTGGAGAATAAGCCATATTAATTCCACTCCAAACCTTTTTCTCAGGATTTTTCAACAAGTGTTAATTTATAAAAATGAAGATAAAATATAATCGAAACATAAGAATAATAGAAGATAGAGAAAAGTCCTCAGGAGGGGAGAATGAGTACGTCGGCTATGGTGAGCTTACTTACCAGAAAACACTTGCTGGATGGATTATTCCCTTCATATTCAAACGGAAACAAGTAGGTGAAAAGCGTTAAAACTCATAAACAGTAGATAACCTTGAGATTTACATTGACACAGGATGAAATCACGACCACTTCGTTCTCTATCTAAGCAGTACAGGTTTTCTCGAGCATCGTACGAGAGTTTTTTACCCGCAACATTTCCCTATCATATTCCCAAGTTTTAAATTTCCAAGAATAGATGGATAAAAATATATGAATTTTTATTACAATTTTCTCTTTAATTTTCTCATGGTATCCTATGATTCTGGCTCATAATCCAAAAAAATAAAAAAGACAACTTACTTGAAGACATTGACGGAACAATTATTCGCATGTTACGTGAAGATTGGAACTATTTCTTTTTTACAAGATAAATTATACGCAAAACTCATCTGTCTCACTACTTACTTTCACTTCTGTCACTAATAAAGTGATAAAAATTATCCTTTTTGATTAGATTTCAATTTTTTAGGATAATAGTTCTACAAAATATCCGTTTTTAAGATACCTTAGGTGCGTGTTCTAAACCACGAAGAAATATTTAGGTATCACAGATTTAACACCAACAAAAAAATTCATCGCTACCTCAACATTTATTCTTCCTTATGAAAATGCCGTTGGTTATAGCCGAATTAGAAAGGCTTCAGTTAAATAGCCGAAGAGTCATGGTTTCCGATCCCACCAAAGGCATTTGCGATGTATCAGTCAGAAAATGTTTGTCATACTGTGAGATATAAAAAATGAATGTATTTATTGCCTTAGGCTCAAAATAAGTATTTATCGCTATTTTCAGAAGCCTTTTTCTAGTTCCAAGTCAATTAAATAGGCCACTGCTATAAAAAAGACAATCAGCATGACTCATTGAAATCTATGAGAACAAAAATTGCACAATTATTTCAATCCAACAAAAACAAAAGTAAAAATATCTTTCTTTACAAGAAGATAAACATTCAACAGGGAAAATATTGAAAGTACCCTTGAATAAATTCAACAAATTAGGAATTAAATACCTTAAATGGTACTTTAAATTTTACTTCATACTAATTGCTAGATTAATAAGCATAAGGTAGTTATTTTTTTATTTTGAATGCTAAAAAGCCGGACCTTGAAAAACCCGGAAATATAATAACAAGATTAATGTTAAAACTTTTTTCCTCACAACTTCTTAAGTGAAGTCTTTAAAAGAGGAAATTGTGATTGATTTAGATTTACGTGAACCTTCATTTTTCCATCACTTCTTTTCTAACAGCCCTTGCTTGTGGGGTATTCATAATTTTAAAAGTCTCCCCAAAAAAATAACATCCGGACGTCAGAATTAGTGTTACGTTCATCAATACAAGATGGTATTTATTAATCAAATACTTATGGAAGCCATAAAAGTTAGTTGACACATCCTGAAATACAGTGATCAGAGAAGAACAAAGAAATATAATCCACAAGCGTATTGAACAATTAAATAGAGACTGGTTGAAGAGAAGATAACCAACTCTTATTTTTTCAGATTTTTGTCGTCCTGGCTTTCAGATGTCTACCCATGTCAAAGGAGCAATAAGCCGTTCATTGACATCAGTTAGAAAAAAATATCAGATTCATCACGTAAGACCGCGCTTTGGCATGTGACACCTCTGCCACAGTTGAAGAGAGATGACATTCGAAGGTCATGGGGCTTTTGAAAGTTTCCCCATCGGCTGAAAGCCAAAGTATTTACTAGAAAGTTTACTCTATAACATGAAATTGGGCACTCAGTTGTTTTCTTTTTTCGGTACATAACGCCCATACGCTAAATTCCATTTTTTATTTCAAATCTCTTTCCTTTATCTACTCGTAAATACGACTAAACTTGAATAAGTCCAAAATAATTCACGTATTTCTTCAAATTTCCCTGAAAGAAAACTCTTCGATCAAAGCACTAAAATTGCAGTAAATGAGTCAATATTCTGACAGTAACTCTAAACAGTTTTTGAAAAATCATTTGCTTTTAATGTTTCATGATATATGGTTTTCCCGACTGATTCAAAAGTTAGGAAAAATATATGCTGAAATAATAAAGATTTTCTGAGAAAGTAAAGCTTAATTCTTAAATGTATGTAAGATATTTTAAAAATTGGCTTTAAATAATATTGAGACTACTCACTTTGTGTCCTCCTCTTAACGCTCTAGTTTATCTCATATATCAATGAGAAATTGTCCGTTTCCGGAAGGTGCTTTAATATCATTATGCTAAAATTCATTCAACAATAGTTTAAGTAACCAAAGATGTTAAAATATTATTACGTTGGTAAAAAGACATAAAATTTGGAATTACTGGATATGAAAAATAAAATGCAAAGCAATGCAATACAAAATCTTAATAAAGCATTGGACACAATGATCCACAGTTTGTCATCCTCAAAAACGCATTTTGCTCCTAGTCCCTATTCCTAGGCACTTTTGTCTATAGAGACACTGAATATTAAACTACAGTACAATTTCAGGGTTCATAAATCAAAGGCACATTCATTAGAGCTCAATAACATTTGAGATAAAAAACCGTATCAATTTCATAAGCTCCCGAAACAGTGATCATAGAAGGATAGCAATCCTCGTTTTTCACCACGAAATGAAATGAAGATCAAGTTAACGTCCTAGTAACCGAGTGTAATATCTCAGTGTTTCCCCCGCACAGCACATTAGACATCTTCGAAGTTGGCCAGGAACATCCCAAAAAAAATTCAATTCATCATCGAAAGCCCGAGCTAAGTGAAGAGGAGCGCCAAGAAACACCTCATCAAGAAAGGATGGCTGTCACCAAAGCAACGACTGTAAGCTCCACGGTCCGACTGTAGTGGGGGTCACACCTCATTAATCACAGAGTTCTAGTTGTTGACACATCCTGGGCGGCAATTGTTTCCCCGTCCCGGAGTGGTCTCTGACCATTGTTCCGTTTCAGGTGGTGCCCGGGAGTACGACTGCTCCGCGGAGCATAAGTGCTCGGCGGTTGCGGAGCCTGCCGGGGGAATATACACGCCTCGCCCGACTCCGGATAGCCACAAGAAAGTGCCAAGCCGGAGTTCTGCAGAGCTATGCGTCGAAAGAGTCAGAGAATCGCTATCTGCCAGTCAATTTGCCTTAGAGCAGTCCCTAGGAGGATTCATTGCTGATGATTCCGATATGGGCTTATTTAAAGAGGATAATTAATGAAGGGCAATATGAGGTACAATGAGGAATAATGCATCAAGTACGAATTAGATCGGACATTCTTAAATGCATAATCTTGCAACAGTTCAAAAAGTTTCCACAGAGGAGGGATAAAAGATTTAAGGAGGAGAGGAGAGAGCATCAAGCATCAATTAGTTTAAACCTTTTCAAGGATCGAGGTTTGCAAAGTTAATAAAGTATGCTAAGGTTGAAGTAGGAAAAGTGGACCAGAGGATTTTTTTAGAGGTCTGTGGATGGCAGTGTTGAGTAAATCTTGACAGGAAGAAAATCAAAAAAACAGAAATATGCGGGAAAATAGAAGGAGAAAATAAAAGCTAATTTGAAATAGTCGTGTGATGCATCAATAGCAAAATGCGTCAAGCAGGAGTTCTACAGAACAATGCACTGGACGGTGAACGGTCATCACTGCCTACCATTAGGTCTCTTAAACTGCAATACAGAGGAGGACAGTTAACTTACTATAAAGATTCCACTAAGCACTTACTAAATGGAGGAAATTGATAAGAGGATATTTAATCAACAGCATTAAGATTGACTAAAACAAGGCAAGGCATGGTAAGATATTGAACTAAGGCTGAAAGTTGAGGAAAAACTCATGAGTTCTGTTATATATGCTAATGAGAACACAGAAAGTATGCAATACATCGGTGAGTGGTGAACAAGTAGCACCATCTATGTGCAAGGTAAAAGGTGAAGATCAGCTATGAGACACAGAACTAAACTAAATTCTCTAGATCTGAAGTATCGTTTTCAGTAATAAGGGTGGAAGGACAAATTAAGTCAGGATAAGTATAATTCTGGATGTAAGAGGTGCAATCAGCCAACAAAAGATGAAAAAATACATGGGCTAAAATATACCTGTACTATTGAATGGAATCAGTGAGATATACGGGATGAAATCCAGAATTATAGGTATTTAAGAATGGTTTAGTGTAGGGTAGGCGTATGAGAGGGTGGAAAAATATAGGAACTAAATACAGAATAAAGATAGGTAAAAAGAAGAGTTCAAAGTGACATAACATAGAAAAATAGTTTGTTCCTCGAGTTAAACTTCCGAGAAAACTCCAATTAGTCGGTAAAATAATAAGCAAGACTGAAACTCAAACCTTTGATTGATTCTTTATTCAAAAACTCATTAAAAAGAGAACGACAAAGGGGGGCAAGATACCTTGATGGAACATATATATATAAACCGTTATCCAATAAAGAAAGAAAGGCTACCACCTAGTTATTCATCTCAAGCAAACATTAAAACAAAACAAGAAAGTTGTCATATTTGCCTTGTTGGTAGATAAAGTGGTTGGTCCCTCGATTGGATCCAAACAATTGACGAGCCATAATCGGTTTCGCGCCAAAGACCCGTCTCGCTCAAAATAAAGTAATTCCGCCGCCTATTCCTTGTCACGAAGAAATTCGTCTGCACCGGACTCATTGAGCGAGAAAGTGATGACAGTAACCCGAGAAGATCACTTCGTACTACCTTCGCGTATCTTTCCTTGCCCAGTTCCACGTCGACCTAGATGACATTAACTAGGGAAGGGTACGGGCATTCGAACTGTGTTTACGTGGCCGATGCCCAAACAGAACGAGTGGATCCGTTATTTTGGTTGATTTAAATTTTTACCTCCCCCCTTAATGAAAGGAGTTTTACGAATCACCCGTCGTAAACGACTTTAGTACAAGACAATACCGGCGAAAAAATTGTACGTAAAAATATCAAGCTTCAAAATTTGATGCAAGACTTCTTGACGCCATTGTTACTGACAGATGACCAGACTGAACATCCAAAAACTTGTTTAATTCACGCTCATAAATTATTACAAGAACGGAGAATAAAAATTGGGGATTATAGATACTTTTACAGCACTAGAAGTTGAATAAATGCATGTTTAATATCACTACTTACGAAACTTTCCAGTAAACTGTTGAGATAACGAATGCTTAGTCAAACCAGGAGTTTATCCTCACCTAAAAGAAAACAATACATATGCATTAGAGATATAATTGTATTTAATTAAGATAACATCATCCATAATGTTAACTAAATATAGCAAATCTAAATCTAGTAGAGCTTCAAACTACAGTCACGAACAAAGATAAAGATCTTTTTACTCGGCTCTCTTTATCTGCATTCGTTTACTAATATCACCCCTCTTTTACACAGTTATGAACTAGGAGGCGAAGAAGCTTAGTGAAATTATTGGTGGTAAAATACAGAACGAATAAAAATATGTTGTAGTATTGAAAAAAGATATAGTTTAGCCAACTTAGTGTTGGAGAGCAGTAGTTGCAGCAGGTATGCAAAATGAAGAGGTTCCTCAGAGTCCAAAATTCATTCGCTAGAACACCTAAGGTGTAAATTATGCCGATAAGTATTGACGTCAAATTTAATGCTTTATCTGACCATATTTAGCCATGTATTGATATTCCAATGCATCATTAAAAATGATACGGGCCAAAGTTAAGTAACTTTTAATGGGCGATAATGAAAATATACGGGCGTATATTTTCGCCAGAATTATCTATTTTCACCCTCTTTATCAACCTTCACCGTGACATAGAACCTCCAACCACTATTTTCTAATAGCTTTTTTCCACTATTTCACCATACCCAACATTTTTGCTCATATTGCAAGCTTAAGTATGAGTTAAAAAATAATTAAAATCTCATGTCTTCCCTATCCTTATATGTCTCTTTCCTTTTGACTTTGGGTTACAGCCTTTACATTCAATATGCTTATGCATACCAAACCTCTAAATTATAACCTATAGTTTCCTTAAAGACACGATTTTGGAGGCTAAAGTCACGAGACTTTAATTCTGATTCAAGAGCATCATCACTTATTATTTTCTTCCTCAGCTCTTACCACCCATCAAATACACCTTCCTTGAATGTGAAATCCCTTTAAAAGCCATATGTCTACCACGCTTTGTCTCCCAACAAAAAGATAATATTCCCTTCGCCAGAAATTTTTCGGTCAAAACATCTTTAACGAAACAGTTCATATGGCAATTATTTTTCAAAAAATCTATCCATCCTTTTCCGGACCAGAATATATTTCCTCTGGAAGTCAGTTCGCAATAAGTCTCATTCATTTTTGTTACGTTACATTTTACGGCCACGAAACGTTGGGGATAAGAAATGGTGTCCAGAAACAGACAAAAATCTCTTTCTTTCGTCTCTGTGAGAGATTAGCTGAGAAACACCGAAAGACTACCCTTAGAGAGAATGCTGCAAAAGAACTTTTTTCAAAATCATATATTTACCCGAAGTATCCGAATAATCAATATTTTATCGATAATTTTGACCAAATGAGTGGTGACGGCCATTCATTCAGCTCTGATCCCATGAAGTGATATACTTTAAAATCGTACAATGAGTAAACAACAGGAAAGAAATAACCATTAATTAAACCCTGTGAATCTCTGACGTAACCAAAGCAAAGGTGCATACAGGAGATAAGCCACGCATTTAATACTTAAAAAAATAACAGTACATGACTCTGAGGGAGAGGCACTCGTTTGATTTTACGAGCGTTCAGTTTAAAGGGGATACACTCTCCCTTTTGTCATTCTTACTTTAAACTCATTCTGATTGGTTTATCGAATTAAAAAGGTTTCGAAGTTTATGTCCGAACCATTGGAAACCATAACGTGAAACTTATGAGACAACATAGCTATTTGTCATTTTAAAGCTTCAGACATGGATTAATTCAAGTACCCGTTTGCCACAAGCGAGAGCAAGCAAAAGCAACATAGTAATCCCCATAGTTTACAAAGATCCAAATAAAGGAAAGATACAGCGAGTACTTATATTAGTAACAGGTGCTAAACCTTGAGAAGAAACTTCTTTTAAACAGAAAGACATTTCCTTAAAGCGACAGCTTAGTAGAAAGAATTTATGAACGCGCATTCTCATTAGGTGTATGGCTTAGAGACAACAGAGACTTGGCGAGAAGGCCCTAATTTATTCATGCAGGCATTAGCGAGGAAATAATTTGATTTCCGATTTAATTACATCAATCACAGGTAAGCTGCCTGATGTAATTTTTGTTCAGTAGAACACTCAATGTAAATAGAATAGCCTGACTCAAGTCCCGTGTAAAGATAAAAGTTGAAGGTAAAGGTCATATAGGCGCATTTCCAAAGAAAATATGTAGAAGCTGAAGAAAGCCGTAGAGCTACAGCATACGAGGTGTGTGAGAAAATTAATGAGACTGGCAACACTGCGGGCGATCTGGCAACGTCGAGTCTCCCAGCCTGTGCTAGACCGGTTTGTTTACCCCTTCCACTTTCTACATTTGAGTTTCAACTCCGTACAGCTAACACATTATTTTTGACAGCGCCATCAGTGAACTTCTGTTTTTGTCTTGTGTTACAAAAATAGAGCATCGGAATTTAAAGCAACGCTGTGCAATCAAGTTTTGTGTTAAACTTGGTGAATCCGCGAGGGTGACTTTTGAAAAGTAGAAACAGGCCTATGGGGAACATTGCTTATCCAGAGCACAAGTTTTCCGCTGGCACAAATCATTTTTGGAAGGCCGAGAACACGTTGAAGATCATCCTCGCTCAGGGAGACCTTCAACTTCAAAAACTGATGGAAACGTTGAACGTGTGAGGTCTCTTGTGAGGCCAGACCGTCGTTTAACAATAAGGATGATGAGTGAACTGTTAAATTTAAACACTTTCACCGTACATCAAATTTTGACTGACGATTTGGGCAATGGAAAGATTTGTGCCAAAATGGTGCCGAAAAACCTCACAACTGAACAGAAGGACAATCGAAGAAACGTGTGCCCCTTGTCACACGGCCATTTCCATCAGTGAATTTTTGACCTCAAAACGCATTTCTGTTGTTCCTCAACCCCCCTATTCACCTGATTTGAGTCCTTGTGACTTTTTTCTTTTCCCAAAATTGAAACATGTCTTAAAAGAACGTCATTTTGAAACTCTGGAGAACATTCAAAAGACTGTGACCGACCAGTTAAAAGCCATACCAGTTGAAGACTTCCAGCGCTGCTACCAAGAGTGGGAACAACGACTCCGCTGGTGTATAGCTGCCCAAGGGAACTACTTTGAAGGGGATAACATTGTTGTTTGAAAAAAATTAAAACTTTGGTAAATGAAAATTCAGTCTCATTACTTTTCTCACACACCTCGTAAATCGAGAAAATCACTTCAGTGACACCTTCATTTTAACGAAATTATATGCTAAATTTCAAACGGAATGGTTCGTTTCTCAACAAATACCAAAACACCTACATATAGTATAACTACATACGAAATGTTTCAAGGCCAATCCTACGCTCCTTAAATATGCTATTTTATCAAGCGCTGACAAAGTTTACACCACCTTTCGCACTTGTTGACGCCCACAAATATCCACTATGGTTCATTTTAATCTAGGTGATTAGATATGAAATCAGCAATAAGAAAGAATTAATTATTTTGCTAACGAGTAAAAACTGCCATTTACGATCAATCCTAAGCACCAGTAAAACGCAAAAATCTCCTTTTTCACGGATCATACATGAGATAGAACTACAAGAAAAATGAGAAACTGCAATACACACAGTACTATAATCCTACGAGCTGAATTTAAGGACGAGGAAATGTCGTTCACACTACTGTGAGTACAGGAACAGGAAGAAAATGTCATGCCTGCTCTAAAAAAATACAGATTAGCATTCTGGGAAGGAGCCTTAATTTTCAAAGCCGCAGCCAATATATGCATTCAAGCCTGGTAGTGCCATGTTTTTTACATAACTCTACCGGATTTTTTCCCATTTTTTCGCACGAAGGGAGAAAAGGGATCACCATCTCTGTCCCGCTTTACCTGAAACTTTTAAGTTGTGACGACGGGTGACGACAGTCCCATCACCAATGTCCTTCCCTCTTTCCTTCTCGAGGTGACCCAAGAAAGGCAGCAAAATCACATTGCGAGGGTTTGGCCGAGAAGGGCCGAAGGGAAATTTTTAACACCGTATACATATTCATCGTCCACCTTTCCGCCACCACCAACGTTGTACCGTGTGATTTAATAAGGCAGCAACGAAACCAACCACATTTGGCTCAGGTGAAGCAAAGGTAGGTCGTAGCCATCGAGGCTTAAAATTTTGAGGGAAAAAACGACGAAGTAAAACTTCTTTGCAACGTGAGTTGACATTCAAAGAATATACGTATTTGAAGCAATTACCAAAAGGAGAAAATGTGCAGTATATTCACCTTGAATTCTTGCATCAAATTATTTATATCTAACTGAAATATCAGACAAATTAACAGGTATTTTTTCCATACAATTATAATTTTTTCGAGGTTAATAATGCCAAATAGTACCGCCACAACGTAGTCACTAAATAAGGCATATAAAGACACAATACTGTCCATCAAACAAGACGTATAGTCAGACATTTTTGGACCCAAAAAAGTTCACCAAATGAGATTTTTACACCATAAAACATCTTTTGCTTCTCAGCATCATGACTTGCAGGAAAAAAACACAAAATAGTTTACCTGTGGAACGCCTTCTAATCACCAAATCATGGTACATAAATGTTTCACCAACCGATGAAATGACACCAGCCCCCTTCATCATACATTTCATTTGTACTATGTCTTTTTGTACGCCGATATACATGGTATAGTACCGCAATGACGCAGACACTAAATACAGGTGGATACAAGAACCAAGCCATTAATTTCCATCTCCACGTTGTCGGCCATCGTCGATTGTAAGTAAATCAATCCCAAGCAGACATTACACTGCCAAATTTCTTTTGTTACACAGCATCAACATTTGCAGGAGACATTCCAAAATCGTTTACGAGAGGAACATGTCGTACGTAACTGCGAAATTATTCGACTGGCACTCGACTTCTACCGGAGCAGAACCGACAAAAAACCGGTCAACTGTAAAGCCTTGAAAACTAAAAGTACCGCATAACTCCGCTGGAAGGTGAGAATCAATACGGTTGTCCCCGAAAAGCCCGAAGTTGCACTCAAGCGATCATCATCATCGTCACTCCGGCCCATGGCGAACTCTTCCCACTCCTCCAGAATAACACGACCCTTAGAATATGCGCAGTTTCGGAGGAAAGGCGACATTCCTAAATCAGCGGAGGTCCCCTCGAGTGATCCTGCATCAACTCCGCTCCACCTCTCTCGCTTTCCCTCTCTCTCTCTCTCTCCGAGTCCCTAGCTCGCCCGCTCTCTGTTTAGAATTCCAAATGCGTGCTCCGCAAGAAGAGGATGGGAAAAGGAGAGCGGGGTGAGATAGGAAGGAGGGAGATGGAAGTAGGAGGAGATGGAAAAAAGGGAGTTTTGGAGGGGGAGAGAGGATCTGCACGATGCTGCGATGTATCAGCTACGATATCCGATATTCATGGGCTCTGAAAAATTGCGACGTTGTGCCACCGAGCCGTGCAATTTATCGTCACTTAGCAAACCTCTACAGCTTTAATATCTCTCCAACCTAGTTGTGTGTTCAAGTTCGAAAGGATTACCTTGATGATGACATTTTCAAAGTACTACGGAACTAGCGACGCAGTAACTTTAACGGATCTTTTACCGCTAGTGATCACACAATTATGTGAAATTCACAATGTAAAAATCGTTCGCCTGAACCTGGAATTGAACCCAGATCTCTCAATTTCTCGCCGAGTGCTATAACCCATTAAGCTGCCAAGGCATTATTTTCCACTATGAAGCATATTCAGTCCAAGTAAATGATTTTTCTTCCGTGAATTTCACACAATTACTTGGCAATGACAGTTGAACCTTTGAAACCCAAACAAAAGGGATGGAATTTGCTATGAAATAAATCATGAGTGTAAAAATTTAATATCCCGGTCAAACTAAGTTTTTACCTCACTGTATCATGCATTATATTTTCTTTCATAACTTAGGTAGCATAAACTTTGCTGTTTTTCAGTTACTTCGTGAGAACTATGTTGTACATATCCAAGTCATCAGAACTTCCTCCTTTACCTCAGTACTATGCCAGTTTTTTTGGTGAATAAACTAGGCGTACGAACATCTAGATCAATTTTCTCAATTGCCTGCGATATTCATATTTTGAGTAATGCATTAGATTGAAGATTTATTGCTCTATATGTGGATACTTTGCTTAAAATGCAATGACAAGAAATATTCATGCATGTATATTTCTCTAGGCAAACTCCAAAAAGAACTCCTTTTATGTGGACAAATTAATTAGTCCATCGACATGACATATCATACGATATTAATTTTCATACAGGATCAAACAGCACCAGATACTATTCCATGCGCGTTATGTCCCCTAAAATGCGATAAGACACGATATCAGGCTAAGCCGATTCATCTCGACCTTCACATCACAAAATTTTATATCGCAACGCGAGATTAAAATAAGAATATCGCACATCCAAAGACTGACTAATTCAATACCAATGAATGTATTATTTTTCGGCTGATGTATAATAATACGCGATATCAAGAAAAATGGACAATTAGTGTAATTTTTAATGCTTTAATGTACATTGCTGCACGATAATGATATACAAATATCGAAAATTCCAAGCGAAAGAAGGGGTGAAATAGAACAATGCGATTCCATTCGAATTATGATTATGAAATATTTAAATACGCGATATCAAGCCAAATTGACTAATCGCATCCTTGAAGATAAAAAATTTAAAACCACATCAAGATATTATGCGATTCCAATCTATTTGGCTACGCCAGCAAGAAATGATGAGGCGTGATATCAGGGTAAATTGGCACATTATGTCTTTTATGCTTCTAACTATTATATCGCAACGCGATATTGAAAATCGAATATCGAACATACCCACCAGGATAGGCAAAGAAATATTCAAATGTGATAGCACTCGAAAGATGATTGCGTCGGCACAGATGCGATGAAGCGCGATATCAAGCTAAATGTGGACCTTTAAGATGTTACATTTATACGACAACGCGATACTGAAATTCGACCATCACACATATTCTGTGGGGGAGGTGGTGAAAGGGACTGCCCAGTCCCTACGCCTTTTCCTCTCTCTTCCTCTATCTCCCTCCATTCCTTCCCCTGTCCGTTCATCTCTTCAAAATCTTCCACCCAGCCCTTGCCACCCACCCTGGCACACACTTTCCCATCCTCCCTTACCTCGTGACTATGACTCCATTCTCGCCCCGTCACCCGGGTGTATTCCTCCTCCTCATCAAGTCCCCGTGAGATAGAAGAGAGGAGGAGGTTTGGACGGAGAGGAGGAAACGGCAGTGGATTGGGGGGGAAGGGGAGGTTGTGCCGGCACTGCGAATGACACTGACGTGAGTAGAAACTACCAGGGCAGGCGGCGCCACCACCTCAGCAAAATCCCGTTCCCAATTGGTCCATGGCGAGATATATACTCTGCTGGTCAGCGTCAAGCATCCACCACCACACGGGCAAACTGCTTACCAACACACAAGTACACCCAGGACACGACCTAGCTCACCTTGGGCGTCTCCATTTTTTCTCCCTGCCTCTTTCAACCTTTATGCCCGTACACCTATTCCTCCCTCTTCCTTCCGTGGTACCAAAGGGTAAAATTTTCCCTTACGGGTTCACATTGGGAAACTCTAATGGTGAATCAACATATATTTCAACATTCTTACCATAAAAATTTGTTAATACGGAAATAATTTCAACGATGCGTTCAATTTAGTTTTCCTTTCCGCTAAACGCTATAATCCTTCACAAAATGTCCATCAGAATTTGCCAAATATTCCGTTCCTGGCTTCCTATGGCATTTATTTCACCTATATTCACTTATTATCACTACTTTAAGATGTTGTTGACTGAGATAACTTAATCAAATGCAATACCTCTCTCTGTACATCGCAATTTCCTCATACCTCTCTTAAGGATTTTGTCACGACTCACGATACACTGACGTTTTTGCGGTAGTCTCAGAAAGAGAATGGCTCTTAATATTAGTATGATAACATTCATTTTGTAGCAACTCTACCAATTTCACACTCAATTTCTCTCTTCTATCACCAGCCATTTTTTTTCACTGCGTTCCAACACGTTCATGAAACGTAGATCGTCATTAAAGTTATGGTAGTATTTATAGACTATGCTAACTTTTTCATGTAAACGACTCATCTTTAACCCGAATGTAAGTAGTTATATTGATAAATTAGAAATTCCTAAGGAATTGCCACGTATCTGCATTCAACAATAAGTCAAGCTTGAGAATTGTGCAACCAAGCTGTGAAAATAGATACATTTTAAACTGGTAAAAGATTCTTAAGCTAAGGGTACAAGAAAAGAACGGAGGCTAGAGTATTCAGGAAATCAGGAGGAGAAAAAAGTTGAAGAAAAAGATTTCTACATAGAAGAGGAAAGAGATGACAGGTACCTTGATTAATGACGAAAAAAAGCTTATGAAGAGGAGCAAGTTTTTGCTTTGACAAAAAACCGAGAAAGTGAGTTGATAGTATAAGGATTCTGAAATGTTTTCACAGCGAGCAAATGATAAAATAAACTAAAAACACAAGCAGAGACTGACTTGGCATTGAAAATTTAAAATAAAGATGGCTCAGCGCGCATCATTCAGCAAAAGAAGGAAACTTCATCCACCATGCATAAAATTCAAGAATATCAGAAGCTATGATGGAATGGTAGGTTGGGAGCGAGGCAGAGAGTGAGAACTCATTGAAGATTTTACTAAGTGATGCAGACAGAATAGACAAATGAAGAATGAAGAATTTCCACATATTTTAATAAAAACGATAACAACAAGAAATCCTTTGCAGCACATCAAGAAATGTTAATAATAGAGCATTTATTTATTTTTAATATAGATAGGCCTCAGGACATACCTCATTTTACATTTTTATAAGAGGAAGCTTAAAGAGCACACTTCGACCAGCTCTTTATTTCTCCTAGAATATTTTACTAACAATCCAATTTTTTATCTTACTCAGTGAAGTCTGTCGAGATAATCTTTCTCTCTCATCCCCACAAGCCAAGAAGCCCTTTCATCAGCGCCTCAAGCATTTCCCTTCCTTATCGAAGATTTTTGCTCACGCCAATCCTTCGTTAGCCCCCTTTACCTCTTTTTAAGCCTCACAGCTATCTATCCAAAGTATTTTCATCCCAATTCGCATCCTCAAAGGGATAAAGGAGTGCTGGCTTCCGGTCCCAAGGCATGAGTTTCGTTTGATTTTCGGAAGTGTAGGCGATTGTTCAATGGAATGGTGATTTCTACATAAATACAAAGTGGAGAGCACTTTATTTAGAATAATTTTCTTTTAATAATGAACTCTTTACTCCTCAGATAATACATTTCCTTATCAATTGACCGAAAAATCCTAAATGTTTTAACGAATTTCATTTAGTGATACCCTCGAATTTTAGCTAAAGCTTATTTTCTCCAAAATTTATATACCTCTTTCGTGAAGTCTTTCGGTCAATATCCATCTTTGGCGTGGCAGTAGGCATTTGGGATTTTATTTTCCACCTAAAACTTTTTCACTAGTCCCCTCACATATTTAACCAATGTTTCCACTCTCCATATCATAAAACTTCTCATGTATAAATTCTCACTGCCGGCTATTAGATCATCAACAGCGATAAAGTCATCTGAGCTTTCTCACCGCTTTACCTCCACATGTGTAAGTCTCCCACGTCTACTTTTCAAGCCTTCCAATATTTATTATTTTCATAAGACACTGTCCCTGACATTACTCGGTGGAACTCCTTCGTGATGAATGAAAAACAAGTACTTTGTTATGATTCCACATTCAATTTATATCAATACGACCTAGGTTTCAGCCGTCCAACTGCCTGTGCCTGATTATGGCATGATATGCCGGAACTGAGTTCACGTTGTTTTACACAAAGTGTGAAGTTTTTTTCAACTTTCAACCAAGTGCTTGTTTTATTTTTTATGTATTCTTTACGCTCATAGACACAATAACGAAACTGATAGTTTCAAGCATTCTCACTTTCCTTTACTTGCTTATTCACATTCAATTTTCACTTGTAATAGAACTTAACGTCTGCGATTTTTTGTTACTATGTATAAGCTGGTAAATAATTGCGGTATAACCAAGCCTCCTGAACCTTCTTGCCTGTGGTTCTCCCAATCAAAATACCTAAAAATGCTTGCATTTTTACCTCTGTTGTCAAAGCTCTAATAAAAAACAAGTCTACAAACCAACCTAAGAGTTCTCATGAACAGTTGAACGATGGACCAGCAATAGCGATATCATAAAGCAGCCAAAGCTTTATTACATCTCTTATCCACATGTTCACCTCCCTCTTTCACCTTTCCAACTCTTCCAACATCACCAACTCCACACCGCGTCTCTCTCCTTTGTCCGTCAATGGTCCTCTAAACTATCACGCTCAACTATCACGCTCCACTCGGCTCGCTGGCTCTGACCGACGTACGCCAAACCCCTGGAGCGCACTGTTGGGGGAGAGTGAGGTCTATGTGGCACTCGGTGATGACGAGAGGGAAGAGGCCGGGCAGAGGAGGGGAGTTGGCGGCATAAGCGATCTCACCCGACGGCCCCGCCTTCGCGTCCAATTTGACCCGGTCAAACGCAACATGCTGATGCAAACTCCGGGGCAATGATTATGTCAAAATTATATAGAGGGGGACACGTCCAAAAGGTAAGTTGCCTCCCTACACCCAGAGCAAGCCACTCCCCTTCGTCTGTTCTAATACGCTAACCTTCTCCATTCTGCGCCTCCTCCTCCTCCCCACGCTCACCGTATCTCTCTCCCCGTCCTACACAGCCCAGAATACCCCCTCTAAATGAACCTTCCGACTCCATAACCCCCGGGCAACTATGTCGGGCAAACCTTTGGAGCGTGATGTGACATTTGGGTCGCTTTGGGGAGACCGGAAGAAGGCCAGGAGTCGGACATATTCACGGAGAGATGGGAGATATTTCGTCAGAGGTATCGGCCAGTCGAGGCGAATATTACACTCGTCTCTAATAATTTCCAGGGCCGAGGGTCTGGTGAGATAGTATTTTTCGATGGTATCGCCTTTCCTGCTTTGAAGTCAACGCCTCTGGCGTCAAGCATGAATGAAAGTCAAAGAAAGAAGGCATATTATTCCATGCGGGCCAACATAAGACTAACTCAAGCCAACGCTACAGAACCAGCAAAATCAAGTTCAACAAAATCCATGAACAATCATAGACATACTTTGAAAACATTTCATTCTTCAGGTTTCCGCGAGGTTTGCTCAATTATTTCAATTCAATAACTGTTATTTCCAATGCGTTTTGTTCTTTCTGAGACTTCTCACCTTTCATCAAATTGACTTCGACAAAATGAAAGTTTCGGCAGTAACACATCGGGTTGGTTCTAGGGGCTGGAGACCAGAGCACTGGCTTACTGCCCTCTCTTCCCATTGTTCACAGATTTGGATCTTGGCGACGATAAATACGTTTGGTTTATTTATTTAAAAAACTGGCATAACACCTGAGGTAGAGAAAAAAACCGGTGACTGGTCAGATGCATACAGCATAATTCTCTTTAAGTAAATGGAAAATAACTATGCAAAATCTATGCTATCAAAACTATGAAATAAAGTATAATACATGGTAGGGTAAGGTAAAAACCACAACAAGATCCTCGTCACCGAGCCATTTCAAGCCAAATTCTGTAACTTCGAATGTCTTCTCTCTTTCCTAAGTTCTCCGACGAGAGGTATTATTATTGGCCCCGCCGAAACTCTATTTTCCCTATTTACCTCACTCTTCAAAAGGCAAGCGTGGGAAGATAAGTATTTGCGCAGGAAATACCGTTTAGTGAATGAAACAAGATTCTCTCTTTTTTAGTTACATGAACGGGAGGAGAAAAGATAATCTAAAAGCGCTTAATTTCGAACATAGCACCCATTCATCATCTTTTCCAAATTCATACTACTTTTTGATGCCCTTTCTCAATTTTAAGTGTATTTCTATACTAAAAATATTTCCTATGGGTGATGTGTTAGATATATACGTGCAATAGCGGAAATGAAAAGTCAAACAAGATACAAAAGAACCGGAGATTTATCGGAGGTCTTCCCTGTTATAGACAATCTCTTTTAGAAGAGCCACCTTAGATTTGGACATAGTAGGAAGAACTGATGTCCAACTCAGGTAGGTCTCAAAACTATTTATCCTCGAAAATTGCGAAATTGAGACGTTATACCCTACGTAAAATTCAAGCTCTGTTATTTAAGGGTGAGATTTATTGAGACTACGACAGGTTTCACATTTTCGAGATGGCTCGCTCCTGAGTCATTGATCACCTCAAATTCACCATTTCCTAATAGATGTTCTTTTTGTTAAAAGCTTTTGTTTTTGATGTGAAGTGTCTTTAAATTAATCGTACTTTCTTTGAAAAGAGCATTTAAATTAGTTGCGGATATGTTGTAGTGAAATCTTCCATCGAGTTGTCTAGGTACTTAATGGCTTTCAGGGTAGCTTCCGCGTTGGGTCATTTTTTAAGGCAACAGTTTCACAAGCGTTCCAGCTAAATTCTTCAGATCTGAATTGCTGTTGATGTTTTTGATGCTATTTATAGCCAAGCAATCGATCCAGTGCGATTCTTTTCCGCCTTTTTTATGGAATCCTGTACAGTGTTTTTTGAAAAACACATTGTCAAGCGTTGTAAAGCGTTCACAGGCGGAGACACACTTGCAACTATTAGCGGCCTTGAAGATTGTGTTCGGTGGACAGATGCAAATAAGAAACAAAGTAGACGGGAAATACCGTGATATATATAATATTCAATGGAGTAAACGAGCAAGTGATTAAGTGAATCATTCAAGAATAATTCATGGGAAGGCAAAACGTTGAAGAGCCGAATACACGGGAAGACCACCCACTTTCTATGTATGAAGGAGCATGGAGGTAACTACCAATCAAGACTACGAGGCCATTGAGTTACAAATACTCTTGCTTCCCTTAGTGAATTAATTTTAATGTTAGCGTTCCAACGCGAATGAAGTCGAGAGCACTGCCGGAATTACGTCCCACGTGACTAAGAATATTCATCATAGTATACCCAAAAAGTAGTCTCAAGGTCACCAAAGACAGTCCAGGACAGCTAATGTACTTGAAGCTTAGACCCGCTCACCTAAACGAATCGCTGGTGTAGTGGTGTTTCACGATACTGTATAAAGTGACATAAAGGCGGCTCCACACATTCAGCATTCCACGAGCACCGCGCAACTACTCTCTGAATGCCGAGTTGTGTGGATTGGTTGCTCACTACCTGCCGAGTGCCGCTTTCCAGTTCTTGTCCTTTCCCATGTCGGTCTTTTGAGGCACAGCAAAGAAAGCAAACATTAGCCGCTCCATATTTTGGACCTGCATCCACACGTACGTTCTTTACCAGGCATAAAATCTAGGGTCTCAACGTTGTTCAACCTATTTATTCGTTTGTTTGTTTCATTAATTGCATAAAATATGCACACGCTACACGGCCCCTCAAATTATATATTTTTATATTTCTTACGGTAAACCGGATTCTCTTGGGTTAATTAAAAGTATTCACTATCTTTTCCTCAGTTATTCTTTTTTTTCAATGGTACACTGCCACAAGTCAAGGTTAAAACGGCAGCTGAACCAATAGCGAGCTTAAAGTCGATATCCATTGCGCCATCCGCAGGGCAGCTATATTATCAATATCCCTCGTTCCCAGAGTGACTGTATGGACGGAAAAGTGCACATGTATGATTAAAGGTGCTTGCTATTTGGCGAGTACTCATCAGACTCCCTCACAAATAACTTGGCTACTCGGGAATCTGTGAGCTTACGCTCAGTACTCGTCGAATGCCGAATTTGCGGAGCCACCTTAAGATACCAACATCATCACAGAAACTCATGTGAGCGTTGACCACTTTCTACTAACGCCACGTTGCAGCCTACATCGTTGTGTTTAGGCAAGTGCGTAAGCTTTTATGCATTCATCACGATCGCCGTTACAGCATCGCGTCGACTGTCCCCCCTCCGTTCCGTCTTTCTGTCCCCGCGCCCGCACACGGCGAGAGGAGAGTCGCCCCTCTGGCGGACGGCTCACCAATTACGTATCCCATCAATCTTGCCCTTCCGCAGTTCCTTCCCATCAACCTCCACGTCAGTACACCCTCTCATTCACCCTAAGCGCCGACCAACACACACAAAGACACAAACACTAGCCACCCAGATTCGGCTACGTGAAAGAGAAAACACTCCGAAAAGAGAAGGGGAGTGGTGTATGGAACCTACGCGAAGAGGAACGAGGACTGTCAGCTTTGGAGGCAAGGTGGCAACCCGGCTAGAACAGTGAATCGCAGGATGAGAATACGAGAAAAAATATGACCATCAGTGTGTTTATTAGAAGAACTGGCATGGATCCAGTGCCCATCATCCGCAACCCGCACAGACCTAATTCACTCCATCGCCAAAATGGTTTAGCACTCCCACGACTGCTTCTTTGTAGCTTCCGACTTGAATCCCTTTCTCGTTTTGAGATGAAAAGTCTTTAAATTGGAAGAGATGGGAACCAGTCCTGATGCAGCGATAGATGTATGACATACATTTATTAATCTAACATTATAGGAGATATCCGTTAGCCATTCGTTAGAAGACGGTTGAAAGTGTGAAATAAACAGTCGTTTCAGATTCACGACGGCATCGTATGAAGGACAACTGCTTAAATTGGCGATTAAAATCACGTGTTGATTCCGGTGTAAAATTTGCGTAGCTTGACGTAAACTCACACGAGAAGTTCACGACTTGGTTAATTTGAGAGTCTATAGTTGTATTTAGGTAAATAACCGAGAAACAAAATGCAAACTTAAAAGCTAAAACAATATAAGAGATGAATGTTACAACACATTAAAAATGTTTTACATTTCATAACAATTAAGGAAAATCGCAATCTAAACATGTAGTTACTCCAACAGTGAATTTTACTCACATGTTAGCCTGTAGGCCGGTCACTCCGATCAAGTCACGTCGCGTCGCGGCAAGTCATACAGTAATTTTCCAAAAGTAAAAGTTGGCTTAATATTAAATGGGTAAAAAGTTAAATTGGCTAAAATATTGAACTATGGTTCACTCGGCAACAAGTATGAATACCATCAAGTGATAGAATTTATTGCCTGCTTCATAGACTCCATAAAGTTCAAAGTATCAGATGGCGTCTTGGTAACATAGCTGTTTCCAATACGCGGCAAACATACGAAGAGTCTAGGTTTACCGAAATGTGTGATTGTGAGCACTCGTATCCAGAAGTTGCAAATATACTCTTTCATTTTTATTGGACTTAATGTCCACTAAATATTATGTACCACATAAGCATAGATTAGTTTACAGATAATAGAGCCATAGTTTATCTCACAGGGGAAAAAACTTAGAAATTTCAAAGATATTTACAGGGGTATCCTAAACCAACTTAATTGCCAGGTAAAGAACACTTACGGTAGAGTGCTTCACTTTTGCATACCAAGTACACTCGACGCCCCCATTGAGAGGACGGCAGCGTTCTTAACCTCGCTTAAAGCGCGTCGAATATCTCAGCTATCGGTCCGATTTTCGCATCAACGCGCTTCTAAGGTCCCTTTATACAGCCCCGAGGAGAGCATAATTTTCGCATGAATCGCTCCAGCCGCTAGGCCTAGGGAGTTGATAAAGGCATTCCAGTCCCCTTGTTACGAGTCGAACGCTTTGGAAGAGAAACGGAATGGACATTAGGTCAGTGCTAACTCAAAGGTTCTCCACCGCTGGCAAGTGCATATCTTTAACATCAGGCCACAACCAAACCAACCACCAAGCCTTAACAGTCCCAATGAGCTTAGATATTAGTGGCCATCTAGAACAAATTGTAAACTCTCTTGAGAAAAACCATTCCCTTCCGGTTCGGATTGAATTTTCACCCGTGTTGTTTTAAAATGATTTAGAGTCAGAAGTAGGAACTTCTCATTTTTGACCACTCGACACTTCGCCACACAAAATCAGCATGGATTTTGGAAAGGTAGATCTTACAAAATCCCAGCTAGCCCTCTTTTTTTCAAAATGTCACTGCCTTGCATGAAAAATACCCAGCTGCCATGGGAGAGAGCAGAGAGAGCACATACCTAAGGCCCTTAAAGGGATTTAACTATGGCCATGTTCGGCGTGGAATCACTCTGTGCCGCACGTCCCGTAGGTAGCTTGCACGGTACTTTGGAGGTGAAGAAAGCTAAGAGCAGGGCTTAAATTGGAGCAGCTTCAGAGGTAAAGATTGCAATATAGGCTAAGACTACAAAACAAATTAGTAACTGACGAGTTTTAAGTTGGCATGGCGGATGTCATTTAACCCTCTATGGACGGAACTGTGAAACATCAGAATGAAAAATACTGCTACTTTATTGGTTTTTGATAATTACTATTTTAGCATTTAAAAAATTGCAATTTATCAGATTATAACATTTATTTTGAAATTTGACGTATTTTTATTGCACATACTTAATTTTAAACATTAATTAACATAATTATATTTAGACAAGGTATACTTCAACACTACCTTCATAACGTACCCTTATTAAACTTCCCAATTTTTTCTTCATATCACAGCTAAAACTATTAATTTCAGAGCTCCACCAGGTACACCATCGTCCGTGAATAGCGCCACATTCATCTATTCAAATTGTTTGAAAAAATTGCCAAAAAAGAGACCACTTCCCACACAATCCGAAGCGTTACAATTCTGCCTAGCGCAGCAACTAAATGAAAAGCCTCTTAGAGAGCAAATACTTCAATTTTTTTAAAATGTAACAAGCTTGACTCGCTCATCCATAGAGGGTTAATGCCGAAACTAAATATACTGACTACAATGTAGCAGAAAATACCAAAAAATAAGTGAGTTACATTATAGAAGAGACAGTCAATATTGCTTATTGACCAGCACTCTTCATGATCACAACAAGAGCGACTCGAGATATAGGTGAACCTATCCTACCAAAAATCGACACCATCCTTACCCCTTCTCATCCAAATCCTTTTTCCTATGCCCTTCTTTTTCATGCTTGATATCCTAACTACACATTCTAGGGCCCTGGTGGCGGTTTGGAGAGTTGTAATAGAGCGAAAAATAAGTTATATCTGGGACCCAGTCCTAAACAAAATAGCTCACATATTCCATCACCTTCCTTAATTCTCTCGCATTAATCTGCATCGAATATCATTCAGGTAGATTGGTGGAGGGCATATTACCCTTTAAAATGAGTGCCCAGCAAGAGGACTGAAAACTAAGACAAACCTTACCCATGATCACGCGGAGGTGGCCTGATCAGTGCTCATTGCATTCCCATAAACCGCCAAAAGCACGGCAGAGATATACTTTCTCGATCACACCCCTCCTTCAGCGTTTCTTCCCTGAAATATTCTCTTGAAGCCGTCTTCCGAATGCTATTTGCCTCTAAACATACCTAATTAGTCTACCTATCTCGGCAGTCACCAAAATGAAAAAGTTCACATTTTTCTAGGAGCGGATTGGCCGGATCGGGGGTCACCACAGGAGCATCAACCAATGGTCATATGGGAGTGCAAAGGGCAGCCTGTTCGCGTCACTGGGAATCGACGGGAACTCATGACGAGCAGCGGTAGGATTCCCGGTCGATGGTTCAACGTCTACACACCAACTCGGGCGTCCCACGTTGAAATCCCACACACTACACGTACCGCTGAACCGTAGGTTGAGGATGGAGAGGGACCTCGACTAGAGGGAGTTGTTCCGTGGTCTTCCGCTAGCGACGGACGTCGCCCCACGATGCTTTCCCACGGGCGCTCGGCGACAGGAATGGGATGAGACGCACGAAGTGGTTGGGAGGGTCATCCCGTGGGCACGATGAAGAAGAGTCGAGCAGGAAAAGGAAGCAGAGGGAGGGAGTGGACTCAAAAAAGAACGTTGAGAGGCGATGCCGCACCTCACAGCTTCGAAAAAATACCACTCAACTCATATTACTCGAAATAACATGCTCTATTTTATGACAGAGGAGGAATTATGAATAGATAACCTATCTGCTGAAGCTAAGGTGACATTTGCAGTCGAACATCGACCCAAAGTCAAAGCTCGACGAATCATCCTAAGACGGTATTCAAACCCTCCGACCTAACGGCTGCCCATCAGGTACTTTTCTGGTCATATTTTACAGTAACGATCAAGCTTTAATACTTTCTCGAGGATCATACACTAAAACTTGAGCAATGCCCTGGGAAAAAATTAGATAAACCTAAAATGCATAAAAAATATCTCGTATCATGAGGAATTCTTTTGCGTTATCCACTGGTAGAATTATGGGAGACAATGAAAAGACCATTTAATACATTACTTGAAGTAACAAAACATTTCACGGCAAAATTGAAGTAATTACTCCAGTCTCCAAAAATCTAGAGTTATGATATACTGTCTACCATCAATTCAACTACAATTAAACGAACATGCACGAGGCGGCATTTACATCCACCAGCCCAACGGGTGCCGTTCAAGTATTTCATAAGTCAGCAGCTAGCAAATTCCCCATATTGCAGAGTTGGGGTAATACTTGCACACTTATGACCGGTTGCAAGAACTTTCAGTTAAGGAATCCATGGTTATGGGTTCCATAAGTTAAAGATCTAATAAAAATATTTGGGTTGCAGGAACACATCTACTAATTAAATGACTTACTTACAAATAGTCTGTAGCCAATACACCAATACCAAAAATTTACCAATTGTCAATATTCGATATGATATTCTACCACCGTATAAAATTTATGAAAGTTAAGTCCATCAATAATTACAATTCACATAATAATTAGTTGGTAAGAGTAAACAAACTTTGTATCATTTGACCAGTTTGTTTACTCTTACCAACTATTTTATAAACAACGACTATTTTATCAACTATTTTATCAAATACTTAAGTCTCCAAGCGGTCCATTGTCATCTGCCATCT
This sequence comes from Ceriagrion tenellum, assembly GCA_963169105.1. Classification (NCBI taxonomy): domain Eukaryota; kingdom Metazoa; phylum Arthropoda; class Insecta; order Odonata; family Coenagrionidae; genus Ceriagrion; species Ceriagrion tenellum. The sequence goes on from OY720634.1 coordinate 72,571,604, forward strand.
TGGATACTTGTGGAACTCACAATTTAGTGCCATAAGTTATGAGACCAATAAATTTAATGACTGTTTCTGCTACACTTATTAAATGGTTGCCATGGCTTATGGGTCCCATAACTTTATAGAATACATATGTGTAGTTCCTGCCAATGGCCATTAGTCGAGTATGTGACTCAAATTTGAGAGATGATGGGGAAAATTTATTCCTAAGTTGCATGAAGTATCTAGTACAAGACGGAAGCAAAATGGGCAATTCACTTCCGGGGTTATGAGAAAAAATGATTTCTCTAATTACTTAGTAAGCGTTCCTACAAAGTACGGATTACTCGCAACGTCTAAGGCGCATGGCTTATTAAGTGATAACCGATCACGTTTTATGGAAGAACTTACCGGTTGAAACATCATTTTGATATTTGCACAGCCTTCCTTCTGCTTTCACCGTACCTTTATTCAACGTACCTAGGCCCTCAAGGGTGGATGGCAGGTGATTATTTCAAAGAAAGAATATCGATGAATTTTCATAGTACTTAACTAAATATTTTATTAAAATTTTTCCATAATACTCAAACAATTACTCTTACTAGGTTCGCATCCATCTTCATCTTCTTCAAAAGATAATAACACCCATAACCACCTTCAACATCCCAATCCATACTAAATTAATACTCCACCGCGTTACCATACTTTCATTCGCTCGAGTTGAAAACCTGCTCATCATGTCTAGTATATTTTCTTCCATTCTTTTTTTTTGGTCCATCTTTTTCCGCACTCATTCTTTAAAGGTCTTCAATTAAATCATAGGAATATTCCCAATAATTGCAAAACATTTCCAAGATTTTTACGGCTGTGAGCATAATTTAACTTATTAATAGAGTATCCTAAAGTTCCCAAGGATTCATAAACGGCCCGCACTCCATTAAAAGACACTTGGAATCGCTCATGAGCGAGGGGTCACGTGACTGGAGGGCGAAAGGTGGGAAGGGCACGGGTGTCAGTTGGGGGTGAGGGAGGACTCCGGCGAACCGGGCGGAAGGATGTCTCTTCGCGCGCCACTGGCGGTGGCTTAACGAACCAGCGCATCGACACGCGGACCGTGGAACACTCGGGCGACCGTGACACATTCCTCGGATGTCATCCTTCCGCTTCTAGTGGCGCCCCTGCCGCAGTCAATGCCGCGATGCCCTCCCGATCCCCCCACTCGAACCCTTTTCCATTAAGCTCATCCATAATAAATATTTACATTTAAAATTCTGTCATAGTTATATACAGCATAAATAACGCTAAAATATAGTAAATGGGTGACTGCACGGTTCCCTCTCACTCGTGATTGTTATCCAAAATACGAATATCTCTAGGAAAGAAATACAATTACTGTCTTTAGAATTGACTTCATCAATTAACACTAGTGCGTTTATGTAACTGGCAAAATTAGTGGAATGATAAGTATATTGTCGCTCTCATGCGCTCAATTGAAGAACAACGATAACGCGTAACTTGCTCATCGCTTCGTAAATGCACATCTTCATAACTGATCTTTAGTAAACTTAAGTATTTCATATTAAACTATTTTAATGATTTTTGTTAATTTTCACAGCTGCTTAGTTATGTGTCCACAGGTTCCATTAACATATTTGGTTACTGAAATAAGAAGTTATAGATGGTAAAATCACTGTAGTGAAATGGTTTTCGACGGTATGCGCATAAATTTGGCATAAATTAATATAAATTAATAAATTAATATAAATTAAATCGGCATAATTCATAAAAATAAAAAATTGAAAAAAAATCTTGTTTGCTCCCTTGTATTTACCTCTTCTTATTTGTTTTCACAGATATGTTTTTGCCACGTGTCATATTCAATGATGCATATTTATAATTAAAAAAAGTTAAATTTTTGTGTAACTAGCCTCGCATTAAATTTTAGGATGGTAGGTTTTTTAACCATTGAAGCTACCTAAAGCTCCTTTCATTGTTTTGTAACAAATTTTGTACATTGAAGTAATTTGGAGTAATAAATTCATTAATTCATTCAAATATACTGAGTTATTTAAACATCAATAAACTCGATACCATCATATTTAACGATTTGACTACTGATTACGGAATTACTTTGATATACTCGATATTAAAGCGACTCAGTAGTCATGAGTGTTCACATTTTTAAGCTTGATAATATCGAGAGAATAGTTATTACAGCAATACAAAATGTATACGTATAAGCCAACCAAAATATTTTAATTTTTGGCGAATGAATACAAGGTGGGCAATAACTTAAAACAAGAACATGGGTAATAAGAAAACAAGAGAGAAGGCGGCTAGAAGCCCTGGAGATGTGGCTCTACAGAAGGATGTTGAAGCTCAGCTGGAAAGATAGAGTCACGAATGAAGAGGTACTGAAAAGAGTTCAAGAAACCAGATCCTTGTGGAGGCATATCCAAACAAGAAGAGACAAACTCGTAGGGTACATTCTAAGACACGACAACATCGTTTTAACAATAGCAAAAGGAGCTATAGAGGGAAGGAATCGCCGGGGACGACCAAGGATGTCATTCATGCAGCAGATTGTGAATGATATGGGTTGCACCACATACACAGAAATGAAGAGAAAAGCAGACAGAAGAGAGGAATGGCGTACTGCTACAAACCAACCCCAGGGTTGAACACTGAAAAAGAAGAATACAAGGAGCCATTTGCATTATCATCGATCGATTGCAGTGTCTGATCCGGTGTATTGCGTTGTTTGACTAAAGACACGGACAAACTGCAAAATCCCTGTTTGATGATAGTTAAGTAAAAAATATTTATGAATGAACCAGTCTCCAAAAGGAATTTGGTGGAATATATTTCTAATGAAACCTCAGAGAAGTAACAGTGACAAAAATACAGCATGAGCCGATAGAAAAAATAGAATCTCCGAAAACAGTAATGGAGTGATTTGAGTGAGGGATGTAGATGGAATTGGGTACTTGGCTAAGAATGGATTGCGGTGTAAAGCTTAATGAAATCAACAGTCACACCGATAACGGATAATGACAACTATTTCCAGCTATCGAAAAATATCCCTACGCGATGAGCTGGAGAATATGCTATCACAGATAATATTATTATGACGCCTCATTACATCTCTAGGGCTGACAGGAGCGATAAAATAAGAGAGATACATTGCCAAACGGGTAGGTATAAAAACTCGTTCTCTTAGCGCAAAATAAGCAAACAATAAAAACTGAGCTCCATCAAATATACTACCGTAATACACATCACCATCTCACCTCCCAAAGCCTTATCCCTTACATTTTTACACGACTGGTGTCATAACACCCGTTGCCACACGCTAATACAGCATCTCGTATGCAAGGATGAAGACGTAGATGTAGATATGTTAATGTACTGTCCCAAACGACCGTGTCCCATTATATTTTCTCCATAATGGAGCAAAGACTAAGTTCCGCCTGGTAAACATTTGAAATGACAAATAATTAGTTATTTTATGGAAGAATTCACGAAAGACGATCGATTGCACGGTTAATTTCAAAATGGATGAGTATGAATATCAATTGCAACAGAAAGAAAATCCCTGCCACAGCGTAGGTGAAGAAGAATTAGAGCAGGCTCGCAAGTATGAAGCTTGGATAAGACAAGGTGCGGGAGGAAGCGAAAAACAACAATAAACGAACATTAATTTGAAAACGAGGAACAGGATCGCTCGAAACTTTGTGTTGACTGCTCTCGTTTCGTCAGCAATCCGCATCAACAGCCAACACTATACAAGGCTCGGTGTTTAACTCGTCCAATGACACTCTCTTTCGTCCTTTTGGCAGGCGTCGGGATGGATTCGTCGCAGCATCGTCATATTATTTCCTAGTTTGCGATGATTTTTCAATCAGAAGCCCATCACTCAGCGCTCGATCGACCAGAGGAAGATCAAAGAACACCAGATAACGTATTTTTATGTTCAACTTCATTCAAAAGAAGAAATAAGGAAAATAGTCTCCATCAAATAATGCCCTTTTAGCATATTGATACTCTACAAAAGATGTGAATACTATTAGTTGAGGCACTGTTATCAGCTGTTAAGATAGCATGCACCATGGAATAAAGTGATGCCTAAATGGTGTCATAAATTTATACTTTGCAGCGTTCCACTCCGTCACCAATATCTGCAATCGTTAAAAGTAAAAGAGGCATTATGTAGGTAGATTAGAGCAAGCAGTTTCATCAGATGATGGCTACTATCGATTTCATGAAATTCTCATTTGATAGTGTTCACAAAAATAGAGAAGCATAGAAAGATGGGGATCAACCCATAAAAAACATCAATTAAAATAGCATATTCTGTGCTAGGCACAGATGCACTGTAATTCAGTTACATCGCTTAGCCAAAGAATTGTAACTTTCAATACTCACGCTCGAAGACCATTCTTACGCTGTCACCAGGATCTGTCAAACTTAGTACGTTCCTGACCCATTTTCAGCATGAATTCAAATCACTTGTATTTCACAAATGTACTGATTAAAGTCATTACAACATATTTTTTGACTAATGCAGATGATCAATAGATAATATTTTTGGATATAAAAGAAATTAAAAGTAATACAAATGAAAAAATGAAGGTGAATTTCTGCTTTTATACAAACATTGAGCATATATTACGACCACCTCACTCAATGGATGTGAAGGTACACTAAAAATCATCATTTTGCAAATAACAACACACTTAAATCGCAAAAGGGTCCAAAATACTTAACGTTACGCAAAGGAAAAAAACGGATTTAATCACGCTAGCATTTTTTTAAATTAAGAAGATTACAATCCTGCGATACGACTACAAGATTGCGAAGAAAACTAATATAATATTTCATTAAATATAACGTTTACAAATATTTCGTAGCCTGGCCACTGTTGATAAGAAGCAGAATATGATATAACGTTTAAAAATAACCCAGCAAAAGTCTCAAATTAATTTTTATTCGCAAATTTACCTAACATTATTCCTGTTTAAAACATACCAGGGGTAAAATTGTCACCAAAATCAGAATAAATATTGAAAAAATGTTAGGCAAAGATATTAGCTTCAAATTTATCTTTTAATTTCATACGTATCCCCGGGCACAATTGTACGCCTCACTGAGAAGTGGCCACGAACAAATCGGAAAATAAAAATTCAGAACGGAAGAAAAATATGAGTTATTAATTCAGACAATTATGGGCACATTTTAATCTCTACTGGGAAATTAATTTAGCTCAAGTGTAAGGTAACAATCGTCTCAAAAAGACTTCATCTTAGAAAATCCTTAATACGTTTTAAATCAGTTCTTTTTCTCTGATTTGTTCAAATTTACCTTATAACGTCACTTAAAGCTCAAGTCTGCCAGGAAAATTTCCCTATAGAAATTAACTATTTATCTTTATGTTACAGAAAATATATTTGCAATAAAATCCAAAGGAAGAAAAATTAACAGATGTTTTGATATTGTGAGTCGTGAGACACTCATATATGTCATACAGTACGAATTAGTTAGTCAAAGAGGAAAATAATTTTCATAATCCAAGAAGAAATTGACACGAATACCATTCAATAAAGACGAATCATTGCATCTCCAACTATCCCACTAAGTCATCATCAAGTAAATATATCATCCTTTCTACACGAATAAAGATTTCAAAATGCAATTAATATTTATATAACCACTTTATCTAATGATTTTTTACACTTTATATGAAAACTATATACTGATAATTAAAAATCATAAGCCCTCAACACTGACAACCTGTTCAAAATTTATCAAACGAAAGCAATGTTTCACATCTGAAGTAAAAAATCCAAGACTACGCTAGCATCAGCTTAGTTACTCTATATCCGCCACTTCTCACGGAAGATAGACTTTACTACATCAAATAATTGAATTTTTCGTTTGTGCGTCCAAGTTAGCAATTCATCTGGTTGCTAACGATTCCCATAGGAGTAACGCGACAATTAGGACCATTTGAAAGGGCTAAAACGATAAAAGTTTACACGATAATTTGATATCCACGCTCATTTTACTCCAGATTTACTGCTCAACACTTAAGTAGGCGAGAATACAGATTCGCTTCTCGCTATGGCTTCTAGAAGCAAGGTAACCTAAGAGTCATGTGCTGCCACTTGTCAAGCCCCCTCTTCACGCCGAGCATACCTACCTACCGCAACCCTGAAGTGGAAGCAGGGTTGCATACGCTCAAGGATTTATTCGCCCCAAATGCTGGCTGGGAAAGTAGGCCAGAGACACGACTTCCACGTCTAAATTCTCCTTTATGTTTTTCCCTCGTATTAAAAAAACCGACTTAACTATAGAAGACTAAGGCAGATTTTTCAGAATTTTTCTCTCACGTCACCAATTAGTCTTCATATTACCAAGAGCTTAAACACCTTTGAAGTAAAAATGAAGGATTCGGAGTTCGGAAACCAATTGATAATATCGTCGATTTTCTGGAGCATAAAGAAGTAATCTTCAAATAAGATCAAAAAACGCTATCAGTTGAAATGAGTCCTTTATATATAATCAATTAAACCATAAACATCAGACATACGGCGCATATGGCGGCGATAGTTAGCGCATAATTCCTCGGAAACCCTGTATTAAAGGGATGTATGATTTTTTTATCACTGAAGACCCAGCAGATAAATTCTCTCCACAGAAACACGGATAAGCAGTTTCTCCTCAACAACCATACCAAGCTTTTGGATTTCCAAGGACAGGTATTCCACTTTTTCCTCTCAAATTTACCTTTGGTTTGGTTCTGGCATTACATTTAACTTCATTTATTTAACGAGATGAGTCCACAAAAAGCAGTACAGCCAATTTAAAGTGATGCATTAAAAAGAAGAAATAAATAAAGCACATAAAAAACAAATACAAATGAAAAAAAGTTAAAAGTATCATTAAAACATGATAGGAGAACTGACAATTCTGAGAGAGATGAGAGAGAGCTTGGCTCGTAAAAGAGCTGGAAGGAAGCAAAAACGGATTATTGTGATCACACAAATTATTTAAGTGAAACAATCTGATAAAATATGGAGATGGAAACACAAAGAGAAATACATTAGAGATTAACGCAAATGCTGTTTAGCCGCAGAAATGTTCAAAAAGCGTAAGATTGATTATCATGAGTTCATAAAAAGATTCATGATGGCAAAAGGAAAATTTTAGGTGGACCGCGTTGACGGCTGATAGACAAAGAGCTCACACAGCTCATTAATAACAGCTCTTCTCTACAGTGCCAAATAACAGGATTACTCAAAGCCTAATATTCACGGGTCAAGGCCATCAGCTGAGTTCATAATTACTTCAATATAAAATCCATAGCAAATCTTTACCACAAGTGCAAATTTTCTCTGTAGCTCGCAGATTTTTTTATTTGAATATTAAAATCTTTAATATATCTGCGGGCAGATTTCCTCTCAAACTCACACACATTGCTTTTATTATAGAGTCGTGTTTTACAATATTTAGCCATCTCCTCGCTTAACTTCTTTTCTATCCTCGTTTGCCCCGATTAAAACAAAATAAACGCTAATTAATCAGTGAGTAAATAATTATCTATCAGAAAGTCCGTCTTCAAAAACTACCGTCTTGCCTTGAAGAATCATTAGTGCATATTTCAGTCAGTTCAGTTCCAAATTACTATGGCAATTAAACTATTTTCCAAATCAATTATTTTTTTATTACAGCATTTAAAACATATGAAAAACATGATTTAATTAAAAATATATTTGCTTTTCCATATATATGGGTTAAAAAATGGTTAATAAATTCAACTTTGTTCTCATACATTCAAACTTAGCAATCTTTATAGATCAATCATTAAACTTTGTCAATAACTTCCTAATTCAGTTCAAAACTTGCCACAATTTGTAACTACAAAGTGCAACAACTCTTTCTCATGTTCTTCTTAGATTTTCTAAAGTTTACGTCCTCTATAAAGCCTTAATTTTGCTTTTAAATGTGCAGCACGAAAATACTAATGCCTAGACTTAGAGTATCACCTGTTGAAATTTTACTCATCCATGACGAATTCATCTCATTTTAGTAGTATTTTCTTTGATCTAGGACATATTGCTATAACTAAATTCTCTGTCTTGAATCATTTCAATATCTTATTGGAGTAGTATAGAAACTTTCTACCACTATTTTGCACAAAGAAAAACAGCGATCCATCCAAAAATGAGGTCACGTGGCAGAAATCCTAAATTCACAATTTGAGCATGTTGACGAGGCATAAGCTATCTAGCACAAGAGATGAAAAAAATCACGATCTATAAGCTACTGACTCAAACAGATAATAAGCAGTTAATTACAATTTTGGTGGTTTCAGTCTCATGAATTCATGAACAACGATTTTTGTTTATTTTCTAATGAGACAGGAAGAATATGCTGACAATGAATAAAACGATTTAAATAGTATCTACATTCAATAAGAACACATTTCTATGCTTTACGTCCCACCCTAGCAATTTATTTAGTAACAACATAATACACGTTTATTATGATGTAATGATATATATTAACTCAGTACTTAGTATCAGTAAAGCATAATATATGTCCAAGTGCTATTTGAACTTTTTATCTCGACAGCTCTTACCTCTTTAACCTCCTCAGTCCCGAGACATATCCAGCATTATTTTGGAAAAATTCTTCATAATTACGTTTTGCGTTGTAAACCATGTTTGTAGAGTTAATATCACTGTCAATTTAGGTTCTTAATGAGGCTGCTACTTATCGGCAAGTGATAAACTAGTGGTGTTGCACATACGCCAGAACCGAGGAGGTTAAAATATATAGCAAGATCTCTAGACCATTCAAACGCTTCTAGGAACTAACTGGATTTTATTATGTAATTTCAAATATTAATCACAATATTTTAAGTTCCTCCTTATAACTTCTCCAAATCGAACGAATTTGAATTGGTTATATAAGTTCAACCATCAGATCCAAGAGGAGACAAGATATGAAAAAGATCTCTGTTTTAGACAAAACAATCAATGAGAAAACTCAATTATGGCATAATAAAATGGTTATCAGTTAACTTTGTGCGAACATCATTTCCTAAATTAACTGAATGGCATAAAAAGCTAAATTAACCAAGAAAAGACTCAAATACTTCTCATGTTCCTTTGAGATGGATTATAAAACTACTTAAAACCTTCCCAGAAAGATTCAAGTAATCCAATCACAAACAATTTCTAATTACATCACTGTAAATTATATTTTGAAGGGTAATGTCTAATTAATTACTGATTAAGTTTTAACTTGCATTTCACGTGAATACTAAACCACTCACATCACAAATTTTGTGATATTTGTGAGAAAAATAATGAATTTTGCTGGCGTTACGCAAAGAACGGTCATGATTCTTTTGATGATCGTTCACGATATAAGTTTCTGTCAAACAGCTTACCCAAGCATATGAATTGGGTGGACTATGAAAAAAATCTATAATTTGCTCCGTGTACTGAAGCAAAAAAGCAATAAGTAAAAATAAATTTTTTAAAGATGTCAAGAGAAAAAAGCGCATACAAACGTTAACTCCCGGACTACTTAATTGAACTCAACGAATCAAACATCCACGTACTGACCGTTTTAATTACGAAAATTAGATTTATAATCTTTCACTGTTGATGAACGACAAAACACTTCTATCCATTCTTCATGAAAAAAGTACTTTTAAAACACCCGCAAATAATCAATGGATTCAAATACATGCGCTACCATTTGCGCACTAAATTTCACAGCGCGGTCACTAACTAACTACATACATACATACCAATCATGCCGTTTCCTTCCGGGGTAGGCACAGTCACTAAGTTTTACTCATAAATACATATTTCTACACATAACTCTGCTTCAATAATTTCCACCATACTGATCTATCCTTGCAAACCTCTTTGCCTCATTTACCCCTATACACTGTTTCATACATGGCCTCCTGTTTTAAGATTCCTAACATTCCTCCTCCAAAGAATTTTCTCAACCACATTCAACCACAACTTTCTCGGCGGGATCCTAGCTTGAGTAGAATAGTGAAAGTGGCCTAAGTTATTACTAACTGACTATAGTTGACTATAGGCTTTCTGAGTAATATTATAGAAGAATTACTAGTATAATTGTTGCAAACTAGAATATCTTCATATGAGCGATTCTTTCTTTAAAGTATCAGGAAAAACAACCTCTGAGAGAAAAATAGAGGAATAAAGATTTATATGCCTATAGAGGAAAATTGTTGTAATTTTAAATACATTTGTCCACTGAGATTTATAAGAGTGCTGAGAGGATAATACAATAAAAGAATAGATAGTAAAAGTAACAAATATATAATTTCTGAGACAGAACGCATTTAAGGGCATTATATTTTAACTTTACACCATTTCTATCTGAGTTATCACTGAAAAAGCTGACAAAAATTACATATAGAAAAAATAGAATCTGACAGGCTTTTAATAGTGAAAAATTTTCATTAATGCCCCTGGTGACTGGGCACAGACTTAACTACCGATTTTATCAGGAGTGGCATAAAAAAGAAATTTAGCTTCAAGCTATTTAGCATTTAACGCTGAGAACATTTAAGAATAAACCTATAATTTTCAATTCCTGATTAATATTTAACCGCAATACCTTTAGTCCCCACGCCTTATTTCACTTCATCTATACCATTCGTTATCGCAAAACGCCTCACAAATACCCACATTACGAATTACTCTCAGATATGTTTTTCACAAGCACCAGTAAAACGACAACTGAATCCATGGATACACGGTATAGAGGGACAGGCAAACGTATTCATCACTGCTATCTGTTAAAAAAAAATTCAATCGCTAGTTGAATTTAACTCAACATTTTGTCGCAAGATTTAAAAACTTCATTATTTCCCAATCACGAAATAAAAAAAACCCCGCACGAATTCTCTTGACCAGATAAAAAGCAGTACCTGAATCGCCCACGCAACGCAATGACCTAGATTGCGCAAACGCAACAGTATCATTAAAAGAACATGGAGCAACTGCTCCGCGAAATTACCCGCACGGCAGATGTATGATTGCAAAACCGAGACACGTCTATTTTTTTTGAGTGGACAGAGATAGGGTAGGGAGAATGAGGGGGAGGAGGCTAGGGACGCATGAGGGAGGGAGGAAAGGCTTTAAAGAAGAAAGCGAGGTCAACGGGAGCAGGGTTAAAATAGGGGGTATTCGCCGGGGATGGAGGAAGGAAGAGGGTACAAAGGGTCGAGGGTGCGACCGGGATGCAGAATAAATCCGTTTTCATTGTTGCCCGGCGGGGGCAGTTGCATTCATTAGACTTAAAGGTCGCCCGCGGGGACGCAGAGAAAGAAAGACAGACTGTTCTTGAGGAGGGGAAGGGATACTAGGGCAAAAACGACACATACTCGCGGTAAAAACGAAAACGTTTGCGGTACAGTGCACAAAAGACAGTTATACGAAACTCCCGAAATTAATGCGATATCCTAAACGCAATATCCTAAACGCGATGAACGAAAATAATGCCTAAAGCTGAATGATCTCAGATGAGTCTTCCATTTTTATCACTATAGATTTTTCAGAAAAAGCTCATTTCAAAGCAAAAATGACGCCGAATTTCACTTTTTCTAAATCAACAAGTTGACTAATGGCTCGAGAATACTGTTATTTATAAAATATGGACTTTGAGGTCATGTGTAAACATCCAAGTGGTGGTGATATTCATAAAATTGTGACGAAAAATAATACGTGAATTGAAAAGCGTGGGAAATAAGAAACGTGCAACATTTTCTGGACCAAGAATAAAACAGCAGAGATTCAAAAATGGTGACATAAACTGTCAATAGAAGTTATTTAATGAGTAAATTCAATAATTACGTATGCCATTTATAATTATTATAATAAAAACGAATTAAAGTTGGTTAAAACAATTCTCACAACCCCTCCATTCTGAACGACGAAGAAGCAGGCACAAAGCATCCATATTTAAGTGGGTACAAAGAAAAAGTTCGTACGATTAGTCTGATGAGACATCCCCATAAAATGAATTCAAACAGTATCGATACAAGTTAATTTTCGATACCAACCAAACAATTTCTTAAGTATTGATACAATTTTCGGACACGATCTGGACTTGAAGGTGCTGCAAAAAGAAGAGTGAACTTAAAGGACCTGTTAACCTAATTTTCTAAGCAATGGAACTTGGGACAGTCTCGAAACAATGAGCATCAAATTCAGTCTCATGATGAAATTTCCGGCAGGAACACAAAACGGCGAAGACATATACAAAGGGTTTAGCTTCCACCAGGGAATTCACGTCTAAGCAGGAAGCGTGACTGCGTTTCCTACCCTTTAGATAACTACTAACCTAATTTAGGGAGACCAAGAGAGAAGGAGGGGACCATCCCATTTCATTTGCCCAGCCAAGAATTCGCAAGTCCAGTTTGTTTGGGACGCCCAACACTTTTGCATGAGATAACTTTAGCTACCACGCAAGATTTACTTTTGGTACAAAAACACTCTAAAACAATAAGTGAAAGTAAAAATTATACGTTACGAGGAGAATGAAAAAGAAGGGCTTATGTTTGTTTGTGCTAATACCTGAGAAATCAATCAATTTCTTTATTTCGTAGTCGACTTTACTTCAAATGTCTTCGAAGCTATTTATTTTACGTATCGTAAAGGTAACAGAGAAACAAATAAATTGTTCAAGTAATATAACGATAACTACATGAGGACATTCGTAAAACTTTGAAAAGAATTCTCATCGCAGTTATGGGTATGCCAAACATATATATCATCTTTGGACTTACGACAGGTCAAGACTGTAGGGAAATGTATCAAGAAACTGAAATAAACAATGCAGTAAAATATGGGCAGCATCTTCCCGCTTCTGATGCAGAGTAAAATAAAATCAAACGTTTGAACCAAATTTTGCATGGTCATTCAAAATCATCCGGGGCGAGAGTGAGGTAGTCGGTGTGAAGCTGTTTGGGATATAAAACTCCGTCCGGTACACGCAAAACGCACATAAATGCCCCACGAGTACGAGAGCAGGGGTCACTACCCTCCATACATTTTCAACCCCGGTTTCCCTCCCCACTCCAGCAATTCCCCTTCCATCCACAACCTCATCAACCCTTCTCCCTGCCTCCCTATTCACTTTTCCTCCCCTCTCCCCCTCCACACAAACTCGTCCCTTTCTTCACTCAAACCTCCCCTGAGTAAGGAGAACTTTTCACCCTCCTCCCACCCAAAAGGATAACTCCCGACTTCTCCCACATAGAAACTCTTCCTCCCTCTCACATAATTCCACCGCCTTCCTCTTCTCCTCCTCCTCCACTGCCACGTTGTAACCTCACCCCAAAACCAACCTCCCACCCCCCACCCCACCCGGCATCCATCCCCACCACTCTGCAACCCTCCCCCTCAGGAACGGACGCTCTCTCCGACCTCTTTCTTCCCTGGGAGAGGCAAGACAGTTTCGACCGCAAAAATCTTGAGGAGGGGGACAACCTTCCTCAGGACGATGTCGCGCCAACTCCGGGAGACTGATTTGGACCCAGGACGAACCCTTGAAGAACTCCAGGAGAGAAGAAGAAAATCCGGAAAAACTTCGGTAAAAAGGAGAAAAAATTCACGTGCATTCTGCTAGATAACACATACTATGTAAACTCTTCCGTGAGTTTGAGCAAGCACATGACCGGTAGAATATCTTGACGACGATGTCCGAGAGAGAAAAAAAGGAGAAAATCAACGAAAGGGGCAAAGGAAATAATTTACGTGCTGCAAGATATGACATACGTATATATAAACACACTTGCCTGCATGTGAGTGAGCGTATTTCTGGTAGAACTCGACCCGTGAGAGAAATACTGGGGAAACTCTACGAAAAGGGAAGATTATGTAGATATTTTTTCAGATAACACATATATACACACCTGTGCTCACGTGTGAGTGTACATGGACATTTTGTTTCGTGTGTGCACGACCAACGGAGCGAAAGGAGTTTCCTCCTTTTGACACTTCGTCATGCATCTTCAAAAAGGCTTTTTCGACCTTTTCGCCTCACGTAGTATTTCGCGTGAATGAAATGCAGGCGGCCCGCGACACCCCATCTCCCCGCACACCATGGGTGTCCTCATGATTCCATGAAAGCCGCGACCCCTGGCCTACTTCCTCCAATCCCTCCCGCCTAACGTCCTCCCAAAATTCGTAAGCGCCATGAATTATGCAGCAATGCGCCACCAGGAGAATTTTCCGACGAATAAATAAAGAAATATACACATTTACGAATATATTTACTCCATTGCGGATACACATATTCAAAAGAAAATTGGTACCTCTCAATTAAGGCGTTAGTTTTCTCAATCGGAATTGTAATTTTTAGGTGAACAAGATTACCAGAACAGAAACAGATGCAAAAACATATAGTCTGCTAACAGTTTTTACAGAATCAAGGGCGTATTTCGAGATAAAATGGCTCAGAAAGGAGCATGAAAAAGTGAACAATGCAGCATCTAAGTTACCTTGGACACCAATCAAAACCAGATGTTTCCCCTCAAGAAATTGCAAAGCAATTGACGAGCAATCGTAGCCACGAACGTTGGCAAATTGGTAGAATTATCATCAAGGCGCGATCAAATTTTGCCGCGACTTGTATTTTACCTTTTCATAATATAAAGAAAATAATCAGACTAAGATCCACAGGGTGTAAAACCTCATTTTACCAAAAAGAAAAAAATTGATATTTTGTTCACTAAGCAGTGTTACCAACCCATATGGTACTAGGAATGGGATTCAGTCGTTAAAATATGGCAACAAGTCACGAGTATGTTGCTAAAGGGAAAATCATATAAGCCACTTGTTCTGTCGCTATAATGAATGAACTAGATATATATTTTACTCATAGACAACTAGTAATCACAGGTAGAGAATCTGGGAAAAGCGTTGGTGCTAGAGTTTTATTCTCGATTTGAATCATTACACCGCTCATGTTATCATTTGATTGACTTTTGAGGTACAATTTTCGAGCTATTTCATTTCCATTTTTGATTACCTACACTAAGTAGAACTCAAACATTTATTTTTACGAAACCTTAACGAATTTAAACGATTCTGCAAATCTCCTAATTTAAATAATTTGCTTGAGGAGAAAAATAGAAGGGTTATCCACAAACACTTCTTCTCACTAAGTCACAAGTGGGGTTATAAATAGGGTATCTCTTGGCTGTGTAAATGTAGATAGGACTAAAATTGATAAATAATAAAAATCGCATAATGATTGATAAAAAAGTCATTTCACTGAAACTAAGTTAGATTTGTCGCAAGTTTGTAAACTTTAAAATTTACCAACAGAGACTTGTAGAAGAGCTAGCATGACTTTAATATCGATAAAAAGTCAAACGTTCCAATTTTAGTGAACTCAATTTAAGTAGGAATTGACATATTTGGATGATATTCTCTTCATCTAACAAGTTATTAAGTTATGTCAGTCATGTAAGACACACCATGATCCCATTTCAGGGATCAAACAATAAAAACTGATCAACGGGTGAAGCATTAAGCATGTAAATTGGATTGGATATTTGGGGAGGCGACCGATAGCTTAGGTCATTTGCGCCATAGGGGATAGGTAAGGGAGGAAGGGTGGATAGAAACCCGGCGTCAGCATTAGCCTGATCTTAACGATAGGCGCCAAGGTGGTCACAGTTTAACGTTTCATCCGACAGATGGAGTAATGTACTAGTAGTGCCCTCCACAAGACACTCAAGTAGGGATCGGATTTACTTTGAAAAACATCCTCCTCTGCAGGGATTTGAACTCTGGCCGTCCGTATGGTTAGCCAGTACTCCAGCCACCATTCCAACCCGATTCCCCATGTGATTAGCCACACCAACCCGATTTAGCATATATCAAAGAAATAACACGAAAAGTTTTCTCTATAATCGGGCATCCAGTCTTTCAGTAACTGGGCAGGTGACATGAAACGAAAATACATGAAATCGGAGTGTGGCAGATTTTCAAAGGAGTAAGCCATCTATACCAGACTATTATCTTACTTGTCACCGATCATCTTTCATGTTGTTGTTAATAGCCCGCGCCAGTGAAATTTTTGGTCTTAAACTCCTCGGGAAGTATTCGCGAATTTTCGTGAGATTTCGAGTTCGGAAGCATCACAGAGAAAATTTTTTTCGGGGTATTAAAGTGAAATCTGTTTGCCATGTTGCTTAGTTTCGGCCAATCGCCTGTCATTTTTACGAACGGAAAAAGAGATATCCCTTCCCCACCGAGGCGCGCATTCCATGGTCCTACGTTTATATTTTACAGCCCGGACATAATTTTTTTTCTCTCATGCGGAAGTTGTTCCCTCTTCTTCGTCCATCTCTCTCAGCTCCGTCCCACTCCACGATACCGCTCCCTCCAGAATTCTTCTCTTTATCTCCTTTGTACCTTTCTTTCTCCCGGTGTTCTCCTCACATCGTTTTCTCTCCATTCTCCACCATCGTCCTCCATCCACGATCCTCCTCTTCACTCCTCCCAGCCTACATTCTTATGTGCGGCGTGTATGCTTAGGATGATCTATTTATCACGCAAAACGCATTTTATGACTGAAACGTGCCCTTTCGCCGACATGCTGAAACGTGGGCTGACTCAAATGCGGACTACATCCCTCGCCCCTCCTCATGAATGGCGGAGAAAATCCGGCTTTTCTTCTTCTCATCCTCAAAACCAGGGCATTTGCTCCACATGTGTGGGGGGGACACTGCGTGCGGTCGCGCGAGAAATAGAAACGGCAGAGATATCGACAACCGTGCGTCATTGGCCGCTTCTTTTCTTGCCGACTCAATACCAGTGGGATGGCGTGCGCGCGGCAATTGTTACAGCTAGGATTGTTAAAAAACGTGACTCGCTCTGCACTTCCGCGGAAAAAATCCTAGCAAACCTAAAAATAGTCCCAGGATCTCTCACTTGCGCAGGGCATCCTATATAATGTACGCACCCTCTACAAGCAAGGATGAAAAAAGCTGGGTAAAACGAGACGTACGCGGAGGTGAGAGCAAAATTGCGGATATTTGGAAATGTCAGGAAAGAGAAAAAGGATGCAGTGTGTTGGTGTACGGAGGGCGGAACGAGAAAAAGTAGAATAACTGAGCAGCTGAGAAATTTTCAATACGTGAATATTAAGACATGTAGATATCATTCCTGTCATATTTAGAAGGGGTTTGCTTTTCTCAATGATTTTTGTTATTTCGTTTGAGCTCAATAAAAATACATACGAACCTCGATCAATCGAAGCTCCACAGGAACAGAGATATGATTCTTAATGAAACAAATGACAAATTATAGAAAACTCTCTTTCATGGATTGCAAAGATCAGCCAATAATATTTTATTTAAACTTTAAAAATTTAAAGAGAAAGAAGTTCCGAGTTATCAACGCCTAACTGGACTTAGTTCTAAAGTTCAATGAGACATTTTCGGGGAAAAAATTCACCAAACTAAGTAAAGATTTAAGTATTATTTATCCCTAAAAGATAATGCATGTCACTATAATTCCTAATACTATTACAAATATTATTCTCGTTTTTTCTGCAATCACGTAAATAATGAAGGCATTCTCCGCGGATTTTAGATGCTAAAGAACCTAGACGATCACTTTTTAATTGTACTAACGCCAAACCTCAACAATGAGGACGAGCTATTTCTTGGGTATGATTGAAAGTCAAAGTTAGAGCTTAATGCTCCTTTAGATACGGTTGGAGACTTTCGCACGCTGAAAAATACTTCACCAATATCTACGAACCAATTATTACCACTTCTTACTGACGCACGAGACGAAATCTTGTAGCATTAGTTACTCTATTAATGGATAGTTTTGTTCATAATCTAATCAGCCCTTTGAAAAAAAGCACAGATTGTCTGATTTAGTTCAATAAATGAAGAAGGCTGCAATAAAAAATGAAAAACGCACATCCAAAAACATTAAAATACGCTGAGAAAAATCTTATATCATTCAATTTTCAACAAGCCTCAATCCATCCTTAAGAACGGTAAGATTATCTCTAGTGTGATTGGAGAGTATGTAAAAAAATTATACAGCAAACTTTGCGAAAACATACAAAATAAGCTTTAACTACAGTCAGGACAGGTCTTAAATGAAAATCAGATTACCACATTTTACTATTTCTCGGATAAGACCCACTATTAGTATGTTTCTTATAACATTACTTGTTTGTATCATCACTTCTTCTTCTTCACATTTTACGCCACTTTTGTAATCAAATCAAGTCAAAGTAATTACGCATGTATGGCCAATAAGCCAATTCCACTTCCCGGTTAAAATACAAGTATAGCCTTTCCGGCACGACCATACCCGTGACACTCGCTCCGCCCTGGGCATCCACCAAAGTCACCCACTTTAATTCGCGGGGGGAGTAAACATTGAGCACAGACGATATGCCCGTCCTTACTCAAGCGGCCTCGCTAGGAGATTACAAAACGCTTCATACCAAAAGGCCTCCGAAGAGATATTCACCCTCGTCCAACGAGGCAAGAGCAGGGCACTAAGACAGCGAACAAATAAAAAAAGAGAGAGGGTAGGTAGCCACCGAAGAGGCAGGAAAAGCAAGTCGACTGATCTACAGTCTTTACATCTCCCCTTTCTCTCCCTCTCTTCCCCTATTTCGGGATTACTAAGGCAACCACCATGACGGGGCGCAAGGTCTTCTCTGAGCCGCATGAGTGACGCGGCCTCCCGAGAAAGAAGAAACTTCTCCCTCCCATTCCATCGCCTGTTCGATTCCGAAAACTTTTTCGCACGTCGCGAAAAGAAAAGTCGTCCTTTTTTTCCTTTTCACTCTTGTTTTTTCTTTAATAAATACATTTTTCCTCGCCCCCTTAGGGCTGAGAGAGAAATAGAGAGGGAAAGAAAGAGATGAAAGATACAAAGCGAGACCTTTCCCAAGCAACAATATCCCGCGGACTGGGAGCGAAATTTTTCGGGTTCGCTCGAAAATTTTAATTGGATCACAAAGCACTCGGGGGGCAATATAAAAACATGAGACGGAGTCCGAGAGAAAGGAAGGGAAAGGGCAGGCAGCGGTCGCTCCACAGGCGAGAGATATACCCATTGGGAAAACGAAGGGAAAAGAAGGATCCCCGGAAACGCGAAAGATTGTTGAGTTAAAACCGTTTCAAGAAAGAAGGGAGTCAGGACCCCCAGAGGCAGATAGGAAGGTAGGATAAGGAGGAGCGAAGAAGGAATTGAAGTCACTCAACCCTTACAATAATACCCCACGAGTTTTGTTTTATTTTTAATTTTTAAAAACTTTTCCACGAACGTACTCTTACGAAAAGGATTAATAATATACCGCAGAAAGTTTTACCCCACTACTTCCTCATATAAAATCCGAGTAATTTTTTATTTAAGAACCGCAGGAGGGAAAAAAAACTCCCTGCTCTCTTTCGGGTTTCTCCATATTATCTTACCATAGAGGGTGGGGTGGGGGAGCGAGGAGAAATAACGTAATACTTTGTGGATGGAGTGGTATCATAATGGAATTTTAATATTTAAAAAATATATGAGAGGTGGGAGCGTGGGGAGTCAAGTTAGGGCCACGAAATTAAAAAAAAAGGCGAAAGAAAGAGAGGTGGGAGGATTCATTTGCGTTATGAAAAAGTAGGGCCGGTGCCACAGAAGAGAGGGCAGGCAGGCAGGCTCAGCGGTCCTCTGCAAAACGAAGTGTACCCACCGCGGAGGACCTCAAAAGTTGAGGGAAAATGTAGGGGAAGTGAGCGGGGGGGGGGGCAGTGATGTTTTATGTTATTTGCCGTGGCGACACACGAGGGGGAATGTTGGGAGAAAAAAGCGGCAAGGGTGTGTAATGGAGGAACGAGAGGAGATGGAAGAAGACGGATGATAGTGGGAAGCATGATGCTCGTAAAATGAGATATGGACGGGAGAGGAGGAGAGCGAGAAAGGGTGTATTCGAGAGGAAAAGGGAAGAATTTCAGGCATTAGAGAAAGAGAGACGGAGAGTAATGAAATCGGAGATGAAATGAAGGAAAGTGTTTGCCGCAGGAATTACTCCGGGCCCCACGTGGCCCATGCACGTAATCGAGCCTTTATGCTAATGCACATAAACTTCCTGACGAAGAAGAGGCAACGCGCAAACTACAGAAAGGAATAATACTCCCAAGGAAAGCCATTTCCAACTTAAGATTGTGTCCATGAATCTACCGGTAATCTCGCCGGTGAAGTTAAGTGGCTACCATGTGAGCTAAAGACTAGGGTTCCAGGACTCAAATTATTATATCATCTTTAAGCCTAGAGGATAAAGGCGTAAAGTACACTAGGTATTAGGGTTACTAGGACCGCAAACACATTTACACATTCCACACATTCGCGTAGATAAAATGACCAACCAAGAGCCTCGAGTAAGAGGACGTATTACCCAGCCTATGAGACGTAAGCGGTCAAAACACAGGACCTCCAATATTGAGAGATGAATAGTTGAACACATAAACGTCATAAAAACCTAAGTCAAATTTTAAGGTTTAACTTGGTGGAACCACAATGCGATAGTTTGGAAATAATTTCACTTTGTAATATTCCACAGAAAGTTTTATATTTTCCGACCCGGGGTTTTGACTATTACACAGTCGTTATCAACGATAATGACTGTGCTACCCACAATCTTCGACACATTGGTATGCATTTGTCCTTCAAAATAGACTGAAACTCATTCATGCCTTGATGTTGGTTGCATTGATTAAAGAAGGCCGGAAGTTTTTATAAATATTATAAAAGTCTATCGAAATAGATATCTATATATAGTGTGCATTTGTATATTTAATAATAGATATGTATATAATAGATCATCTCTGTCAACTAGAATCGTCAGAAAGAAACTACCTGTGAGTAGCACTCAAAGAAACACAGGGTCCTACCTTCCAACACATTTACAGCACAACCAGAGCATACGCTCCCCTTTCTCTCAGCCATTGACTTTATCCTCTTTTTCCAGACATCCCACTTACCTCAACCTCCCTCCCTCCCTCCCAACCTCCCTCTTACATCACGCTCTTTGACATTTCCACACCTGCTTCGTCCCTCTATTCTGTGTTTCTACACTCCCTCATCTCATTACTCATTGTGACAAATTTTACTATTCTCGCCTTCCACTCCATCCGTTACAACTTTTAATTTCTCCTCCGTACACACATCTTATGAGGGAAAATTTCCCCGATGCAGCATAAAAATATATAATATTGGTTTGATAATCAACTAAAATTTTAAAGGCGAATGCGTGTACGCCGCGATAGAGCTATAACAGCTGAGAAAATGCCGGTCATGTTATGAGATATCAATCATTAATCCTTAATTTATTCATTCTGCTATCCTTTACTTTGTTCACCATCATGGTTTCTGACTTTTCATTTTCAAAAAAAGTTGTAGGGGATCAAAAATTGTCACTATAGAAAAAATCTGTAATTTGATGCTCAAACAGACGCCGTAGCAATATTTCTTGATATCAGTCGATTCGAAACACACTATGTTTTTCAACACAATAGTATATTTCTTAATTAACAGAAATTGTAAATGTTAATAAAAGAAAAAAACAAGAGCTTATAGTATAAAAATATTCACTACTTCGCTTTCCAATTGCATCAAATGGGGTCAAGTCAAAGATATATTTTGCGTAGAACCTTAGCATATATTTACAACTCTATGGAATTTTTATGGATAGGTTTTCAAAAAGTGCCGCTATAAATCTAAGATACAGAATCCAATGTTGTGCTTTGGGCTTACAGTTTGAGCAAAAAAGAGGGAAAATTTTCCCGATGCCAGCATAAATATATATATATATATATACCTATATATTTTTGGTTTGATAATCAACTAAAACTTTAATGGCGAATAGGTGTACGCCGTAGTAACTCCGATAGAGCTATCTGAGCTGTGAAAATTCAGGTCATGTTATGAATAATCAAACATTAATCTGCAACACGTATATACAAGGATTTAAGCCAGGTAGTAACTCTATGCTTTGCTGCAATTTTAAAATCAATTTTTGGCGCGGATCTAGGAACCTCGGTCTGTAGAGTGGGATTTAAATAGTAGCGTGATGATGTTTACGTTTTAAATATTAAATAAAATAATCCATAGGATCGCAATAATCAAGTATTCACGCTATGACGAAAAATGTACACAGGCATGTTTTTAATCCAGCAGAATAGTTAACCGCTTTGACACCAAGAATCATAATTACATATGCTTATAGTATGCTACACTTCTTTTAAGCCGAGAGGATGACCAATTATATTAATTTCCCAAATGAGACTTTACTAAGTTGCGGAAATATTTTTAGCTTCAGCTCAAATAGGAAAAGTCATCAACGCCGTTTACAACATGCACTGGGAGATAAATTATTTGCAAATGCTATTATGTGAAGTATAACTTAATCGAGGATAAGCTATGTATTTCCTCAGTTTCCATGAGAAGGCTAACGGAAGGAGAACAAAGCATTGGATACTGGAATCGATGTAAGAATTTTGTCACAACAATTACTTCCTCTTTTCCCTAGGTGGTCGCGAGATCACCATTCACGTAATAACCCGCTACAAGCTATTACTATCCGTGAACTTAGCAAAATTTGCGATTATACCCACACTCATGTGTTATGGCTAACTTTTCATAGAATGTATTTAATCGTAAACAACGATATGCCAGCGATTGATTCCCTAAAATGAAGGTAACTCTCTCTACGCCACATCCCTGTCGCTTAGATGAGTTTGGTATCTCTTGATGTTATTATAACTGAGCGTTTCGAGATTACTCAATGCATTACCTCCGATCACGACATATCTAACTCCATCTAGAACAAAATCTAGCCTAAGTACACAGTTCAAGTTGAGCCATTCTTAAATGCTTTCGGAGGATTAAAGTCCCACATTATCATCATCATTGATGATGAAATGTAATATACAAAAATATTCAATTGTTGAGTGGATTAAGGGCTAATAGAAAGTATACCGCATTTCATAACGTTTCAAACACATTTATTTAAGTACCCAAGATTAGAGAATTAGGGTAATGCACCATCGAAACTACTTTTGTGAGAAATTTAGGAAGAGATGAATAATAACTGAGAACTCCGGGCTGGAGGAGGTACGCTGATTAGAAACTAGTAAAAGTATGCCATTACATCATTTATCACATAAAAGTAGCCCCAGAGTACATTATGTTACATAAATGATATTATGATCACCGACAGCATTCAACTTTTTTTAATGTGTGGGGTGAAATTGTTTTCAATTATTATTATGTCAGGATTAACAGCTCGCATCGCAAGAGAAACATGTCGTCCGTAATTTCCCTTTTAGATAAATTATATAGAACTAGATTATTTTTCCTACTGGAACAAGGAAAACGAGCAGAAAACTTTTATCGAGCTATTTCAAGAACGAGAAAAGAACCAAAGATCGCGTGCTTTGGGGAAAGCAAGATCATTCTCCCATAACTCTCGAAAACAAATAAAGAATATTCTGTGCTCTAATAAATCGTAAACATTGACAATAAATAATTTAAATCATATCAATATTGCTACTAGTTTTCCGACGAAATCTAGGGACCTTCTAAGTAAATGTAAAACCTGTGTCGGGTTATGCTATTGAAAGATAAGGGAATGCGATACGGCTGACGTAATACTTTCTCTCTTTCAACGGCGTCTCTATTTTAGAAAGTATTATTGATTCGCAGTCAATAAAAAAATCGCCAAGCAAAATGATACCACACAAATCCACATTCTAACTAGGGTAGATTTCACCACCCAAAAGAGCACGAAGTCAGCGGATTTTCACATATGCCTCTTTGTATTAGTCAAACAACCAATTGGTCATACTCTCTATATTCTATTAATATATTTTAAACGCATATTATCCCTGATTCTGCGTAAAATGTGAACTCTCTTTTGGTAACTGAGTTATGTGCGGGAAGTCACTTCAGTTAACACACCTGAGTAATTATCCTCATATTTTCAATAGACAGAACGAGAATTTAACGCCATAACACTAAGGAAAAAACTATTTTTGAGCGGATGTTTCCAATAAGTACCATCAACCTTGATATGTTTCTGCCTCAAATAAGGGCAGTTGACAAGCTTGGCTGCGTTATTGTATTGCACCGCACAAGTCTAATACCGTTCAGAGGAACTTTCTAGAACTAACTTTCTTATCATTTGGTCCATCCATTCTTGTGGCAGGTATTTACGCCTCTAGGTCCATTTAACTTGGCAGGTCTCTTCAATTACGGGAAATCGGGTGATTAATGAGAATCCGCATCCATAAAAAAAGGCGGCTTTGGAAGAAACTTGAAGGTGACCAATGAAATCAACATGCAGTATTTTTATATAATAGTTTTCATCATATTAGAGTAAGTGGTGCGGAATAACCACTGCCCTCAAAGCATCCCTATAGAAAAACACTACTACTACTACAAATGAAATACGCAGCCATCACACCTGCATCGGGACAAGGGAAAAAGAGACTATCTTTTTTCGTGGGGAAATTCACTCGGAAAAAATGAAAGTCACCATTCAATTTACTTTTCGTTTTCACAGCTCCCTCAAAAATTACTATTGATAATCATTTTAATCCACAAGTTATCCATCGCCAGTGGTGTGGTGTTAGAAAAGTGACTGGAGACATTTACGGGAACAGATTGGATAATCAATTTTCGTAGACGAGGACGATTGACTCCGTGTTCTTCCCGCCTCGTGATTTCAGCTTTTTAGGATATAAGTAGTCTTTGTCGCATCAAACTTTAACCCTATCCTAACGTTAAACAAGTATATTTCCAAAATCATCAATCGTGCGGTTTTACTGCACTCGTAGTCATGTGGTTTTCATTAAGATATCCATAAGATGCTAAGATGGTATTTAATATGGCACTTGCAGTGAGAGCCATAACAATTTGGGAATAATACCTTATAATTTTGACCATTGAAGAGAGATCTTTATTGAGAGCTTGCTCAAACTGTTGAAGGTAAAATTAGGATAATAACGATGATTAATGAAAGACAAATAATTGCACCATTAATTCCATTTAAAAAGACAATTCTTCATCCATTTGTATCAAACCAAAGAATTCACTTGCAAATTTGGCAGCTATGTGCAAATGTAGCAATGCTAAAAAAGAAAATTTGTCCTCAATCTATTACTGATATGTTCTCATCATATGATTTAGTTCTTTCCCAACGTATTACACTGATAAAGTCTTCTCGGGTTTTCTACCGCGTCAGGTCGTTATAAGCTGACGTTTCGATGGCTACCGCCGCCATCGAAACGTCGGCCCATAACGACTTGACCCGGTGGAAAACCCGAGAAGACTTCATCAATGTTCTCATCACTTGGGTTCTATCATTAATATTACATTATGTAACATCATTCTCCTGCAGCCAATATATTACCACGTACGTTGCTTAGAAGAGATATTAATATAGCATAATGCATCAATAACGGATTGTGTATTTGTTACACGAGAACAACACTTAAGAAATAATAATTTAGTTAATACTTTTTTCAAACAAAGATTGTTCCAGGAAATTGGTGCCACAAACGATACCCAAGTAATACAACCAAAGTGCAGACTTTGTATCAGAGACCACTCTCCTCGCAACTTAAATAATTATACCCAACTGCTTCGATTGTTGGAAGTCCGTTCCGCTTCTAGGAGCCAAGAATTGCACCGTGCTCGCCACAATCGAAGCCACTCATTTGGGTCCTAAACAGAGGAGGCGCAATCAAAAGCGGCATGTTCACGGCAACTCATTCAGGATTCCCGACAATTGGCTGCCGAGCACGTGCTATAAGTTCCCTGGAATTCTCGCAACTCAATATGTTTCATTTTGAAGTGTCCGATCTCAAACGCTCGCTTCGAATTGAGAACAATTGTTCGTTCACCTCTGTATGTCAGGCCGTCATGTCCTCATGTCAAACTCATCAACTAATTAGCCCAATCCCCTTCTTTATTTTCTCGCTCATCTTGCACACAGCTACGTGGGGTCCTGATGTAAACGTCGATTTAAAATATTTGGATCAAGTTTCTGGATGCCTTGTTACTTTCATGCTTTAAGTGACTTAGCCTTCACACTAACATGATGGCAGCATCGAGTTCAGGCTTATTCATTTGTTGGTTTAGTACATCATTTATTAGTGCTCGGCTTAGTCATGCAAATTTACGCAGAGATAATGAGACAATCGTAAGAGAAATATTTTGAGGCCAGGAATAAGAGCTATGTCAAATTCGCAGTCACGTTCAATGATTGTTTACCTGTTGAGTAGAAAATAATTATAATGGTGAATTTTAGTCAAATTATAAGCGACAACTTAAGACAACCTTAATGTTGAAGATAGTACTTTTTTAAACTGTTAAATTTAAGGTTGAAAATATAAATTAGGTGGTCACTGATAATGGCTGTGCTGACTCCAATCACTTTTCCAGAACAATGAAATTTTCATGAAGTTTGACTTCAAGTACATGCTAGTTAAATGTCAACTAATCACAAATTCTGTCTTATTAATTCACTCCATAAAACTCATTTTAAGGTGACTTATAGCAGTGTATGAATAATTATGCTATGGCTCCAATTTATGACAACAATGACACATGAACTATAAAAGAATGAATTTTAGGATACGTCTCGTAGGACTTAAAACTACAGTTATTAAGGTCTCTCGTGTTTTTCAAATGGGAATTGCTTCAACAATAGCTGACATTTGACTTGGTTCTATTATGTTGTCAAAAACTTGCGTAACGTGTTCAAATTATTATTTCAGTAATAATTACAACAATCCTCCTACACATGTTAAAAAAGAACTTTTCTCGGTTCCTACATCACGAAGTTAAGAGCGAAATTCACATAGTAGAATACGATCATAGAACCTGTTAACTATCAATAATATTTTACAGCATTTCGACTAGTTTCAGACCAATACGGAGTAAGCTAAGTCACATAGTCACATCTTGGGCTGATTGATGTTAAGCGACTCACTTGACGCCGCCACATTTCCATCATATTTAGCTGAAATTTACCACCCATCAAGCTGGGTTGCACTTCGTAGAGTTCGTGTAAATTAGTAAGAAGTATCTTCTATGAATAACCTAATTTTGTCAATCATTAGACTATTATTCTCTAGTTTTTTTCTGTACAAGTTTCAACTATTTCAATCGTTTATCGCCACAGTTCGTATATTTTAATTTTTTAGCATGTCCTACTGTCCAATTAATTGATGGCAAGTGGTATCCACGACTCATGTGATAAATGCGGCATTAACTAAATGTAAGCTACGACAAAGAAAAAAGTAGAGAAATGATAAGAGTTTGACAACTACGTACATGTAAGCCTTTGAACTAACATTGTTAAAACCAAATAAATTGGCTGTATTAAAAAATTAAATTCTTGAGACATTAAAAGAGTTGAACGGAATTCCAGATGAATCATTTGAAAAAAGAGATAAGGATATCTAGAGGGGCCGCTGGTCACCTCTTCTGAGATATTGAGAAAAAGGAGGGAATACTGACTAATAAAGAGAATTTTCAAGTCTAGGGAACGTGGAGACGATTTCTGTTGATGAGAAAGCATAAAGATAAGGTTGTATGGAGCCGAAAATATAACACGATATTGAAATAAAGCAGGGTACCCAATGTTTTTGGATGCAAATTAGATACATCGGAAGCAATACCGAAGTCAGAAAAGAAATCGTGACAGAATACAAAGCCTTCGTTTCATTCCCCGACACACACACTGCGAAATTTTTTTCCCAACACCGATCACCCACTGTTTTTTTCCTCGTGTCTCTTGCCTTCCAAATATTTAATTTGCTTTGGTTATTTACAATCCCAGGAGCCAGAAAATCCGTGTTCTTAAATTGAAGTTCACTCTGGGCCCTCTTGGAGCGCGTAGTTGAAATTGCAATCGCGCTCCGTTCAATATAGAGGAATACGACAAGGTCCACTCCGTAATTACGGCAATTCTTGCCAAGTGGAATGGAGACCATGATCACGATAGGTCTTTCCAATATATGTTCCTAATGTCGGCAATATCAATGGTTAAGTATCTTAACACCATTTTGCTTAAACCTCCTGTCTGAACGACAACAATAAAAAAATGTTTGATAAGTTTCCGCAGCAATTATATTTTCGTCACAGCAATACTTATATCAATGGACATCAAAAGCCATTGTTTGACTGCTTTTACCTCAGGAGGAATAATTTATAATTACATGCGCATCTTGCGAGACAGAAGGATAAGGAAAGAAGTCAACGCTTATGCGTAGACAGAAGAAAACTACTTGAAATGATATAAACGAGAAAATAAATTGCGGAAGGTTCCTCCAGGCAACCCTGATAGTATCTACTTCATTAGTTCACATGGCGTATTCTCTCAGTAATCTTACCTCTTTGTCTCGAATACATACGGCATCTTCTCAAAGTTTCATTAAATTACAGTAAATCAATTGCAATCTTCAGTTCATATAATAATGATAAGATAATTAGCAAGCATATTCAGTCTACTAAACACGTTAACTCGCTTTCTTGCAAGATACATGACCAAACGTTATCACACGTGAAATAGATATCAGTGAATTTTACATATGAACGTGAAAACAAACGATAATGAAATCAAAATTAGAGTGATTCCTTAAATTTAGGCCATGATTAATTACCCTTAAATCTAACAAAGTTGTTCTTCCAATTGTATCGAACAAACTTGTACTTACTACACATATTCTAAAATTAAGGACCATTTCTAAGAGAGCCTCTTGAGGAATAGGTCCGCCTGCTTAACGTCTTCGTTTGAATATCGCGCGGAGCCTCCTTTCATTGCCAAATCACATAAGGTCTTCATTCATTTTACAGTACAAGCGGCATCTACCCAGCATTCTACAATGTTCTTTATCAAACCCCTGCGTCGAAAGCAAACAACCAATTATCATATTTTTCCCTCGAGGCAATGTTTCAAAAACACGCATCTACTTCGAATTATAAATGCAATTATCCTCCGACGTATCTCTATGACCTTTCAGGTCTCGTAACATAAACGTAAGGCTACTTTGAAACAACGGTCGGGAGTTGGAATAAATCTTTCATGAGGGAAAAATCTCATTGCAACCACACAACTTCAATGAGACCATGCGTAATTAAAATCATCAGACAAGCCATTTGTAATGATTTCAAGCGACGAGAGTCCTGCATCTCTTAAAATCCAATGAGATTACACGTCTTCTGCATAATTCACTTGATACAACCTGAAAAGTGATTCACAGCTTTGACCGAATCCCTCAACCGGGGCGGCATCGTAAATGATTTCACTTTCATTATGGTAATAGGCCAATAACGTCGACGATCAATATGACATGGTGGTGATGCGATAATGGCTCATAACCTCCGCCACCATCCTTCCCATCGCCCATCCGGTTATTCTCCGGAGGTAACACCTCTTGACTTGGTGGAGGTAGGGGGCGGGCGTTAATCAATCAGGAAAAGCAAGCACGCCGAAGACTCTCGCAAGCGTCAAGAGCGTAGAGAGACCACGCAGGGCAGATAGACGTGGAAGTAGACAGATGGCGAGTCGAGGGAAGTTTAATTTCCTCGAGTGAAATATAGATCGATTCATTAGTACGTCAAGTTAACAACCGTGGAGGTTTTACGTGACTGAGGAGGAAAAATAGAAAGGGAACGGAGCTGGAAGACACGCGGCCAGTCACTGAGTGGGAGGGAATTACTTCCAAGCGTTTTCCAAAGGGAATTTTAACGATTTCTCTCCACGGATTACCGAAAAAGTACGTACGGAAAATTTGGAAAAAAATTCTTCTATAGCCCATTGAAAAAAGTATTTGGTGTTCTCCATGACACCGCAAAGATTTACCAGTACATTCTTCTCATGGATACATTGAAAATGAAAAGCAATTCTTCATTTTCAACGTCATACAATTGGATGGATTTCTTTTGAAAGGCTAAAAACGATAATTAAATACATTAAAATCCCATACGTTAGCAAGGAGTAACTGTTTTTAATTTTGCGACTTAACCTCAAAAAAAACTATACTGCTAAGCAATAGTAATGTTATCATTACTAGAAAGCCTTCATTGTCTAAAACAGACATCTAGGTTATACCGTTTATTAAAACCGAGAAGAACCTGTTTAGCATACTTGAAAAGAGGTGCACTAGTCATGAAAGTACGGTTGACCTATGTTAATGGGCCTCTGATGAGTTATACGAAGGATATGAATCCTAAAGTACTCATTTATTTTAACTCTAATTTGTATTTTTATCAATTTACGTACACAATAAATGCTAAACAATTTTACAAGTATATAATTAGAAATAATTATTGCGTGTTAGCAAGAATTTCGAGGTATGGAGACCAGACTGCATGTAGCCAGAATTCTCGCCTGGTTAGCTACATTTTGTATTCCGGTTCATTAACTTACTAATACTATCGTTGCCTCACCTCATATGAACAGTTTAGAAGGATTATATTTCATGGAATAATCAATATGTCATGATATTAATGAATAAAAAGTACATATTTGCAAAACCAAGCAGTAGCATGTAACCCTATGTGGTGCATGTTAGCACTTTAGTAATCACAGCATTATTACGGTTTCTGGTGTGGCATGGCATTGTTCTTCTAAATCAGTGGTTCTCAACCTTCTTAATGCCGCTGTTTTAGACGTTTTCTGGTCCTCTTCTAGCAGCCGTAGGAGCGCGGGAAGTTCCAATTTAAGCTGAGACAAGCATATAATAACTGCATGGAGTCAAAAAGTGACCTGATCCTAGAGGTGGCTTTCACAGCATTTTGTAAATGTTGATAAAAGTCATTTTCCAATTCAACTTGTCATAGGAGCATCTTCATTTCTCTGCAACAATGCATACTGGCAAAGGGCCTCGGTGGTTTGCTTTCCATATGAAATTAACAAACATCCCACTCATTATTAGAAACCATAGATGGAAATAAAATATGAAATGATGATATCCGTGAATCCTCGATGGGAAAACACAATTTCCCGAAGGATCCGTTTCGCAGGAAATCCGGGGAAATCAACATGGTGTGGGGGCAGCATACTTGCTGTCTCAGCTCCAATATCTCCACAGGGCGTAAAAACGCCTCCAAAATCAAATGTCCATCATTAATTTGTGAAGGAAAAAAAATTTCATTTGAAATTTAATTATCTCCACACAAACTAGGGTTTCGCGTGTCATGAGAGATTTCGTTTCGCCGAACGGGGTAATGAAAGGCGTACTACAGAGAGAGAGCATGGGAATGCAGAAACAGAGAGAAAAATCCGAAACTTCCAAACTTGCTAGCCTTATTCGCCAAATTAAAACTTAAACAGTCTCCCTCCCCCTCTCTTGAGAGAGGGAACAGGATCGCGATTTTTTAATTTACGTTACTTCTCCCACCCCTCCACCTCCCCGGCATTTTTAAGCTAAAGCAAAGGATGAAAAAGAATCGAGACGAAGGGAACATATCACTGCTTCTTCAGCTTAATGAAAAAGGTGAAGACCCGAATAAAAGTGAAATAAAAAAATACATCCTCGCAGCGAATTCTAATTGGACAGGGACGAGCCAAATCTATTCAGAGCCCTTAAGTTACAATCCGGTGTATCACATACGTCCAATATTCCCCCTAACTATTTCATCAAGTGTACATTTCACTCCAGCAAAACAACGAAAGAGACTGTAGGAAAAAATAATAATGAGGCCATTTCGTTGTAATTACAAAAATCAAATTGAGGACATAGCCAATTCGCGTAACGGAGCATTTAAAAATCATCAGAGTACCCATCGCGATATTCTATCAAAAAAATGACGTAAAACTGAATGAACTTGCATAAAAAGATTGACGTGTACTCGAGAAATTTAGAAAACGTTCAATAGAGATAAGAAATAATCAAATTAAACCCTTACTAAATTCATTCATAAATGATAAGAGTTTGATAAACTTCTTTTTAGATACTCAGTTTTTGTTTTGCATAAATTCTTATCAATCGCAACTTTCAATATCTTTTCGGATAGTATTAAAAAATCCAATTCACGCCGTAAAATATGAACTCTATTCAGTTTGTAGATATCTATACGAGAACCAATTTTAACAAGTATGGCCTGAAAAGATTATTGACTTGCTTTACATTTTCACTTCTTTTGCAATGGATTTACATCCACCAGTATCAAATTAAACCATAGATTTCAAAATCAAGGTACGAAGGTATCGACTCTTCAAATCATGGGGTAATGGTTCCAAAAGGCGAAATGTGACAAAAATGCTAATTCCTGGCAACTACCCGCATTAAGGAAGGAAGATGGTCATCCCATTAACGGCAAAGCCCTCGTAATGGAGCTCGTAGTACGCTTATTGGCTGGCGATTGGCCATCATTCTCGCGACAAATCTCACGGTCTCTACACACTAACACTCATCTTTTCACTCCACAGACGAGAGGGAAGGAATTTTTCATTTCCATTGAGAGCCATCGTTGGTGGGAGCTGGCGTGGGCCGTATTCCATCCCCGCGGGACACAGAGTCGGATCCCGGAGGCATCCACCCACACATCTCACCGAAAATATTATAGGTTTCTGAAACATTCTTCTCCTTCTTCTCCCGTCTCCGAACCAATCCTCGTTAAAGGAATAGAAAAGAGGTCTTTTACCCTTCTAATCCCTCTTTTGTTCGACCCAAATATCCCCTTCCCTACGTTCCTTTTTCAAACGCCACGCTCAGCCGATTTTGTCCGCTGAATTCTCCACCCTCTTCTTCTCTCTCGCTTCTCCTTTCAACTTTTTTCTCCTTCTGTGTGCCAAACATCCTCCTTCACCATTCCACTCCTCTTCATTTTTTTCCTTTCCTACCATTTCCTCCTCGGTTCTTCCCCATACACTCCCGTCCACTCGCGTCATCTTTTTCCCCCTCCCGAGCCAGCCACCGTCCCTCCCTCGGCCTCATATATGCTCCTCCCGCGCGATCACAAAACCTCCAGTCCCTTTCCCACCAATTCCTCCGACCGCCTTTAATTCTCCATTTCGAGCCTCGTCAATATTTCATCGCTAAACCGATGCTTTTGCGCGATCAATGCCATCAAATATCCGCTTCACAATGCATACATGCCGCTGCCCCGCAACGGGCTCCCATGCCCCCCCCTCACTCCGCTCCCTCAATCTCCCAATCCCACAGCATCTCTCTCCTCTCAAAAACCAACGCTCACTCCTTCATTCTCTCCCAGCATCCCATTCCCTTACCAACCAATGATGCAATTGCCTTCGAAAACCCCATCTGTACGCGTACCAGTCTCGCATTCCGTTGGTCAATTTTTTTTGACGGTCCTCTTTCGCCACGCTCTCAATCCTCTCTCTATTCCCTGAGTTACACACGCTTTACTCAGCTATAGGAAACACCCACCCAGCATCCGGAGAGCAACCAGGTGAGCGTATGGTAGAGGATGTCAAGAAACCAGCCGTTTTTTGTGGTAATTGAAAATTCAAATTAGAAGGAATGCCACGCGAGGAAACTCGAGGGACAGATATAAGGATTAAATAAAAAAGTATCAGGCGTCACTCATTGCCAGTTACAGGAATCCATATGAATTCTATAAAGTAATGGAACCCATAAGCCATGGCAACCTTTCAATAAGTGTTACAGAAACATTCGATAAATTTATTGGTTTCATAAGTTACGGAATGGAGGTATGAGTTCCTTAAGTAGCCAAGATGGCGGATGTGCAATGAACCGCTTGGAGACTTAATTATTTGATAATAGAGTTGTTTTGAGACAAATTACCAGTTAATTTACTCTATCTGACTAATTATTATGTGCATTAGCATTTATTAATAGGCCAAACATAAATCAATTTCATCCGGTGGTAAAGATAAGATCGAATACTCGTAGCTATTAACTATTGGTAAATAAGTATGTAACTAGTAGATGTGTTCCTAGAACCCGAATATTTAGATATATAACATCCCGAATATATGAGATCTATAACTGTATGTATCTCACAAGTATTGATTTCATGTTCTTGCAACCGGACATTAGTGGAGCTGGCTGAGACAAGGAAAATCTTCACTGTTGATTTCCACTGATAGCTTCATTTTCTCCCGGGAGAAAGACGAGATTATCAGGCAATTAATTGACCCTTAGACGACGAATTATATTATGGGATCTGCATACACTCACACTATTCTATATTACGAATCCATCACCGTTTTAAGTGCTTCCTTTCCATTTTTGGTAATCTTAAGAAAGAGATTTCCAATCTCTCAAACCTCTTTAACTCAGTTTGTCACGTTAAATGAAGAAAATTAAAACTCAATTCCGAAATTCAATGGGGAATCGAAATCATTTTGAGATATTCAAAACCAGGGATATTGGAATGAAAATTTTTCAAGTTGCTAGATCATTAGCATTGAATAGACTGGAATGATAAAAAGTAGTGTAACAATATTAGTTGAAAAACTGAGAATGATGAGGTAAAATAAATTCTAAGTCACTAGGTTCTTGCATTATTATGTTATATCTATGTATTAATGATCAATATGTCCAAATTCTGCTTTAACCGTGAATTGTCAGGGATTGAAATGTGAGAGATAGAAGTCTCGAGTCCCTTTCATCTTACCAGGAGGCGCGATATTGCTCGGCATTTGACATTCTAATAATAATAATAACAATAATTTCTTTATACGTAACAGCCGAAGCCAATTACTACGTATTAATATATGGACGAACACACACAACCATGCCCAGGGAGGTGTAAAGATCCCGCCGCCACCGAGGCCGGCGTCGTCGTTCTGTCGTAGTTCGTCAAATTATTCACGTATATAACAGGCTTTTTCCTCATTGCGGTACTTAACATATCAAGCAGGACTTGGATGAAAGATTTCCCTAAATTATTACCTAATTCAACTCAATGAGGAGAATATACTTAAGAACAACTAAGTAACGTAACATTGATACATTTCTCTGACATCCACATTGTATTAGGGAGGTAGAAAAAATTATTACTACGCCAGATCTCTAATCTTTCATTAAATTTTTGAGATTTTACACTACCCGGACCTGATGATGCTGCTTATCAAGTAGAGTATGACCGTTAAAAATAAAACAATTTGCATAAAATTTCCAGAATTATCATCTATTTAAAATCTCTTGGTGTGAATTACATGCTCAAACTATGCTTGAAATTATTTTCTGGTAGACCTCACACTCCTCCAGTCCAGCAAGGGACCCACTCGGCTTGAGGATATCTCGCTAGTATCCGTTTCACTTCACCCTCGCTGATACCCTCTCAATACTCACGATGATAAAATAAGCTTTAGTGCGTAAAAATTTCGCAGCTGGCGAGTATCATTTCTTTCCATTTCCGCTTCGCAGCACTTCGGTGCAATGACATCGTTAATGTCACCGGGCCTCTCCGTGACTACATTCGAGAAATCCTCCGAAAGGAGGGGGGATTTTGCGAAAAACTAAAGCATCGCAGTGAATCCAATATAAAGAAAATTTCAAATTCTGATCCCAGATGGGTATGCCCTCGGTTTTGTCTCCTTAAAACAGCGAAGATGACGAATTTATGGCACGCCATAAAAGCATATTCCGGTTCGAAAAATTCTAACATGCTTCTGCTGAATGCATGCTGGATGAAACTAAATGCTGGCGCAGAATGCTAGCTCATACATGCTTTAAAATAGCATCTACATTCTTACATTAATTTTACCAAGTCTTTAGAACCAAGATTGAGATAAGAGCTACTTGCGCTGGATAACTTTGCCTTCTTAGTGGTGAACCATGAGGAAGTGTAAAGAAATTCGGTAAGAAGCAATAATTAACATCGTGGTCAAGGCAGTTCTGTGGTAGGATGAAATAAATTTCACTTATTAATTTACTGTTAAACTTATGTAAAGGTATCAATGCATACTGATGTCCCACTATAACAAAACTTCTCCGAACGCTTAACCTATATCAATTTAGGAATTCCATGAGGAGAACGGTTAAAGTTATTCACACATACGGTATAAATATTTGTCACATGCTAAATAACTTTTAAGAAAAAATATTTTTTCAACACATTTTTCAAGATTGTGAAGTACAGTCAAATAAATGCTCTAGTTATCAGTCAAACGTATTGATTTTTTACCATTTTAATTCAGTTAAAAGCATCAATGTAGTTGAAATGGTACCTGCTCGAGATGTATTATGTAATCTCCAATGAAAGTATACGTTAATGAATCGACGTAGGAGTAACTTACGTCAACATTTCAAAAGCTTTGACATGCTACGGTATTGATTAAAAGACGGAATTATTCATTTTGTCTCGACTGAGGTGGTCGCAACTGAAGAGCCTATGGAGAGCTACGCTGCCATCATGTATTCCGAAGTTCACATTTTCGACCACGGAGAAAAGATATCCACTCACATTTTAATTACATCCAAGGGCATACCAGAACTGGCGCAAAAAAATGACATGATTAAGTATAGTCACTGAACAAAGTTTCTTGATACGCTACATTAGCGGATTTTACAGGTTTGAACTCAAAGCTAGAGATGTAATAAAATACATACGTGACCTCTGATAACCGTGACAATTTTTGGGAACACAAAAAATCTTTTAGGTAAGGTGTTTTAGACTTAGTTTTGTCTAAATTAAACTGTGTAAAATATGATAAGGTGGATCTGGGTGTCTTGAGAACCTTTCAAAATCAATTTAAAGCTTCCTGAATCTCTATGAATCCGTACGGACACCATTAAGTTTCTCGCAATCCTCCTTCCGTGGATCACGCTGGACACTTTTCCTTAATTGCAGTAAAATCTTCAAATGGGGTCATGAAATCCATTCCATCAATAGCGAAAAGTTTTCTGCCTCCTCGTTGCTGACTCACATCCCCTTCTTCACAGACATACTCGCCACGAGCAACGTTACTGAACGAGCCTACGGATGGGATTTCTAACGAGAGAGGAGCCGGGCCGAATTTCAAACGCTTAAACGCTCGCCCCAACTTGGTGGACAGTGTTCCGAGGGGTAATTGAACGTCATGCAAGCGAGCAACGTAGAAGTGGTGAGAGAGAGAGAGGGAGAGGAGGTCAAAGCTGACTGCTCTGATGCAAATTGGATGCGGTGCTGACGTAATGGAAAATGACGATAATTTGAGCGCAAATTGTCCAGACGGGGGTGGTAATTTTGTACGAATTGGAATCGGATTTCCGCTCTTTGAGGGAATAACGCTAATGCAGTTTTTAATCCGCAAAGATCGAAGGTTTGTGATTGCCTGAAACGATATTTAAGCTTCACCATTTTTAAATGGTAACGTCAACTTATGAAAATAAACTGTCTTGGCAGTGAATATACGGCCTGGGTCAAACATTTTCTGAGCATTTTACTGAGACTATGCGCATAAGAAGCAAAAGTACATAAGGCTCTTAATGTATTGCAATAAAAGTAATAAATTTAACCACATAAAAATATTTATAAAAATATCGAGGAAAAAATGATATGTGAAGATCAATCGGGAATGCAAGTATAAAACCAGAAACCAATACTTATAATTAGTAATGGATACGAGAATGTAGTGGAATGAGTAGGGGATTTTTGATGAGAAATACAGTGAGTTGATATCGTTAGATTTGAAAAAAAATCCTCAGATAAAAAATGTAAATAAAACAACCAATTATGTACAATTAGTCAATAAAATAATTTCCATTTTTAAAGATTTAACAGAATATATATCTATGGGGATCCGGCAGATATGGTGGCTAGAGTACTGGCTAACCATGCAAACGGCCAGGATTCAAATCTCTGCAGAGGAGGATGTTATTCAAAGGAAATCCAATCCCTACTATAGTGTCTTGTGGAGGGCATTTCAAGTGCAGTACTCCGTCTGTCGGATGAAGCGTTAAACCGTGGTCCCTTGGCGCCTTTTGTTAAGAGCAGGCTAATGCCGACGCCGGGTATCCATCCACCCTTATTCTCTTACCTATCCCCTATGGTGCAAATGACCTTAGCTGTTGGTCGCCTCCCAAAAAAAATCTTGAATAAATATGGTAAGGTATCCCGTAGCTAAAATGACTTTCTACTATTCTTTTTTTCAGAGTCCAAAAAGATCTGATCAGAAAAAAATTAAATCCATTCTTAATAGTCAAATAAATACTTTCCCACCTTTCTACACATATTTTCAGTTATTCTGGATAACCTGGTCAACAATGTATTCATTATAACTTTAAAATATGTTATTTTCCATTTCAGCCCTCTTGGTACCTCTTGGATCAAGTAGTCTGTAGAACGAAATTTAATCAGCAATCATTCATTTCGATTATCACATCCAACTGTACGTGAAAAAATTAACTTTCCATCATAACATAGCCAAATTATCAAAGAGAACCTTTCACGAATTCGATGTATCGACTAAATAAGTTTTCCGAGGTCCAATTTGGTGATGTTTCGAACATACGAGGTCTAATGTAGTAGGGACATACTCAACGGTAAAACCCATCATTTTGGGTAAGAATTCTCTAAGGTACCACTTGGTTCTAAAATGAAAACTCAATTTCAGTTTCTAAAAAGCATTATTTTTTATTAAAATACCAACCTAAGATCATTTTTTACGGATAAGACTCGGAGTATTTTAATGCCATTTATTTAGAGACATATTTAATTGTAGCTTTCACTACACCACAGAGATAAAACACAAAAACACGAGTTAAGTTAAAATTAACTTAGTATCGCAAAATAGTAAAAGTCACACTTTAATAAGGCTCTGGAAATATACAACAAAGTTACTGAACATATTGTCATATTTATTTAGAGACGACGAATGCACTGAAAATGGATTACATTTTACAAATAAATCTATAAGCGCCCGCGTAAAAATAAATGGAAGCAAATCGGGAACGCATAAAATACCGTTCAATACTTTTATGGCTATTAATCAATCAATTCTAAGAATTTAAAGGTACTAACTAATATTTTCATCAATTTTTAATACATTTAAAACCCGTGCTTTAAATAACTATGGATTGCAAAGTAGCAGAGAACATCCATTAACATCTAGCTAAATGAAATTATGCATGAACTTAACGACCATCAAACAACATAGAACACCATAGTTGGAGGAGAAAGCGGAATCTTAAATTAGAGAAGCACTTCACGGAGTTTGAAAATGAAAAGTAAATAACTGGGGACACAGCGTTAAAGTCGTTGCTTTGCGGCCCAACTCCAAACTGTGAACCACCATTAAGTTCCGAACAGCAGCCCAAACACAGTTAGTCTAAAAAAAAGCAAGGTTGCCTCATTTTTTTGAAGAAAAGAGCACTTTCACCCACATTTAGCTTAGAGAATTTGTTAGAACCTTCCGCCAACTCAAAAGAAAATAACATAAAAAGCGTAAAATGACTCAATCTCGACTCAAAAGCAAGAGTGGTTTTGCAGAAAAAAGGTTCGTTCTAAACTGCAGATAATGTAATGCAGACATTTTTATTAAAACTACGTTCACATGTTACTTAAACAACCATTAATTATAATCGAGAATTTCAAGGAGTTAAGGGAATTAATCGCATCATCTTTTTTCTTCTCGCTCTACTGGAATGCCATTTACGAAAAAATTGGCGCATCTCAGACCTATAAAGTGGTTCCTTGAGTTACCAACATCCAGTTCAAGTTATGACATCGTTACCGATGAACACCACATACAAAGTTAATTATTTACAGTCGATAAATAAGCAATTATAGTGGCCTCCGTGTATAAGGATCTAAAGGAAGACTACATAAATTACCTCAGCTTCTAATACGACTTTTTCAATATCCCTAATAAGTACACAATGCTGAAGAATAATTAAAAATTATCTAAATTTCAAAAGTCAACATTTCAAGCAATAAGATCACAATATTTACTCTAATGGTAATGATTATTAAAAAAAGAAACTTTAACGAAATTAAGATTTTCAATAGCACGACGGTTTTTAGGATAATCAGGATCTAGGAGACAACTTATGCTTACATAACTTACAAAACGTTGAATTAAGCGGCACTACCACAGCTGTTTTACGTCATACCTGTAAAAAAACAAATATTTCTATAAATAACTCATTTCCAATATAAAAAACAAAGCGAGCTCAATAATCTTCAAATGTAATACGAAAACTGCAGGAATTGTATTTCCAGTGCATATCAGGTCAATTTCAAACATCTTAATTGTGAACATATCGAGCTGATTTTCATTACATACACATGGAAGTTATATTCGCACAAGTATGACATAAGCAAAATATAATTCCGCAGCCACTGTAAAAATGCAACCAGCATTACCAGATGAATAATATAAACTATCATAAGACATATAACGCATACAAAATTGTCTGTAGCATCAGGAACACGAAAGTCATTGCCAAATGAATATGTTTGCATGAAATGCTTAAAGTACCTCTTGAAAAATTATGACTCTCGCGAGATTAAAGTGAATGCGTCAAAAGGATAGCATACGTGGTACTTACATC
The DNA here is from genome assembly GCA_963169105.1 of Ceriagrion tenellum. Lineage (NCBI taxonomy): Eukaryota > Metazoa > Arthropoda > Insecta > Odonata > Coenagrionidae > Ceriagrion > Ceriagrion tenellum. Next base: position 72,612,150 of record OY720634.1, read on the forward strand.
TAAGAACCAGCGTATTATAGCCGAGGTAAACAGCCATTTACAGGGTAAAAATCTGAGACGTTCACTGTTCCCCTGTCTAAAGAAGTAAAAATGTGATATTAAATGATGGTAACCACACAACTAAAAATTAATGTTGCTAAATATTTTTAGCAATGATAAAGATAGTGGAAGAAGGGTAACAATATCCTTCGGTAAATGATCTGATCAATTCTGTCGACTATTTTCTAATTGCATTCGCAAACAGTAAATCTCGAGAGTCTGTACGAAACCGATCCCGTACTACCGCCTCCGCTGATGTACACTGACGATCATTATTTACAAAAAAGTCAGTAATTTCTCATTGGATTTATTTAGGGAGCACCTACTTATAATTAATAAGCTTTGAAAATGTCGCAGATGTGGCTTGTAGAAAACGCAAATTTTTTAAAGCCAAAGTCGGCATCACAGTTTCGTCGTTGCCGACACCGAATTAATGTGAACTTCTGCAGACATTTATTTCACTCAATTCCCTCTATGTTTATACTTTATCATCATTATCTACGCTTTAAATTTTTATGATGATGAATTGGCAACGTTTACAGCATTATAAAACGATGAGTGAAAGAGCATGGTTGCAATGATCTGGCATTTCTGTAGAAACCATTTTAGACCTTGTGAATCTCATTTTGAATACTTGCAGCTAGTTAGGGAAGTGAATGAAAGTGATCAATCTCTTTTGTTACTTTAATAATGCAGAGATTGTCGATTACAACCACACCGATTTTCCTGCATCATTGTGTCACATCGAAGTGTCAGAAACTTTTGACCGATCTCTAATTGAGTTACTTAAATAAAAGCAAGTGAAAATTAATTATCCCTCGAGAAACTCCAGAAGATTAAAATTAGTTTACCTTTCGACAAATTCGAATATATTATGTAACTTAGAAGATTCATTACGATTGAACATTTCAGGGGCGTTTGACAAAGAAAAATATTGATCTTTCTGCTCTCAATTACTGAACTATTTCCGATTAGTTTTATCTGATTTTTAATGACCTTAATGCCGAGAAGATTCTATCATGGTGATATCTATATTGGAGAAGACAGAGTGATTCACTTGCGATTGCAATCCGGTGGGGGCGGGGTAAAGTCCTCGCCTGCTAACCCGAGGGTTGCGGGTTCGAGTACCGCCTGGGTGGAATATTATCTGCCTGGGACATGATTGTCTGTGTCTCGTCCGTTGTTACTGTTGTTCACTCGACGTAAATTGGCCTAGTGTGCTGTATTCGAGGCAGTGGGAATAAATAAAATAAATAAATAAATAATCGGATTTCACTGTTTTCCACCAATTATAAAAATGCCCACATTAAGGAGCGTCAATTCAGATAATTCTTCCTTGAACGCGTTTGCGCTTATATATATTCCGAAAATATTAATTCTCATATCTATGACTATGACAGGATATCATAAAAGGGAATGTAATCCTACATAGAAAGATCATAAGCACTAAAGAGCACGTACATGCATCAATTAAAAAAAGGGGATAGTGTTTTCCTACCTGAAGATCATGATAACCTTAACTAATACGAGTAATTTGTGCTTATCTGTAACAGATTTCCCACCAGCGAGAAAAATATTCACTGAAGCGAGAGTCAATCTTGGCTAAGACAAACTTTAATTTCCTCTAGCTACATCCTACCTCTGCAAAAATCAACTCCTAGCTTTCTTAATTGATACTACTGGAAGTATTCAAAAGCGAGGATATCCAACTAACAGAAGTATTTTCAAAGCTCAAATAAGCATCACCCAAGAAATGTAACACTGCCGAAAGGCAGAAAATTGTTCCCCAAGACAAGAGGAAGTAGGCTATATTTGTTAGAACTAAGTACAAATTCTATAAATTTAGAAATTTGGTGGAAAGTGGTAGATTTCGATGTCAATTAAATCCTAATGGAATCTTCTGTTCTTCAATTCAAGTAGCTGGACTATAAATGTAAGAATTTTAACACTTCCACCGTGTAGTTCTTAGCTTCATTTTTCCTTCATTTAAACAGAAAATCGATAACAATTAACTATAAATATTAAAAAAATTCAAGTATTCAATAAGACTTATATCCACCAAAATTGCTACAGGAATTAGGAAGCCTGGATAGCGTAGTGGTCTGCGCATAAGTATGGCAAACCAAAGGTCCGTGGTTCGATTCCCGCTCCAGGCCGAATTTTTCTCATGGCAATTTCTTCAACATATTACACCCGCCATTAGAATAATTTCAAATAGTATAAGTGCAGGTAAAGGATACTTCTGTCTCTTCGTTGTGGTTTCTTTGAAGCCCTCTTTTTCTTTACGTTGCAATCTTAGATGGACCGCAAGGGCCTAAGATCTAGTTGCCTTGTATCCTTGTATGTAGAATATTTTCAAATAGTATAAGTGCAGGTAAAGGATACTACTGTCTCTTCGTTGTGGTTTCTTTGAAGCCCTCTTTTTCTTTACGTTGCAATCTTAGATGGACCGCAAGGGCCTAAGATCTAGTTGCCTTGTATCCACCAAAATTCAAAAGGGAAGGAAGAAAGCCAGGGTAGCTTAGTGGTCTGTGCATTGGTCCGGCTAGCCACAGGTCCGTGGTTCAATTCCTGGTCCAGGCCAAATTTTTCTCATGGCAATTCCTTCAATAAATATTCAAATTCAAAATATTTCTAAATTTTAGTCACGCAGGAAACGAATAGATGTTTCATGCACAGGAGTTACAGGCAAAATGGTGGGATATAAATTAGCCTACAACAACATTTTTTTCCTCATTAAAATCCCACTTGAGACGAAAATAAAAACTAATTAATAAATAGTGAATGACTCAATGAAGGCGGGCGGCTGCGGGAAAGTAGCGATTGCAGAACATTAAGTGTACTTTGATTCAGATGGGAGGCTGACAATTTGGCAGCTGATGAAAGACCAACGATGAAAAGAGTAGGCTAATTCATGAGGCCCTTGCATATTATGGCATAAAATATCGAGAGAAAATTTTGCTGCAAAAGAACACAGTCTGAGCAAGCTCAAGATGGGAAGAATCGTCAATAATCCTCACCTAAGACATCTCAGTCAACATGCTCAAAAAAGGCAACGATTCAATCAAAGCTTTCCCTCTCGTGGATCTAAAAATAAAATGAGGAAAGAACATACCTACTGGGAAGAGCACTCAAACCTAGTTTCCCAGTAGTAATTCATTGCAGATGAGAAGTTTTGCCGAAAATTTCATTCCAAGCTCAAGGAGCTCCTCTTCCGTTTAACATTTCATCTCCCATTACACGAAACTCCATCATTTTTACCAGCTTTCCATCCGGGTTCCGTCGATTCTACAAACACGCACGCAAGCACTCGAATTATAACGAAGAGCTCATCCCCGAGGTCGCGAGCGGGTCAGAGGACACTCACTCACACGCTTCATAATATGCAAACTAACGGCGGAGTAGTAAAGTGAAAAGGAGTGTCGACATCGATTATTCATTAATAGCTACATATTGAGTGCAAAAAAAACTTTTAGCGATGAAAAGGGTGGAAATTGAAGGTGGAAAGCCAGCCAAGCCAACGAATTTATACATGTGGACACATTTACATCCCTTCCCATTTATTTTAGTGTGCACCCTTGAATGTGTACAATACAAACAAACATTACAAGCGGAAAAACGCTCTCGATGACAACACAACGCAGAAAAGACGTAGTAAATATAGACCATTGCCATAGGTAATCTTCAAAATAAGTGGTAGAAAGACCATCAAATATCTTACCTTTCTTTTTCCCGTTCACCTCGAGTTAATTTCAGCTTTTCCTTTATAAAACTCTCCATTTTCCAGCATAAACTCCCTTTTAAAATCTTTGTTCACTCCATTGTGCCGTTTCAAACCTATTTAGATTTCCCTCTCCCGCCTTTGCTTTACATTCTTATTTCTCTCTTCAGCTTACAATTGCCTCTTTACACATTCACCAAACATTTTCACTGGCTCCTTCGAAATTCACCTGAGAGATTTTTTACACCCCTCCACAATACCTAACGCTGCCTCATTTAGACAACAAGTTTTCCGATGTATCTCTTTCATATGAAATTAGGTTAACTTCAAAGAGTACACAATACAACATTTAACTCGTTAAAAATACGAAGTTCACTTCACTCCCTATTTTATTTGCATATGCACTCCCGCTTAATCTCTCTATCATCTTTCACACTCAATTCACGATGTTGACGAAATAAAAGAGGATAATAGCACAAAAACAATGACACCTATCGGCAAGAAATGTTCATCTACTAACATCAAGAAGGTCATATCTTATTCAGTCACGATAAATAACATCATTTTATGTATTTTCATCTTTTTCACTTCTTCTGCTTCTCTCCTGCTACCGTTTCGGAATGGCTAACGCTTGAACTTCTGCACCGTACCGGGTAAAACGTGCGTATAAAAGAGATGACTATGTGTGCGTTCGTGTGAGGAAAAAATTGAGCGGCGAGCGGGCGCGAGTGAGGGGTTGGCAGGGCCAGGGCTGAAGGGGAAAATACGCACGCTTTCTCACCTGCATCGACCCGACCATCAAAGGGATTCGGAAATGTGGAAGCAGGGGAAAAAATGAAATAAAAAACCCGAAAGGTAGTGTGGGGTTTAGGATTGAAGGGAAGAGGTCAATGGGGTTATAGGGCTTTGCGATGTTCCGTTTCATCCAACTGGGTTTTTCGATACGCCAGCCATATCGAAATATAATGTCGACTCTTCGAAAGGAGCTATGTGCCTGATTGCATTGAACTTCGGCATTCTATGCTAAGCAATAGGCGACGTAAATCAATGCCATGCGAGGAATTACGATTCAATTCGAGGCAAACAGAAATGCCAACAGATACCTATAGTAATAATTGATTCTTCCATGCAATGCAAAGTGATTTGATATGCGGTGTGGTTCGATTCAGCGCGATTTACTGTGTAATGGAATATGCTACGCAAAACTGATCAAAGCTATATGATGACGATTCCAAATGATGTAGCGCAGAATTGATGGGATGCGAAACACAAAAAAACATTCAATATAACATGTGTGACTCGATGTATTCAGTGAGATGACATATATCCAAATCGATGTGACTCCCAACATAACTCAATTCGACGCAATAAGTTTAATGAAATGCCATCCGTGGCGTCTTTCTGGAAAAGAAATTCATATGGCAATGCGATATTGAAATTTTAGCATCAAAAATACAAACAATGGGGTGGGATAGGGGACATCATTTATAGAGGAGAGTGAAAAGCAATACATTTGGGAGACCGCACCCATATCCCTCCTTCCGCATTCAATGATCGGGGTCCTCGACCTTTTTCATCACTGCACTCTCCAGAGTTTTCTTCCACCGCATTCTAAACAGATCCGACGACAGACAACGCTCCCACAATTTGTTTTACTTCAGCTGTACTCCTATACATAATCCTATAGATACATCTCCCCCGCTATAGGAATTGTGCACTATAAAATTTTACCTGAGAAATCGGGAATCAAGTTGCTATGATGGTGAGACTACTGGCTTACTATACCGATGGCCGGGGCTCAAATCCCGGCGTGGATGGATATATTTCTCAAAGGAATCTGATCCCTTCTCGGGTGTCTCGCGGAGGGCACTTCCAATCCAGTACTCCATCTGTCGAAAGAGCCATTAAACCGCGGTCCCCTGGGTGCTATACGTTAAGAGCAGACAAACGATGACACCGGGTTTCTCTCCACCCTTCCTCCATTCCCCACAGATGTTTTCCTTACCTATACACCCACCGAACATGGTCAGTAGTGCAAATGACCTCAGTTATCGGTCATCTCCCAAAATAACCAACCAACCTGTGCAATCAAAAGATCGCATTATTGACCACACTTTAATACCTCAGACAAAGTACACGTTTGTAGATAGTAGACAGAGAATGGTTTTTACTAATAACCTCCCAAATATTAAACATGTAATTCAGTATCAAATATAAAAGTTAAATAACAGATACTAACTAAATACCTCACAATAAAGGAGAAAAAGTTAGAATGGACCCAAGAAAGGGGCCCAGAGTTAAGAACATACGTAGGACTAATAGAAAAGGATATACAAACATAGAATCAACAGCATGTGATTGAATAGTGTGCAAGCAGAAAAGAATGGATGTAGACGGAGAATCAATCCTGAGATTTATGCGCTAATGATGAATATGGAAGAAGCCTTTTTTCACTCAAAACAAAAGAATAACAGGAGAGAAAAATAAAAAAAGAAGAGTGAAACGCGAGGGCTCTCCTCTTAAAAGGTCTGCGAGCACAGCGAACTGACGTCAGACTCCGGCCCCCAGGCGTCGGGGACCCAGCTTCTAGCAACACTGGTCCTCATCCTTTCTCTCCCTGCTCCCATAACACACCGTTTCCCCCGTCACTCCACGTCGTGAAAGCCCGCCGTATTTGCATTGTGTTTCAGCTTGGCACGACGGGCTTAGGGATTTCGGGAGCATTAGAACCTCACGGTGAAGAGACGAGTGTGTGAGTGTATGTGAGTGGAGGGTTTGGACAAGTGTGGGTTCACGACCTTTTGAACTCAGCGGCCGGTTGGTTTTGCGCGCGCATTTCCTGTCGCTTGGTTTTATTTTATGACGGCTTTGCGGGTCAGGTCGGACGTAAACTATAAAGGCATGCAGTCGCAAGCCGAAGATCGAACCTTTCTTTTTTTTTCTTAAGCCAGAGCACAACTTATAGAAAGAAACATTCGGAGCTGAGATCCATGGTCAGCCGTCTGATCTTCGTCTAAAAATATGATGACCAGAATGAACAACATTATAAAATAAGAGATACAAATCAAACCTGAGAAGGACAAAACACAAAGGAAGAACCTAAACCCCAGTGAGTGAATAAGGACTAGTACCACGAGATTTTTATTGCTTCGAAAAGAATTACTGAAAAGATCAAGTCTAAATTATGAATGGCAAATGCAAAGGGTGGCAAATGCAAAATGGCAAATATACTAAATGAGATGAGTCACTAAAAATCAATGTTTTCCAATTTGAGAATTGATAAATAAGCAAGAAAATATTTTGCTATATCATCGTAAGAGTAAAAGCGGTTTATTTATTTAATGAGATTATTGCTCACTTATCATGATAGACATAATAATAGGATAAACTCATACACAGTTAAATTTTTAAATAAAGTACAAAAGTCAAGGATGGCTGAATATTGATTTATTTCAGGTAATATGAATATTATATTAGAGGAATTAATTTAAAATCTACCAAATAGAAGACGTCAATTGGCCGAAGATAGATTTTCATTTATAGTGCTTCCTCATTTCTTCTTATTAGAGGAGTCGTTTATTTCTCAAAAGCATTTTTTTTCACCTAAAACCTCTACCAATGCCTACAGCCATTCCATTCAAAACTCCTAGAACTTTTAGTTTCCATCCCCGCTTGCATAACATTCTCGCTCACATCAAGAGCCTTAGCGTGAAAAATTAAATTCATGAAAACATTTTTCCCAAAGAAAAACTTCCAGGCAAAAAGTCTGCACTCGCTCAAATTATTGCAAAAATGTCCCAATAAAAAGCGATTTTCAAAAGTCCATTAGCTGGAGAAGACTCGCATTTTCTCTTGCAAAATGTTTCTATTCCACTTTCACATACAAGAGTAAAAACTGAATAAATGAAGGAGTAAAAATTTAAGAGAAGTTAAAACAGATGACAGAAATACTTAGATTCAAGTAAAAGTAATAAAAAATAGGCTTTAATTATTAATAAATAAGAGAAGATAAAATAGTGCAATAACGCAATGAAGATCATTCAAGAAAAAGGATAGTACAATACTTTTGTCGCAAAGGGTTTGGGAGGGTCCTCCTAATACAAAGGATAGAATGGAAGTAATAACACTAGCCAATAACACGAAGTAGAGAAATGAATTTGTAAATAAAAACGTCAAAAAAATGAAGGTGAATGGAAAGGAAAGAAATATCTTCTAGAAAAAAGATTTTTCAATAAAATAGAGAAAGGCATATAGAAGAGATGAGATAAAAAGTCACTTTTAAAAAACTGCGGTAGCTATCGGTGAATCATGGCCATAGGCAGCTAATTAAGATGACTAGAGGAGAAATAACAACTAGCACTCACAATATTAAAAATAATAATTTCCATTCATCATACGAACGAAGTACATTAATGAAGAAAACACTTAATGAATGGGTGATTTTTATCTTAGAGGAGGATACAAGAGAAAGCTGAACAAGACATCGAACATGGCATCCTCATTATTTTTGGATGAGAAGACCCACTGAGAAATACTGCAGAAAATAGAGGGATTTGTCAGCAACTTTTATTGGTAATTTCTTTTATCAGAAAGTAATGATATTTTATCATTCCTAATTAGCAAATAAAATGTGAGTAACCTCTACCACACCTCCAAGCACCAGTTTATACCGTGATTATCATTTAACGAGATACATTTCCATTAAAAAATTTGGGGCCACTGATGGTAAATATTACACAGATATGTAAAACGAGCGCAAAAAAATACTGCATAATATGAGGTCAAATGAAAATAAGATGGAATTAGAGCATAGAGAAAGAGTGGAAAAGTACAAATACTAGCCTAAGATGACGACCGGAACAAATTAGCGTTTCCGCGGAACATCTAAGAGCTCGTCGATAATCCCAACCAGGAAAGCTGTGCCTGCTGGTACCCTAGCTTGTTCATCCCCTACGTACTAAGACCAGGCACCTTGACGGACAAAACCCTGGGGATTCCCGCCATCTCCGCGAGGGGGAAGGATCCCGAGACGCCCGCTGTCCATTCGCCCACTACTTGCGGCAGAAAGATGAGCCCGCCACTACAACAGACGCGTTTCAACCATCTCTTGCGTCCCTTTCTCGCTGCAAATTCCGACAAGAGTGAAAGCAGAGGCATAAACCCCGTTTCAAATCCTACAGCCCGATTAGAATTGGCATCGGTTCACGAGAACGAATTCAAATAGTCTCACGCAGTGTCGAGGAAATTACCGTATTAACTAACAAGGAAGGGAAGTAGGACTTCGCGACCGGTATAATGTTCCCAAAACGATGGTTTCTTAGTCCACCTTCTTTCCCGTGTTACGCATACAATTTTTTGCCATACCTGAGAGAAAAAGGCATCAGAAAGTTCTTCGTTTATAACTGCTATGCATTATTATTGACCCTGCAAATACCATACGTGCGGTGGTAACAAAAAACGGAAGATGTTTCGACAGATGCTTCATTTGTGTTTTCAATAAACGTTTTCAGTTGTTTCATAGATCATGACCAATGATGTAAACTAAGCATTTCTTCACTTTTTACGACTAACTTCTAACTAACAGCATTGTTATCCATGAGGATTGGGAACACTGAGCATTGGAAAAGCTGACCAATATAGACTAGAAGCTTTCGAAACCCGGTGCTGGAGGAGGATATTGAAAATATAATGGACTGATAAAATAAGAAATGAAAAGTGTACAGAAGAGTAGAAGAGGAAAGAACCACATGGGACAGCATAGGAAAAAGAAGAACAAGATGGATTGGACTAACTATGAGACAATGCATTTGTAAAAAATATAACTGAAGGAAAAATAGGGATAAAAGTCCCCAAAAGAAGACCCAGGAATAAGTTAATGGACCAAATAAAGAAGAAAGTACACAAAAAGAGCTACCAGGAAGTACCAAGCTGTATAAAAGGAAGGGTGGAGAGCAGCAGTCAACCTATCTTAGGATTGAACGACTAATGATGATGAGTTATCCACGCATTGGACTGCGCAAGAAAATACCTGTAGAGAAGTAACCTTTCCGTAAAGATCCGTGGCCATTTATATAAAGGAAAGATTTGATGAGGGAAGCAGGGTAAAGGGGAAACAATATGAGAAAATACTGAGCATGGGGAGGCTCGCCTGGAGGAGTAGTTCGGAAAAGAAAACAAATATGTCTGGAGAACAAATTGGAGAAAAACGACATATTGAAGAGTGCTTGGATGAGGAAAAGTAAAGTAAGAAGGAAGAGAGAGATAAACAAGAAATTTTGGACGTTACCAAGGGAAAGAGAGTTACCGAGAGAGAGTCAAGAGTTCAAATTCTTCAAGCGAAAATATTCAGTTATATAGCCTGATACGACCGTCATAATTAGTCTTAATTAGTAAAAATAACTTTTTCACTCCACTGGCCAGTTCACAGATCAATTTACATGGAACATGTTGTCTCCACTCCACAAATCAGAACTCCACAAAGTTGAACCGAGTTTTATTTAATTTATAATTAGTCTTGGTTTCTCTATCTCCTTCGGTGACATCCAAGAGATCTTCTCTTTCAATTTCTGTATTATTATACGTATTTGGGTATTCTCCGTTCATTTATGCTTCCTCATTGCTCACTATATACAATTCTACGTACTCGTATCGTATCGTTTGTTAAATGCCTTGTTCTAGCCTCCGAGTTCTTGCCTCACTTGATTTTGTAATTTTAGAGTTCGTGCCGACGTAGTATACTCTGCAAGTAGGTAATTTCAATTAAAAAAAAATAATATTTAGGAAGTTTTCCTATCGTTACTTTTTGTAAGAAACGTGTTCTCCGTGGTTAGAAAGTTCTGGAAAAAACATTCACGGAGCCACCACCTAATAGGTAAAATTCCTGAATATGCACGAGGTAATTATTCAGTATTAAAAAATACATGCCTTTAATACTTTTTCAAGGAAAGCTGCAAAAGAAGATCAACAACACAATTTTATACAAACTAGTAAATGAAACGGATGTTGAAGGGAAAGAAATAAAAATTTATTGTGTATCAATTGAAATATAGATTATAGTAAAATAGTAACGATCACCACAACTACGACAAACTGGGAATAGGTACGGTATCAGCGACGGGGCCAGAGAGCCAACCACCTGATCATCAACTCCCTCTTCTCACTCCCCTCCTCTAGCACCCCACAGGCGGAATTGCTCCGCCAAACGGCCACGAGAGGAAAAGATTCCCTGCACCGTACATCACCACCGACCACGACTACCCTTGCCCGCAATCCGACGAGCACCAAGCCATCTCCTATACAACGCTCGCTTCCTCAACCCCACCTTTCCACGTTGCCCTCCAAACCTGACGCCCGGGGCCTGTCACCTGCGCTCACGAGCTCACTCAATCCACCCAAGAGATTGTCGGGATATGGAGCGCACTCTAGTTGGGTCTAACTGGTCGCCCTCTTAGCGGACGGATAGGTTGGGATGGTGGCAGGGCAGGGGGGGGAGAGGAGTTCATCAAGGAGTGCGCTTTTAGGCGACGCCAAAGGTATTCTGACGTAAAACAACGACCTTTGCCGCCACCCTTCATTCTGCCCAACGCCCGACTGAGAATCGCTGATCACAACGCCAATCCGTCCTTTTTTATCATTTCCCCTTTTAATCTGTCTCTTTTTTGTTTTCCCCCGACGTCAGGGCTCTCACTCGATGAGTCGGATGGGAGACTAATGGGCTAGTAGTATTAAACATGACTCCTCTAGCAACCGGATCGCCCTTATTTTGGGGATGACCTCCACTTTCATCGGGGGTCGGAAAATTGGGAAGACGGGTGTTTCGGCGAAGGGGAAAAATGTTTGCGTAATGCATAAAATTTACGGGTCAATCGTGAAAGGAGGCACCACTCAATTAGTTTAACTTCTGAAGATGCACGTGGTAGCTATTCAGTATTATTAAATACATGGCTTTAGTGATTAGTCAGGGAAAGCTACAAAAGAAGAACAATAATACATTTTTTAATTGGATGGTGACACGAATGTCTTCGACCTAAAGGCGAATATTTATCCAAATGTGAGCTGCCGGAGACGTAGTGTGTGAAAATGATGGGATTAGAGAATAAATTATGACGTAAATACGTCATTAAAGATGTAAAAATAATAAAAATAATAAGTCATAAGCTGTTTGGGTATAAAATTAATCAGCAAACCGAATTATCATCTTCGGGAGCAGACAGTGCTAATACCACAAATTTAGCGCCTACATTTACGTTGTAACCATTAAGAAATGACCTACTGAGAAAATGTAAAAATACCATGCCTACCATCGTTAATATATTAAAGTGTCGAGAAAATTATGGATTAAATTTAAGCACTTCAAGCCATTGAAAAGAGGTTTGAACTGTCAATATTTAAGGTAACATTTACATTAACCAGCAAATACAAGTTTATGAGGTGGAATATTTTGCGGTTAGGCAGGCAAAGGTAAACTTCGGATCAGTAATCTGAAATTATGATTTTAATGGATCATCTCACAGTTAAATTAACACATTGAGTGCTATGGACGTAATGGTAAGTCTCCTATATTTACTGAGAAGGACGATGAATGTACTAGGACGTCCATGGAAAATTATTATTGAATGTAATGGTATAGTTGCCGTCTTTCTGTAAAACATACATGAAACTACTAAGTGCCAAAAAAATTAATTAGTAAATAAACGTTCATTAACCTAGATTGAAGAGAGACTTCTTTCAAAATCCAGGAGCGTAGAATCATCAGTTTGTCTGAGAGGAACTTCAATTTAAAGCCCAGCACGCAAGTGTTAACGTTTCATTTAAGGTGGCTCTGGCCTCGGGGTCACTCATTCCAGGTTTACTAAAAAATTGAATATCTCCAAAGTGAATTTTATAAACTGAGATGAGAGTAAAATAGTTTTTTCTGGACACTTTTAATCTAATTTAACCTCGAAAAAGGAAGTTATAACATTGCCTCCAATGGACATTGCTTAGATTTCAGCAAAAAAATGTTAATTTGAACGAAAAAGCATGTTCAATATTTCAATTTTAACTGTTTTCAAGAAGCAAAAGTCCCAGGAGTATTGAATGAAAACAGTATATAGGCATCTTTCCATCTATTTCTTTTAAGATACAGTGAAAACTGCCTATAGTGGAATCGCAGACGGTGCCGTCAAAAATTTCCGCTGTGGACAAGTTTCCATCATGCACAGGTTTGAAGCACTGCATAGGGATAACATATTCTTGAAGAGAAATAAACTGTTTCAGCATTTTACTCACACATTAAAAATACACGCATAGACAACATTACCCTTCGATCGTCCACACAAAGTAATCACTTTTAATGGGCTGTTTAATATTCTTGTTGCACATATATTTTTTCTCTGCGCAATTTCTACGGTCATTTACTACACTTAGTAGACCAACATCGTTGTTAACGAGACAATTTTTTTTATTTCTTCAATACTCTGAGCAACTTCTTTATGATTGTTCAGTCTTGTTGTCACATCGTTTTCTACGGTTTCGTTTTCATCAATATCGTCTTCCCCATCATCCTCACTACACCCCTTTTCGCACACTAGGGAATTAGTATTTAAACCACTGTAAGTGGTTGCTAAATTTTTGTCTGTTTTTGAAAAGTCTGACACACTCATTACATCACTTCATGATAGAAAAGAGGTCATTAATGTCTGCATTTGAATCACCGTTATGTTTGCTCTTTATGTCTGCTTCACAGAAAACAGACAGCTCTGCAGAAACATTTTTGACACTATTTATTGCTCTAGTCCACCAATTTATGGCATCCAGGACTGTTATAGATTGTATTACCTCTATTAACTGATTACTACCGCAATTGAATTCAAAATGCGGTACTTCTAAGCAAGCGGCGCTGCTGTCGGCTTCTATGGCTCGACAAATATGGTAATTTAAAATTATTCGTAGAGATATCTGCATAATTTTTATCTGTTTCAGTTTTTAATAGTAACCCATTTCATCAGCGCTAGTAGAAGGTTTTTAAAATGAATAAATAGAAATATGTTTTTAAAATTATATTCAAAGTCAAAGGTGAAAGTATTACCTTTCCTCAGGGGAATTCGATTTGACAACTGTCAAAATATATCTAAATAAATAACAGTTATAGAGTTGAAAATTACGGTGCTCAGCAACACTCGCCTCACAGAAAAGTAATTTCAATATAAATTACGTCAGTCACACCGTGAAGTTCAATAACTTCTATACATAATTTTATGCATTCATCAAAACATTGAGTCAAACCGGAATTAGTCTCTTTGGAATTATTAACGAGTCAAAATCATGTGTTCTCATTAAAAAATTAAATTTAAATGACATTATCCGTTACAGAAATTATTTACGAGTTTGAATCAAACGATCAATTCGTAAAAAAAACTCCACTGCAGAATGGCTGACAGATGGAAAAGATGACGCGAGATGACTCTTGGCTCAATACACTGTGAGAATAAAATTGTGCAAGCGCGTCACCACACGATATCCTTTCAGGGATGCAGAGTCAAAGAACCTTATTGTTTCTATTAAACCAAGGAAAAGAGATCTTTTTTATAAACTTCCTCCATTCTGCTCTATCCTAGCGCACCTCCTCACGCATTCATGCACTGCTTGCACACACACTTTTTTTTCTTAAGGTGGCTCTGGCTTGACTAATAGAGTCCAGAAAAATACTAAGTTATTCATATTTATTCATTCAGTTTCAAAACTCCTGCTTTCGCTCATATAATGGGTCACCTATTGAAAATCAAATTTAGGTATAAAATATGCACATTATTCCACGAATATGATTTTTAACAACCACATTTTTCCAGCAATTGGAGCAGACTGTAGCGTCAATTCCTAGAACCTACCGCATTCTAACGACAGTTATAGCAGTAATTCGCAAAAAAACATTTTTTAATAGGTGGTAAAAAGCCTATATTTTATATTTACTCTGGCATATGCAAGTTTTACTATCTTACGATGAAGTCCAGGGGAAGAAAAATATTGTTTACAGCAATTTAATCTTCTTCACTGAAACCCTCATTCCCATATATGCCCGGAACTATCAAGGACTATCCCTCCGAAATTTACACGCCCCTTAATCTCTACACGTAAGCATTCATCTTCTACTGATATTTGACCTAGGAATACAAAATCGTCCAATTTTTCATTATTCCCACTCTTCCACTGCAAAAATAATAATTTTTTAAGTTCTCCTTGACAAAGAAACTACTCAGTCTATAATTCGTTTATCGTCAATTATTTTCCCTCTATTGTTTAACAGAAGTTATCAGAAGCTCCTCTGATCTCTGTGGGCTCTCAGACAGAATTACAGAGCACTGTGGAATCCCTAAAATATGTGTGAAATTCCACTTTTCACATTTTTACCCATAAATTATCATTTGATAGTCACGGTGATATCATGATATCCTTGTTTTATGACCTTTTTTATTGCATGCCAGTCATGAAAGGAACTTTTCACCGTACTACTCGCCTTGAATTTACTATAGGGCTTTAACAACATTCAGTAACTTCAAATTTAACCTGTAGTATCTCAAAACCTCCAATAACTTATTTCTATTTTCCCTGTAACACATTTCCTTTGAATTCACAAATTCTAAATATACTTTCTTTCACACAGTCATAGTTCTGGGCAATTGCTGAATTGCAAAATTCTTCACTCTTTTCATCAACCAAGGAGAGCTCTTCAGGGGGAACCTACACTCAAAGTGACGTGACAAAAAATATTTTTATCATAAACAGCGCGATTACAAGTCCTTCTAGTCAAGTGTTAGAAGGCAGGGTAAATTCTCAAAGCGTTGAGTATAATGAAGATGAAACACAGGCGTTCCGGGAAACTAGTATATTTAACAGAATATAGCGAAAGCGCCTGATAACACGTTCCGCGGGTCAATGCGGGCCAACGCCTGCTCAGACGATATCACAAATCGTTCGTTTATTCACTCAGACCGCTCAGCGGAAAATACACATATAAATGTTTACACAGAAAGGTAGAAAGGAAGTGGATAGGAACACATAAATTCAACAGACACAATGGTGGTGTGAAGATGTAAAGATGGCCGATTCAAAGCAGAAAAAAATCGACTGGACCGGGAATCGAACCACGGACCTTTGAATTTCGCGTCCAATGCTTAGACCACCAAGCTACCCAGTCTACTCGCGGGGAATCGGCGGGGGGTTTATAGGAACAAACACTCCCCAAGGCATGACCCACGAGAGCGGCCAATACATGGCGCGCGGGCTGCTTTTCACCCACCGGCAGAGAGAGAGAATGACACACACAGAAGGAGAAATGAAAGAATAACTCAAGCACACAGACAGTGGTGAAAGATATAGAATAGGCGTTTCGGGGTACGCTAACCCAAGTAGGAAATGAGCCGTTCAGGCCATACAATCGTTCGTTCATTCACTCAGATCGCTCAGCGGCAAATACTCACATAAATGTTTATACAGAAAGGTAGAAAGAAAGTGGATAGGAACACATAAAATCAACAGACACAATGGTGGTGTGAAGATGTAAAGATGGCCGATTCCA
Organism: Ceriagrion tenellum; assembly: GCA_963169105.1. NCBI lineage: Eukaryota > Metazoa > Arthropoda > Insecta > Odonata > Coenagrionidae > Ceriagrion > Ceriagrion tenellum. The sequence continues at coordinate 72,628,466 of OY720634.1, forward strand.
AGCAGAAAAAATTCGACTAGACCGGGAATCGAACCACGGACCTTTGGATTTCGGTTAGGTATCCTTCCGCTCGTTATTACACATGAAATTCCATTTAACTTGAAGAGCTCCTCCCAACACATGTGGATGCATGGGTAGGATGTATTCAAAACCATTCGATATATATATTTTTCTACTTAAAAGTCGATTCGGCCGAAGAGATAATGAATACTGTTAATTTGAAATACTGCACTTCAAAGTAATGTTCGATTAAAATCCAAACGACTAAAAAAAAACTCACTTTTTGCAAACGATTTTTCTGCCCCAAATATGAGAAAGACGGTGACCACAGCCTAAGTCATTTGCCCAGAAGTTATGCGAACGCATTAAAAGGGATATTTTTTACTCTCTATTACAGCTATCTAGTATTCTCAGTTGTTTTTATTTAAAATTTATCCAACAAATTTTATTCATCCGCAATATATCGCTGAATTCTTTGAAAGTAATTTATTCTGGTTAGGATATTTGGCCGCTCTCAAAAACTGAGCACTCTTAAATTTGCCTCGAGCAAAACCAAAGAAATATTCATATGATCTACACCGTGATTCGTAATTCAATCACGCGTTCAACGACACTTCAGAACAAGCCATTGGCAGACTACTGAAGGCAGAAACACAAAGTTTTCCTTTCTTTTCCGTCCAAGAGAGCTCTCAATGGTACACTCTTGAATAATTAAGGCGTCGCCCTTTCTCAATTTCGTACCGTAGTTTTCTCCGACGCTTCCATAAGCACTTTTTGTCAGGCAACGTCCCACAAGCAAAATAAAACGAGCTGTGATTTCGACTTTTCCTGTCACCACGGAAACAGGAGGGGTGAGCCCGCGCTCTCTCCGCAGACGCTACGCAACAATTGGTTCATTTCCAACTCGAAAGCGGATCGCGTGATCTGCGACCATAAAAATATTCGACCCCTACGTCGATATTAGTCATTTTTTCCCGTCCCTTATCCACCCACTCCCGAGCAACCACCATTCCCTTCCATCTCTAAAAAAAACCACCAGAACAAAAAGCATGTCTCCGGGCTCCGGCACTTTTGGTGACGCCGTCGAGAAATAAAAGAGGAGGGATTTTTTTAGTCCCATACCAAGAACGCAACACCACTTGCCTGCAAGCCTAAAAAATAAGAAAGACGTTAGAAATCATTAATACATTGGCACTAACAAGCGAAATGTAGCTACATTAACTTTGCATGACATCATATTACCATACACTTATATATTACAAACCTAAGACCTATACTCATTTTTAACGTCAGAAGGTGACACGAATTTGAGCCAGAAGCTATCGAAACGGGCTGGTAAGCACAATGCTTAGTAGGCACCGACCGTAATAACTTTCTTTCAGTGTCAAATGTTTGAGGTTTTCCAACCAAAATTTTAGTACTCTGTCATTTAAAAGCAGGTTCGAAAAAACTCGGCCAGGCAATAAATCGTAATCATCGTCATAAAACCACGGAAGGTAATAAGAAGCAAAATTGGCTTACGATATAGGTAGTATGTGACATAAATCGATAGCAATGGTATTTGAGGATAAGCGACAGTGCCGGTGGATCTCCGGTGTCAATGTAATGGAGTATAACTCCACAGCTCCTCTCCTGACAAAAAATTATGTATCCGCAGATATACCTAATTATGTTGCCTGTAAGAAGGAAGCGGAATATGGACCTTGCGAAATTTATTTTATTTTTCTCTTCTTGTAACATCAGATGGTTTCACAAATTTGAGCCAGAAGCAATCGACATGGCCTGGTAGATTCAACTCCATTCACTTCGATGCCAGCTCCTTACAACGACATCACTTCCAAAAGAAAAAGAAAGGGAGCCTAGAAAAATTAATATTGGAAGCATAGTCTTCTCTCACCTACTCTCGGCAAAACATATTATATGGGGGAGTTTTCTGTCGCCTTTCCCTAGTCCTTGCCCGCTTTGACGTCACGAGGGGGTTGGCTTGAGAACTGGTACTTTGCAGTTTCATCCCCGGACCGCTGCCTTAGCTGGATAAATTTTGGCTTAAAAAGTTAAGTGCAAGGGACATTTCTCAACAAAACATGATAAAGAGAAAAATGGTGAGAAAATACAGCATGCATTCTACTAACCTGCACCTATCCAACAAGTTGTCAAAAGGGTGCGTGGTCTAGTATGTAAAAGCACCAGCCATGTTTGCGTTAGCGTTTTAAAAGAGACTGGGTCACCTTACAAATTCTTGAAGAATGCTTGTTAAGTTTCAGTTTTTAACATGCAACAAAAGATAAAATTCATTCCTATAGACAAGGTATCCAAAGTGCTAGCTACTTAAAGTAATAGTTCCTTAATTTTTCCTATGAGTAGAGTATTTGACAATAACCTATAACTAATTATCGTTGTTAAAATGATATAAAATTTCTAAACTCTTATTACATTGGAAATATGGCGGTGTACAGTCCATCTAACATAATCCATTACCTATACTGCATACAAAAACGAACGTGATGTAATCATCTATTAGCCATGGTAAAAATAACAATTTTTATTAAAATAAATAATAAATTAGGTTTTTACGATACGGACAATAGCAAATAACACATGTTGGTAAAGTACATGAATATGTTCATACTACCTGAAACTATTTCATTTATTTCCCATGGACTGCATCGAATATGCCAGATACTTTCACAGGAATGTAAGAGCAGATAGAATACAAATAAACGTGAGTTACGTAGCTTCACGGTACAGAGGACCAAATATTGTTATTCTCGAGTAGGATTTCCGGACACTAACCGGAAATATTTTACACAAAAAATGTAATAAAGCTCACTCTTTCTGGCTGAGTTCACCATCACATGCTACAAAAATGTTCAAGAAATCTATAAGCAACCAACTATAGTTTCTTTAACTTATATCTGGTACATAAGGTATTAATTGGGGGAAAACATTTTTAAATATGTCTTATTACATTGGCAAAATCAATTTAGTACCCCACTGCTATAAAATTCAATTTGTTCTTTAAATGAAAAGAAAAACTTTACGTCATATTCAAAACAAATTGTATTTATCGGTAATGTAGAAATATTCCAAGAAAAGAAGTGACCTTTTAGATTCTCTCGGCGCCTGGAGAAAGAAAATATGCATGCCCTTTTTTCGCGGAGAAACCATCACAGGAAACTCATTAAAAAACAATCCATTGCCATATAAATGCTGTTATAAAGGAACATTTTTCTCTTTCCATGCTGAAAAAAACTAACGATGGAGTCTCTACGTTCGGAAGACAAGACTACCATGACGCCCAACGGGAAAACGAGGAAAAGTAACGGATGAATAATTTGTGCCGCGCGTTGACATCCTGCACTTGCCATTGTTGTTATATCACACCGCGCTACAAAGGGCAATTATTATCAGGAAACAATTCAATGAGGAAAAGAGTCAATTACTCACTCGCTACGGTTGAAAATAAAGGCGGAGAGTGTCTCACAATCGCTAAGCGAGGGGAAAGATAGAAGAATTAGAAAAACTCAGGTAATCAGACAAGTTTTCGGCCCTGGAACATGTAACTGAGAGGAACGATGACTACATCAGTTTTTACCATTCCCAATTTTTTTAGGGAGTTATATGGTCTGAGGGGTTGTGAGAAAATTGAGGCCAAATAAATGGTCTGGATAGCTTGTATATAGCTACCACCTACGAAATTAAACAGCCGCCTTGTAAGAGCCAAGTAGCCATTCGGCCTGAAAGTGTCTGACTTCTACCGTATTCCTTAGGGATGCAGAAAGGTCCACATTGGCGAGAAAGGTGGAAAACTAAAACCACATTTAAATATCACCAAAGGAACTTTTGACAGTGTCAGTCGGAGAAGTTGGCAGTACATTCAATAGACTTCTAACATCCCATCAAATGAGAGGGTAAAAAATTGCTTTGGCAATCAATAGTTGGAATCGGATCACCCAAGAGGCCATTGAAATCCACCTGGCATCTAAGGACTTCAACAGATAAGGATTTCAGGTCAGCTACGCTTGGACCCTTATTTTTAAACGGCGGGGAAAAGGCATACATATCCATCAGTAACAGGAAAAATACCAGAAAAGAAGAGTGCATAAACCGTCAGCTTTTGACACCCGGCATAATCAGCCCTGAAGTCAACTGAAATGCCTTGCATTGAAATGTCTGCCGCTATGGAAAATCCAACGCGGAGTGAATCTTGAGAATTAAACACCAAAGATACAATGTACTTTGGTTTTACATGCGAATAAAAGATACTGCTAGCCACTGCTTGCGCTAGCTCTGGCGCTAGGAATGGCGCCGTGTGTTCGGAGCTTCAATAATTGAAGTTAAAACCCTCATCCGGAGAAAAGGATTACAGCATAATTTTTTCGATCTACATACCACAAACTAAAGGATCAAAACTACACCGAATTATCTCCACCACGACAGAAATTCCAATCGGGGTCCTCAGGATGATAGACCAGCATTCAAGTTACCACAGTCTACGACGTCTCCTCAAAACACCAACTAGCCATGAGCAATAACTCAAAGCACACGTACAAAGTTTGATCTATCGGTCAGACTTTCACGTACTATGACCTTGTGGGAGTCTTTTTATACATTTATCGCTAAATGATATCCCATCTATTGCTTTTGGGGGAATAAGGCTGCCCCACATCAGTCGTTCTGGTTTTCTTGGCGCAGTACCATAATTTTTCTGCGATCGATCCATGCGTCCCCTACTATTTCATCCCATAAATATGATAGGGACATCTTGAACCATGGGGGAGACTTAAAAAAATAACAACCCGGTTAGCGTGGCCAGGCAATTCCTTGAAACAAAAAGGGCTCCCACGTCTCAGACTTTGAGGCACGTTTCCCGCTCGCTCGTTTGTCAAGACGAAGATGAAGCATTAGGCCGTTACAGCGTCTTCCATACACAAGGGGGAGATAAAACATGGCTCGATTGAGTTGGCCCATCTTTAATGTTAATGTCAGTGACAGTCAGTTGGTAGAGGAAATATTTTGACGCTGGCAATAAAACAGGCATAGCATTGAGGTCTCTACCAACATACTGTTTCTGATAGTTAGAGGACCAAGAGGGTACGTGAAATTGAAATATTTAGTCCTCTCACAACGAGAAAGGGGTGAAACATATTATAACACAAAACAAATCGCTGGATAGCTATATACACAAATTAGGAGGTTTTAGATATGGTTAAAGAAGAGAGTTAACTAGAGGCGGAATCTTGGAGAAGGCAGAAGAAATGGATGGAAGACGTATTGAAAGGAGATATTGAAGAATATATTAGAGATGAAAAAAATGGGAAAGAGAGGAATTGGCAGGAAAAGGATAGGAATTCTGGACCAAATAAGAAGTGGAAGGCGATATGAGGAATTAAGGAGGGATGTGATGGCGGGTCATCCATTGGAGACAAACGATGTGCCAAAAAGATAAAAACTATCCAAAAATCTACCAATCAGCTGGTAAAATATTTTTAAAAATTAAGAAAATAATAGGCAAACTACGCCTAAAATAGGATAGATTGGCGTTAAATTTGGCGGGATGCAATTACGTTGGCAATTAGGGACGGATTAATACGGTTGTAAGGAAAGTTAAATAGGTGAATGGAGAAAATAAAGAGATAAACCCGGCACAAGTGCAAAAAAATCAAGATTCGGTCCCACAGTGTTACAGTGGCATCCCACGAAAGCAGAAATTGGGATCTCATGGAATATATTTCATCCAGAACTGAATGTGTTCGAACAGGGGTCCACAATATAGGAATCACTTCTTTTCCAGCGTACGTCTTTAGTAAAGTCTTCTCAGATCTTCCGCCAGTTCAGGTACTTGGTTGCCAACGTTTCAATGACTGATTCCGCCGTCGTCATCAGGTCTGTAAATATGAATAGTTTAGAAGATAATGGCCGAGGCAGTCATTGAAACGTCGGCAGCTAAACATCTAGCCTGAAAATACTTCACTAAAAACGGGTCCTCGAAAGATTAACTCAGAGGTCTAGCATATTCTGCGACTCCATCTCCAATTAAAAATACAAAATAAGCATGATACATAAGAAGAAGAGGAGTTTGTAACCGTGTTGCTGATTGAGAGCGGAAATTAGTCTAAATTATCAGCAATAAAGGACAAGAAGCTCACACACTATCCTCATCAGGAGTTAACATCACTATTCCTCTGTAAGAAACCGATCAGCGTGTTAAAACAAAAAATAGAGAGACAACAACAATAAAGATAAAAATTATCTAAAAATCTAACTTTAAGTCATAAATAAATCCAGAGGGTGTTCATCCAACGCATTGCTAAAATTAATGAGATAAAGGTCAACGCGTTAACAATTAACAACCAAGGACATAAATTAGACCCTCTTCCACACAAAATTTCAAGTGACTGTTTGGCAAAATATGGGGCACTTTATATACACATAATTTGATGGCGCCAACATTTGGAAGGAACAACCGGCTCCCATTAAGAATGTATTATGATCCAAGGAGTTACCATGGGCCAACTCCCTAAATTCTCTTCCTCAAACGTCTCAATGTAATAGAACACCTTCAGCTCGGAAGGCCACAATGCACCGCGAATCGAGGTTTCCCCTCTCTTTCCGTGAAAGGTTCACAACAAATGGTGACCCGAAAATCTGAACCATGTAACCTTCCCGTCTTTTACCCACGTGTCGTGAACATGAGGCGGGTTGGCAGCTTTGGGCAAATGTCGCCGTTTTCCCGAGAGAATGGTCTCCTCGATCAATGCAAGGTGTCGGAGAAGACATATTCTACATAAAATCCTCAGTGGTTTTACGATATTGGGATGAAAACAAGGGCTTGTATTACTTCGTGCGGTACTATCTATCGTGAAACGCACTTCGATAGTTTTGGATGTAAGATTCATTGTCATGATCATGCTTACAGCATTGCATAATACTTGTGACGAGGTCGTGAGTTTTTAACATTAGTTTGATAGTAATTATGATATTATGCAGGGGGAAAAGGATTTCATGCCTCCCACATTGAACTCGCCTCTCCATGTGAGCCTGATATCAATACCTCTACACGCTCAGATTTTCTGCAACTCGGTAAATACATCCACCGCTTAATTACGATGAGCATATTTAAATCATAGTTCCGAAAGTTTTTACCAAGAATATCGAGGATTTGATTGAATATTTTGGGAGGCGACCGACAGCTAAGGTCATTTGCGCCATAGAGGACAGGTAAGGGGGAAAGCGTAAATATAAACCCGGCATTGGCACTGGCCTGCTCTTAACGAAAGGTCCCAAGGGGACCACGATCTAACTCGACATACGGAGTACTCGCAGTACCCTACACAAGACGCTCCAGTAGGGATCAGGTTTCCTCTGAAAAACATCCTCCTCTGCAGGGTTTGAACCCTGGCCGTCCGGATGGTTTAGTCAGTCCTCTAGCCACAACACCAACCCGATCCCCAAGAAAATCGAGTCAAATGAGAATCAATCGTGGTAATAAGACAGTTGCACCAGTTTATAGTGGAATTTTGAATATTATTACTAAAGGAGAACTATTAGAATAAAAATTAAGTTAGTACCATTCAAAAACAACGACTAAACTCATTCAGAATTCTGTGAGGCTTCCGGGTTCTGGTACATTGTTTCATTGCGGTGATGACGTTTCGTAACCATTGCAGGGCACATCTTCAGATCAAATACAAATAAACGAACGCAAAAGCCTTCCAGTACTCAGAATCTCACCGCTGCGAACGTCTCCAGCAGAAACTAATGTAGACTAATGTCATTTTTTGTTTATGTTGCAAAACTGATGTCGCGGAGAAAAAAACTAAGTACAAACTCAGACGGATTTATCTCACAAGCAAATATATGCGCGAGCGTAAGATAAGATACACCACTTAATAAGTAAATAACGGCGATAACGGCTTGTAATGGCGGTAATTAAAGCTTTCGTTTCAACAAGGGAGGCCCATCCATCATCAATGACGGGAAAGCCATTTCTTGGAGGATTACGAAAAACGCAGAAAGCCCGTCGCCACCTTGGTATTTAAACCACCTTGCATGAGAAGAACAAGAAGAGTAAGTGTAAAAAAGTAATTGTCTCTCCTGTTCCGATAAGACCAAAGCCGGTACTCTCGCATCCACTCTCTCCGACCAAGGAATCTGCGAATGAGAGAAAGAGCCTGCGACCACAAGACGGACAAAACCACTCCATCGGGCCTAATTTACTTCACGCGGCCTCCCTCTCCTCATAGCCTTCACCCATGAAAGAGATTACGAGGGAGAGACAAATAAGGCGCTCGGAGAAAGACATACGAGGAGAACGAGATAGGGAAGAATGAATGGAAGGAGGGAGAGAGGGAGGGAGGGGGGAATGAGCCATTGGCAAGAGAAGGTTCTTTCCTTGGACGAAAAAAGGTGCCGTGAATCAAAGTCTTAAAAAAAACCTTACTTATCGTTCAGAAAACCTGTCTAGTACCATCTAAATTACGATAGCGAGATTACTCGGCTTCCATATTACATTGATAGATGTGACTACCAAAATGATCAAACGGGGCAGACACCACGACAACTAAATATCTACATTTCTTTTTCTCTTGCACGATTCGAAACGACCCAGAAACCAAGGATGAACACTCTTAACTGTGAACACAGCTTAAAAAATACGTTAAAGCGAAACACTTTTTTCACTCACATTAATACAAACCTGGCTTGCGCCATAACACTCTCTGACACAAGGCCCTTGCGAGTCTCCCAGGAAGCAATGTAGCAGTAAATATTTACCTACTACGTTACCGCAGGCAGGAGAATGATATTTTAATATTTTGTTTTGGTTTTACCGAATACTTTGCCAAACTGTTAGCCATTTGAACCTCAAAAGCCCCAGGGGTAACTGCCGCTATTCATTTCTAAACTTCTGCATTGTTCTGCCTAATTTTATTTTGTGCTCAAAGGACCCCTGAAATTACATTCACATAAGGTTATATTTTTGCCTGTGATGAAAAATAAATTCCTCTCTAAAACTCCTGCATGTGTTCTAAAAAATATAATAAAGTACTTTTAGAAACACGGAACCCCGTTATACTGCGCCCTTTTGAAGTAATCATAAAAGATTATATAGCATTCATTTTAGCAGAGAATGTGGAATAATATAAAATTAAGCAGCAGAATTATTCGTAATTACAATATGAAAAATTAATTTACATGAGTATGATGAATACCGATCCTCAAGTGAAACAGTTGGACAAAATGGCATGAAGTTAATAATATTTCCTTGTTTGCAAAGAGAATTGAAATACGGCACTAAGTTTTTTTTAAATCTCCACTACCCCGAATGCAGCGCAATTGGCCAATTCACATCGGGAGAATAGCAATGACAGCAAACGAATACCAACACCCTTGCCCTGCGTGGTGATAATTTCATCCTGGCGGGATTCGAGACCCTCTGTTTAGCAGGCTAGGACTCTACCCCGTCGCCAACCGGGCCGTAAATTTTTTAACGAATGAACGCAAGCAAGCACAAATTCCAAATAACATCCCGGACCTTGGATAGTTTTCATAAAATTGCAAGCACAATGTATCCTAATTTGCAATATTTAATTACTTCAAAATTCTTAGCCGTATGCCTCATTAAACACAGTCTAAGGTTCTCAAACTCGTGCCTCTCCTTCGTTTACACGACGTCCATCCCTCAACCACCCACTTCACTACACATACCTACACACACACATCTATTTGTTGTTCTTTATGGCCACTTTCACAGCCACCTCCTATTTACTTCCATTTTAACAAACTTCAACTGAAAGTATAATGTAACCTTCAGAATTCAGTATGCCATGCGAAGAAAGGTTTTTAGGAAGTTTTAATGAGTTAGTAGCTCCATGTTTGTCAACGTTTTGAAAAACGACTCGCTCTACATTAGCGTTTCCCAAACTTTCTTGAGTCACTACACCACCCCCTTGCAACAAAAGTCTTTGAGGAAATGTTAGTTTTACGATTACACACTGATTTAAAGACTGTATGACCAAATCAGAAATACTATAATTCAAACTAAAAACATATGATTTGCCTATTGCTTTTTAAAATACATGACCGAGATAGTTTATTCATCTTATAAGGTGTATGTATATACGTGCATGTCAAGGACAAGTGAGGCGAGATTACATTAAAACGGACGGAGCTCACGTGCTAAAGAAAGCAAATTTCTGAAATAAATTTAAAAAGTTTGGATAAATCTTTTTACACAAAACTATATTATATACTATTACGTACACGCAATCACTGGTTCGATTTGGACTAATGATTGTTAGTTCGACACCCGTTCCGAGGGTTACGCGACGAAGCGACGTATAGCGACGCTAAAAAGAAAAGCGTAGCGACGATAAAAATTTTCCTGGCTTTGCCTTCAACTTTTACCCGCTACAAGAATTTAACAGCACTACTGAGAGGATGCAGCCTCAAAATAAGGCATTTATAGCGCAGATTAAGAAGATTTGGCCGGTATCAACTGCCACAGCTTCGGGCGAGGGAGAAGTACACGGAATCGGCCAAGATACTGCGATGTGGAAGGCAACGGGGAAAACAACACATTAGCCTCCCTTGAAGATCCAGCCCTACATTCTAATTATATGAAAGACGTGATGGCACTCCCCCCAGTAAAGAATTCCGGAGGTAAAATAGTCCTTCAATCGAATCTCCGGATGGAGAATCCTGGGAATATTTGGTTGAATTTCATTTTTTGACTTAAGTATACCTCATCTACCTCAGTAATTATCATTGACTTATTTCTCAACCGTGTATTTCCATCAAAGGATGATTCTCAAATCGTTCAGATATATATCATGTAAAATGCTCAAACGGCCACAAAATACTCTTAGTTCATCATCACCGACTTCAGTGGTGTATCAAATATGTCCCTAATGTTCTTTCAGCCAAGCTCCATTGTGCGGCCGGTCTTTTCTACATAGATTTCACCGTATGTACTCAGAAGCCCTGATGATAGAGGAGTGTTTCGAAATAACAGGAGACGTGGAGCTTCTCACTCGGTGGATCATCTAAGAAACCTTTCTTTACAAGATTCGCCGGAAAAACATCAATCTATGCACTGTGTCACGTCAACATGTTGGTAAAAATTACGATAACTGACATCTAGTCGTCGCAAAAACGCTGTCCAAAATTTTGCCACACGCAACATGACGTAAAGACTATTCCATCAACCAGACAAATAAGAAGAGATATGCGATTTAATCAATTCTTTTAAAGATCGTTAAAGAAAATGGGGATGAGGAAAAATTCCTGTAATCGAAGGGAATGAATGAACGGTTCGACCATCTGCGATGGAAGAGCGGAGAGAGAGAGAGGGAGAGCCAGACAGAGCCCTTGAGACGGAGAGCTTTCGAATTGCCTGAGAGGATGGACGAGAGAGAGAAGTGCGATTGGGGAGAGTACGATCTCCAGGATAAGAAAAGAAAGGGCGAAGTGAAGACTAAGGGAGGCATCCTAGCCCAGTGCCCACATCGGAAGGAAGAGAGAGAGAGAGAGGGGAAGTTGGAAAGATATATATACACGCACACGCTCTGCCACATAGACGGCACGGGGGAGGCGGAGGAAAGGAGCTTGGCAGCAAAAGGAAATTGGGCAGCGTTTCACTTTTCGATATCTCTATATCGACCCACGGAACGGCAAGTATCGCGTGATTTCGCTCGAGAGATGAAGCTCAGCGAAGCCTGGGTGCGGGGTGGTGGGAAAGCAGAGGTGAGAGTGAGTTGAGAGATGGGTTAAGGAGGACGGGGGAAGGTGGAAGTTTAGAGGAAGAGAGAGGGAGAGTGGGCCAAACCAAAGAAGTATGAGGGCAGAGAAAAAGGAAGACGGAGGCAGGCGAGGTGTGAGGGCAAGGGCAGGATGTGGGTGGGACAAGAACCGCAAGAGAGGAGGCGGACGGAGGGAGGGGAAGGAAGGAGCAAGAAAGGTGGAAGGGGGAGATGAGAGGGGTAGAGAGAGCAAGAAGCGTTGGCTGCTGGTTCTTGGGATAGCGGTAAAGTCCTTGTTCAATAAAAGAAGGAGAAGCAATTAAAAGTTTGTATCGAGCGTTGCGAGCACTTCCTTTGAAAGGGGCCAATGACGAGTGGGGGTGGCGGCGGCGGGATAAAGTTGAATTGGAGAGGGCTTTCGAAGGTGGGAGAATGTTGGTAGAGGAGGGTGGGGGGAGCGTTAAGGATGGAGGAGGAGCAGGAAGCAGGAAAGAGAATGTATAGAGGGTTGAAGTAAAGTGCTCCCCCATTTAACCACCCCCCCCTCCATGAAGAGCAAATACGAAGATAAAACTACCCATCAATGCTCCCGAATTACGCTCAGACCCACGTACTATTGGCTTGGGTTTGAAAATGGGTGAGTACATCTGTGTGTAGGTAGTGAGGCGGAACCAATGCCATTCATGCCACACAACCCCCTTCACCAAGGGGTCTATGTTTCTTGGAAGGCTTATACTTAGGATGAAGCGAAGGAAGAGGCGAGAAGGAAAAGATAGAAGAGCCTCCGGCTGAGAGCCCAAAAAATAAATACCCACCACCATCCTCTCTCCCAGTCAGTCTGCCACCGCATCCTTCCATATCCCTCCTCTCACTCCTCCTCATCTTTCGCGATCGGAGGGTGAGATATTGCGGAAGGAGGAGGAGAAAAGGAAAACAAATACCCCGAGAGGGTCCTTCTCATCCCACTCCGAATATTTTATCCACCAAAAAAGCATTAACATTTCGGCAAGGAGGACCACTTCCACTCTCCCTCTCAACTTGAGGGTACACTCATCCTTTTCAACCGAGAGGTAAATCCCCCAGGGATGGACGAGGGTCTCAAGAGGAAACTCCAATAGTGGGTATTCGCGTGGGATGTATTATTTTTTTAACTTCGCCCACGCCACGAAATCACAAAAACTGGGCCATCAAAGACTGTCGCAATTAATTACCGCATTTCATGGTGGCCGAGCGTCAAATTTTAAGTTATTTTACCTAAACATCTTGTGGTGCAGTTTAACGCTCTAGTGTCTTCACAAAATTCCGGCATGCATGATCAGCATCCAATTCTATGTCCTAGAGCTCCAAGCATACCACGAGGTTAATGAATTTTTTACATTTATTACCCTCGCCGAGTTGAATATTCTCTCATTACGTCCTAATATAAAATATACCATATGCTAACGGCATAAGAAGAGCAGCACCTTTTCCCCTAGGGAGTTTAAGACCTCATTCTCTTCCGTTAGGTAAAAATTTTACACAAGCACTTCTAAGGCGTAGAAAAACCCTTACAGACGGTACTAAAGCAGCGCTTGCCATCGTTTTAAATAAAATAATTGGTTAACGGAATGTCTCATTCTTGAAAAGCGTAAAGCTATGTCGATTTCCATGCAGCTTCAAGTAACGCGGAGTACTAACGACCGAGGACGACATCGGACTGGAATTGTCCCTGATATTGGATTTTTTCAAAAGCTCTTCAAAGATAACTGTAAAACGCATGGTTTCAAGTTTAAATCGTAAGAAAACCTCCGTGCTTTGAATGCTGCGCAAGAAAATCGATATCTTACACCCACCCATCTCCGGGACTGGCACATTCTTGCAAGTCGAACCGTTTTAATGAAATGCAGGATGCAAGGAGCAACCAACTGAGACTCTTGTCACTTTCAACTTCTTCCAAAAGACATTTTGTTTCCAGCTGATCCATCGGAGTAATGAGAAGCGCAGAAATATTTAGAAAATAGCTGCAGGACAATAATGACTTGTTGAACTAGCTCCAATGTCAGCATATTATCTTAAACGCGTTTATATCACGATAGGTGCGTTTACGGAGACAAGAAAGTCGAGTATCAAAGTAAAGTTACGGCTAAAGCTTCAAAAGAGCAGAGTAAAAGAGAAAACGGTGCTATTTAAAACTAAAGCTAATTTCTTATTCCTGATTCTAAGGGCAACTTAGGATTCGTGTGTCTTTTCCAAATAAAGAAGACTCACACTTCTAGTTTCTCAACCCCTACTCATTTTCTCGCCGATTTTCGCAAGAATTAACGGCAGTATTTATAAAAATATGAAATGTATTTGTATCAAAACAGATAAGTTTTTTTATGGTTAAACGCCGGTATATAATGAAAAAACTTTCAAGAAAAAATACCGAGATCTGATGGTGGAAATTGTCAAGCAACTGAAATAATATTTCAAAATAATGCAAAACATATAATTACCTATTATAGAAGGCTATTTCTACGTTCCTTCGGGAAAGAGACTCTCACAGAAGGAAAAAACAACCTACACAAGATGAACATTTTATAATGAGTAACCAAAAAATTATAAAAATAAGAGAAATTTTCCAGAAGTATCTCACACCCTGAGATATTATATTTAATCAACTATTTTTTACACACAGTCATCTCTTTCTGTTCCAGACGGTGACTAGTAACAATGCTGTATCCGGAAGCCCATAAATCGACTGAAATATGTGAAGAACTGAGAATTAAAAAAAAACTTGATGAATCCTTTGTTCAACAAGAAGAAATATCTCACACTCTGAGATATTATATTAAATCAACTTTTTTTACACACAGTCATCTCTTTCTGTTCCAGACGGTGACTAGCAACAATTCTGTATCCGGCAGCCCATAAATCGACTGAAATATGTGACGAACTGAGAATTTAAAAAAATCTTGATGAATCCTTCGTTAAACAAGAAGAAATCTAAATATTTAAATGGTTATCGGTAAAAAATGTACCAAGGAAGATCCTCGAGGAACTAGATTTTGAGGCATTGAATGATGAAAGCTTTTTATATGCTGAAAAAGAATTTGTATTGACGATGTTATCCCACTGCTGTCATACGGCTGAAGAAACTTCATTTGGCGCTATCCTGAAATTATCCTTCTACTCTTAATTTATTTCTAACAATAGAAGGCTTATCTAGCCCTAGTTTAGAGAATTATTCAAAAGGTTGCTAATTTCTTATACATTTTATCTTTCGATCCACGCAGCATTATTCCGATTAATACATAGCTATGCCTCACTTATTTGACATACTCACTAAAATATACAATTATTTCCGGTTATCACGTTTTCCAAATACACGGTAAATTCGCAACTAATACAAATATGTAATCACAATGGTTCAATATAAAATGTTACCAAACAGTTGAACCACAAAAATGGTGTGGAATCCGAGAGAGAAATGTATAAGGGCAACATAAATTAATGAAAGAATGCAATAAAACTGAGAGCCTTGATAATTATAAATATTGACTAGAGGTGCATTCCCTACTTCAGGCATTTCCCTACTTCACTTTCAATGAGGCAGCGAAATTTTTTGACAAGGAAAATTGCTGTCTTTGAAGTCAGTATTGCGGAAACATAAAGTCAACCACCAATAGTTTATTCATCTTTTGGAATATTAAGTGACTATGTGCAATAAAAGGGGGAGGAGAACAAAAATTTTCACACAAGTGGAGCTCTCAGCTATTGAACATTAGCAGTTCATCTTCCATATTCAATTTAAAAGCCATATTTTGAAGACTAAGTACTCTGGCTGTATATTTCGTTGAAAAACAAGTGAAACATTTAACACTAAATGTTAATTAGGCGTCCAAAAGACCAAAGAATTCCAAAAGAGATAGGACCAGCGTATTTTTTAACTAAAAGCCCTGAAACACACAACAGACCCCGAGTGAATCTTTAGGACGAATGATTCTTGGAAAAACTCTTTATCCATAAACTAGGGGGACTAAGAGCATTATATGCATGTTAATTTTAAGCACTAACTTCACACTACTCCTCACACAAAACTAGACGCTTAGCAGAAGCAAAGAGAAACCCAGACTAGTGAATATTAACTTATTCAAAGCATCTTCTGGGACCACCACACCACCGTAGGAAGCATTCCTCATGGGGGGAGTGAACAGTTTTAAAGAACAAACAGCAATAACGTAATAAACCGCGCCAACTAATCACGGGTGCCCAACCCCGTGGATGCCCTTTCAGTGTTTGCACTTAAAATGAGTTCTGAGGGTTAGAGAGAAGCAGCAACCTTTCGGGAAGGCGAGCGTGCGGAGGAGTGAGTTCAGATTTGTTTCCAGGAAAAAAGCGAGGGTGGTAGATTAACCCACACAGCCCTTAACCTCTCTCACGCTCCCTCTTCGCCACCCTGAACTCACCACCCTCCCGTACTCTTCCACGCCCATCCCAGGAACTACCGCTTCCTCGCAAGATATTAGGAGGAGCCCCTCGAGAAGTTCGGCAATAATACCACCTGGTGCAGGGCCCCGTCTCCCGCAATGGTGTGAGTGTGTGGACGGGGGGTGGGGAGGGGAAATGGGGAGAGGTGCCAGTATTCGGTTTGCCCCACTCCTTCCTACTCTCCTCTATCGTCTAGCCTCCCTCGACGTCTCGGTACTCGGAGTTGGAAAAGAAATCTCCTCAGTCCCACTTACGAAATCTTTCCTTTTTTTTAATTCTCTTCATTCTTCTCCTCAGATTGCACTTCAGCAGGATTTGCTAATCCTTTTAACACTCGTCTTGTTTCACCTTCCGCGCGGGGAGTCTTAGGGGACTGGTGAACAGAGTTCATTCCCGGCGGGAGACGGAGTTTTGGGGGGAGGGCGGGTATTGAAGACCCTTTGTGTAGCAGGGAAAACGGGTCGAATATTTGATGAACTGCGAGACTTCAATTTGGGACGCAACAGGGGAACACTGATGGGGAATGAAATGAGAAGAAGTAATGTGCGTCCGAGTGCTCAAAAAAAATGAGTGGGTCAAGAGCCAGAACCGATCGCTTAAGAGGAAGTATAGGAATGTATCGCGAAAGAGACAATTCTCTCAAACCCTAGAAATACGTAAGGTTTTTGCGTATCCGAGGAAAATAATTTCTCCTACATTGTCATTTTGTCACAACGGATATCGCTTATTGTGATATAATATCGTCAAGAGAGCACCCTGATGAGCAGTTCGATTGATAAAAATGGGTTATCCTCCGTGCTACTGGCGATACATGCCAAGAATAGAACTCGATCTTTGTTAACTTTGTGGTACCCTATCACAAATTTATTAACTTTGTAACTTTTACAGACCACATAATATATATTGCTTCTACAGTGCTAAATATTTATTTTATAAAATACCCTTAAAAAGTACAACGGAACGGATTTTCAAAAACTGGAAACCATTTTTGTATTTCGCAGCTCTATACTATATATCCCCGTTGATGTTGCGATAGAGTACTCCGAGAATGATAAACTGAACTTAGTAATATTTAAAACAACTATTCCCATAGTTAATTAATATGCAAATATAAAAAAATCCTCTGATATTCAAAGGCAGCTCAACATAATAATAATACAATTTACCCCCGCATCCACCGATACAAAATACCACCACCACATCAATCAATTTACTTCATACAGAGATACGGTTAGTTAACCATGAACATACAAACAACTGAGCCAGGAGTTCTCTGTTTGCGATTTCATCTGCGTGTTTGGTGGAGGGGTTCAAATTATTTCCCAAATACAGGCACACCACAATTTCAATTTCCCCGACATTAAATAAGCTATCTCGCATTTCCCGCGGGCAGTTTGTTTGCTTTAGGAAAGGGTATCAAAATTTCTCACCGCTCAGATTCACTGCTAACGAGAGAAAAAGGTGGAAAGATACGGTGTGATCCAGCGCCGGCCCACCTGCGGCAATGAGCTGTTGTCCACCCTCTGGTGATGTGTCTGACTGAATGAACAACATTTCGACCACAATCAAAAGCCCACTCGTACAGCAGTACCGGCTTAATTTACGGATAGAGACAATGGTGAGAAGAGCTTTAAATATACACTTTTCATAACCAAAAAAATTACAACTAGTGGAGCACAAAAAAAGAAATAACTAAATGCACATCTTTGAACATATTTCAAACTAGGACCAGTAAGGCAACTCAATCACCCGGAGCTTATAAGTTTGCAATCACATACCGAAAACAAGTATCGACAGAAAATTTTTACGACTATTATGGCCATTTCCCCAAGCATACACACGGCTACAATTATTCTCGATAATAGAAATTTTTAGTAAGGAATAGACTCACACGGTTGGTGTTCATATATAATTTGATCGTTATTTGCACGATAATTTTGCAAACAATATTACCGGGAGTCAGACTTGAAACATTCGTCAAGTCATCATCTCCCTTTTTCCGCGAAGATAGACGCTACGGCATATGTACCTCATCGAATATAAAACTAGAGAGATTCCACACGAACAAGATAAGAGAGCACATATGGAGGCAGAAAATACGACTATCATCACAGGTATTGTTACTGCTGAAATAGTACTACGATTGCCAAGCACCTAGCATTACATTTAATCATTAACAATCACTTGAAGTAATGCAAAGAGATTCCGAGATTTACTGAGTTAATCCGAAAAAGCAGAAAGAATTTAATTGAAATCCACATAGAAATCAAGAATGGGCACGAGAGGGGATTTGTTCTCAATTTTGGTTAGTTAATTGCGATCTCCACAAAATAAAATCAATTTAGTAGCCATAAATAGCGTTTCCATTTGAGGTTTCCAACGTAAAAGCTCCATTAATGCATTTATGGTAAGATAAAATCAATGATAAATACATCTAAGGCGATAAAATGTACTAAAAAGGATTATTATGGGAAAATAGTTACAGTTGATTACTTACCACCACATTGTCCCTCACGTTAGTAGTCTATCTCTAACCTATAACAGTTATTTTGAAAACTTCACATTGCTCAGCAAAGGTTAACAAGAGTTCAAGCACCGTGAAAATATATGAATTTGAGGCACATGTGTCTCTCCGACCGTCTCTCCATAATCTAGGATTCAGCCCCGAGGGGGATAACAAGGCCACACGATGGGGAGGCCGAGCGTTGTAAGGGCAAGTGACGTGGAGACACAGAGCATCCAAAACCATAACACACTCGCTTGGCCCTTGAGAGAGAGGGAGAGGCCATTGGGGGATACAAACGGGAAACAAAAGGCTTAGGGCGGACACGAGGAGGTAACGTGCACGCCAAGAGCAAATGGAACAACGGAAAATGCAACTGGATACGCGAGGCGTGACGGAATGCGACAGCCGTCGTCAAGTGCACACAGTATGCGAAAGAAAGCTCCATGTACATTCCATGCTCACCAATATAAAACGATGAAGGCTCTATTGAAATAAAAATTTACAGGTGGGAACACAAAGGCTACAATGCAATTAATACTGCATGCAATGTTTAGCCGTAAACATCGCTTTGAAATACTCCTAGTCTCCACTGGCTTAAATAATCAGTATCTGGTCTAAAACTGAGCGTAATAGGTTCACAAACGAGACCTGACCCAAAAACAAATTCGATAACCTCTGATTTTATTCTTTACGGCTTTGTGTTCAATAAAGCTACGCCCTCCAGTGGATATCCCTGACATCGACTAAAATACATATATATGTGACTTTTAAAAACCTGAGCCAAAAATGCGCATATCGTCAACTTACACAAAATAAATTTGATCTATTCAAAAATAAGGCATACCTTGAACAATAATAACACATATGAAGATATATCATACTGCATTTTACCCCAGCATCTTCACAATGTCACGGAGAATCTCCATAGAACAAAATAAAATCACTAGAGCCAATGTGACAATATGAGTACCTACGTTCGCAAGTGGAATACAAGTAAAACAAAAAAGTCTATTTTATGGAAAGAAACTCAAACGAATATTCCGAATTAAATCATATTCCCTCACAAGATTAAATTTTTTAGACGCACAAAAAATATTATTCTTAAATGTGCCAATTTTGTGGGAACTAAAAAAAATTGTTTTTTTCATAAGTATATTCATTTGCTTCCTCTAAAGGGCCTCCATTTATGATAACGTGAAAATTTTGAATTGCCGCAAAAATGTGCCCCAAGAAAGTTAGATAGGTATGACGACAAACTTCAAGAGGGCGTGCTTACACTCGATTGGAATACTTTGCGAGACATGATTTTTCCACGGAGATAAGAAGACAAAATTTCATTACCAGCGAGTGACTTCGTGACCTACATATTTATTGAATCATTTGAATGTTTTCAGTTCTTCCATGCACCGAGCGCTAATTTTTGAGCGCCAACTCCGCCAGAGACATGGCAATGGCAATGAAAGACGTCAATTTTGGTTGAGCAAAGAAAGTTTCTCCTGAGCTCCAAATTCCTGCTTCACTCCTCTTGCGGTATAATTTCTTAAATCAAATAAAATTCAAACCCAATTACGAGGCATATTATTTTTCTTTTCACCCATTAAGTCTCACCAGTATGAAATCTAATCTCACGCTCTCTCTATCATTCCTTTCGATCCCACGCCAATGATGCAATCCACGCCACAAAAACGATACGAAACTGTAAAAAAATATCTTTTTAAAATCAAATATTCATAATAAGAGGATCATTACGTGGTAGGTTATTGGCCCGTTGCAGTAATGATGTACTCAACATGCTTCGTCGCCTCTACCGAAACAAATGGCATGATTTCATGCCACCAACATTTCTCCTTTCGCATCGCTAACAAGCTAACCTAATGAGCAAGTGGTGCTAACTGGCAGAGACGCGACAATTTTTTTTAAATCTTCAGTTTCGAGAAAAAGCACAGTGAATTCAGTGAAGTTCGTCATTAGCGTCAAATTTAACAGCAGAAATCTCTGTTGAAACATCTGGACTGATACCATTTACCTATTAATGCTAAACATTTAGGCGTGATTTTCAAGCATTTATGCCTTAAGGTAGTCGGCATGAAGTATCATTTCTCCAAAAAATCAATGAATTAGGTCTCATTTCAATGAAAAATATCTCACCCTTCCAATTATACCAAAATATCAGACATTTGCCACACTACTTTCCCAGATATTTGCCAAAATATACCCGCCATTTTACATGGAAAATGGAACGTGTATGCACTCGAGAGACATAATTTAAAAAATAAGGAATTTCTAAATCCTATATCTACTCACAAAACTATCAGCGTTTAGTTTTTATGTGTTCTCAACCATTTTTTAAAATAAATCATATTGTCTCCGCAGTCATTTTTATCAGAATTACAAAAAAACCTTCCGTTGTGAAGGAGTTTAAAATGTATCACGTGTAAAAGATGAGAGAAATTAAAGACTTACACAGATTTTATTTCATTTATTAAAATTTCAGTCATATAAACGTATAATACTGCACCAATAATGCAATACTTATTTCATGCTTTCTATAGCTGCTGAAATTAAACCTTATAATTTGAACATGGTATCCACTATGCCTAGGGAACTATGTGGCTCAAACTACTTTAAATCGATAATAAAAATGAAAAGCGGATTGGAAGTTATACATCAGATTAAAAACATATAATTGCTTATATCCAGGAACACAGCTCTTTTTATAAGGAGAATCTGTTCTCAGACAGGTTTCAATTGAATTTCTCCCTTCATGCTCGTCCATCCTGTGCTAGATCCCTCAGCTCTTCGTAACGCCTTCCAATCGTAATATTCGTCAATATATTATTTCTTCGTCATCCTCTCCCTCTCTTTCTCTCGATCTTTCCAGCCAATCTTTCCTCAGGACTTGTCCCATCCAGTTTGCCTTCCTCTCTCTCTCATCACATACATACATACCCATCACGCCGTTCCCTTCCGGAGTAGGAACAGTGAAAATGTTTCACTCATTAATACGTAGTTCTACACCTAACTCTGCTTCAATAATTTCCTCCATACTGACCTATTCTTGCAAATCTCTTTTGCCTCATTTACCCCCATACACTGTTTCATACACTGGTTAAAAAAATATATATATATATATATATATATATATATATATATATATATATATATATATATATATATATATATATATAAATAACGTTGATGGATTGGAGTCAGCCATGCGGCGATGAACACACGATGTGGATAGGATGGAGGAGATAGACACACAAAAACCCCCGGACGCCCCGTTAATTGAAGTGCGTCAGAAGGAGCAAGCCATAATCTGGTTGCTAAAATCGTACGCCGCGCCCGGATTAAATAAAATACATTAATGGAACGCTTCCCGTTCTTCTCCATTTACCCGCTTCTCTCCCCCTCCCCCCCCCACCCTCACTTCGACCCCTTCCGCTCTCTCCGGCCAAGACATGAGCTGGTAAAAATTTCCCCTTTTCAAGAACCGTTCGTCAACCGCTTTGAAAAACCCCTTCCCCCCCCCTCCCCTAACCTTCCGCCCCTCCTACCCCTATCCTCACCAGCGCACACGACATTTGTTCCGTGATACGCCTTGAAGACGGACTAGTTCAGGAAGCTAGCGATGTAAGTGTGATCGTCTCTTTTTTTGTGTGTCTATCTCCTCCATCCTATCCACATCGTGTATATATATATATATATATATATATATATATATATATATATATATATATATATATATATATATATATATATATATATATATATATATATATATATATATATCCTCACCAGCGCACACGACATTTGTTCCGTGATACGCCTTGAAGACGGACTAGTTCAGGAAGCTAGCGATGTAAGTGTGATCGTCTCTTTTTTTGTGTGTCTATCTCCTCCATCCTATCCACATCGTGTGTATATATATATATATATATATATATATATATATATATATATATATATATATATATATATATATATATATACGTATATATATATATATATATATATATATATATATATATATACGTACGTATATATATATACGTATATATATATATATATATATATATATACGTATATATATATATATATATATATATATATATATATATATATATATATATATATATATATATATATATATATATATATATATATTATATATATATATATAATATATTATATATATATATAATATATTCGTTCATCCATTCACTCAGACCGCTCAGCGGCAAATATACTCATATAAATGTTTATACAGAAAGATAGAAAGAAAGTGGATAGGAACACGTAAAATTTACAAACACAATGGTGGTGTGAAGATGAAATGATGGCCAATTCCAAGCAGAAAAAATTCGACTGGACCGGGAATCGAACCACGGACCTTTGGATTTCGCGTCCAATGCTCAGACCACCAAGCTACCCAGTCTACTAAGAAACCACTGGAATCGGCGGGGGGGTTTATACGAACAAACACTCCCCAGGGCATGACCCACGAGAGCGGCCAATATATATATATATATATATATATATATATATATATATATATATATATATATATATATATATATATATATATATATATATATAATACGTTGATGGATTGGAGTCAGCCATGCGGCGATGAACACACGATGTGGATAGGATGGAGGAGATAGACACAAAAAAAGAGACGATCACACTTACATAGCTAGCTTTCGGAACTAGTCCGTCTTCAAGGCGTATCACGGAACAAAATCCGTTCCGTGATACGCCTTGAAGACGGACTAGTTCCGAAAGCTAGCTATGTAAGTGTGATCGTCTCTTTTTTTGTGTGTCTATCTCCTCCATCCTATCCACATCGTGTATATATATATATATATATATATATATATATATATATATATATATATATATATATTATATATATATATATATACCGGTCCAGTCGAATTTTTTCTGCTTGGAATTGGCCATCTTTACATCTTCACACCACCATTGTGTCTGTTGATTTTGTGTGTTGTTTCTATCCACTTTCTTTCTACCTTTCTGTATAAACATTTATATGAGTATATTTGCCACTGAGCGGTCTGAGTGAATGTATGAACGATTATATATATATAATTCTTCTTTTACGTGTGTATGCCACTGAACTCCTCCTTAACGGCTGGACCGATTTCGATGAAATTTTTATGTGTACTCGAGTGGTTTAGATTTACAAATGGACCCGGTAAGTGGCGCTGCGATCGGGTTCTAGGAGATTTTTTTTTGACGACCTTTTTGTGGCGACCGTAAATGGTGTCATAACCTTCTATATTGTTGCCAAGGAGGCCTTGCTGATTTGTTGGTGTTTATGTAAATAAGTCAGAGGACTAAGATAACCTTACAATCTTACTACGATAATTACAATATTAGTGAAATTGTAGTGGACATTGATAAAGGCTCAAATAAATTGATTTGATAAAAGTGGAGATCTCCTCACTTACCCATCTCCACATTGGTGACCCTGACAAGGAGAATAAATAGTCAACATTTGGTGAAAATGGTTTTGCCGCGCGACGACGAGCTTCAACTCTTACGTGAAGAAAACGCCCAGCTCCATCAGCAACTAAATGATTCTGATTCAAGACGCAGCCACACAGACACCGAGCTGAACTCGCCTGCTGTTTGTTGCGTCACCGTGAAACTACCACCATTTTGGCCCGAGAAACAGTCTTTGGTTTTCACAGGCGGAATCTCATTTCGTGCTGTCGGAGATCACAAGCGAGGTAACGCAGTTCCATTACGTTGCCTCAAATTTAGATTATCGCGTGGCCTGTGAGGTTGAGGACATGATCACGAATCCTCCGTCTCAGAATCCTTATTCGACTCTACGATCGAAGTTTACAGAACGTTTGTCAGCCTCTGAGGAGCAGCGCGTTCGCCAGTTACTGTCGGAGGAGGACCTCGGCGATCGCAAGCCTTCCCAATTCTTGCGGCATCTTCGCTCCCTCGCCGGAAAGACCGCTCTTCCGGATAACCTCTTCCGGCAACTGTGGCTGAGGCGATTTCCCCCGCACGTCCAAGGATTCCTGACTACCCAGGCGGAGTTATTCTGGACAAGCTGTCGGAGCTCGCTGACAAGATCATCGAGGTGTCAACTCCTCATATGCCGTTTCTACCAACAGCATATCGACGGATGATAAGCTGTACCTAGCCATCGAGGGTTAGTCAAGACAAGTCGCGGAGCTGTTGTTTTCACAAGGTCATCGTTCCCGGTCGCGCGATCGTCGGTGGTCAAAATCGAGAAGCCCGTCGCCCTCTCGAGGTGGTAGATGGTGGTGGTACCATAACCCCAAAATTTCACCCCCCCCCATCTCCCCCAATATTTTTAAAAGGAAAAAATCATAAGTTTATGAATAATTGACCGTCAAAACTTTCCGAGAAGTTCATGAATAATTGACCATCTGAGAATAATTTATAGTTATGTGTGTGTACCATAGGTGGCGCTGATGTCGAATTCTGTGTTATTTGACGTACACATCAATTCATACGCAAGTCGTCGCACTTGCGTCGTAGCTTGGCGTTGTTTAGACGAAACGAAAAGATTGAAATGTCACACTAAATGTCAAATGCCAGTTAGTATGTAGTTTATCGAAAATTCGAATATCGAAAAAACGTTTGCTGAACCCGCTAATAGCTGACAAGCCAACGTTTGGGCAGGACAACGTCTGTCGGGTCCGCTAGTAATATATATTTTCTCATTCATCCTTGCCAGCACTTCCTTGTTTCTCACTTCATCACTCCATTTTAACCTTTCCATTCTTCTCCATAGTTACATTTCAAAACCCTCCAGATATTTCTCCTCTTTTCTCTAAACAGCCCTTGTTTCTGCTCCATGAAGTACAACACTCCCAATAAAACACTTAGCAGTCTTTTCCTTATGCCTATGTTTATTAGTTTGACTGAAAGTAGTTGGTTGTCTTTACTGAAGGTTGCATTTCCCTGTAATATTCTACTTCTTATTTCTTCCGCAGAGCTTCCACTCCATGTTATAACGCTTCTGAGATATCTAAAGAATGGTAAAATATGGAACGCAATTCCTGTACTCCAAAAGCTGAGTATGAATTTTTTCCTGTTCCCATTAACGAAACATTACTACAGATAAGCAGCTTACTCTTACGTGATCGCAGCCCAGGGCTTTATTCTAAAGCCAGAATTATCAACTAGATTCGGCAGAAAGCATTAAGTTACAGGAATGATGAAATCGCAGAAAATCATTGCCAGTAAAATTTAATCGCAGCGTAATCAAGTCGATACAAACATGTTATTTTCCCACCTCATCCGCAATACAGCTAAAAACAAAAGGTGTAATTATGAAGTGCAGTTGCAAAAGGCCGATAGTTTCACTCTGAAAAAGGCTACCGGCTATTTTTTCAGACGCCTGCTATAATAAGTAAACTCGTAAAATTCAGTCGTACGGGAATTTCAAATGGGCTGATTCGCATAAACCAATTCACTGTTTGGTGATTAAATACACTCCATTCTAATACTCGGCCACAAACTTTGGCAATAAAAGGAAAATAAATTGTCTGTCATCCGTATTTCTGTCACCGTTTCGTTTTGCAATGGAATCGAATAAAGCTAAAAGATATTCCAACCGAGCTGGTCCGCGGATTCTGACCAGAACTCCGAAAAGTTTTTATAGCTTTCTCGGTCACAAACCACACAGCCCGCGAAACTGCTTTACACCCTGTTTAGCATTTCCCCTCACTATACATGCTTTTTTTCGCCATTTCGTGACGCTTCCACGCAAACATGTTTTCCCGCGAAAAGTTTGGCTAAGCCTTTTAAAGGAGACCTATTGTCCTCCACGATTTTTTTTTGTGAGATAAAACATGCACATCCAGAATAAATTCCTCAACCACAACGAGACTCACAAAATATGAGCACTCAAAATAAACATGGGCATTGCGGTGGATTCAACGGATCAGCAAAAATAAATATGGCATTGATGAAGAAAAAAAAGAATAAAAAATTACTCCATGTCATCATTTTTTCCTTTCTTCTGGTGTTTTTAATTGGTTTTTGAGCAAAAAAGGAACTTTTCATTTCCTAATTTAACAAAATCTGATATGAGTGCTTGTGTGAAATTACGATATGGCTGAAAACAAGTTGATAATAGGTTGATTATCAATGAGTCCAACTTTAAAACGCTAACTTTGTCATCATTTCCACCTTAAATGATAACATAGCATCATTACAAGACAAGGAGGAAAAGATTTCAATTCTTACACCCCCTAAAGGGTTATTTGACTGAAAATAATATTTGGATCGATATCTAAGGGTGACCCATGCATTGTCGGCAATGCGCTGATTTTTATACACGTATTCATCCGACGCATGACAAAACATAGCCGAGGATCGTACGGACCTTAAAAGCGTTTTATAGCTAAATCCATACTTCCATAGACGCTAGAAGTATATGGAAACAGCCACTTCACTTCTCTGTACTATTTTAGCCGCAACTCGCTGAGCTCCTATTGAAAAAACTGAATGAATACCCTTGGTTGATCTTTATTTGCATTGGTAGGTGAAAGAAATGTTTACCAATAAAATTGGCGCTCATGGTGTCAGAGAAACTTAATGAAATAAATAAAGAGATAAAGGCCATTGACAAAAGATCCTAAATCTATTAACTGTACATATATTTGGTAAAATAATATTGACAACCATCAAATATGGCAGCTATTTACATCCTTCTATCTCCGATAATGTGCATAAGACAAGCTCTTTATTTGCTCTTCTTGAGGATGATTGTAATAAATGACGATGGCTAAATGATATCGTTCCTTATGCGTACCATAAGTGTCTCTCCGATAAGGGAGGGTTAGCAATACATAGCTGTGCTTAGAGTTAATAAAGATGAATCCGCCTTTATAAGGGAGCATGACAGCATAATGATATATAAATAACTAAAATTAACACGAAAACAATAAAACATGGATAGGCAATGTTATGAACTCAGCACACAAAGCGGTAACATGAGCCAGAACCAAAATCCTCTTTAGAATTACAACACTTGTAGAAATGAAATATTAGTCACAACGACTATATAAAACGCATAGCATCTAGTAATTCTTTGAGTATGGAACGTATACTTTAACTTAACATGGTAGATGTTTCGTTCTACATAAAAAGCTATTCAACATTTTAACCGATGTAAATAAACTAAACTAATTCAGTCACAAAATGAAATGGCGGTTTTTACGATTCTGAAGCTTTGAATGTCCTCATTGAATAAACATTAATTCGCTAAGCTTAGCAATTTAATGAATAGTTTCAACGATGACAGAAATCATGCAAAATACTAAAGCCATTTCATCCCAATGGATTAACTTTCAAATTAATTCATAACCTTTTAAAAATTACCTTTAATCTCGTCCGCACAGCCAAATAAATCCAACAACCAAATTGGACAGTGCATCTCCTATAAACTAGTTTTTGCTTTTGTAGTACTATTGGAAAACTTTAAAAGTTGGAACCACGTAAAAGGCATCAATGTGTAGAGTTTATCTGTGCTGACCAGAGGCGTCAGCCATTTGAATGACAGAACAAATTTGATTCAATGCTTTCAAAATCTGCCACCGGTAGAGGATACTGATGACCAAACAAACTGATAAAATTAGAAATATGATAGCATAAGGAAAAATAGAAGAAGAAAAAACCACATGATACATTCAAATGATGATTATGGGATGATTAACTCTAGGAGACCAGGTACTTGTAACAAGCAAAATAATAGTCAAGGATACAAGGAAAAGTCCCAGGATGGGCAGTCACGTGATGCTATAAAAGTAATTTTCTTCATTAAAATTCCAATATTTTTTACGCTTAGTTGTGTCCGTCATTGTTACGTACCAAACACTTGCTGTGGAAAAAACAAGGTAATTTATAGAAAAAACCGCGGAATTTATGTTGCAGCACAGTTAAACACGTTATCAATAAACCAGACCTGACATATGCCTGTATAAAATTGATACAGGTAAATCATTTACATAGACCAACTATCCACTCGAAGAAAAGTCCATTATGATCAACATCGAAGAGTATACTGAGCATGTCTGAGGCATCAATTTTATCAGAAACTGAATAAAAAAAGGTCGATACTATGAATAAAACCAGGCAGAATTCGGCATTTCAAAACTCGATCGATAAGATAGGAAGATATATCGGCAAGAAATAAAGTATCTTTTGATAAAAACAATTAACTGTATTGCGTACAGCACTATTTGGCCCTCGCAAACTGCATCAGACGCAACCTATAGTTTACTACAATTCCTACGGTCACATCACAATACAAACACAGGTTCAAGTCTTAACAGGACCACGGACACTTTAAAAACAAACTTTACACGATCGATAGTGAAAAGATACACACATGAAGACTATATATTGAAACCGAGATACTTTCATCATACTATCCCAGATGATATGGGTGGTTCATTGAAGGAATTGTGGCTGAAAACAACCTAGGCTATACGTATCAAAATTTTATTTTCAAATAAGTCCCATAGTAGAATCACAGGACTGACTGGCACACAGTGACCATACTGCGGTGCTAACAACGGCAACAAAATAGTTTAGATTCAGACTCATTCACCACGACTTCCCGAAATATTACTTAATTATGATCAAAATCACTCTTAGTTATGAAAATTAAGCCAAAAAAATTCTTACATGTTCGCAATGAGACGGTGACTCCTTCAAAATACTCAAAAGTAAACGCAAAGGATAACATTGGCCAATAGAGGGATATCAATTGGAAGAGCACGAAAAAGATGGAAATAAGGCGGGTACACCACCTCCCATCAAAAGACATTGTTGCCAATTAAAAAAAACAATTAAAAAGAGGTGGCTCGCATGATTTGAGAAGAAAAAGAAGAAGCGGCTCTTCCGGGCGAAAAACGCAAAAAAAACTGAACTATTGAATTATTCCTTCGACCGCGTTGCCGATGCGCTGGGGAAGACGTATAAGTTAATCCAGACACCTGAGAGGATCCGGAAAAATACTAGACGGCTGCACTGCCAATTCGCAAGTTCCACCCCAACAAGAGATGATGACGAGGAGCATACAGGCGCCACGCCGGACCACATCCAATGGCAATTACTATTTCAGCATCGCCGCCGCGGATCCCTTTCGCAAAAGCGCTGACACCTTAGACAGCGAATTTGAGCCCTCGTAAACGAATTAAGGCACGTCGCGTCGCGAGAGGAGAGGGAGCATGCGGAACGCTCGGAAAATGGGTTATTTGACGGGGACGCCGGGAAGATTGTAGGGTGGGGGTGGAGAGGACCGGGAGGAACCAGGGGTTAGGACGACTGAGCGTTGAGGTATACGTAGGGTAAGAGAGAGAGAGAGGATAGGGTAGGGAAAGGATGAAAGGAGGGTTGAGATGGATGGGAGACGAGACAAGGGAGTTAAATGCGAACGCGGGACTGGATTCGCGGGTGCCAGAGGATTCAGTCCTCAACACACGCCTCGCCCACGTACGCGGACCCATTTCCTCCCCTATTGCCTCCGCTGCGAGTCTCCTCCGCCCCACTCCACAACAACCCTTGGGTAAAATAAGAGAGTGGGAAAGGGTTGATGTGGTGGATATATTACTGGCCTCCCACCCGGCGCACGGTGGCCTGAGATCCCACTTCAGTAGCCAAATATCGATTCTTTAAAAAAGAGGAGTTTACACCTTAAATGTTCTTGTAGCAACAATAAATGATTGTTTCATTCTAAAATGAGAGAAACTTCATCGTTTGACCACCCTTGTCTGACTAGTACAGACGAATATTAGGGGTATCAGCGCCATCACTCGAAAATCATTTTGCCTGGTTGCACTTTTGGCCGATGTTATCCTTAGTTTTTACTTTAGAGTTTTTTTGGGAGTAGCCTTCTCATTGAGATTATTCAATAACGTTTTTCATAGTTTGAGTAATTAAATGAGCAATGCAGGCATTTGATTTCTTCAAAATGGATGCCTATTACGAATCGTTGTAGTTACTCTTCCACCATAAATCAGACGACTTACTCATTTTGAAACCTGCATTACATTTATTCCCTGGTTAACCGTCTCTTCGTACATTTATACCTGACAACGACAATATATTCTTTATCGATGCTACGTCACTCACTTTATTCGAATCAATTAGGCATTAAAAAATCTTGCCTCGTCTTTTGTCGAGACTAAGCTAGGGTCCATGAAAGGTTTTTTTAAAGGATAGAACGAACGTTGTGTATTAAATGCAATTTTTAGACTACTGATATTTTATTTCAAAGTGCGAACAGCGGTTGCCGCTAGACGCTCTCTTCTCGCGTCCCGTCTGAGCAGACCGTGATGATAAATAGAGGTATGCTGCCAGTATCACAGAGGGTAAACGTCTTGAAATGAGGTTTATTCATTAAGATTCCCATCACATAAACTAATACATCTCAGTTAATAAATTTGAATTACTTTGTTAACTTGAAAATCAAAACCGCCGCATTTGCTTTACGAGGCAAATTGACATAAACGGGTCCATAAATCTGGTTTTCGCTACTTTTCTGGCAGCAAGATACCACTTTTACTGTAGCTGACGCGAATGCCACATTAGGCACTATAAGTTCTGTTAGGTTAGCAGATCACTTTGACTGTTTGCGCGCTGCAGCTATCACGGTAGCACGGCAAAAAGTTGCCTTTTGGAGCCGGGATGTTTAGTATAATGGTTTACTTTCACACTAAAATTTTCTGTTCCTTCACCTAATTTATTGCTAAACAAATCTTTTTAAGTAGAATTCACAGTATTTTGCATGTAATAGTTTCTGCTTTCACTGTACACTTTTTTAGTAACAGTATCCGATAAAGTCGGAAGTTTGAAGAGCTAGGCAGCGAACTCTGAGCTCGAAGCCTAGTGACTTAGCCTAGGAAGCTCACACCTATACACGAAGAGGTTTTGACCGCGCGGTTAGTGTAGATGAGACAATTTAAAGGCTTTTTAGCGCCATCCTTACTGACGAGAGAGAATCACTCCAGACGTAAGGAGTTTTCATTTGTGATATCTAGAGAAAAAATAAAAAATTGC
This sequence comes from Ceriagrion tenellum, assembly GCA_963169105.1. Lineage (NCBI taxonomy): Eukaryota > Metazoa > Arthropoda > Insecta > Odonata > Coenagrionidae > Ceriagrion > Ceriagrion tenellum. Next base: position 72,660,245 of record OY720634.1, read on the forward strand.
CCCATACTAAATAATTTAGTTTTTTGGAATAAGATTACGATAACAACAAGTAGTCCTGTGACTTTTGACATGCATTTTGTTTTTAATATGGTTAAATATATACATATTTAATTTAATGATAATTGTTTATTACAAATAGCAAAGTGTCACGCCAGCATGAAAAGCAATATATATATTTTTATATATATATATATATATATATATATATATATATATATATATATATATATATATATATATATATATATATATATATATATATATATATATATTTATATATACATATAATTTACGCGTAAATTTCGAATACGCACCGAAAACTAAATCCATAAACAAAGAGAAAAATGTAAACCATAATTCTTGAATCATTCCTATCACTTTTTTGAAAGAATCAATTTTTATTCGTAAGTGGGGTCAGGCCACTGCGAGGCAGAATTGGGAGGCCCAGGCCAGACCTTTCATGATCATTTGATATATTTTGTAAGTCGACCTTCGCGGTCTTAAGGCTGTCAATATTCAATTTTTAGCTTTGCTGATGGGCGTATGAATATGTTATTTTCCCGATTATAACAGTCAAAGCGTAGCGTTACATACAAGAGCGTTTCGAGACTAGGCAACTGCGGTCAGGTGGATTGGAGCCAGCTCCGCTCTAGCTCAGCGGTACTTGGACGTTTTATCGATGCAACACTATCAAAAGTTATTCGTGAGTCCAGGAGGTAGCGTTTGATAAATGTAGGAGTTTCTTTTCTTTCAAGAGAAGTGCGTGCGTAGGGGGGCCTTTATTTAATTTAGTCACAGTGAATATTTTTGTAGAACGTGACCCACAATGATCCAACTAGTTTCCTAATGATTTTGTTTTCTGGGCTTGGGTGAAAATAAAGACGGATCTTTGCATGTAGCCATACCGGTGTCGTAGAGATGCAGATAATTTCATCTGCATTCACGATTACTGAATGTTTGACATGAAAAGAATACTTGCAGTTAAGTTATCCATGGAATAAGTCTTCGCACTGTGGAAGCTCGCGCCTTTCGCTAACAGCAGGCTAATATCAACGTCGGTTTTCTTTCAATGCCTCCTCCCTTCTCTAATCATCTTATTCGCCCATCTAAGAGCGAAGATGAATTAAGTTGAAAATCTCCTCACCAAATAATCAACCGACGAATACAACTGACAAAACCACATGGCAAAATAGAAAATAGGTTTATTTAGCAAGAAAATTAATAAAATGGAAAGAAAACAAGCCCGCTTGGTTAAAAACTTCTGAAGAGCAAACATATAGTGTCTCTCAAATTTAAGTGGGATTAAGATGGAAGCCTCTAGAGACTCGGAGGCTACACGCTAGGTTTTGTTTGTTTAAGGAATTCAGAACTGGTGTGTTTCAGAGCGATACAGAAAATATTATCATGACGCCTCACTACATCTCTAGGTCTGACATAAGCGATAAAATAAGAGAGATAAATTGCCGAAAAGATAGGTACAAAAACTCGTTATTTCTGCAGACAATGAGCGACCACAATAGAAAGTGAGCTCCACTAAATACACTCCCATAATACATGTCACCATTTAACCTTCCAAAACCTGATCCCTTTCATCTTCAAACGGCTGGTGACCTAACCCCCTGCCAGACGCCCATGTGGCGGCTCGCAGGGTAGTATGTAGATGTAGATAGGTTCCAATTAAGCTAATGCAACACGTGAAGTTCCATTTTAAAAGGATCCCATGAATAGTAAATACACCAGTACTGGGTACAAATTCAGCGGCAATCACGAAAAAATTATGTTATTTCTAAATATATGTTTGATGCGAGGACAGTTTGGAGGTCGGCAGCACTCTGCTGCTTCTCATTGCGAGAACATATACGGCTTAGATATGCTAAAGCCATACGCTTGAGTCAGTCAAATTAATGACCAAGGATTGGGAATGAAGATATGTGGCAAACTCAGGGCCGTATCGCTCGCTCTGCTTCGTAATATCGTAATTACAAGCTCCAGTCCCAAGTATTGGAGTACACATGTCGCCAAAAGTGGAGTTAACACAAAAATGATCTCATAGCTTGCTATATGCACCTTGTCCAAAGGTAAAAGCTATTTTGCGGCAGTATATCATGACTTAATGCCAAAAAAGGTCGCCCACACGCGTCGACGGAGAAATTGGTAGGGATGGAGAACAGAAATAGGCCAGCTCAGAGGACGCCCAACTGTAATAAAAATAACGGTGAACCAATTCACGAAATCACGGAAGAATTTTAATTTTACAAACAGTCACGGGGCATATGTTACAGAATACCCATACTATTCGAGTAGTCTCGCAAAAAAAGGCTACACTTAGTCATACTAATGCATACGATTTTCTTCTTCAGTCTCAGGTGACAATAAGTACATACGCGATGCGCCGATTGACGCGGTGCATGCGGAAAATTGAAATTCGAGAATCCTCCCCTCAAACACTCACACTTGCCTTCCCTAACCTCTATTCTAATCCAACTCACCGTGTACGGTGCAGGGCCGGGGTAAGAGGAGCCCGGATTTAATTCCCGGATAAAATACGAAGCTCGTATTCCGCCATGCCCCCCTTTTCACACCACACATACGGTCTCCTCTTCCCTATGTCTTCCTAGTTTAGTATTTTAATTGCAGCGGGGATAAGAGAGAGAGCATAAGAGTCGGGGCATTAGCAGCAGAAGATAATTATTTCAGAGCGATCGAAGGTAAGGCGCGCAATTCGCTTTGAAGATTAAATTGGACTTTCAATTAACACCGAGTACCCGGAGCGCAGTGAAACAGCTCCCTCCATCCCTCTCCCTCAAGGTTTTTAAAGCCTTGAAACGGTTTTCCCCCAAAGGGGGTGAGATAAGGAGGGAGGGACCCTGGAAGGAAGAACGCCCACCCCCCCCCACCTCCAACACCCTGGAATGAAGAGAAAGATGGAGGAGGTGGGATGGGGATGAGTAGGTGGGGGAAAAGTCGTGCGAAGAAGACCGGCGAGGGAAATAGGAGAAGCGGGCAATAAATATGATGGAGAAGTGGAGAGAATTTGGGAAGGGAAGGGTGTGAATACGTCTTCATTGAGGGAAGCGAGACTGTGTCTGCAACGAGCCTTTGCTCGGGCCCCATACCTCACCCTCTCCACTGAGCTAACACCTCGCCAAAATGTATGAATGCCAAACTAAGAAATGAAAGATACAGGGAAAAATGTCACCAAAATCGATATTTCGTAAAAAATAAGGGAAGGACAAGTGCAACTTCGTTAATTAAATCAAAGCCACACGCGGGAGTCGTATCCTCCATCGGGATCGGATAGGCGAGGTCTACAAAGAACTGGCTCAGTATACAAAGGGAAACGGTTACGAATCCCAGCGGAGATTTATAAGCGGAATCCCAATGCCAACTATCTGTACAGCACATGTGGTTCAATACTGCGCACAACGAATAGGACCCAAAACAACTAACCCCTTTGTAAAATTTAGCTAGGATTAGTCAAGACCCAGAGTTGCGTTTCTATTCACTCGTTAATTTACGACTAAATTATAACATAAGAATCCTTATAACTTATACCTAATCGGAAAAATGACCTCAAATGGTGGTCATCTCGTGTATAATATGCATAATTCAAACATGTAATCCCAAATAATAGATAATTTACCAAACAATCTTTTTCTAATTTCACTTGGATGAAAGCCAGATAGATTTTCGAGTGCAATAATGAAACGTTGTCGATGGATTCGTATGAATAAACGGTTATCTACATTCAACTTCCCGCGAATGGAAGATAGTTCAATGAAGTTTGTTGCAGAAATAGCAAGAAAGTAAAAATCCGCGTAATTCAAAAGACAATAAAATCTAGCAGCTGATGTTAGGACACTCATATTACTACCTGAAGAGATACACGCAGATAAACAAGCATTTTTTTATTTTATCATCAAACCATATCTCACCTTGTTAATTATATATTAATCAATGTAAAAGTTTGATCAAAACAAATATATATTTAATAAATTAATATTGAATATGAATTCATATAAAGAAACTTATTAAATCCCAGAACTTAGGGTGGTAGGATGAGCAATAATTTATTACTTTGCACTGGTATTCATTTGACAACGGAAGTGACGAACTTTATTATAATCCATTTATTAGTTAAAGGTGAATGAACTAAAAAAAACTCGCAAATTCGTGAGGAGAGATTAAAAGGTAACTCAAGATAAAATCCATCAATTAAGTCAACAAATGTCACGGTTAAAATTATATTTCACTCCAACGACTGCAGCATCGACAGATTAAGCGTAATAGTCAAGTTTTAATGGGTCATTTCACATAATTTCAACTCTTTTCAACATACATTTCAACTCACTTCAGACGTACATAATGAGGGTACTTGAATTTTGGGGGTAGCAAAATAAAAAGAAAACTGGTGTTAGGTCACTTACCAAAATAATCAACAATCGCTTATCATATGGAGTCTTCCCGGAAAATTACCGAATTAAATAAATTAATAGTTGATTTACGACAAATGCATTTAAAGTAAATGACAAGAAAATGTATTCCATCAACACCAAGCACACATATTTATTTTATTCCATATGAGACAAAAATAATTATCAACATACAAAAGCAGTTTGCAACTAAATTACATGAATAAATTGTAAATTACGTTACAAAAGAATAACCAGATGTATTAATACAGAGGATTAATTGGCAATAGAAACTGCACTTTCCCATTTTCGGAAATTATTGAATCTATTTCGCACAGAGGCAATGAGTTTGGGGGAAGGAATTCAATTATTTCATAAGCCAGATAAAAAGGCTCACGATCTAGGCCAGACCAAAGTAAAATCAGGTGGGCTAATTATTTTGATTGGATTTTTCACCATGAGGTCCATTGATTACCTTACCACTCTCAATTCGAATTATGTTCAATTTATTATTTAACTTCCATTAATTTAATTATTCATTTGCTTCTTACTTTTTATTTAATATCTTCATTTTATTATGACGACTTGAAAACTATTGATCATGTACTCCTCGTCATTTCAAATACACGAAAAAATTTCAAAACATTTGGGAGAAAATTAAGCATTAATTTTAACATTATTTTTCAATAATTATATCAGTACAAGGTCTCAATACATCTTGCCACCCTTCATACTTTCCGAACAGGTTATTCCTTATCGCCACCTTATACGCCTCACCATCCTCTCAAACTACCCCATTTAGCTACGTCAAAACCTTTCATTTTTACTGCATCAGCCAAATATCCGCTAGCAGTTGCCCCAATTTTCCAGAGGCAGAGAGAAGGGTGTCAGACACGACATACTTATCAATTTCTAATATTTCCTTGTATTCTTCCTTCTTTTCATAACCTTCTCGGAAAATGTCTAATAAACACCTACTGTAGCAAAAAAAAAAAGATTAACCAAACCTACCGCCCTGAGATATGACCTCAAAATGTTTGTTATAGTTCCGATGTGTCTCAGAATTTTCCATTTCTGATACTGATTCGCAATGCCCTGAGCTCAACATACTCACTCCTTTGTTGAATATCCCACTCGCCTCATTATGTGTTGCATGTGCTTAGTCTGAATCCAAGTTACCTTCAGACGCTACCTCTCATCTCCTCCTCGACAATGATTTCTTCTCCCGGTCCTCTCTCTTCACACTGCACTTTTTATCTTTCTCCATATGTGGATCTCATACGGCTCAAAGCTCTTTTCTACCTTTTGTCCTTAAAGGTAAGTTCTAGGAGCCACTTAACCCGAACTCAAAATAATTGTTCCATAATAATAATTGTTCAATATGCTTTTCTAAGCTCTTGTTTCATAATTATGGGTCACATATATTTCCGCCAATAAATTGAAGTTTTTTTCTATGGATAAAGCCCGCATTTACAAATTGACAAAAGAAATATGCATTACTCAAACCCTTAACTGGCAAGAAGTTAACGTTCAAAACTTGTTTATCTAACCGTTAAAGTTCACCAGTCATTATAAATCTGGGCTTATACAAGATAGAGGCCCCCATTTTACACGAAACTATTTTAAATGCACAAGAATCCATGTATCTAAACGTTATATCCATTAATTACCTCAAGCTATATGGCCTTGAGAGGGGGCTTTAGTGCATGTGGACAGGATACTAGAGGTCGGAGGTCAAATGCAAGAAAGTGAGGGAGGTTTGTGTGGCTAAAAAGGGGTGGGCATGATCAGCGGTAATTCAGGACGGGATGGAATGGCTGCGGGGAGATTTAAATTGGGGTGCAAGATTCCAAGAGGAGATTATAAAAGGTTAACCTATTTCACAGGTACACGGAGAGGCAGCAAGAAGCATACTCTGAAATGGCTAGTTGTGGGCCGGGCAGGAATTAGGGTGCGGCCAATTACGAAGTTGTAGGAATTGAAACTGCGGAAAGTTAAGTCGAAGGTCTTAGAGGGGAACGCATTTAAACTTGATGCGATTGCAACTTAATTAGATAGGAATTAAAGGATTTGGCTGCTTGCAGGCAAATGGAAATATGGGCTGGCGGATATATATTAGAATACATTGTTCATCACCTCATCCGATTCGTTTAATGGCTTTTTTCTCTCCCCTTTCCGCGAAAAATCCCAAAATTTTTCGAGGATCAGCCGCGAGTATTAGGCGGTAAGCTTGGGTTCAAAATTTTATCATATCCCAGCCATATTAGCTGATGGTCTCTTATTAATTTATGCCCTTTGACTCGAGATTTCAACCGAATATGTTACCATGACCGCATTCTGTCTCGTGATATCTGCGAATCCCACATTCGTTCATCTTACTCTCAAAAGAATTCAGCATAAACTTAGGTCTCAGTCTCCCACCCACCCATGTAATGTAAGACCCTTTTAATTAAGTTCCATATAATAACCACGTAAAAATTAATGTACGCTTCCTCAAAAAAACCTAAGTATATTTTTCCAAATGATAAATTAATTTTTCATTCATTTTAAGGGATCATCAGAAAAACGTGGACTAGAACCAATTAGAGTAAGAGTGACAGACCTCATCGGGGCGAAAAATTTACCTCCGAGATAATAGATCTCGCATTATTTGAAATAACATGTCACAAAAAGCTGTCTGCGCCTTCAAATATAATGAATCTCATGATAATGATGATTGCCATAATCCACCTTTCACTCTTCCAAGATGATATTATAACATAGTATAAGTCCAGTTTTTTTTAGAATGAGTAGTCTAATACTCCTTATATGAAATTACGCTTTATATGAATAGAGAAAGCCTTGCTTTCCCAAAGCTCATCAGGCTAAATATTTTTTTTTGTTTTGATACTCATTAATTAACTACAAAATTCGACTCTTTTAAGAATTTGATATTTTTGCAATAAGACAATGCAATTAGAAACCTCCATTGAAGATAATAAATGACTTGATGAGTGTGTTTGAGAATCATAATTTTGGATATTTGAAGCATCAGGATTCAGGCTGGGGAATCAATTATAATTATTATTTTGTCATTTTAAATTTTATATTGACACAGAGATAACAAACAGTCTCGTAATTTTAATTAATATTTCCGGGTTCATCAAAAGAATTAATGGAGTAAAAATATTTGAAAATTATTTTACCAAAGCTAATTACCGAAAATGTACTTAATGTCATGCGCCACTCGTATAATATTCGTAATTATTCTTTTCGCCGATGCCAACTGAAAATAGAATTTTTCGAGCTGTATTCAAAAGGATGACGTAAACAAGAATAATAAAGCTGGTTGACGATAAATAAATAAAAAATAATGAGAGAGATTCACTGTTAAGTTAACCACCACGGAATGTTATTAGCTGTGAAAAAATTGTCAACGGGTTAAAAACGGTTATGATATCAGTATTAAATATTAATACAGGTAGCACTCTCAGTGGATGCTTAGTTTTTCAGAAACGATCAAGCGCGTTCAAATTAAAGCATAATATGCAACTGTCCAAACCTTCGGGAAACAATTGAAGTCTCTCATATTTACCATCTGTCCAGATTCTGTAATGTTGCAGATATCCCACACATGATAGAAAGTAAATTCATTCGCACAAGAAAGATTCAAATGAGGTACTTTTTTCCTAAAATGTTATATATTTTTTCACACCACCCCTCTTTTAAAAAATTGAAAATTTCTCTCGACACTCTGGACTCAAAAGATACACATCTGACGCCACTGAAGTCAAAATAAATTACAAGAAACAAAGGTAATGGTGTGGAAGAAAACACATGTTATGAAAGGTATTTGGCAACGATGTAATATGGAACAGCACGCATTTGGCAAAATAAAAATTGTCCCACATCTACCGTTACGACCAGAGGGACTTTCCACCCCGAAACTCTTCATGACCCAAAGTGAAGTACATGATCCCTTTCTCCAGCACCTAAAACCACTCCATTTCCCAAGGTCATACTAGATTATGTAATAAGTCCCTGAGGGTTGATTACAGTCAAGAAACTTCGGATATCACGAATTTTGCCCACTACTCAACTTAAGTCTTCATCCACGTCGTGGACGATCGCCCTGAGAGAGAGAAAAACATCCAATTTGTCCCCTCGCATTACAATTTCCGCTCATTCGCTGCCGCCTGCATTAATTTCTTCTTCTCCCTTCGGCGCTCTTAATATAATCACTTCGCATCACGAAGCGGACGACGCCGTATTTAGGACTGGCTCACGGGGAAGAAGGGGTTAGCCCCTCTTTATTAGGGGTGGGTCGGCTACGGGATGAAGAGCGGAAGAATACGGGGGGAAGACTCCTCCCAGCCAGCAGTTTCTTCGGGTCCCTTTAGAGTGGGGTAAGATGTACTACGCGCTCGACTTAATGACCCGGAGACTGGCTGGCAATTGGTAAGACAAGGCACGGGAAATTAGGGGCGAGGGAGCGAGAGAGATAGAGCGAGAGTGGAAGACAGCAGAAACGGACGAAAAGGTCATTTCTCGAAAGGGGTACGGGCGTTGAATTTGGGATGAACTCTCGGACCCTGTGAGCGTAAGGTCGTCTTCTCTCCACTCGCTAACGTCCTTCCGCCGAATTCAAAACTCCTTTCCACAACTCCCCCCCCTTCTCTCTCCCTCTCGCCCACGCCGGCCCCTTAGGTGACATCCGTTGTCCCAGGAGCGACTGAGAAATCGTGCAGGAGGCAAAATTGAGCAAGAACAGTATGGGGTGATGTCGTTTGGCACGAGGAGGCGTCTCTGGCTACTTCAACAACAAATTATACCAAAGCGTGTTAGAATTCAAGGGTAGCGAAAATGAGTATATGTGGATGCTGATTTTGCTTAATCAGGGAGTACCTAGGGGTTTTCTAATAAAAAACCATGTTCAAGTAAAATATAATACGAACATTACCTGGAGGTACAATTCTGAGGGAAATAGTGAAAAAATCTAATTAACCTACCACACGTCACGTGGTGTAACAACTACTTAAAAAGAGATTTTAAATCTTCCATCTGCTACGGTTCGTAAAGAATTGATAGTTTCAGTTGTAACTTCGTGGAAGTGACTTGTTTTCATTGTACTATAAATTTTTTTTTCACTTTTCCACACTTGACTATTGCCTGTCACTACTATCACCATTTTAACCAAAATATGCCTAAATAAGTTGAACCCGGTTTCCGATTATAGTTAAGGGTGAAAAAGTAAATTTTCCACAGGTTTTACTTAGTGGAAGTTATCCATCACGGGCCAAATAAAATGACTTTGCTAACTCCACTTGAGATTTGTAAGCACGACCCGGGTTTTGACACTTCGAACTAAAGATGCCACGAAGTGTTTTACCCCGGGTCGTGCTAATAAACCTCAATTGGAGTTGACAAAGTCATTATATTTGGTTCATAAATACATTTGTTTTGGAATGGATATCTTATGATAGGTCTGAGTGAACCATGATAACCATTATACACATGGCCCTGCACATTTTAATCTAACTCTCCAAATATATCCTAACTCCCATGATGTAGCCACGACATGCCAATCATTTATATACCCCAGTTATTCCCAAATCTTACGCTCTCTTCCGCCACAGCCTCCATTATTGAAATTGACTCTTTGTGCTCTCGAACTAAGTAAACCCACCAAACTCTGTGGCATACGCGTTTCTACTGAAACAGAACTAAAATTTACATGCACGTCGTTTACAAGAAGCTACTTGTAACCCGGAGGTGTGAATTTCTGCCGAAAAATAGGGAAAAGCGCATTATTGGAAAACGCAATGGTCAAATGCGATCGAGAGAAATGTTTACATGACTTTCGACGTGATGCATGTCGGTATTTATCAGAGAAGTAACGCGGAAGTAAGGCACCGCGGTATCCACGATGCGCATTCACATCACCATTCATCGCCGGAGGAATCCTCCGCTTTTTCATCCACTCCCACGCCCGTGTTTTTATGTTTTCTTCTACTCCCGCAGACTCGTGGCCTCAAATTAAGTGGTTAGGAGTTCAAAGTGGCTAGCAAGCTACGTGATACACCAGATAATACGCGAAAACAGGACGCTCCACTGTACAAGCCTCAAAGCCGCGAGGCGCGGAAGAATTTGAAAAGGACGGGCGACATAAGAATTCCATTTGTAAGAATGTAGATATGTTCATCACGCCGTTCCCTTTTAGTCTAGACACAGCCAAAAAAGTTACATTCTTTGTGATAAGCCTCCAAAGCTGACTCGAGCTTATTCATTATCACAATACTGAATACTCTTCAAAAACATCTACGAAATTAAAAACGTGAATAATCTCATAATGGTTTTTAGTAGGGATGATTTGGTTCCTCAGTTCTCAGCTCCACTGGTTCTTGAGCTTAGAACCGAAACCGAAGTCTAAAAGAATCGGTAACAAAACACCTAAGCCTAGAAATTTTTTAGGATCAAACTAGTGCGTAGTTGGCAATTAATAAATATTTTTCCACTGTTTCATGGAGTAGTAATTATCAGAGGAAAAGTAGGGTTATATTAACTGACGAACAGTTTATCAGAATCACCGTTAAAGTAAATTGTATTTTGTCATGAATGCCTTGCTTACTAAAGTTGACAAAAGGTAAAAAAACAGTCCACTTAAAAAAATCTTCATTTTTCTTCCAGCGGACTTGTCACGGAACCACCAGCTATTCTTGATGAGGGTAAAGTTGGTTAGCCCGGCCGCTCTTAGCAAAGAACACTTCAAAATAATTTGTGCCTCGGCGAATAAATGAAAAGGGACGTCGGCGACGTGACACTCCATGTGACAATTTCCAAAAAGGATTAAAAACGTGGTCCCACCGCTTCTATTTTCGTTTTGGGGCGACATGTCCGGCTTATTGTCCCTGCTATCTTTCTAGCGTAAACTTCTTTCTTTGGCTATTAGCTTGGAGTAGGCGTATTTCAAACGCTTGCACCACTTCTCTAAGTGACTGCATGTTGAAAAATTAGAGTGATTTAAACAGGACAAAAAATTTAACTAATTAGATCCCTTGGCTACAAAACAAATGAAATAAAGTTTCGCAGGTAAGAGTAGTGCGTTCCTAATTTGCTCGGCAAGCGCTAAATTTCCCGAGTGTATACGTAAAACATTTTCAAAGCAAAGAGGTAAGGCAACATTGTCCCCTCAAAAAATGACTGTCATGCTTAATGTACGGTTGATAAAAGTACTGTTAAGAAAATAACGCTTATTTACTATGCTCAAAATCAACCAAGGCAACGAGAAACGTAATTTTAATAAAAATAGATATCTCAAAGCGTTCGGTGACCTTGCGCTATATAAAAATAAAGTGTACTTTCCTGCTATAATACAGGGAATAAAAAAATGAGAAATTAACTGATAAATTGAGTCAAAAATAAATTACAGTTTGAATTAATCCATGGTGCTCGTTCTTCTATATTTCTTTTCGCCACATTTTCATTCTCGATTGAACTCTAATACAAGAAAGAAAATCTATTTTGATAATACTACATACAGAAGCAGAACCCAATATATCATGACTTTCGTGGCCATTAGAAGCTCAAGTTCCCAAGTTCCCCTACATCATTCTTAAGATTCCAAATCAGTGGGACCTCTTGATATGCAGCGAGATAATATACTTGTCACATTTGAACCGTTTTTCAGCCTCTCTCATGTACCATTAAAACCACTATTCGCAGTGTCTTAACGAGTACGCTTATCATAGGTTGGGAGGCGCCTTCAACGAGTACATTTTTCAACCTGTGCATTTACTAGTTGACAAGAGAAGTGTTAACATGAATTAGATGGGACCGTCCTTCCTTTCGGGTCAGTCGGATCATTTTGGTCCGAGTTCATAATACGGCTTAGCATGTAGCCAATACCGAGGAGTCGTGGCGCGGAGCAGGGGTTACGTGCACCATTAGCAATGGTTCCGTCCATCCGTGCTTTTACCCGCGACTTCTCTCCTTCCCGAGTCACGGTAATATTCTTGTTTGGCTATCCAAGAAGCACCAATTGGTTCTTTAATTATTCAATCGATTACTTGGTTCAAATAAATTCTCATTTTCCTTTCAAAATATCATTGTCATCATTTAATATGGGAAGACGAGGAGTATTGATGTAACGGATGCTCCCACGCTTCGACCAGAATTGGTCCGAATTAACCCTCCATGGGTCCGGTGGTCCCCGATTCGAGGATGTACTCCGGCAGACCGTTCGGCGTCTACCCGGAAAGGGAGCCAGGAGGACACCTAATCCCAAATTTTTGGGCAATGGGCTCCTACGGTTTTCAAAGATGTGCGGTAAGTTTTCGCAAAAGCGAGACTGACGGGAACTCGTCTCACGTTGTTGGGGTAACCTAACAGATACGAGTACTTCGGGGAGGCGGAAGCCCAATTGAGGTCCATTTGACATCAATCCGCCTCATGGTGTCGGCCTCGAAGGGGCCGCTAACCCTCCCTTCCCATTCCTTTCCTTCCCATTACTTCCTTTCCCTTGAAGATAAGCGAAAGCTTCAGTCCGAGGGAGAAGTTGTAATCCTGCGGCGAGAGCCGAAACACCTGTCATCATTGGATCCTCGACACCAACGGCCAGATCCCACTCATTATGGATGTTTTCGGCTAGGTGACAACTGACGTCAAGGAAAATGAAAGGTCACACTTCCGATACAGTTTCTCTTGGCTAATCTGAGCTCTACCAAATAACAACAGACATATATTAAAGAGAAATCCGGAGAATGTATGCTTTAGATATGGGGAAAACACTTGCTTTCATCTTTAAGAGATGGGAAATCTATCACCAATATCCAGGTCACAACATTATCACAGGCACATAAAAGTCAGTGGATCATTACCGAGAGTGAAAAATATGTTGAATAAACTTTGGTGGCTATACACTCGCGAATATTTTCCTCAATCCACGAGTATTGGTTTTTGCGTCCTGTAATTAATTGAATGAAACATTCAAACTTCATGAATTCATACGGATAAAGCTACAAATAACGCAAGTAGCTAGCCCGGAGAGCAAACGAGACATTGAACTTTCAAATGAGACATTAATTCTTAGATATGTCCATGGCTTTTGATTTACAAGAACACCAATCAATATTCATAGTTAGAAAATGCGATCAAATTTTCAATTAAACTGTGCACCTAAAAAGGTTGCTTCTTTCCCACTATCAGTTCGGTAATGAAATAGGATCCTACGAGTTCCGCAACATCGGGATGATCACGTGTAAAATCACTAAGGATCGAGTTATAATTAGGTTCACGGAAGAAAATATATTGGAAACCTTATTTGAACTTAGGACCCAATTCAGCTTTAATTGAGTTGATGCAATGGAGAAAGAGTGCAGCCCACAATGAATGGCATTTATCCACCACTAACCCGAAGCATAAGGTAATTATTATTACACTATTACATATGAAAATAGATACGAGACATAATTGAGGCAATTGAATCAGATGAAATCATCAAAAGGTTTTCAAAAAGTTGTGACTCACGGGATTTGTTAAAATTATCTGTTACAAGAGAAATGGAATGCTCTCCACCAAGTAATTGCATTTTAATGCGCAAATTTACCCAACGCAGGAAGGCACAAGGATACGCCCGTAAACGATGAGCTGATATATATTCTCACTTTGCCAAGAGTGAAGAAGTGAATGTGGTGTGGAGGTTTCAATCAACGGATGATGCTAGAAGAGATACACAGAGACTATTTCTGTTAACGTATTTATAAAAAAAACTGACGGTAAGATCAATGATATGCTCTTGTTCATGTAAGTAGAATATCATCAGTGAAACCATCTTAAGTACCACTGTATTTGAAACTCGGAGGAACACAGATGGGCCTGCATGGTAAAAATATGTTAATTGTAGGTACAATTAACGCGACAAGTGTCATGTTCCACCGTAATTCCTAGTGTTCATTCTTATAAAAATATCCCACCACAATCAGGCCTTGAATGTTTTCATTTATCATTCCTTTCAAAGCCATTTACATTCAATCTGATTTACTTATTTTACCACAAAAAAGCAGAATAGGTCACGAAAACGTCAAGGAATCTAGGGAATTTATGATGCTTGATAAACGGAGATATCTACCATAACTTCGCGTTGGAAATTTTTCTCTGATACGGTGCTATACAAATTTCTCAACAGGCTGCCCGTCGAATCTGCGGAGGCGTAAATCATGAGAAATGTGGGAGATAAGGCGGAAATTTTGGTTTAGCGATGAAAAAATACATATAGAAGCGACAGGTATTCCATAGGTTGGCCTTCAACAATAGGGTTTCGATTCTTATTGAAGGTGTGTTACGACAACGCTGTAATGGAAAGCTCTTGAAAATTGGCATGGGGCCAAAAGAGGTACATTTTAGAGTTTTTACGGTGGTATATTTCCAAGCACAAGCACGTCCGATATAAATCAGGCGTCCTAGTCAGCACATCATGTAAATCGATAGGATTTCCTAAATATGCCAAAGAAAAATAGGCAATAACACGGTCGAAATGGTAGAGATAGGTCAAACAGTCAATAAACTAACACCCCATAAATCTCTAGCCCTGAACTCAACTCAGTCCAACTTAAAAGTGGTGCAAATGACGGTAAAAAGGCTGTTGTCCCTAACAGCAAATCAAGAATTATAAGGGCAAGCCCGTGCAAGTCTACTGTAGCAATTGTCTGGAATGGGACATTTAACTGACCACATAATTAATAATATCTGTCTTGAATGAATTCCTTTAAAAATCATACTTTTCCTACAGTCGTTCCTTTTCAATATCTCTCCGTTAAAAGATCCATCAAAAGATCAAGCAACTGGGTTATAATAGGAACTCTTGCAAATACAGTAGTAAGAAGTAATGAATTTCAATGAATCATCGCTTTCGACCATACTAAATATTCGTTTCTCAAGAGAAAAAACTTTGAATAAGGCCCATTACCTATTATTTTTTCTCACCCATAAGGAGAAATCCATCATATAGATTGAGAAATTATAAAACCAAGGCATTTAGTTATTTATGTCGGCATCTTAAATGATTCCAATTTAAGATCTGGAACGGCACTCGACATCGCGACAAAAATGTTCTGTTCAAAATTTACCCACTCAAAAGCTTCTCATAGGCTGACGAAGCAAAAGTATTAAAGTAGTTATTTCTGAATTCTCTTCTGTATTAAACTCATCTGGAATAAAATAGAGCAGCGGTCTACCACGATGGAAATCAAGATTCCCAATCAGCCACCGTCGTTAACCATTGATGGGCTCGTCTCCAAATTGGAGAGTTGATCCGAGTCATGTAGCCACTGTCAACACGAGGTAGACAGAAAGCGCGAAATAACCTAAGCCGTAAATTTTCTATCATAACAACTGTTACCACTGGGCTACGATAGCTTTTCTTGTTCCCTTACTTCTCTCGAACCAAATTGACAGCAGGAAAAGTAGGGAACCAAACCATTTTTCGACCACCTCTCCAAATTAAAAGTCAAACACCAAAGGAGAACAATCAGAGTGAATATAAAAAGCTGCACCCTTAATGTTGTCAAATAACCAGGAATGAGTTCACCTTGCTGCGTTTTAACATTTCACACAGCGATTGGTTGTGGAGAAATGGTCAAATGTTACGATTTGGCAGAAAATTCAACCACTGGATATCTATCTGTACATTGACGGTCTACAATACGGTTGGTCAATGATAGCATATTCCC
Organism: Ceriagrion tenellum; assembly: GCA_963169105.1. Lineage (NCBI taxonomy): Eukaryota > Metazoa > Arthropoda > Insecta > Odonata > Coenagrionidae > Ceriagrion > Ceriagrion tenellum. The sequence continues at coordinate 72,676,362 of OY720634.1, forward strand.
TTTTGCAGGAAGGATGACAGCTAATTACAGCTATAAACCAAGTATGTGTTAGAAGGGAACCTATGATAATGTCCTCCGAAGAAATTGAGGATGAAGACCCCCTGCAACTTAGTAGAGGTAAACTTAGTGGGTGTAGAATGAAAATCAATAACCTACGGGGAACAAATTGGAAGACTAAAGTAACAGGAAGGAACTATCGTGGAAGAAAAAGGATTAAATACATAAGGCAAACTATGAAGGACTTATAGACAATATCATTCACGGCAATGAATTCAGCCGTTTATATCAGTACGAAAACTCGTCGAAACGGGCCGTCACTAGTGGCGTGATTTATTTATTTACAAGGTTAAATATTCGCTCAACCATATAATTACAGGGAAATCCTTATCCTGCACAATTATATACATAATTGAATCAATCTCATACCAATCAAACATACTCAGTCACAAGAGGTAATCAATAAACTCACCTAAAAAATAACAATGTTTTACTCTAACTTGAAACAGGTCAAACTCACAAGAATATTTATTGTACGGAGCAAAACTTTTATCTGAAATTTCTCTACATACTTATCCATATGCTTAGGATAAAACAAAAACTTTGGCCTCAAAGGCACGTAAAAAGTGTAAAAGTCGATATTAGTCTGGAAAAACTGATTTTTCACCATTACTATCAAAATCATATATACACTATAAGTCTATCTTAAGCATTCTTAGTTTATTACTTAATCAGTTGAAAATATTTCAGAAACGTTGGATATATATTTCTCATACAATTGTTAACACAAAAACTAAGTAACAAATTTGCAAGTGTCACAATTAGTTTTGGACTTAATAGATATCTTTGATGCATTTTTTTATTGTGTTCAAACCCCTACTACGTATTCTGATTTATTTGTACAATGAGAAAAGTATACACTATTAAAATTTTACAAGATGTAAAGTATTTTGACAATCTACACACAAAAACTTGCGCATAAAAACTGCCGACGCACAAACCACCCAGACTCTAACACTTTTTCCCTTCAAGTCGCCTAAAAATACACCATATCTTTTTTAATTCCCTCGCTCTCATGAGAAGCAGGACAACCATACGTCAAATCTTGTTTGTCGACCCGTCAGCGTCTTGTTACCGTGTGGGGGGGAGTGGTAGAGAGGCGGAGAGAGACGTGCCAGAACAAACGATTTCCCGGCTGAGAGAGCCCATCCCCATCTTGATCCCCAGGACCCACCAAGCACGACGACCTTACATTTTCTCGACCGAAATCAAACAGTCAACGCCGATGTTGCTGATGACGATGATGATTCCCGGCAGCGGATGTCCGAATGCGGGGGTATGGGGAGGAAGCAGCATAGGCGGAAACAAATTGGGGGTCCCCATTCCTACAGATAGCACCAGGGTCTAGGGTGAAAGCTTCGGAGAAATGGTCGCATGGGATATAGGGGAGAAAGAGGAAAGTGGAAACCTGTTCATTCGACTGTGTACACAGCGATGGCGTGGCGGGACGGGAAGGAGTGATACACTGGGACTCCCCTTATGCCATAATACACACTTTCTGGATTCCCAGAATTCCCTGTAACCGTCCACCCCGTCCGTCGCCTTCAACTACATCCGTCCTTAATTCATGCGGAAACAACTATTGACCATCCCCCGTCATCACTAGCTACCTTAGTTTATCTAAATTTGCCTCCACGGGGCGTTGTGATAAAAAATTCCATCGGTGTTCATGTTTCATTGGATTACATATTTAAATTAGGAACACTTCATATCTACTCGTAAAGGAAAGGTCCAAATATCATCAATAAATAGACCTCCATAATTTTATTGCTGAGATATAAGAAAATAGGGATACCGATCACATAAAAACGACTACGAATTTGGACAGTGCATACCATACTCAGCCTCACTGTGGATACTTACAAAAAAGGTATGTAGCATCCATATATTCTTAGATTCTTTGGCTTGGAAAAGATCCTTGATAGCGTGAGATGAAACGTGATGTAGATACTGCTTTAAAGATGTATAATAGATTAAAATGATAGAATAAAAATCAACTACCATCTTAAGGACGAAGTCACTGAGGGAGTCAAACATAGGCAAAGCCTATAATCCTAACCAAATATGGTCATACACCCGTAGAAGCTGTATAGAAGCTACAAAAATAAATGAAAATCCAAAGAACTGAGGAGCAGCGATGAACGTCAAAAATATTCTGTTCCAACGTGACATTACGGTTGTCACAAAGAAAGGCGATGAGGCTAAAATATCTTCAAAACACAAACGACGGGGCGTTAGTAAAGTGCAAAATAAATAGTAATAGGAAAGAAGATGGAATACACGTGGACAAGAGAAGATATGAACTTGTAAAAAGCTAAAAGAGAGGCATATACTAGAACAAATGTGAATGCAAGCCTACTCTACTGAGGGAGTCAAACATAGAACATGCAACAAACATGCTGCGTTACATGAGAAGGAAACAGTTCAATGAATATCAAATGAAGATTAGCTGGAGCCAAGAAATCTTTTATGACCGAATGAATACGGCAGTGTACCAAGAAAATACGGCCTTAAGTAAGGTTGCAATGCTTTAGGGGGTTAACTAGTACCACGCTTCACGAATAATAGATGCGGATAAATAGAAAAACTGTTCATGTGTGACATGACGCTTTAGAAATCTTGTGTAGGTCACTGATGCTGATAATCTAATCGGACAGGCAGTGTTAGACACGACTCAGCATATGGATTAAGTTACGAGAGAAAAACAGATTCAAATGGGTCAGACACACGCAGAGGCACAATTATCTTGTAAATAACACGGTACTGAAAATTATAAAGTCTCGCAAGTAAGACAGGGGAATATATTTTTTAGGTAAATAAACCGATTCAAAAAAGGTAAGCGGTATTAGGGGATAAAATAAATAGCCATTGGACAACGAAGAGAAGAGGGCTTCAATCAAACAATTTTAGGAGCGATCTACTTATTCTCATCATGCTATGCTCCCTTCATTAAAATTAGCGTGATTTCGAGTATGGTGTTTTTACTTACAGATTCCTTTATGAATTGGACGAGCCCATTGTATCCAAATAAAATTTGCAGCTTACCTGAAAGAGGAAGAGATAAAAATTAGAGCGATTTCAATGAATTTCACGCTACATATTCCAATGAATTCAGATAGAGCGCTACGGGAGAAATTAACAGCTCTCAAAGTATCAGAGGGACAAGCAGGTGACAGGAAAAAGTAGACGGTTACAAAAGAAGAGGGTGCAATTAGGGTTGGTTAATAATAAAATGGTTGGAACAAAGATTATGATACAAAATTTACGGGTATATTTCCGTGATTTTGATTTGGCCGCCATTGCACAAAAGAGAAATGAGTGCTTAATAATGTTAGTTCAAGAATCTCCTTTCTCTGAGCAAGCACTGCGAAATATTGTCGAAAACATGAATTTAACAGCAGAACTAATTTAATATTACCAGAATGTGCTCTGGAATCGTCACATTTCCGATAATTCCCGAAAAAGGTTGTCAAGAAATCGGAAAAATTTCTCATCGAACCCAATAACAATAATGACATTGTTCATTAATTATGAACACATCAAATACAGCAAAGATATCCGAAAATAATAGATGCTTAAATGTTGAATGTCTGACTTTGTGTTAGGCTGACATCTCAAAAAATGCAAACTATGTAATTTCCACTGTTTATGTACGAAAGTAAAACCGGTTTTGGCTGCTAAGACATCATCCTAAAGTAGCAGTAGAAGGAAGTTATAAACGTTTTTATTTTTCTCAATAGTAAATGCAGTTGAGCTGAAGTGACCTGTTTAGTATCCTAAGAATGACATGCAATGATCAATGATTCCGGTGGACCAGCATTCGATTGCTACTCATTCATCTCACTTAACTCAAAGCCATTATTTTTAGAGAGAGCATCATTCCTATGCAAGATTACGCGTACGTCTTATTCCTGTTATCGTGCTCCAGAATGCTCAACGACTTAGCTGCCAATAGTTACTAATAATATAATAACTACTTGCTGTCTATCGAAATTAAACACATTAAATGATTTCGGGAATTCTAGAGAACCCGCGGAACGTACGATTTTCCGATCTCGATTTCCGTAGGCTCTAAATATCGGGACTAAGGTAGTTTGAGCGAGAATGTTCCCAAGTCATAATAGAGATCGTATTCAAATAATACGTTTTAATTTCAGCAGCTCTAGGAAGCATGAAATAAATATAGCATTGTTAACGGTGCAATATCATAACTCTACAAAACTGCAGCTCTAATAAATTTCACAAAATATATCTGAAAGTCTTAAACTTGACTCAATTTTTTATCGCGGTACGTTAAAAACTCCTTCACAACGGAAGGTGTTTTTGTGATTATGAAAACATTACTGCGATGACAATAATATATATTTTCCAAAATGGGTTTTAGAAACATACAAACCACATGATTTTCGTTTTTTTACGACATCTAGGATTTAGAAATTACCCATTATTTTAAATAAGGTCTCTCTGGAGTGCATACATGTACCACTTCCAATGCAAAATAGCTGGTATTTTTTGGCAAATACCTCGGAAAGTATTGTGGTAAGGGGCTGATATTTTGGTAACTTTAGAATAGTGAAATATTGTGGATGAAATTATAAAACTACGGCATGAATACAATACTGCTACTTTATTAGTTTTTTCAAATTAAGCATTAAAAAATTTGCATTATTTGACAGTAACATTTATATTGAAATGTGACGTATTTGTATTGTATATATTTCATTTAAAATAATAATGCACATAATAATATTTACACAAGGCAGACTTCAACATTAGCTTCATAATGCGACCTTTTTAACTTTCCAAATTTTTTCAATGTATGACGGCTGAGACTATTTATTTCAGAGCTCCCATCGTCTGTGAATAGCACCACACATTCATCTATTCAAATTGTTTGACAAACCGTCGAAAAAGACACAATTCCACACACTTAATCCGAAGCGTTAAAATTCCTGTCTAGCGCAGCAACTAAATGAAAAAGCCTCTGAGAAAACAGATATTTCAGCAATTTTGAAACGTAACAAATTTTGTTCGCTCGTCCATAGGGGGTTTAAATGAGACTTAATTCATTGATTCCTAAATGAAAAGATATTTCGTTCAAACTGCCTTAAGAAACCGTACACCTGATCTTAGCTTGCACACCTTTGCCCCGACGGGGGCGGACTGCTTAGAAGATACTCCCTCTGGTCTCCTTCTCCTGCCACCCCAGGAAATCTGTGAATCCTCCCTCGTCGGTTCCAACCCCCTTCCATCCCAGTTAAACCCAGCCTCATCACGCACATTCCCCATCAATCTCGTTCCCACCGACCCTCGCCTCCGAATTCCCTCATCCCTCTCTCTCTCACTCCCAACGCAGCCCTTGATCCTTCCATTTGCCGATCCCCCGCCCCTTCACCTCCCCACCCCAAAACCCTTAACCCCAGATTGGTTCGCGCCTCACTCCGAATTTCTCTCCCCTCCCCACCAATATCCACAGTTCCGCCCTTTGAATTACGTCCACCCATTATCTACAGTCACTACCGTGCGAGATCTAAGCAGAGTGTGATTCACGAAGAACCTGGAATATTTCAGGAGGTGTCGTGGAAGGCGATTTCAAGAATTTCTTGTCCACATATGTGGTCGAAATTGCTTAGTTACTAAGCTATGGCCATGTAAACACGTCACCAGGTCTATGCAAACTCTATCAAATTACATGCAATGTAACAGGTAATGTTTAAGGCATAAAAATAATTTTATCTGAAGTAGAAAGATGAAAACAATATCCAATTAGTGTCTTAAATTTTTCGTATATCAGATAAGAAAAGTATACCTAACAAGGAGTTGTTTGAAGAAGAAAAAGTTTTGTCAATATCGAATACTTACTTGTAAAAAGTAACAAATGAGTATAAATCTTGACAAGAAAAGAAAACAATTTCCAGACAACAGCAATCCTCAGATTTTTAGCGTGTCAATGGCAGCTGCAACACTTCTGATAAACGTTTTGCGTTATCATTGCCCAGATACACAGGAGTTACGATCCCAAGTTTGCAGCACACAAAATGCTTAAAATCACCTTCCCTGACACCCCCTTAAGTATGGATGATTCCCCAGTAATCACACTGAAGAAGGGATCGGCTTGGCGCAGTGGCTGAAGTGGATATATACAGCTATCTTATCCACAGGACAGTGGGTTCGAAATCCATCCGCGAAGGAAATTTATCTGCGGAGCAACCAACCCTAATCAGATTTAACTGAACCATAAAGCAAATTCCGTCAAGTGCGACGCATTGACTCATTTGCGTATTTAGTCAAGAGTAGGATTATTCTGACGTCGGGTTCATCTCAAGGATCCATCTATTCTTCAAAAATTCCCTCCTCAGCCACTCATCCACAGTTACTTGCGGTAACAAGCAAGGCTGCCTTTAGCATCAAAATATACCAACATCCCAAAAGTTTTATTTTCAGTAAACACCTCTTTATAGAGATATCTTCTCTTTTCACCCAGAGACATGAAAGCTATACAGATGTTTGCCCTGCTTTGGTCCAAACATGAGATACGCGGGCGCATGTAAACATTAGATGAATTATTACTTGAAAATATATAATTACACAGGCAAAGGATGTGATTACTCCACATTTTAATCAATGTGCCAGTTAGGATGCTAATATATCACTATGTTTCGCGGACACCTTATTAGTCGTTTAGGTAACAGGCCTCCGATGGGTTGAATCACAGATCAAAGAATAATGAAATCATAAGGGAGGGGCTAATGCCGACGTAGGATTTTTCTCATAAAACCCTCCATCATTACCCACTTAAATCTTTCACCACCAGCCCACTCACCTGTCCTGAATGGCATAAACGGCCTCAGCTGTCGGTCACCTCCCCAAAGAGCCAACTGACGAGATCTACGCATCTGAATCCGCGGATAACCGATCGAAAGCCGACTCACGCCCCCAGCGGCAGCAGCAGCCCTAGAGGAGACCAGCGACGCAACCCGGTGGTGGAATGGAAGCAGGGGCTGTCGTGATGTTGGCAACCGTGGTATGAGGGAAGAAGATGAATGGTTGAGAGGCGCGATGGGTGATTTTTAACCGAAGATCCCGTCGATTAATCATTTGCGGAGCGGGCGTAAAACTCTCATCTCAGGCGGGTCTTGTTGAGGAATTGAGGGAGGGAGGCTGCAAAACATAATTGCCCTTATTTTCTGAGGCGATGCGCAAACTCAAAGAGCCAAACTACTTCAAGAACTCCTCCAAAATATCCAAGATGTCCATTAATGAATGGTTTAGCGTGATGGAATATCAAAACCAAGATACTAGCGGTAAAATCGAGGAAAGCTGCTTGTCAATAAAAGTGGCTAAAAAGCCACAGGAAATAGTCTTGCATCCTCTCATGTTTCCCTCACGCATGACTCAGAACCGAGAATGAACCGCGTAGGAAATTGTAAAGAAAATATTCATCAGTCATTTTCAAGAGAAACTTTTAGCTTAAAATACAAGCTCTGTAGAGACACGAATCGACGAGTTAACTCAAATATGATTTTCAAAATCTAAATAAATCGAAAATTCAGAAAATATGATTTTTTTACACCAAAGGAATATTTTGCGTAGAAATTTTAAATTGACCAAACCGGATTCAACGCATAGGCGCCATTCCCAGGTACATATTTTTGCGCACACGTCCAGGAATTTAGATACTCACTAATAGGAAGGAGGTGGGAAGGCAAGGTTGAGTGAGATATCTGGGCATTTCTTTGGACAGTTACAGATAAATTTGGGAAAATGAAGGGATGATAAAAATTCATAGAAAGTTAAACACAAGTGCCAATTATAACTCAAGTTAAATTTGCCTATAGATGAAGCCGATATCATAAATTATTCCAGAAAGTACGTATTCCCGTATTCCCTGAGCAAACCCGTCAGTTTTACACTGCATGTAAATAATGCACGTTCTTCAAAACTTTCAAGCATGTCATCGAAAAATTTTCCAAACGTATGCATCCACGATCATAAGGCGTGAATTGTGTCACATACTAGAATGAGGTAATTCAGAGGAATCTCTCAAAGTCATGAAGTGACACAGGTCGCCATCCAGTTCATCAATACCGCAAGACCCTTCATAGCCTCATCATGCATGCTGGGTAAATTGTCTGTTTCATATTATACCAGAAGGAAATGCCCACTTTTCGATCGTTAATTTGGCATGTAAAAGCGAGATACCAAAAGATAAAATTAACGCTTATGAACTACTTTTGGATGTATATGCAGTCGGTGAAGTATATATGGAGAGCCTCAATTTGCAGGGATTGTGGAAATATTATAGTCACACAAGAGAGTTAACAGTCACATAGAAACTATGGATGAAAATATTCTAAAGATTTAGGAAGAGGTAAATGGATAGTTTGGACTGATTAGCATATCCTCTTGTGATACCAATTAATTACTTTTCTGTTTCATAGGCACAGACACACGTATTCAACCAGTGGCCAACGGAGGGCGACTTTGTTCAACTCAACGTCCAATTCTTTTTATTACACACGCAAATGTCCTATTTTGCCCAAGTACCTTATCATCATCGCAAATTAAGGACGAGTTGAGTAAATATTAATGAACAAAATAGCTTCTAAACAACTGAATTATGTTATCCAATACAATTCAATACGCAATTTAATAATCAGAAACGTGATATATACAAGATACAATACGTCTACTCTTTATTCCGATACACTTATTAGCGCATAGGGACATGGCGTGATGCACTTTGAGCCATTTCATCTTAAGTGACATTGAAATTGGAGCAATGTAAAGCCGCATTTTCCGATTCCCCCAGGCCTTCCCTAGGTCGCTCGTCCCTCCAACCGCAAGGCTGCGAGGGCCACGTGCCTCAAGTTCAACCCCTCGTTTGTTGCCGCTGTGTTCTTTTCTTCCGCACGCCCACCTCCTGGCCCCCTGATACAACCCCCTTGTAACCATCGAACCCAACAATTCCCTCCGCAATCCCGCGTACGCACGCACCTACAAACACGCAAGCAGCGAATGCCTAAGCGAGTACAACTCCGCGGACCTTGCGACCACAGCCGGCGCCCGTCACCAGAGGGAGTTTAAGCGGCTTGCCGGTCGAGTACACACGCGAATCCATCAAGCGGACATCCTGGGTTGAATTGCTAACACGACATTCGTAATTGTTCGAGTGGATACTATTCGTCCGGAAGTTTTGGGGGGACGGCGGTGTGTATGGAATGAGGGATCAGTCTCCCTTTCTATTCGATCAGCACCCTGTTTGGTCGGTTATTTCGGCACACTCGACAACTTAGTGGTCATTTGCACCAATAACGATGGGTGAACTGTGCTAAGGAAAGGGAGTTGTATATTCATCAGTCCACTTTGTTGAACTTACGACACCTTTTTCCAAGATGGTTCTTCGGTTCTGCAGATATACACAGTGAGTAACTTCCAATATTTAACATGCAGACATAGTCTCCCGATAAAGAAGTCTCATTGCTCACTAATATTAACGGACTGACACTGGGCACAGTTGAAAACTGCATTTTACTTCATTGCCTGGTTTTAATGTCTAAGAAAGTCACCATCAGAGTTTTTTAAATTTTATAATTAGTAGTTTTTTAACAAAAATGATGATGATGATGATGGTGTTGTAAAAATCGAGACTGATCAGTTACATACAACATTGATTTGAATAAGCCTGGGATAGGTTCAATAAAAGTATAAAATTCCAAAAAATAAATTCACCCACAGTTATGTCTCATTGTATATCCATTATCACATCAAATAAAAATTGACTCAGATATAACTCCCAATATTTGCGGTTACGAGAGTGATATAAGAGTAGGACACGTAGATAAAGAGAATGAAAAAGAAGACTTGGTGGATGCGCAGGGAGAGAGAGAAGAGATGTATTCCTAAGTCTTAGATCACCAGTATTTAGCTGTTTCTCGCTGATGTATTGATGACTGAGTAAAAGGTGATGGGAATGTCATTTTTCTTTAAAGACTCATGAGATACACAGACCTTTCACCTGTACGGACATGAATTGCTTTGAAAGAAGGTGAGTGATCAAACACATTAATTATATCCGATGATTGGATTTATGAGCTGACTTTATCCAATCCGATATTCTCTACGAATCATTCCTTTTTTTCAGGCTAATGATTGTACGTCGATGCTAAAAAAAAACTTTCTGGTTTTTGGCCTTTTAGTGTCTAAAAAAAACCTTTCCGGCTTTCAAGTGTCTGAAGGAAGGAAAATTATTGGGGAAGACAGAAAAATGAGGTAATTTTCATTTTCAATGGTAAAACAGGAAGGAAAATTATTCGGGAAGACAGGAAAATTACTTAATTATTCTTTAAATGGTAAAACAGTATGATTAGAGAGAGAATATGGTAAGTGCAGATAGAAAAGTTGGAATTAATTGCCTTTAGTGCGAGACGCCAAGTGATCCTCAAGTTTACGAAGAGAACGGAGTACTTCACTTGATTAGTCCATATAGAACCCAAGCAGAAAAAAAAATTCCACTTAAAGTCTCAGCCTCCACCGGAACTCTAAGTCCGGTCGCCAGGATGTGAAACCAGTTCCCTGCCGCCACGACACCAACTCGACCAGGCCATGCAGGACGTCGATGGGGGTAAAGGGTTTGTTCCACGACGATCGCAGAGCGTGATCAATGTTTCACGAGGCTTAATAAATCCTCCGCGAGGTTTCGGGTGAAATTTTGGTGGAGATAGTGGAGATCACTTTCAATTTCACGGCCTAATGAGCCAATTTCCACCCTCCCTTCGCATTCCCGTACCCCTTCGAATCCCTCTCACCGAATCAATATTGCGCTCTGTGTGCGTTGTGAGTCAGATACAGGGAAACGTTTATATCAGAAAGTTTCTCCCCGAGCCACCTGAAATGTCCTCGGGGTAAGTATCCGCTCCGTAGGAAGTTGGATCTCCGAGCCGAGCCGCTACCTTCGCGCTTCGATGAACCCACTTACCCGGACGCCACCAAGCGAACGGTTAATCTCCTCAATTATGAAAATGTTCGCCAACGAGGGAAGGAATGTTCTGGATTAATGACTTTGTTTTGCAACGGCGAGACAAGGTTAACTTTTTTGGCTTTTGATTCTTCTCCGCTAGATGACCTTGTCACTGGTTCACTCTTTCAACCAGTGAACTTCTACCGGTCTCAAATACCGTCTGATACGCACTTCGTGAATGAGATGAAAGTATTCCGACCTTGATCCGCCCGAAATGTGCTCATGAGATACGATTAATTGGGATTCAAAAGGGAGATGCTAGATATTATTAGCAATCTATCATTCAAAGTAGGTGATTGGGGCTCGATCTCACCAACGCAAGTGGCTGAAACTTTGATAAAATCACTGACAGAACCATAGCTTATCATCAGATGGATGAATCCTTCCAAACCGATTAAGTATATAAGATATTCGAATACCAGGCTGCTGAGCCCCTCAAAAGAAAACTTTCTTTACAGAATTTCTCATTTCAAAAAACGCCATCACATCAAAAAATTTAATGTTCCATCAAGGGTGTGATAAAATGGAATGATAAAATGTCAAGCTAAGCGTCAAATTAGAAAGATACAAGGTGGTCTGTGAAATATATACTATTATTATACATTTATATTCAGTTATGTATGCATAGTTATGTATGTCCATTATTATATAACAGTCGTATTATAAGGTAGACACATATTTTGACTTTATTCGATAAATATTGAGTTATTAAAGAAATAAGTACTTACAAATAGTAGAGAAATGTTGGCGTGAATCTTTACTAAAGACGGCAATAGAAGTTTTACTTCTCAACGCAAGAGATCAACCAGAAGAAAAGTTTATGAGAAGTTCAACCATGTAATGGGCTTCATAACTGCCACCTTTACAAATGGCGACTTGCTCTCCTTCTAAGAAGAACCTTATATCTTTGACTGCATCATTACTACTAAGCATTTATACAAAGTTACATGAATGGGCAAAAAATCTCAATGGAAAAAGTTTTTCCTTCGACTGGTATTGGAATTCATTTTGTCGCTTTTCCCCATCACCAATCAAGCTAGTCATATTTATACATAAATTGCTTTCAATTTTTTGCTGAAATTTATTAAGATATTTTTCCTCGACAACTGCAAGTATAAAAAGCATGAATGGTCGAAAATTACTAGGAAAGGATTAAGGTATCCACCCATGTAAAATTGAGGAACACTTGAGGATCAATTCAATTTAAAAAGACAAATGTCAGCGCCGATAAATCAAACAGTATTTTTAATCAGCAATTTAAAGTTTTATTTTGCATTCTTAGAAGTGCTAAAAGAAGCAATGGTGCAGAAATTTGGGCGATAGGGAAGTATCAGGCTTGATTTGGAGGAATCATAATGAATCATCAGGTCTGATAATGAAGTATTACATCGAAACCTTGGTCGAATAAAATTTATCTAAGCGGAAAATTGCCTTACTCATTCATTATAACTTGGGCAATAGTCAACCACGTTCCACTGAGAACAAATTTTTGGTCGCATTAAAGAGGCGAGTGATTACAAAAGATGAGGTAAATGAGTGGAAACCCTGATTTTCGCAAGCTTCTTGAGTTTGCAACAAGGAAATGTATTAAAAAGCATAAAAAATTTACCAACAACTACATCAGTGATTGTAAATATACGGTGACCAAGCTTGAAGTTGGTATAGTATTGTCCTTGTCGTGTTTGATAAAGTGATATGTACAAACGTTAAATAATAAATCTGTTAGAACAAAGTCCTCGAGACATGGATAGAAAACTCAGCACCCGTCAACTAGAAATCCTATTAACAAATAGCGGTATTCGGGCACACAGCAAATAACTGTTAACCATCTTTGAAAATATTTGAAATAACGCACTGCACTTTACTTATCTTACAAAATCTTTTTTTGTATTCCGGCGCAACACTGTATTGTTATTAATATATTACAACAAACTGCCTTTAATCACGGCTGTATTCAACGGAAAAACACTTGTGAGCAAAATGACGCAGCCTAGTTAATAAATAAAACGGTTAACCTAATGGATGTACCCCGGAAGGTAGACCTCATGACCCTCCGGACACTAGGGTAACAGGGGACTTGTATAAATCATTGCCAAGGGTCAGGTCCGGGTGGAACGGCCACTAAATTTTACGGACGTATTTCAATTAATTTGAAGGTAAAACACATTTCTAAACTTATTTCAGACAATTTACGCTTCGAGCCTGAGGGAATAGGTATGCACGCTCCCGCGAATTTCGTTTAGCTTACTTGTTCATCAGATTGTTAAAACAGATGTTTCCGGACGAGAAATGCAAAAGCCATGCTTCGCTGCGCTCCCATCTTAATTACCCTCATTTCCCTCTTCGCCCACCCACCCTCTTCCTCGTCCCTCTTGGAATCATCAAATCATCAGAGAGCCAACGGGGAAAGGGGAAAAAGGAGCGGCGACGAAAATATAAAAAATATATACCAAACACTCAAAACGTAATTACTTCGTCCATATTTCATCTTTGTTTCAGACATTCAAATCAGGTGCACATGCAAATGTATCCATTCATAAAACACGAGAAACATTTTTCAACACGCCGTCATCCATTTCCATTAAGCTACGAAAATTATTTCTTCCCTTCCCCCTCCCCTCCTTCCCCTACCCAACCTCACGCACAGAAGGCTCTACCAACGGCAGCCCAAACCATTACCTAATTTCTCGCACTTGAAATATGAACGATTTCATCAGTTGTCACAGCGCTCGTTATCACGAGGCAAATTCCACTTCTGTTACGCGGAGTTTCGGATCGTGTCCGCCAGGGGGGATTACTCGGAGTAGGAATAGGAGGTGAGAGGAAGAGAGGCGATGAAAAGGACTTTTTAATACGCAGTTTTTTTCTCCTACCCTTACCCAACCCGTGGAGCCCCTACGAATGGAGAAAAGGGAGGATATTCCACGAAATGAAAATTCAATCCTCGTCCGACTCACTCACGCCTCCACACACCGGTCGCCTGGGGGCAACCACATTGAGACGGGCGCGCAAGGATTTTCTTCCCTGACCACGCCACTCCCATAACGGGGCGGAAAAGCTGGCTCCGCTTCCTTCGCCCGCACGGCTTCGCTATACGTTGCTCAGATTGGCAATCCCTCTCTTCCCATCCCCACCCAACAGGCTGACTACTAACACATCTACCACCTCAACAGCCAAACCCGAAACCTCCACCCTCACATTCCGCCACATCCATCCCCTCCGTTCGTCCACGCCAACTTCCATCTCGAAACACAAGAGTGAGATGGATGCCACCCAATACTCCCTATCGCCTCACACCCTCCACTCTCCTCCACTGGCGCTCGTTAATGAACTAATCCTTCCCACACATCAAACACCCTCTGTCCACCTCTCCTTCAATCTGCGCCAGCCACCCCTACTTTCCCTCAACCCCATCCTGCTCCTCCCTCGCTTCGAGAGGGCCTTTTCCGCACAGATACAATTTCTAATCATGTGAGCAGTGCGTGTGTGAATCGGAGCAGTGGACTGGGGTAGCAAAGCGGGGAATCAGGTTGGGGTAGGTGTTCCGTGGAGGTAGAACGGGGTTGGTAGATGGGCAGCGGGTGGGGAGAAGGAGCAGGCTTAGGGAGTGACTGGCAGGGGGAGCCGAGGACGAAAGGAGCCCGCTAACTCCTGGGGCCGTTGAGGTAAGGGAGGGAAAGAAGGAGAGAAGAAGAGGTATACATGAAATTTCACTCTCTTTCCTATAGCCCACTCCAATTCTCCCCATATAAAGGTGTTCTTTTCTGTATTTTCTCCCCCGAATTCATCTCTGGAAGGAAAGGGTCGACGAATGGAGGTAATCCACGTTAGTTAAGCAGTGGATTACGCATGTGCAAAAATAGAAGAGCGATAAAATTCTTATTCACCACGCACTGTCTAGTTTTCATTAATAAATACGGCAAATAAACACACTTGATCAGGGTTTTCACGCATGTGTTTTATCTCCGTGTAAATATTCCCTTATAGCTGATGCTGAAGCATTGAGATCCGGGAAGCGTTTGTTTGCTTCCCATGCATTCTTTGTAACAGTTTAAAGGTATACCACGATTTATTCCAGGCACAACAGATTAAAATTAAAAAAGGGAAGTGTTACTGATTTTTACATAATCTAATCCACGTCGGACTGAATGTGCGACACGTGCTAAAATGTGAACGAAAAAATGATCTCAGTACTATAGCAAAAGCAAAATAATTGTCAAGGTTGCCCAACACTTAACCTGTTACTCCTGAAGCGAATACTAAATTTCAGCAAAATTCGGAACAATATTCCAAGCATCAGTTATGAGAAAATAAAATGCAAATATCTGGACTGGAGTACGGAACTTAAATATTTATCGTCATTTTTATGTATCCTACTCTATAAATTATGTACCAGATGCGACTCCATTAGAGAATTAACTAAAAAAGGAATGTATTTACTGATGAAGGACTAAAAATCTGTATGATCAAAGGTTCCTAGTTGATTATTGCATCGCCAGCGCATTTTTTAATCTAAATCAGTCACTCGCACATCAGTCCAAATTTTCAATTAAGTGCGAAATAGTTCGAAGTCATGCAGTTATAGGAAATATAAGTAGATCAGAAAAACTTGCCATTGTTCTCTTAATTTGATAACTAAAAAAACAAGGCCCAGGATTTTAGATATATAACTTTTGAAATTATAACTTTATCTACGAGGCCCATATTTGACCAATATAAAATAACGCTTTAATTTCCATTCGTCCGAAAATAGACAATGTATAGCATATGCGAGCATGAATAGGCAAGCAGCAGATTTGAGGCCTATTACTACGGGTGAATCATCACCACAGGTTTGTGATTTGGTCAATTACGTGAAATAAAGTATGCAACGTTCTCACGGTAAGAACATACTATTCTAGAAGCAAGGAGGATTTCCACCCACCGTAAAGAATTTGCACCGAGTTTTTCGAAGAAATATGATTCAGAACACACGCACTTTGTGGATCCTCATGAAAGGAAATAAGTCATTTTACCACTTGATAGCGAGTTTTCCCGCTAGCAGATCCTTAATCTGCGACATCAACACGGAAAAAACTGGAATAACACGTTTTCTTCACTCGAAATTAATTATAATTGAGTAAAAATTTTTCAGGAAGTCCCTTATCTTGATGTTTTCATTTTCACATTTTTGGAACGACTTAAGAGGGCATTCGAATAATTAATTCTACTTTCCCTATTCCAAAATCCTTAAATTAGCAGAACTCATTAATAATTCCTGTTTTCACAGCATTATTTCCTGGATCTCAACTATATAATCACTTATTAAATAATAATGCGGCTCCGGACCTCTACTCACTATTACTGAGATTCGTAAGCCATTCTAGCGTTCCCTCGTATACCTACGATACAGGGAATCATGCTGTTTGTCGAAATACAGTAATGACGCCTTATTAACAATCCCGCATCCAGCGTTCCATAACTTAAAATATTAAACGTATGCATCTCTTTTATCCAGTCCATTATCTCTAATTCACATCAGAAAAGTTCTGATTGAAATGAAGGATGAAATTCCTTTCCAAGTCACCTTTTTTTTTAAGCTGTGTCGAACTATTTTCCACTAAGTGTTGGTACCGTTGTTTGCATAATGGATGAGCTCTCAATAATAAGGCCTGTAAAGTATGCTGTGAAGCACCATCGAAAATTGGACGGAATCATAAAGAAATCCAGGGCTTGAGTTGAGTTTTTCAAGTTATCAGAGACTTTCGTAGCATTCTCGGCATGAAAAGAATATTTCATGTAATGACTGGGCTATTCAGTTTTGGTAACTGCCTTGCTTTATTACCAGCATAACCATGTTGAGTACTATGATTAATCATCACGAAGTCAAATGGGTTAAGATTGCTCTAAAAACAGGTTCAAATTGGTGCTACATGTCCACGAACTATCGATGCACTCCTGAAACCTACATATTTTATGAACAACACGAAAGCCTAGGGGAGGGGCTTTGCTATATAAACATCGTGAGCCAGTGCAACCAACAAATGTAACATAACCATGTGACAAATAATAGGAAAAAAAGCCATCCGTAAATCATGAAAATTTCTAAATAGGCAGAAAGTGTCACACAAAAGCAGTCTTGTCTTTTAAAAGACGATTGTGTAGTTGGTTTCGTCGTTTATGAATTAATTTATTACTTTCAAACAATGTGAGGCACATAAGTCAAATGATAGAATAAGCGATCCTGATAAAAGGAAAATTCGCAGCATTTAAACAGCTTATAAGTTCGTATCCCGCAAAAGATAAATTATTATGAGATGATTATGAAGAAAAATACTATACCACTAACATTTATGAAATTACCCATAAAAACAATCATCATCAGTAGTCATCATAACTGAGATAGGTTTACAGCAGCTCTTTTTTCTAATCTCCTCTCAGCAAACCGTATCATTTCTCCATGTACTTCTTGCCACGTGCCATTCTACATGGCATTCTTTGACGAACTTCATAATTATATTGACATATTCTCTTCCCGTTCTTCCTCGATCATTCTTCTAATTTATTTCCCCTTATAAAATTGCTTTCATCAGTTAATAATGTCACAAAATATATCTCTTCATCCTCACGGAGTTTCGCTAATCATCCTTTTTCTTTATCTTTTCGTAAGACATGTTCGTTGGCAATCTCTTCGTCCATTTAATCTTCATCATGCCACGGTAACACCATATCTCCACTGCTTCCATATAAGCA
Organism: Ceriagrion tenellum; assembly: GCA_963169105.1. Taxonomy (NCBI): domain Eukaryota; kingdom Metazoa; phylum Arthropoda; class Insecta; order Odonata; family Coenagrionidae; genus Ceriagrion; species Ceriagrion tenellum. The sequence continues at coordinate 72,694,171 of OY720634.1, forward strand.
CATCCATATCCTCTGGTTCGTCTTGAAAAAATCATAACGTAAAAATCAGGTCGATAACTTTGCAACTTTTACAGTGAAAATACTTGTTTTCAACCAATGTCATCCCAAAGGCGAAGATAAATAATCTTTTAGCAAAATATTAATGACTAATTCACAAATTATCTCACACGTCTATGAGCATGCCTCATTCCCTCGACGAGTGGAAGATGGCTGATGATGAATCCTTCGGTGACCAAGGTATATTTTCCGAGAAGCACGAAGCAGGTCAGTTGCACGAGCACGGCCAACTTCAATACTCTCCATCCAGAGCGAAAATCTCAACGGACCTCGTGAAAATCATCTCCAGTCCGTTTCCCCTCCCCTTCGGCGGCGACCACCGCGGCACCGCACGTGTCGCGCGCCTCGTTCCCCACTATTCAACGCTTCCCCGTTTTTTCATCATCGCCCTTGCCCCGCACGACATCGCGATGCATCGCACATATCGGAATGCATCTCATTTGTTAGATTAAGTCACCACAATGCTTATTCCAGCGCTGAAAATGGAGTTGAATGTAATATGCTTTCAATCAACCGGTGTAAAGAATATTATAATATCTAATGAAGGCATTAAGGAATGATGAAGTGTACAAAATAGTTTAAGAAGAGAAGACCATATTGAAAACCATAGAAAAATGAAGAACAAGACGGATTGAACATACCCTGAGACACAATGGATTTGTAAAGAACATAATTAAAGGAAAACTAGAGATCCCCATAGGAAGACCCAGGAATAAGTTCATGGACCAAATAAAGATGAGAGTACATAGGAAGAGATACCAGAAGGTAAGGGAGATGTCATTAGATAGGGAAGGGTGGAGGGCTGCAGTCAACCAATCTTAGGATTGAACAACCAATGAGTAAATGAAAGCATTGTATTTGAGTATCAGAACTGGAAACGGAAATAAGTATGATCCATACAAAAACCTAACTTCACATTCATTTTAGTGCGACGTTCTAATTTCAGCATCGCATTGCGATGTAAGTTTTTCATAGCGATACCTCGTACTGCAAAGCGTTGCATCGCATACATTGAACTATATCTCATTATACCCCATTTAATTGAAAAACATCGCGTGTTGTAGAGAAATGCGAGACGTGAAGAGAATGGTTTTTTGGGTCTTCTTCCGCATTTATCCATTTTTTATGGACAATATTTCACTAGCGGACCTAAGAAGCCAGCAGGAACGCTGGCGAAATATTTTCCATAAAAAATAGATATACGCGGAATAAGACCCAAAAAACCATTCTCTTCGTAAAAAAAATTCCACGGAAGCCTTCAGGGAAAAAATGCGAGACATATCATTATATTTCCTGCAGCATTATATAGTTATATATTAAAATACAAGTGTAGTTAAAATACAAGTTTATGTTAAAATCCGGAGGTACACATTAAAAGTAAAAACATAACGTAAATACATACATGTAAGAACATTAGATTATAGAGAAATTAATCATAAAATTTTACACAAAATAAATTTACTTTCGACTAGATTACCAATTCTGAAACATTGACAAAACAAAAGGAGCTTTCCCAATATTTCAACTAAGTTGGCATACTGCTTTGAGAACGTGAATTCACTAACGATAAGCTGTAGATAACGATGTCTTTACGATGTGTTCTTATGTATTCAGTGTATAACGGCCTAAATCTCAATTCTGTATAGCGGGTTCCATGGCATTGCATGTACTAATCTCATTGCATCCCATTACGTCGGGAATCTCATTAACTTTCAATAAACCGAGTACTGCATTGCACCGCATTTGGAATGGAATCGCATATTGAAAGGCATCACGCTCTTTAGTAACTTGATATGTCACTAATATCAACATCGGCAGGATATCGACATCGATCCATCGCACCAATGGCCGACGATTTGAGTAATGTTGTTTCAGCAGCAGCAACGCACGCCGGGGGAATAAACACTCACATACACTTCCCAAAGCCCCGAGTTATGAACAACGGTCACGTACGGGGCTCACGAGGAGAAAATCCCCTCCTCAGCGATCAATTACGGTGTTTCAAAACTCGTTCGCGCTCCAAAATTACCCCAAATCAAGAGAAGCGCCATCTTTTTACTTTTGAAAAAAACATTGCAATGTAGTTAGTTCGTATACGTGAGTTACGGCTTATTGTAGAGGGAAGCTAGAGGAGAGAATGCTGGGTGAAAAGGATAGGAATAGTAAACGATATGTAAGGAGGCTTTATAAAAAGGATTTTATAATTGAAAATCCATATTTTCCAGAAGTATAAGTTAGGGAAAACCTTTCGCGGCCCGGTACGAATAGGATAATGCTTGGGTCTAGCATTTATCCGATAGTCAGAGAACGGTGGTGATCTCTTCCCGTACTTCAACTCAGAGCGAACGATTCCGACGTGATAATTATACTGACGGTATCGTAAATACCTTAGTTGTTTGACTGACCCATTTTTCCTCGCCTAACTATCATTTCGCAGGATCATCAACCGTAATTGTTTTGGAGTGACATTCCATAACGTCAATCACTGATCAAAAAACATGTTCCGTACAAAAATTGATAGCGCTAAAAGCAAGCAATATAAATAACTTAAGATTGGAGGGGAAGAGCTAAAAGAAGAACATTAATATAACAATTTATGATCGTTTAACAAAATTGAATTATCACCTAAAAGGGTAGAGCAATAATTTATCAAAATCATTAATCGATATACCAATTTTACGTTTAGCATACGTGGACGTATATGTTGTGGACAGGACAAAATATTATATTTTAGAATAATTATAAGGGATCATGTAGTTTCTTCGAGTTACGGCATATGGCTTCAGAGGACTGGAAGTATCGTACACTATTTGTTTCTGTTTTCAATACTTACGATGTATAGGTGGTCATGAGACTCAGTGGAGCAAGAGAACCTAATCAGTCGAAACTACCCGAAAATATAATTCTTCCCCACCTTTACAAAACAGATATGAGATTGGCTGTGCATACCACAACGAATTGAAGTCCTCCAGAACCCTCTGTGCCAATTACATTGAAGGAAAAACAATTGAAAAAACGCACCAAAGAGAAAAATTAATTTGCCTGAACTTGTTCTTTTGAACACGATCCCACGAACACGTGATGAATGTTGTCCACATTCAGCTACTCACTGCCTACCCTTCAACTGAGAATTTAACAAAAGCCATCAAAATATTAGATGCTCTCTGGAAATACCTATATGTAATGTGACAAAGTGCTCGCATTCCAGGAAAAATGAGGAAATTTGCGGTAAAAATGGATTGCAAATGCTATCCGCTTCACACCAGCTTAAGACCGAAAATTTACCAGTTTCATCGTAGTACCCTCAGGATAGATCTCTTCAACCTTTTAGTTAAATTACAGAACTGCATTACATTTACCCCAAAATGGCAATACGTTATTTTCTTAAAGTACGGCCTTCATATTATATCAGTAGCAGAACTAATCCCACTATGCAAACTGACTATACCCATTTTTTATTCATACGCCCGGATACATTGTGAAACCAGGAACACCCAAGAGAGAAAAATGTTAAGTATTTTTCATACGCCACACTCGAAGCTTTGGAGTTTGATTTTTATTTGTTTGCATTGGAGTAGTTTTTTTGGGGCGAAAAATGCCAATAGAAGCAAATACGGCAAATATTAACATCGTGAGGAAAAAGAGACACTTCCCCGCAAGCCACTTGTTGAATTATTGATTAATAGGATTATTGAAGCCACTCACGATTCATAGAGCGCCACTTTTAGAGTTAAAAAATAATTATAACCTTCATTGTGCCCTGAGAATCTACTCTTCATCATTAACTGTTCATGCCATGGTATTTGTCGTGAAATTTAAACAGCAAAGCGTGAGTTGATCCATTTGGTGCACTGATGTACAATGTTGACCTAACTAAAAAGTGTACATCGAATAAAAATATTATTAACATCAGAGCCTTTGAAATTGATTCATCCATACACGAGATCTGAGTACGGAAAACTAATACCCTTCCATTCAACCTCTAAAAACTGAGTGAGGTTGACGATAATCCCGGAGTACTCAGCTCCGCCTTTTGCTGCCCTTATTACAAAACTGAGAGACTTTTAGTCTACATTCATGCAGGTAAGAGCATTCCGCGGCGTGTTGCAAGGAATGTAACTTTTCCTCGAGAAGTTTCCACACGGATTCCACCGCTTTCGAGAAAATGCACCAAAAATCTCCCCGACTCTTCAACTGAGTGTAGGCAGAGATTTATTCCACACTTTTACCTTGAAAACTTGGAAAAATTTACCTGCACACTCACGAAAAACTTCTATGGAAGAAACTCCGCTACGCCACTTCGTAAACCGAAAGGAGAACGGGTCAAGGGAATATTCCACGAAGTTTACTTCTCTTCAACTTCAGATCGTCTATTTAAAAATAGAAAAAAGATAAGTCTTTTTATCCTCAATGCATTCCATTGTAAGTAAATCAGGTTATTGACAAGACAGCAGAAGGTAACCCCTGTTTGTTGTACTGGAAGAGAGACTGTGCTATTCTTAAAGATATACAAGACGATATATGAAACTTGCATTGCCTGCCGAAACTTTTTCAGCGGACATGCGTGAAAACAGTAGCATGGCACAGATAATATGAGGCAACAGAAATCTTGGAGAAAGACCTAATGGAGAAATAGTTTCGCCGACGAACTTGTATCACCAAGAGTTGGGAAATATATATGATTAATTCATATACGATAAAAATTTCGCACACATTTACATTATGACCTCCAGAAAATAATACTGCAAGGTATAAATAATTTAAAGAAAAAACCGAGGGAAATCATCGACGGAATACATCAGGAACAATATTTGAGCCATTAGAAAAAAGAGAAAAGGAATGAAAATACTAGCTGAGCTACAGCTCACTGACTTTTCTTTGAACTAATAACTGCGGACGATACGCGGAAACAAATAATGGCCATTATTAAGGTTAAGGTGAATAGCTAGTAAAGTGAGCGTGGCTAAGTCACAAAATGTATAAAAGAGAAACCACTCTGTAATAGTTCATACATTCATCATCAACCTGATCGATGGGTTTTACCGAATACAATATGCTATAAATGCGGAGAGGAAAGTTGGTCCATAATTATTTAAGACTCAAAATAGGTTAACTATATTCTTTTATATGGTCGACAATTTTCGAAAATTAATGCCTATAGGCGTTAATTTTTTCATAACCTCAGTGAAGACTGACTTCTAAAAAGGGGGCAACTTGAAGTCGTTAAAGATATCTTCTCGGTCAGCCGCTTTTCAGGAAGTCAAAAATAAGGACTATATCGGCAGTTAACGTCAAATTATCAGCAAATCAATTTATATGACATTGGCTCGTCTTTGCATCTTTCGGAGTTTCATCTACAGCTTTTTTTCACTGACAACAGTATGGCCAGTAGCACAGCACAACTGGCAAAACACCTATCAGTAAAAACGTGAATCACTGAAGAGAAAATGTGCAACATAAGCGCAAAACTTTTTCAAGAAATATTTTGTACGCCTTCAGCATCCAACATTTTAGGTATATGATCGCGGAAGTTATGAAATAAAACCCAATTATAACTCAGAGATAAAAGAAATCGCTATCCTGATTTGGATTTGTGAAAAAAAATTAAGTGAACACTGGTATTGAATTTCAAAACATATATTTTAACACCCAATCTTCCGCACCAACTTCAGGTTAAAAAAATATGAGAAGGCAATTTAGCCGCAATTTTTTCAAAGTTACTAAGTCTACAATGACGAAGTTACCGCAATTCTCTCAGAGCTATTAAATACATAAGTTTAACCATGTAAATACTGGAGATTTCGTTCGGAGAGACACATGAAATGAGGAATCAAAAAGTCGTCGTTAATAGATACAGCGTCCGTCGGCACAAGAATTTTGAAAAATCGGAAAATCCCGGAAAAGGGACCCGTTTCAGCAATTAACGTCATAGTACCAGAATATGCGATTAAAATATCGTAAGGCCCTCAGTCATCCCAAATCTCAGTCATGAGAGCAAAATAATGGCAATAAAATATAATGGTAAAATTGAGCAAAACATATGAATCTGACGATGACAGCTGACCATCGACGCACATGTTACGCGTATTTGAGTACCATTTTTTTCGAATTAAACAGGGTAATCAGCGTGCAGCACGTCTTCGCACAAAAACGATAATAAAATACGATCGCAATCGTAAATCTAAAATTATTGGAAGGAATAAACGGAATAAATGATCGCATTTTTGACAACGAGCAAGGAAAAAAACGGTTCACACAACACGTTTTCATGGATAAAATGAGCCAATCGAAAATATAAATTGGACAAAATCATGGGTAGTGGGGGGTGGAGGGTATGTTTGACGGAAGGGAAAAACTGGGCGAAACAACTAAAAATTGGTCCCCGTCGTATGGTTTAAAACGAGCAGCTGGATCGACATCCATTTCAACGCCGTTTCGGCCTTTTAAATATACTCGTATATGTATACATATATCCTCCCAGAGTTCTTTGAACCATGGAAACGAGACCATTAGACGCGGACGCTAGAAGAAGACGGTGGTAGAACCAACAAAAAATTGAGAGCCAATAAGTGCGTCTGACGTTATCTCCAGCCTTCACGGTTTGGTCGAATGGGAAACGATAAACGACCTCAAAAAGGAGCAATGGAAGGGGGCCGAAAACGAGATAAAGAGGGAGAGATGTAAGTTGGAGAAGAAACCCCTAAAGAAACTTAAAAGGGAAACAGGCTTGCTGGTGAAAATTTTGGCGCTGCAGGAGTCGAACTTTTGTGATTGAAATATTCTATTTTTCAGAGGAGGTAAGAATTATGTCATTGGATGATATTACCAAATATATCCAGACCGCCTTAAGATTCTATCATGCGCGTGGTAAAAGGGGGTCTTCTGTAGGGTTCCTTCCATTACATTATCTTTCCATCCGATATGTAATCTCTCGCTCACATATTTATTTACATAAGAAGAAACATAAGGCATTGCTTTACGAAAATTTATTATTCTCATGAAATACAATAAAATTTTTACTATTTTCACACTTTTTTATTCTTCACCGACCAGGTTTCAACACTGAGTGTCATTACCTTGGTAAATATATTCGTGATCATTCATTCATTATCAATATAATGACACTGTGTTGAAACCTGGTGGGTGTATAATAAGAAAGTGTGAAAATAGGAAAAGTTTTATTGTTCACCATGAAAATATTTATTTTTACTATCCCGATTAGAGCACAATTGGCCAATTGAAATCGGGTGAACAAGAACTACAACATGCACGCACACACAATGCCCGGTGTGCTTCAAATTCCACCGATGAGGGTCTCGAACCCACGGCCTTAGGTTTAACAGGCAGGAACTTTAACCCATCGCCATCGGATACCAGTCTCGTTCCGTCCAAAACTCCTATTCTTCTTCCTTTTCACTCGCTTACCTAACATTCCTTCTTCAATTATCCTCGTCAACACATCTTTACCACTATACACGCACATTCTAAACTCAAGCCTGTACTTTTTATCCATCGTTTACATATCCCTTCCTTTTATAACGGAATTAATCATTCCCTTATCCTGATTATCCTTTCCAAATACCTATTTGGCTCCTCCTAATCACCTCCAGCGGCCTCAGCTCCTTCGCCACCATGACAAGCACTCATTGTTTCGTCTCCCTCTCCACATTTGTATCTCTTCCAATCACTTCCACATTCGTATATAGAACGCTTCCCGTTCTCAACCTCTCTCCTCAGCGTTCCCAGCACTGCACCTTACTCGTATCAGCCTCTGCTTACAAATCAAATCCTACTTCAGCCTTTTATTAACATCCTTCCACATGGCTTAGCCAAAAATTCTCTATAGCTATTGAATGCCTATTTTGCAAACGCAATTTTCCTTTCAAGAAACATAGAACTTAACAAATTTCCAACGGATGGAGTGAATAATATAGAAAGCCAATTAATGAGCATTTGTAATTCAGTCAAAAAAGAACTTTTCCATTATTTCAAACCTTTAACTTTGATATATACAGAATATCCTTCAGGCAAAACCAAAACAAGCATTAAACATAATATCTGACTGATGGCTTTCAGGGTTCGATAAGTCAAAATAATACGTTTTCTAGAATATCGAGTTGATTTTAATAAATTTAAACAACAATTGATTAGAAATTGTCAGTCATACAGAGGTATAATTACTCGTTATGTTTGGCCTATTGAAAATAACGCGGACGCCCATTGTAAGCAATCAAAATAAGAAAAAATAAACAAAGACCAATTGTGTGGATAGAAGAGTAGTAGACAAAGAGTCTTACTTGAATTAATGAACGCCAACTGATAGGATTATATCACACCGTCTAAGCTAACCCACAGTAAAAACAAACTAATATTAAACCCATTACAAACACCAAAACGATTCCCGGAGCGGAATTCGAACCCGAAGCCTATGCGTAATCATACCGGCACGTCAACAACCTGACAAACGCGGCGAGGGGTGAGGTGGAGGGGGACGGATCCACCCACCATACCTACGCTTCTGTCGGAAGATAAAACAGCGAAGAGCAAATTAGGGTGAATAGTCAGGGAAAGGATCGAGGAGGGAGGGATAACTGGGGAGGAGAGTGTGTGGGGAGGGGATGCAGGAGACGGCTGAGAAAGGGGTGGTGGAGCGGGCGCACTCAGGATTGAACGCGGAGGGGAAAAAGGACGAGAGAGAGAGAGAGAGAGAGGGCCGACGATACCAAATTGGCAATTCTCTTAAGCCGCGGAATATCGTTGAAGGAGCTCGTTTCAAAAAGAGACTGCGGCAAAAGTATCGGATATAAATCAGGAGCACGATAAAGGGTTCCGAGAAGGGATGGAGAGGGAAATAATAGACGAGAGAGAGAGGGAGGGGGGAGAGAACTATGGGTGAGGAGGAGGAGTGGGGGTAAGAGAAGAGGAGGACAAGGGGGAGGAGACGGGGGTGAGGAGAGAAGATGGATTGGAAGTGGAAGCGACGGAGTGTGAGGATGGAAAGATGGGAAGCTTTAGACGTGAGAGAAGGGTTGAGGGATGGGGGTGGGGGAAGAAAGAAAAAGGAATAACGAATAAGGGCTTAAAGGCGGAATGAGGCGAGGGAGGAAGAGGTGGGGGGAGGGGAGGAGGGAGGAAAGAAAGTAGGGAGGGTGATTGATAGAACCTATCCCGCACTTAACCACGCGTGTCCTTCACAATGATATAAGGAGGCGAACACAAACGCGAAGCAGGGTAATAAAGCAAAGGGGAAAGGGGGGAAGAAAAACACGAAAAAGATGGAAGGAGTTACGGAAGAGGAGGAAGAAAAAGAAGAGGAGAGGTGAGAAAAGCAGTGACAGAGGAGCAATCGAAATCGCATGAGTAATCATACGTGAAATTGTATTATAAAAACCATGTCGAAGAGGATGAATTGAGGGGGAGACTGAGAATGCAGACTCAAGCAAAAATGACAATAATGACGTTTACGGGAAATGAGGTTATAGGAAAAGGAATGGTTAGCAAGGATTCTCATGGCAGAATTTTGGAAAATTCAGGGCTTTGCCCAAATGGAAGGAGGATATATAAGGATTTTAGGCCTATTTTACTGGGATTTAAAATGAGTAAAAACATTATCATCATCAAAAGCTGCATTAGCGCTGCTGAAGTTTATGCATACATAAACTGATCAGGGAAAACTCGGAAGGTATAAGTAGGCATATTTTACATCTATTCAAGGAAAATCGTAAGAAAAAACAAAAATAACTGCTACAGCACTTACTTAACTACCACACATGGAGTATGCACGCTTCCACGAATATACTAGCAAAAACTATCGAAGGAATTTCATGGTCCTAGTAAGCTATCATTTCGAATTTGATGCTTTCCTTAAGTAATTTTTCATAAGGTAGTTGTGAGTATTCACTCAGTATTTTTCCTTCCGTACCTAATGAAGTTCGGAGACATCGCTTTATTTTACTCCTCATCATCAATTTTGCAAATCGTGAGATCATCCACCACTAAAAAACAGCATTAAAAGGCATGGCAGTGGGAGAAATAAAGCCAGGTTCTAGGGATATTTTGGCACAATCACATTCATGACTGTAATCATCTCATTCACATTGATATGCCAAGGAATAATTCGTGTGTCGATTCCAGTAAGTCAGATGCCCCGACGTAATCCGTCACTATAAGTTCGGCAGAGTGCTTACATCGATTAATGCACATATTTTCAGATACAGGTGTCATGTTATCTCTTTCAAAGAGTAATACCAATTTAACTCATCCGAGTACTACCGCGGGAACTTTTGACAAAATCAATGTGGCCGCCATGAGAGATGCATTACGGAGTTATGCGACCTTGTTCTGCCAATAAACCTAATACATTATCATCAACTGATGAAGTACCATGTCACACCTAGGTTGGATACAAATCTCTTTTACCAGTGAAAAATTGTAATTTTTTCTTCCTAACATTTAAACTTGACCGCATCGCGCCTAATACTTATCTTTTTGCAATATGGAATTTAGCACAAGAAAGTACTTTTGGGTGAATTTGTAAATACGCAGCCATAGCTAGATTCAGTATCCTAATAATTAACAAAAACTGAACATAAAACTCACGAAATTTTATTAGCATATCAATTCCTTCCCCATTTGAGGCTGTACTGATTAATAAAAGATAATCTCGATAACTCGTTTAGATTATCTGCCGCATTTGGCATTTTTAAGGCTGCTTTCAATATTTTGTGACGTATGGCTTTTGGTTAAGCGGCGGTGAAAGCGGGCAAAGGATATATCCAGCAGTGCGTTTAGCGTTACATGCTGCCCCCAATGGCTATCAGTCATCCACAAAACTCACGCTGCTAAAAGTGAACAAAAATATACGAAGACCTCAGGACTTAATATTATTTTATTTCCTAAACGTTCGTCACATGCATCAGTGTCAAATTAATCAAATCATATTTCTAAAATCAGGCTAATTTGAACAAATTAATTAGTCGGCTCAAGCGATCAGGGTAGCGGTGAGATTAATATTCGAATTACGCTAATGGTTTAGCAATGCCATCGGTAGGTATTAAATGTGTAATCAATCAAACTTGTTTTGGACAGAAACATCAACACCTCAGCGCGAATAAAAGAGATATGTGACTACATTACTCTCTCCAACTCGACATTTTTTTATAGCCTGGGAGATCTGAAGAAGATAGGTACCTATGACCCCTTCTCCTCTTAAATTACAAGAGTTCATTTTTTATGGCAAATGACACTTCCAAGCAAAAATTCCTAGAATTCCCCAATATGCCCACCTTAAAGAGCCCTCTTGGAAAATATAGCTACGTTACTGAAGAAGCGTAAATGTCCGGGATTATCCCATGCTGGTAATATTATTGACAAGGAAGCATTTCACTACACTGACTCGCATTAAATTATGGCACCATCAAAAATTTGCAATAAATCCACACACCCCAATACAACTGTGAATAAAAATCTCCGAGTCGCTCCAGAGGCGAGCGGCAGGGAGAGTCACTACAGCAGCCATGAAAGAATACAGGATAGAGGAATGAACGGAGAAGAGGACAGAGGTAAGCCATCCGTTAATATTGTGATTTATGCTAGTGCCACGCTGATTTTGTTATAATCACAAATGGTTGGTGGGAAGAAGTATTTTAGAGCAGGTTTGGCAGAGAATCTCTTTCGGTAATAGAAACATAGCACGGGTTCTAAAAAAAACCTCCCACGTCGTACATATAACGCTTTATCGACCCAGTTCATTCGCATTTGAATACGACTGAGCGCACCAGGAGTTTTCTGTATCAGAATTCTGAAGGGGATGGGGGTCCCCGAAAAAAAATCGTTGAGATACAACGCGTTCAAAAATTCATGCGCACACAACCTGGATACAAAAATGCCGGAACGAAAACACGCGCGCTCAACGGGAAGAGAGAGCAAACATTGGAAAAATGAAAGCGTGAATGCATAAAGTTTAAGGAATTAAAGTTGACAAGGAATTTTGAGAGGGAGGGCGAAATGAGGAAGATTCGGAAGAAACTGTCTGCACGACGACACGTCGAGCGGATAGACAAAGGTGAAAGGACACAGAATAAGGGTGAGGATTAAATGGGAAAGGTGAAATGGAAATTAATGACGAAACGACAGCCCAAGGTACAAAGAGTGAGAAGTTGTGCGTGTTTAAGCATAGCAGGAAAGAGAACATAGAGGAAATTCGGGGAATTATTAATATGGTGAGTGGTGATGCGATTTTTTTGGTAGCATAGATCTTGACTGTCTGTCTGTTCTATCTTTTCCTTACCTATGGTTGGTTGGCAGGGTACTTTTGCTGGGTTACTGACAATTGACGCAACATTTGCCATTTATTTGAGTAAAGAATGAAGGGTTGGTGAGGAAGCGTTAAAGACAAAGTTAGAAACGACTATATACGAGGAACATTCAAGATGGGTAACATAACTGAAAACTTTGATAAAATCGTCTGTGTTGGTTCTGGAATGTCATGAGGCGTAACGAGAAACATATGGCATGGAAGGTTATAAGCGGTCCAGGCCGCACTCCGACGACCTGTACCGGGACCATTTGAATTGCCAGATCATAATGGCTACGTTGAGACTTTGAAGTAGGTTGGTCGTTAGGTAGTGTAGCTGATTAATTCATATGCCTCCTAATGCATGTTTTTAAATCTGCCGAGTAGTGCTAACACCATGTTTGGCATGTTCCCTGCATCACTATTGTGTCACGTTTACGTAGTTACATTAAAGATTATTTTTGTAGTTTCTGTAGCATTTGTAGCATACTCATTATGCGGTGAATGTTGGTGAAATTAATTTTTTTCACAGTAGTTCATTTTGGTGATAAGTCACCCCCTGCCTTGTAGGAAAATGCGTAAATGTCGATGTAGCATAACTAAAGATATGAAGACTGTGGACATGCTACCTTAAATGACACAGCAACGCATAGAGTGGCGAAGAAGAACCTGAAGGGCCGACCCCAAGAGACATGGGAAATAGGCACGGAAGAAGAAGAAAAAAGATTGGAGGGTTGGTAAAATAAAATTAATTTGAAACTGGTGGAAGATCACTGCGACGATCTTAACAATAGGTCTGGGCAATTTTCCGCATGGCGATAGCCTACTGGTACACAAGATTTTACATAACTCCCGTTTATAATAATTTTATTTGAAGATTAAATAGATCCCCTTGTGACAAAAATTTTTATTTTTAAGAAATATTAACACCTTACAGGTGATTACCGAAATATCATGCATTTTTTTAACGGTTATAAACCGTTACGTTTACATATTCCTAATGGTATTAAAAAGTTGAACCTTTACGCTTCAATTAGACAACCTGGGGTGTGACGACAGCCAGTTTGGATAGAACTTCCGTAAACGACAGCAGACATTTTCACTATTAGAAGAGACTATCTGATCTGGACTGAACCCATCCAGGCCATTGAGAACAGGTGAGTTGATGGATAAGGGATGGTTCCTATGGTGAATGGATTAACCGTAGACGAATGACACCTAGGAGGTCCATGTTTTACTTTACAACCAATGAACCAATGCATGTTGAATGCACTCCACATAGCAATAAAGTAAGGATTCTATTGAACTGTCTCCGCCATATCCGGGTACAAGGCTAAAGCCAAAGTGATGGTAGTTAGTACACCAAGTCACTGAAAAAACCTGATACTAATGTAATACTCGTCTCCTGTGACCGTGACGACGCCCCGTTTTAATCAGAGCCATTTTTGTGTCAAATTTCCTTATACATTGGTCGGTTATACTGGGAGGCGTTCGTCAACTGAGGTCATTTGCGCTATTCACAATTGGTGGGTAGGTTGGTTCGGGTGGGATTAGGGAAGGAACGGGGTACTGGTAGGGTTAAACACCACGTCAGCATTAGACTTCTCTTTACAAAACGGGGAAAGGGAATAAAAGTTTAAAGTTTAATCCGACAGCTTTGTACTAGAAGCGGTCCATAAGGCATCCAAGTAGGATTCGGGATTGAAATTAAAATTCTCTTCTACTTCCAATATTGAAGCCCACGTCCTAAAGATGATAGCCTTAATAATCTTAATCTATATACTTATAATGACACTCTCAATCGCCACGCCAACCCAATTCCAAGGAAAAAATTAAAATACTATACAGCCCTCGGTTTGAATTGCAGATCCATCTCTGAACCAAATATTCTTTTGAAAGGGAGAGAAGGATGAATCCCACAGAGAAGTGCTTGACTGAGAATGCACTCCACAAAACGCACAGATTAGAATCGAAATTTCTCTGAAAAACCCCTAACACTGTCGGGATTTGAACGTGGTTCGTTGGAAAGGAAAGCCAGCACAATAGCTGGCAAACCAACCAATTCCGTCTTGCCGTGAAGTAGAGTGCGGCAAGGTAAAAGCAAGATAACGAGCTGCGAAATATCTGGATCATGTAGATAGACCAAGAGGTGAGTATACTGGGTCCCTCACGGCCGACTACCACGAAAATGGAATTTTACGTTTTAAAAAGCGGAACTCCCGAGCAAAATAATGCCATGAGTACACACAAATTATCGCGATCGCGATGAATGCCGACAATGGACTATACAATAACCAATCGTTAACAGCACCAAGGAGCATTGCATTGTTTATTTATGGTACTCCTGACGTTAGGAATTTTATAAATAGATGCCGTTATATTGCGGATGGGAACTTGAGCGCCGAAGAAGGATATCGCGAAAAGTAAAATATGCTTCAAAAAATTTCCCAATGTCCCATAGATGGAAGATTACTAAAAATGCAAACTGTACTGATGTATCTAAAGGCTGATAGTCCACATCTCTATATATTATCCAAAACTATTACAAATAAACGCGTGATTGTAAATCAATATGGCGTTGAAATATTTCTAAAAATCGTTGCACTGGCCACGTTAGCAAACCCAAGGCAAATTCATCTATAAAATAATGAGGGTTGGTATCAGGGTTAGAGTACTGGATAACCATATGGATCACCAGTGTTCAAATGATAGCCGGCAGAGGAGGATATTTTTCAGAAGAAACCCGATCCGCACTTGATTGTCATGTGGAGGGCACTTCAAGTGCAGTAATGCCGATGCCGGGTTTCTCTCCACCCTTACCTGCCCCCCTGTGGCGCAAATGACCGTAGATGTCGGTCGTCTCCCAAAATATCCAATGCATAAAAGAATGAAAATATAAACTTTACCAGACTAAGGGATTTTATTTCACGTTTGGAATGAATTATTTGGTACCGGAGAAATAGAAAGGCATATTTTCTAACATCCAAATAGTTGGCCACACATATTTTTTATCCACCGAAAATTCAACACAATACGCCATTAATCAACTGTAGATGTAATTACAATATCATTACGCACGTAAACTAAGTGGGGTAAAATTCGCTTCATAAAAGAGATGGTGCCGTCACATAGGAATCATCATTATCAACAGTTGGAAATCCTAAAATTGGCTCATCACTCGGTGATAAAGTGGAAATCTTTACGCCCCAGAATATTACCCGGTCTGGTGCCCCAATTAGAACCGCTCAGCTCCTCCACGAGCACATCGTCTGAAGTGCAGCGAGATCTCTCTCACTCTTCAACAGCGACGAGGAATGCTAAAAAAAAAAGAGATCGAAGCAATGGAAGGGGATGAAGTTCGGTAACTCTCCAGATTCCGACGGCAGAAGAAGGAACGCGATGGACAAGTCGGTGGAAGGTGGCGAGTCGGAGATGAAAGGAGGAAAACGTCTGTGAGAACATAAGGGAGCTGGAGGTTGGAAGGAGATGGACCCCTAAGATGGAGGAGATGATTTGGATCCTTTCTCTCTCTATACACTTCCCTCCTTCTCTTTCGGCTTCCCATAAACCGCCGCAATTTTATACTTTTCCTCCCACCGAACCTTCCCCCCGACGAGATCCCATGTATCGCTCGAAATCGTTGAGGCGGGTTAGAGAGGAGAAAAGAAAAAGCAAGGACCCAGGAAAGACGGTTTGGTTGACGGAGAAAAAAACGTGAAGAGAGAGAGACAGAGAGGAATACCAGACGCCGCCTACATTTTCCCCCGGCTTCCCCCCCCCTCCTTCAGTGGGGGACGTGCCCTGGGAACCAAAGTGCCCCCCACAACACACCAGAAGAAAGACCATCCGAAGCATGGATCCACGGGGCGGAAAAGACGTGAAAGCGGGGAGGGAGAAAGAGGAAAGCGGTGAAAGAATCACGGCACGTGCAGACAATAGGACGACCGGGGGGGCAGGGGATATGGGCAAGTCGAAGGAGGATGGAAGACGTGGGAGAGACGTTATACGCCGGAATGGGATTGGAACCAGGGCGAGAGAGAGAAAGACGAAGAGCGAACTGCTGTGGGTAAACAGAGAGAGTAGCACATCTGATGGACGGGCAGCGCACCGAGCCGCATGAGACTCGAAGGCTAAAATTCAGGCCAGGAGTCGGAGAAACTGGAAAATTAAACCTGTCACCCATGACGCTTCAAATTAATCCGAGAGCCATAAAATTGATTTTGAGGAGTAAGAAAAGTTCAAAGTTACAGAGACCCATCGAGTGGTAAGAATCGGCCAAATACTTGGGAGCAATCTTACATGACAATCTAAAACTCAAGGACCACCTTATACATATAATTGGACAAAGGATGGGAGCAAGAGCTGGTCTCACATCAATTTTGACGAGCCA
The DNA here is from genome assembly GCA_963169105.1 of Ceriagrion tenellum. Lineage (NCBI taxonomy): Eukaryota > Metazoa > Arthropoda > Insecta > Odonata > Coenagrionidae > Ceriagrion > Ceriagrion tenellum. Next base: position 72,710,913 of record OY720634.1, read on the forward strand.
CGCAACACCACATAGAGTCAAAAAGCTAATATACAATGCCTATATTAGACCAAAACGTATTTATGCCGTACCGACCTGGGCTGGACTTCTTGGTAAAGGATAGAGAGAAAAATTTGAAATAGCAGAGAGAAAGATACTCAGATCAATATTTAAAATCCCTCGACATACAAGTAACAAAAATCTGTACTCAATAACTGGACTAATTGACATGAATACTGAAATAATAAAGCAAGCAAAAGACTATTTTAGGAAACTTGAGAACAGTAGCCTACGAAAAGAGAACATCCTGAGGAAAAACAAAATACGAGATAATGACATATTTAAGAGACCCGAGGGGATGCTCAGCTAATAGAAGGCACGGGAAGCCCAAAATATGTGAATAACAAAAATTTGGCCACCGAGCAAAAGATTTAATTATAAAGCAATCTCTGAAATAGAAGCTGCCTCGCGGCAGCGAGGACCGCTTAGAGAAAAGTTCAAAGTTAAACGTACTGAATTTGCTATATTTTTAGTACATGAATATAGATCAGGGTAATAATGGTAACATAATTTGAAATTGGCTACTTATTTCCATATTCAAAAACACTTTTCCTTGCCTCAAAGTCACAAATATATAACCTTGGTAAACAGAAAGAGTAGCACAGCTGAATGAAGATAATTCAAGGTAATAATGGTAATACACTCTACAGATGAAGGCTTCACTTCGTGGAAGTAGATAGTATCCCTACTTAAAAAATACAATTTTCTACTTTTCCCCAGAATTTCATTTTGGATGATACGACGCGTTCCACCGAATTGCGGCATCATCAGGTACCCGTACTCGTACCTAATGGTGCCGCAAGTCGGTGAAACGCGTCGTATCATCCAAAGTGTAATTATGTGGAGAAGTACAAAATTGTATTCTTTTTAGTATGGATATTATAATGGGGACGTTATGTAAAAATTTGCTACATATTTCCATATCAAAATAACTTTTATCCTAACCTCACATCTACTAATATATAGCCACAGAGCCGCATGCTTACCGCGAAATACAGTTTTCAGTCCTTTGCGCTAGGTATATGAAACTTTACATGTTCAGGTTACACAAGTTTCAGGGTGAGAGTTACAATATTATTTTTTGATCTTTAATTTAATCTTGGACATGATAACATGACGAACGGGACATATACACTATCGAACTGATACACATAAGAAATTCCCTCTTCCCGCACACAATTAAAGCAACAAAAACCAACCATGGCTCTAAGACACTTCTTAACCTTCCTTCTTTTCATATAGCTATTCCTTTTCCTTAGTCCCCCCTTTATTCATGGCTACAGTCTTAACATACTCTCGTGACAAAAGTGAAACTAACAACACATAAACTATTCATCATTTTAATGGTCGTTACCTAGGATGCTTTGCAAAGCAAAATGGTGTCCTCGCGGCTGCTTGCACGGCATTATTTCCGTCGATGTAGAATTGCGGTACTATGATACCTGGGAATTGAAAGGAAGATGGTCGAAGAAAAAGATCAAGGTGAATTGAAATCTGTGCGAGTAGGTATAAGGCAAACATGGAGAGGGAGAGAGAGAGAGAGACGCACTAGAGGAGAGGGTAAACCCCACTGGAAGGCTTCTGAGGCAAAAATGAGCAAAAATGAGTCGCCTGGGATATCAATGATGAATCTTTTTCTCGTTGGCGGAGCAAAAGCGGGGATTTGAATGCGCGCGACCCGGCCTGGGTCGTGCCTCGAATTAGGGTCGGGGAGTTCGCCTTCTCCCCCTCCGCCCCCCCACCCCCCGCCCCCCACCACATCCACCGCTGCAGGGGGATCGAGAAAATGATGCTAAGGGGTTTGTAGATAGATATTCCTTCTCCTCCTTCGGATGCGCCCCTTTTCCGATGCAGCCCCAGAAGGTATAGGAATCTCGGACGGGGATTTCAAGGCACGCGAGGAGACGTAGATATTTGGGACGGAGCTTTGCATGGATTTCTTTGATTGCAATAACGCATAAGTATGGGAGCGGGGTTCTAAGGATCCTACTTACCCCTCGCTTAAATTGGGGATCACGCTCGCGACATCAGCGGCGATGGTGCACTTCCCGACGAGGCAAGGGCTTACGGGACGGAAGCTGAATCCGAGATGGGTATTTTTTTAACGTCGGGCTTCAATGAATAAAAAAATAAAGAAATGATAATCTCGCTCGGAATATCGGCCAAGTTGGATTAGAGGCATTATTGTTGGATCATGAGTTTAAGAGATAAATGAGCGCTTGCAGCGGAAAAGAGGACACAATTATTAACGATACCCATTTATGGAACAAACGTAAATAGGGCAGTTAAGCTTATGGGAAGATTAGACTGACTGATTTCAAATGGCTCTTATGGCTCAGCTGTTTTCTAAACATTAAAATATGGACCTACTACTTACTAATGAGAAACTGAACCAATATTAGGCTCAACCGTGGCTATCAGCTCTTATATGCAAATCAAAATCTCAAAGACTATATTTAGACTTGTCCACACTGTTGAATTCGTCTAAGTTGAAAAAAGGATTATTCCCGTCTTGAGTTGACTTTAAGAAGGGAAATGAACGCATTTTGAAAAAAAAAACAAAAATAATTAAAATACATACGAGTAGTCCTGTCACTAGAGGGGTTTAACTTTACATTAAATCAGGTAGTTCTGATCTTTAAATATATTTTTTGGAACGGTTAGTGAGTAAAAAACCAAAGTTCTCGTCATTCCCACCCCTATGCGTTTTCCACCATCTTGAAGAAACAAGCGAAAAACGGCACATTTTCCAGTTTCTTTCATATAACTCCTAAAGGGTGTACCGTAGCCAAATTTGCTTCGTGTTTATTCTTGTAGAAGACAAACTTTTCTACAAGAATTACTGTTTAACTTTGTTTCCACGACCAATAGCAAAGGAGGTACAGAGTAGCAAAGAAGGGGTAAAATCGCAATTACAGCAAAATTTTCACTTTTCTGTCCCATTGGATCACTTAAATTTTATGCAAAACTGGTTTTTGTAAATATGCACTCAAGTAAGTTATGGAGTGAGTAAGTTAGATAGTTATTCTCCGGGATACGTTTGTTCTCCCTAAAAAGGCAAGTATTTGTACTTAGTGCACTTGTGTATTTAGTTTAGGTGGAAAAAGTACATCATTATCATTAAATAATGTAAACATGAGAATTGGAGGAGAGAAGCTAGAAGTAATAGAGGAATTTGCATACTTGGGAAGCCGAATAACAAGAGATGGTACAAGCCAGAAAGAAATTGTAAGGAGAATACATCAGGCCAAAATTGCATTCTATCTTAGAAAAAACCTACTCACCAGCAAGAACATTAGTTTGGAAATAAGGAAACGGATGATGAAAGCATTTGTTTGGAGTGTGGCCCTATACTGGAGCGAAACATGGGTAATAAGAAAACAAGAGAGAAGGCGGCTAGAAGCCCTGGAGATGTGGCTCTACAGAAGGATGTTGAAGCTCAACTGGAAAGATAGAGTCATGAATGAAGAGGTACTGAAAAGAGTTCAAGAAACCAGATCCCTGTGGAGGCATATCCAAACAAGAAGAGACAAACTCGTAGGGCACATTCTAAGACACGACAACATCGTTTTAACAATAGCAGAAGGAGCTATAGAGGGAAGGAATCGCCGGGGACGACCAAGGATGTCATCCACGCAGCAGATTGTGAATGATATGGGTTGCACTACACACACAGAAATGAAGAGAAAAGCAGACAGAAGAGAGGAATGGCGTACTGCTGCAAACCAATCCCAGGGTTGAACACTGAAGAGAGAGAATGTAAACAGGGTACGGAGAAAGCAACTAGTAGAATTTTTTCTACTTTCCACCCTGCCTTGCCGTTTTCCAAGTTTAAGACGCTAATTTCTGCGAGATACCAAACAGTAACTCAATCAATTCCATACTAAGAATCACGTGCGTGATATTTCCCTTAAAACATTTTGGTGGTTTCCTGAGAATAAAATTGATATCAGCGACGCTGGATAGCAAATAAATACCTATATTCAGGCGATAAATATACGAAAAATTTTACTTTTTTTCGGTCGGAAATGTCAAAACTATAGAAGTCGATGAAAAAAAAGTAAACAGGTCGCGGAAGAAATAACAAAGGAAACTTACACATATTTTAAAAGGCACTGAATCTACAGTTGATTCTTTGTCTTGAGCTTCAAATCGTTGTAAAACACCAAGCAAATAATCAACTACTAAAAAGTCTGATACATATATGCTGACGTGTTTTTTTATTATTTAGTCAAAACTGCTAAATATATTAAAATTTCAGAATAACTGTCAAACAGCCAGTTGCAGGAACGACACATATGTATTCCATAACGTTATGGGACCCATAGGCCACAGAAACCATTCAATAAATGTTGTAGAAACATTAGATAAATTTATAGGCTTCTTAACTTATGGCATGGAGTTTCATTAGTAGCCAATACGGATGCGAAATGAACCGCTTGGAGACTTAATTACTTGATAAAAGAGTGGTTTTGAGACAAATGAACAGTTTTTTACTCTTACTGACTAATTATTATCTGCATTAGCAACTATTCATAGGCTAAACTTTCGTATATTTATCCGGCGGTAGAAGGTTAGATGGAATATTTGAAGCTATTGACTATTTAGAAAATAAGTTATTTAACTATTTGATATATTCTTGCAACCCGTATATATTTATGAGATCTATAACTTTATGGACCTCATAACTAATGATTCCATAATTAATGTTCTTGCAACCGGCAATAAGTCACAAATATATTCGCATCTTAAGGCGCATCTATTTTCAAACACGTACAACACCGTATGATGTCATACCTCAATCCTTAGACTAACACTGCATCCATGGCTGCGGCGGATTTAAGACATGTCGACAAAAAAAACATTTATTATGATAAAAAGGCACATTACTAGCCTACTAATCTGAGCTGGCATAAGTATAAACTAAGTTTATTGAACGAGAGGAAAATGTAATTTGTTAATGCACTGATAATGCTTCACCAGATCACGCTGTAATATACAGAAGAACATTTACAAACATATATGCTCTGCATATACATGCTAAAATAAAATGGCTGAAGCGTTAATTTAATGCCAAATCAGTGAGTATACGAAATGAAGTAGAATAATATAGTAAGATATTCCCCCATTTTGTTTATACGTAAATGGTTTCAAAGAATTACGTTCACTTTTACATATATTTTACTAAAAAGTCTCCTATTTCATAACGTTCTGCTGAGCAAAGTAAATTACAAAATTCAGGAGAGGTTCCCATTACTTCGCCCCGCTATTCAGCCAGTTATTAAAGAAGCCAACACAAATGAGTCAACATAATTTTAAATACCCTCTAGTCAACATTATGAGGGACTCGGTACAGGCGTTCCCAGGGGAAGAACGTGAGGCGAGCAAACAACGCCCAAAAAGTAATTGTATTAGCTCATCTAGGTAAGTCATGAATAATATGCCGACCGCTGCCGCCGACCCTGGCAGGTTAATGTGTTTCTCGCATGGTCATGCGAGTCATTACTTCCGTAATTAATTCCATCTTAGCCAGGCGCGGTCTCCAGAAATTGTTTACGAATGCCGTGCAAAAAGCAGTTTGCGGTGCAAAAAGCAGAATTCTAAGGGGGAGATGGCTCTCCGTCCTGACCAACTTGGCGGTGGATTAATGTCGTCCTAGCTTTAAAAGAGCACGGAATACGTTTTTGGTGTTGATGCGAATACATTCTCCAGGGCTGGAAAGCCAGGGTGGAGATCTTCCAGTGGAGACAGAAGGCGCAAGAATCACCGCCGCGTCGCCAGTGCAATGGTATGCGCATTGTGCAGAACTAGTTAAAAACAAATGCGACTGCATCATATTCTCCGACGAACAGTGAGTCCGTAACGGCACTCAAAAGACGATTTCTGAAACTTCAGGAGGAACTCGGAGTGGAGCAAGGTTTTCACAAAGTACGTGACTCGACGAATAAGTGAACTCCCAAAGATAAAAAATGCTGAGCCCCGGGATTCCCACAATTCTTACGAAGAAAACATAAAACAATTTAGAAAAGTGTAAAGCAGAAGTATTGGTATGGTAAAGAAACACGTGAAGAATATAAAAAATCCGTTCCAGGTAGAATCAATTGAATAATGTAAGAAGGTAGAACGCCTAAAGCCATGCAAGAAGGGATAGGGTGAATGCAACACGACAAAGAGCGAAGAAGGAGATGGGCAGTTTGAGATGCCACGATAGTACGAAAGAAGAGTGCCGCAATAGATGATCAAAGGGAAATCAAACCGCACATGCGGTTTTGTCTTGTATGAATAGACTACAGGAATAAAAGCTATATCGATATCTAGTACATGTAAATTTTGGAATTGCTTCAGTCAAAAAGATTCCTTCGCATAAGAGGGTTCTTTTAATGTTGGCATACACTTCTTTTTCCGGAACATTGGACCATATAAAAATCCCAGAAAGTACAATAAACGCAACAATATTCAAGAGATACGTCATCCTTTGACACACAGCCACATTGAATATTATCCCGGCTAAACTGGCTACAAAGACTGGTTATTTTTTACAACTACCTTATGGCTATTAAGTTAAAAACGCGATGGTCATGACCACAACACAATGGCCAACCATAATAAGTGGTAATCATTGAATTAAATCACAGTTTAAGCCTCTAAGGCCTAATTTGATTATCTTTGGAATATTGCTTTCTCGGTACGAAAACCTAACCAAAAACTCGACGAAGGTCACGTCCACCTACTGGCCTCTCTGGCCTCACTTAAACGTTTAGTCGAAATCAATTCAACGAAAATGCTACGCCATCGTGCGATAAATACCGCACATAATAAAAATGGACGTTAATGAATGCAAAGTTCCATTCGCAATTTTCAAAAAACACATTTTTCCAAACTCGTCGGATTTTAACAACAAACTAGAAAAAAAGCATTTCAGGCATCATTCAACAACCAATTTAATCCATCCGGAAAAAAAAACTGGCATGATTCGAAAATGACTAAATCGCAATCAGCGGGAGAGAATTTCCTTAGAACGTGGCGTGAGCGGATTAATTGCCAATATCACCCTAGAATTCCTCTGCCAAAATAGGTTTGGTATTATCTTCGCATGCTCGCGAAAGGGCATCCGCTTGACATCCGACAGATGGTGCCTCAAACGTGACGCATGATGCATGTTGGTGCGAAAATTCCAGATACCTATTCCACTCAACCCACGAGCTCGTTGACAAGTTCGGCCCACGAACATACATACAGCATCAGACGGATTTCGTGCCTATTATCCCCCAGAGGTCACCCGAGTAATTCAAGCATGTACAATCAAGCATGTGCATGTAAAGCTAGATTCCAACCAATCTCCTCCCAAGACGCCAAACATGGGGAATCCTGAATCGGAAAGAAAATTTTATAAAAGAGGAGCGGAATAGGAGAGAACTTTGGGAGTCGAACTCGAAAACGACGCAAGACCTCGAGGACGCGTTTGAACGCCGAACACTCTCCCAATGCCCCTGACGTCAGTCCTCAAACGACAAAGTTGCACATGTGCCCGGAATGCGTTCTGTTCGTGCGCGGAGGATAGGGGTGAAGGGAGTTATCTGGGGAAGAATGGTGTTTGAGAGGCGACGCGACGGTGGTATAGGGATGAGAGCGGGATACAGCAGGGCGGAAGAGAGACGGAAACCCATGGGGTTTGGTACATGGCCCCGGGACCTTAATTAATAAGCGCACCACCACTCTAACCGTACTGCGTACGTCCCGGGAGAGAGTAGAGGGGTGCACTCTGTGGCAGGTGGCTTTCCAAGGAGGTTGCGACGACCGATGACGGAAATAAGTATCGAGGGCTAGAAGTCTAGAATTAATGATTTAGTCATCTATTTAGTAGTGATGATTGAAATATAATACTTTGTGAATATAAAAAAATGCTAATCTTGAAAAACTTCTACGAAGTGAAGCCGACAATAGCATAGTTTTGCGATAGTTAAGGTTTGAAATTCAACTTTTTATCATTTATGAGCCAGTAACCTAAGTCAATATCCTATCTAAACTTCCGGCAAAAAACCAAGAGGTCACCCGACACTAAAAAGTTTTGGTCCAATGCTCCATGTCAATGATCGATGGACCTTGGATTATATTTTTTTTTTAATAAATCAAAACGTAAGTCTTCGGTGGTTCAATCCAGTATCCATATTTTGAAATTTTGCGCTATCTATGCTAAACCTTGGCAACAAGGGCTCATAGTATATGACTATCGATTGTTAGGGATTTTAGTTTTAATTGTCTCACCACTAAAAGCCTTAAAACTGAAGCCGACGTCCTTGGGCCAAAAATTGTAGACAAAAATTTTTCCAGCCACACGACACTCATAAATCTTTTGGAATAATATTTTCGTAAAAAAATTTACCCCGGGACATTGGATAATATTCACGTTATCGACAAGTTTTTCTTCGATGGTATGGTCACCTATAGTTACAAAGCATGGATATTACTCGTTGTATAGGGAGAAAAATTTAAAATACAAGGCAGGAAGGTATGTATAAAAATACAATATGCCTCGTCAAAAGAAATCAATTTCATCGTCTTCATCCTGACAGGAAAATATTTACAATTCATGCAGCATTGTGGGAGAAATTTGGGTAGAAGAATCCGCGCAAGAGCTTTTGATTGAATATTGTACGTCAAATCAAAAGGGAACGGCCTGTATCTTCTGGGAGGAACGTAAAAAGTACGAGGAAAATTTTCCGTGGTTTAACTGTTTCCTAAACCAGAAATCGGACCGATTTGATTCTCCAAGGAAAAGTGCAGACCGCTAACATGACAGCATATTACGACAGGAGTAGTGACTGGCGTACCGATACGGAAACACGAAGGTCGGCGGTTCCATTCCCGGTCTACGACACCAAAGTTTTCTTAGATTATCCAACGCGTAAAAATTTTCCCTTTGGAGTTCTCGGCACGCATTTGTGAGAGCCCACGACACTGATAAGATCAGCAGAACAAGATAAAGATTGTTTCCCTCCTGAAGCCAGGCTAGCTAGCCTGGAGCCTTATTCAGTAAGGAATTGACGCGGTCGAACCTCGGTAAATTCGTGGATGTGACGTCGAATTCCCCGACAAATCTCAAATTTCAAATGCTTCCCTTTGAATTTTACGTGGCTCTGACGTCAAAATTTCGTCACTGTCGAGACTTGAAAATTCCGAGGATATACAGAATAGACCCCCTGGTCTTTTACGATGAAAATAACGTATTTGTATTTTTTGATGAATGTAAAAAGAATATCCTTGCACAATGAAACCCCTCTTAACGACCAGTTTTCAGCGGAACCGTCAGTGATCGATTAACTATGGTTTCACTGTATGTGCACATCAAATTAATATGCAGTTAAGTTTCGTAGGAGCAACTATGTATGAAGAAATAAACGCAATCTCTACGGGTTTTAAGAAAACAGTCGCTTTAAGAATTTTCCCATTTTTTTAATCAGCCGCCCATTCATTGGCACAATACTTCTAGAAACTGAACCCCTGTCAAACGACCACCCTTCTTAAAGATTGTTTACCAGAGAAACCGTCGGTGGTCGCTAAATACAGGTTTCACTGTACTTTAAAGTGAATGATGTGGCTATTATGTTATTTCGATATCATAGGTCGACTTTTTCTCTGTATGTAAAACTGAAGTCAAAGACCGTCCACTCTCTACACTGAGATAACTTTGTAATATAGCTTTAGTGTTCACTTAACCGTTACAAGTATGTGGACACCCAGGAACCCGCGTGCCCACCCTGTCATATTTTTGCTTTTCACTTCAGTAATAATTAATATTTCCATCCGAGCCTCAAGATCACCATTATTTAACTCCTTTAAAAGCAAAATAATTACTGACCATTTATTTTTTTATTTTTTATGGGTAAACAAAATGACGTTAAAATACAAGTGCTCAACGGACACAACCGGATACCCGGGTGCCCACTGCCTGAAAAATGAAGTTTATACCGGGAAATTGATTAATAAAATCTCTAAATGAGTTTTGGAGATCAACGGGTTTATTGAATTAATAATTGCAACAATTTAATGGCAAATTAGTTAGTAGTATACAACGGTCTAAACAGGTGAAAACGCTCCGTTAGCGACTTGCGTGGCCTTAATTCTGTCTCTCTTAATGGAAGCTGTAGACGGCTTGGAGACTTCAAAGTTCTTTCTATATTTACATACTATTGATGTTTATGTAGTTAAGTATACAGATTTGAAATTATTCCGTTCAGGTGGTGACTCGGGTATACAGAAAAACTAGAGGTGGGCACCCGGGTACCCTCGGTGTGTCACAACGTGGTAAAAGTTTTGTGTGCACATAAGGGTTAACGTCTATCGTCAACTTTTTCTCTCGGTGTTCAAGCCAAATGAACTATTGTCTGCTGAGTGAGGCGCATGGAAGTGGAGTGGCCCCTGAGGGAGAGCCAGGTGCTGATGCACGCATGAGCAGTCGTCACGCAAACAGCCACCATGGATACGCGGGGATAGAGAGAGTTGCTGCTGCTGGAAGCCCCGACGGTCACCGTCCCATAGGTGGCAACAGGAAGTGGAGGCTGCGTATCCTTGGGGACGATTGGAGAGTGAAGGGTAGTCTGGAATAGCAATGTTCAAACACGGTCGCGGAACCCTGGAGCACGTGGTTATCGCTGCGGCCGCCAACCAAATCCATCGAGAGCGATTGGGACGCCATCCTGGTGGGAAGGGTTACTAGTGGGACGACAAGTGAACGGCGCCCAGGCGAGCGATGATCAATTCCCCACGGGGATAGAAAGGGGGCGGATGCAAAACCAAGGAAGGGATCACCTACGCGGATCCGCGTTTTTATTTCAACTATTTTTTAAACGTGTATACGCCGCGATGACGTTGGCTCCTCGACCACACCGCTCGCCTCAATTGATGCAATTTTCTGATGAAGGCAATTCTCACGAGATGTCGCGAGTGACGCGACCGCTTGAGCGAGTCTTGTCGGCACAATCGCCAATGACAAGAGTCGCTGCAAATGAAGGTCCCATGTGATACGCCACGACGCGATAAGATCTCCCACTGAGGGTTCACACTTTTAATTCATCTTTTTTATGGCATAAGGCCGAAAAAAAACATATTATCATATGAGAATATTATCATGATGCCTCACTACATCTCTAGATCTGACAGAGGCGAAAAACTAAGAGAAATACACTGCCGAACAGATAGGTACAAAATATCGTTCTTTCTGCGCAGAATAAGCGACCACATTAAAAACTTAGCTCCACTCAATACACTTCTATAGCACACGTCAACATTTCACCTCCCGAAACCTTATCCTTCTCTTATTTACACGGCTAGTGTCCTAACACCCCCTGCCACTCGCCAATATGGCGCCTCGTAGAATAGCATGAAGATGTATATGTCATTCCATTACTTTAATAAGTCAGACATACAAATCTATGGCTTATTCCCTGAAAACCTTAGTTCAACAGACCTCTATACACATGGACTGTTTACTAGGGTAAGCTGGAGGTAAAGGTAAAGGAGCAATGTATTCGTACCCGTTGGAAAGCACTGAACCGGAAATTTACTTGCATGCTTATGATCAACTACTTGGAAATGTACGTGCGATCGTGTACCCAAAGCAAAAGTGGGAATAAATCATCAGGGCAAAATCATCCGGAAAATTATCCTGACGCTCGTTTCCGCAAACATCAACAAGTGATTGGATCCTTTAGTAAAATATTCGTTTCATCCCTCGCATACATGCGTTCTATTTGAGATATCACTAATCCCCGTCCTAATTTTTTTTAAATCCGGAACAAACCATAGCTCTGAAATTGCCATCGAAAATTCTTCACTGATAACCTTAAGCTTGAACGAGAGTTTGCTTCATGCACGAGGTTTGTTAATCCACAGAGAAGAGACTTAGTCCTAATTAAATAAACAAGCAAAAATCGGTAAAATAATGATAGCAGCTTATCTCCATGGGCATTTTATGAGTCTCAATTGAATGGGCCACATGTCAGTAATGTATAATAGCATCGTTATTCCTACTCATAACTGCAATGCAAGAGAATACATATAAATGAGTTTAAAGACGTACCTTGCAAACATCGGACTGACTGATTGCTGTATTGAAGAGATGACTGGCAGCTTATGTCATCCGAGAAACTACGGAAACATGGATTGGTAGATAAAATAAAGATTATGGGAGGAACGGAAGGAGAGGAGGAGACCGCTGTCTTTTGTACTCAATTATAAATAAATGAAAGCACTACAGAGTCTTCTCTGAGGTTAGAGAAATCTGACAGAGGGAGACGGTACTCCCCACGAAGCGCGTATGTAAGGTTTGCAATTCTACTGAAAAATCTTTACAAGGGGCCGTTTAAGTATTACGTAAGACGATCTATGCCATTTTTGATCCCACTCCCTCCCATACATAAGACAATGTAAGGTTCTCCCTACCTCCCTCCCTGCCCTCTCAGTCTTGTCCTGTCCTGTCAGTCTTAGCAAAACGTTAAATATTTGAATCTACTCTTCGTTAAATGCTCGCTTTGGTTGAGCAATGAAGTAATGTAATTAGCCAGTCAGGCAACAGAAAAGGAACATTGGTGAGATTACGGAAAATACTTCACTAACGAGTGGATGCTCCATGCCACTGCTAAATCATTCGAAAACGTTACAGTGTTTCAAGATGGACAAACATCTTACGAATATTGGTTCCAGATCCACTTCCCCCCCCCCTACATTAGACAATTTAAGATGATCCCAACTTCCCCACCCCATAAAACGTCTTACGTAATACTTGAATCACTTTAAAACAAATCAAACTTGCTTCCCCGCAAATATAATAGCAACTTTTTAAATTTGCGTATAAAAAAACATGCTTGGATGGGTATCATTTCTTGGCTAAGAAAAATCCTATTCATATAAGGTTAGCATGAATTTTTTTTTATTTTAGTAGCTTCGGCAAAGGGGTTATCTTTTTCTCCAAAGAAGAGGTTACAAGGTTGGATTTGTCAAAAACGCTTGCTCCTTCATTTTTTAGACAAATGAACACGTTTCCTGCCAAGATGAATGCGCTAGTTGAAGCTCTATCTCTCTCCATTTCTCTATCTCTCTCTCTCTCTCTCTCTCTCTCTCTCTCTCCCTCTCTCCCTCCCTCTCTCTCTCTCTTTTTAGGTATAAGAATTTCTCAGAAATAGTTTATTTCTTCTTTTAGAATAGCCACATATCATAAAGTGGTATGTACAAAAATTTACAAAAATTTGCTGTATATTATTCCCTTTATTCTATAGTACGTAATAAGGGAGCAAGCTAATGCAATGCATTTCGAGAACGTGAAGTTCTGACGCATAAAGACGATAAAAAATAATTCGTTCTTGTAATTTTCTAACGGCGGTCGCATGTAGGTAAGAATTTACATCCTCCCATATTAAACGAGCTTCCTGTTGTAGTTCTAATGAACGAATTCTTCCAAATATATTTCTGGTGGGACTGTAAACCGTTTCCGGTATTAAGTAAGACCTAATTCTTTCCCAGCAAATACCATCCAGGGGCATAGGCTTCATGCAGGCCAACGCTTCGACGTACAGCTCAGAGATCATCAACAGGGCAATTTAGGCTTAATTCAACTTCCTTCATGACGATGTCCGCGAGGGACGTCGAAAAATTTACCCACATGGAGCCTTTCATCCGGCAGAAAACCAATTAAAGTTCTCGTGTTTCAGGTACTTTTAAAGCATGGAAAGCAATTCTGTTTCATAATTTCTCAAAAACGTGGTCGAGTTACAAAAGGAGAAAACCACAGGTAAAAACTATAATATTCACTAGGTTACCATTTTATTTAACTATTAAACTAAAACGAGAAAATCTTTCTGAAACCAATCACGCATCTACCTCTGTAAATCGTCATCAGAAAAACAACATTCGTTCAGGTATATCCAGAAAGACTCAACGCTTGCCGATTATTAAACTGATAAAATAATGAAGTCTTCAAACGAAGTCCTCGCGGAAAGAATGCCAGAGAAGATAAATCACGAATGCGGAGATGCCTAGGTTTTTGAACCATCGAAAGGACGAGCACAGAATACATATATGTCCGACGGATCCGGAATACACAGTGAGTATACGATCTCCCTAGATTTCCAAAATACAGTCCACAAAACTTCCGCTCCAATGATTATCCCTTAAGTAACATACTTGAAAATTTCCACGAGAAATGTTTGGCTATCCAAGCTCAGCCTACCAATCGGATCTCAAAGCCCTACGCAGCCAAAAAAATTTCTATTCGCAATATCATATTTTTCATAATGTCCAACTGGTCTGTCACAATTTTCGCCCAGTATTGAGGGTCAATAAGGCAACGCTTAATTCGATTAAGCTAACGTATTCCAGGCATAACTAGAGGGTGATGTGTTACACAATGCTTGCCAGTGGTATCAAAGAGAGAATGTAACCGCTTCTCTTCAACACACTTTCCGAAAACAACCTAAGTTGGAGTTGTTTTTAAAAATTGGGGTCATTAATTTTGCAGTCTATGGTAGGTTGTTTTAATTGGCCTAAGATAAAACGACTTTTTTTATTATAAATCCAACCATGGAGCTTTTCCCGGAGACGGGAGGAGAGAGAGACAGACAAAAACAAGCTGTCGAGTCTCATTATGGTCCATCGGATACGACACTTGCAAGGCAAATTCGCGTTCTTGTAGGAAGTCAATATCTTCAATTCAAGGTCCTATACAGTTCCTGAGTTTGACGCAAGGCGATTAATAATTTCCTTAACAGTCGTGTCAAAATATGTGATAAACTTAAGTAGCAAAAAGGTTTTCTGGAACGGAAATCGAAACACCCATCCGGCAAATTTCAACTCATCCTTTACCGTTCGTAGCGACAGAAGAAAAAAGCTTGCATTTAAATACTAATTCAGCAGGCATCTTCAAAGAAAAATCGTCACTTACTTGAATGCGGTCTCAAAAACGATAGAATGGCAGGTGCATAATAGCAGTTTAGCGCTCAACTCTTGTTAGGACACGAAGATAATTCTACTAAATGCAGTTTATCAAAAGTCCAATTCCACAGTTAAAATCGATTCGCAGACTGGCAGTTACACTTTAATTTATTTGAATTTTATCCTATACCATCTAATGTAAACATATTTTAATTTGCAAAATTCCATTTTATTTCCATGAACTACAAAAAGCTATGACGAATGCTGCACGCCTTCGTGAAAAGCAAGGAAGCATATTTCCTCACTGACTCTTTTGAGAAGTCATTGAGCTAAATTTGGAAAATCACTATCTTAAACGGCAATTGATTTTGATCCTCTTATCACAATTTCCATAAAGTCATTAGGAAGCAAAGATCTCGGAAACTCAACTCACCCTGACAGAAATTAGGTCAATCTTTCCTTTTTTAAACCCACGTAAAAAATAGAAAGCCATCAATTGACAGTGAGTTTAGCCATTAGACAACTTTCCAATGGCATTCCCATACTCACCGCAATGGCTTTATTGCACGAGGAGAACATACATAAGTATTCTCATTTTTTAAGATTATCGCTTTTGCACGCCATGCTATAGAACACTAGAAAAACAACCCATTGGTAAGGACACATTATTAGAGTCTCATACAGCCACCCTGCACATTAACCCGATTATTATATACAACCTAATGGTTGATATCTTATTGTTAATTGTACCGGAAATAAAAAGGGCCAAAATTCTTGTCTTAGTCTTGCCAAAATTCATAAATATTTAGAATATGTGCAAAGTTAAGAAATAAAATGGCCCATCTCTTTTTTCCGGCTTACCAAGAACTCCCCCTCACTCAATGACCTTTAAAATTTAATTAACCGTTTAATATGCCTTCCACCCGCCAATTTCTCTTATAATTTTCTACTTACAGTTACAGTTTTCCCTATTATGCCAAGCACTCAGGGCCAGTCCTTTCTCTTTTTCCGACAATTCCCATCTTTCTACATTCATAAATTACAAAAGCCACCGTATGATGCTCATTTTATTCCCTCGTAGACCTGGTTTGGGACCATTGACTAAGTGTCACAATAAAATTCTTTCAAATTATTATTTCGATTTTAACGGAATTTTCTCCTCAAAGCAATTTTTCATTGAAACTGGGAGGACTATTGTGAAAAAAGAGCTCCAATGCCTTTATTTTTGCTCCTTATCCACTTTTAAGCTCCACATATCTTTTTTCTTTTTTTGAGCACTGTACGCGTTACTTTTTGACCAATTAGCCTCATCTCACACACCTCAAGCAAATTCACAGGACTAATAATTTAGTCTATTCCCTCGGCTAAACAAAGTTTATTTACGAGATAATCAACTTTACATGCTTCACAACTTCTGATGACCAAACCTCAGACTCTTCTCGTGCTTCATTCACTATTTCCTTCTTGCGTATGCCACTGGATTTCGCCAGATCGCTAAACACGAATTACCCCCACAGTCATATTTAATTCACCCTTTGCTTCTCCAAATTTTAATGCTCAGTTATTCGAATAAATCGGGCATTTCTAAAAAATACAGCTGTATTCATGCAGAAAAACAATTACAATTCACTGAATTCTCTTTAGATATTCATGACGTTGTTTTAACGGTAATTGCATACGGTGTGAATTTGAGAACACAATCATGCACGTAGTTATCATAATATTGCATCCATAAAATGTCCAATGATAGCAAATATTCCATATATCTAGCTGCTCAAGTGATTGTTTTCGTTGTTGTGTTTAATAAATATTTAACTTTGCTATGCTGATGCAACTGCCAATAAACATTTGGAGTTCAGACAAATAAACACTACATTTCGGTTAGGACACCATATTTGTTGTCATTTTAAAAGCATTTGAGATCTTTTGTTTTCGGAGGTACCCAGAAAGGAGGAAAAAAGTGACGAGGGCCAATGAAGATGAACTGGACATTCAAGGACGAATATCCACGAACAAAAGGCTGTTCCGGGAAATTCGACGGGGACAGAAAGCGTGATGGCGAAGATACTGATGGACAGACGATTAAGAAAGCAATGTATGGGAGAGAAAGCGGAGAATAGAGACGGAAAGTTAAAATTTTACATGCCGGAAAAACGACCATTAGGATGGAGAATCGAAGACGGAATGGGCAAGCAGTCAAGGGTAATTGTGTGGTGAAGAATCAGTTCGGTAGACAATACCTACCAATATGGGCAGGAGTACTCACGGGACTAAAGCAATGATGATGGTTGATATAACACGCGCACGCATATTTGCAAGTATATTACCATTAATCACATTAACCAGCATTGAAGACTGTTAAACCCCTAGAGCGGTGACGCCAAGTCTCACAGACCGGCAATATAATAATACTGGTGATGCTGACTCAATGAATTTTTGCAGTTCAGGCTCTTGTAGCAGTAGCTAACTATTTTCACTGCTCCTCCAGATTTCGAGCCAAAAATCACTTCGTCTGAGCACATTGCAACCTACAGCTATATTCTACTGTACGTCACCACTCGTGGTCTCAAATACTAGGCACCTATTTTGTGGTACTCTATAAAATATGAAATGTCATAAGTACATCCTGACATTTTATTCAAATGAGTCCTTTTTACATACCAATACCTTGTAAAGACTGTAGTGCTTTAATGAAGAAAAACAATGATCTAGTCCACCCATTTTACTGTATATCCTAGATTGAATTGAAAGCTTAAGTATCTTCTCCTTTTTCGCTGGAAACTTTAAAAAATAATTTTAAATTCGCGTTTGAATCTATTTAGAGACCATTCAATAAAATACCGTGGTCATCTTTTTTAAAATTCCAAGTTCTAATCGTTCCAGGAGATCGTCGACACCATTTGCGTCCCAATAATTCACGTCACTCCTGTAGGATTAAATGACAGAAATTAGTATCCTATGGCTTACTAATGAAAAAGTGTCTGGCTTTTCCACCTCAGAGCTGTCTGAGAGCTGTTAGAGATTAGTAAGGGGTATAAATTATTTATCAATCCTCAAGCTGAATGGCAAAAAAATGCCATTAGATGCAGTTAACAAAATCATTCACGTAACACCTCTAGAGCTAATGTCGGGTCACGTCTTCATTAGATATAATAATTATAACTCGTAACTTTGTTATTCCACGTATCTTTATTTAAAACGACTCGGGTTTCGATGTTCAACGTCATCTTGGGGGAAAGACTCTGCAACATTCACCAATACACATATATACACAACTTAGGTGAGGGCGGTGATGCGGAATGGGTGAAGATGGAGAATGGAGGTATGTTCTGGAGAGGATCAGAGGTAAGGGGTGAGAGAGGAAAGGGTAGAGGAGAGAAATGGAACCCCATTGGATGCACTCACTAGAACGATGAAGGGAGGAGGGATACCAATTACATCCAGTTGATATCTTACCGAATGGAAAAAATGTTTCGGTCACAAGAAATGAAAGCGATTTTCTTCATTAGAAAGAATCTTAGGAAATATAATCAAGATGCGCAAAAAATAAAAGGGGGATTAAGGGTTAAACCAGACTCAGTAGCAGCACACTCCTAGCGTGATCATAGTTAGTATTTTATTGGCTGATTGGTAGTTGACTGGATGATTAGTTATTTGGAGAGGTGATTGACGACTCTGATCATTTCCGCCGTCCAGTTTACGTGAATGGGCTGGTTAGAGACGTGGCGGAAGGGTGGGGAGGAATGCGGCGTAGGTAATAACGAAAATCTCGAGGAAAAGCAAGAAGCAGCTGATTTCTTCACTCAGCATCCAACGAAAAAAGTACTGCACATACAGTGTTCCCCAAATTTCCATAATTTAGTATACTTGGATGGGTTGCTAACGAGTTGTAGCCGAGGAAATCTCCGTCACACCAAGATTTGAACCAGGACCTACGAGATGGCAAGCCAACACTCCCAACACCACACTAACTCCCCTCCCTCGACCTCTAGACTCGTAACCTAGATAAATCCGAGGCTAAGGAAAATATAATAACCTGGTATGCCCCATTCGGGGACACGTGGGAGAATTTAAACGAAAATTCTGGACGTAATGATTAATGCTGGCCGAGATTAATCATCGAATCGTTCGCATCGGCGACACTCTTCCTATCACGAAGAGAGCGCTCCCTTCACATCTGGGCAATATGGCATTCGGGAGGGAAATTCCAGGAAGGGGAGTGAG
This sequence comes from Ceriagrion tenellum, assembly GCA_963169105.1. Classification (NCBI taxonomy): domain Eukaryota; kingdom Metazoa; phylum Arthropoda; class Insecta; order Odonata; family Coenagrionidae; genus Ceriagrion; species Ceriagrion tenellum. The sequence continues at coordinate 72,730,101 of OY720634.1, forward strand.
CGGAGGAGAGCGAAAAAAAAGTAGACGGGTAGCGCGCATCGGCATGTTGTCTCAGAATGCGAACCGCCGTCGAAGCCATTCGCGCTTCATCGGTCGGTCGGCCGGGGGAATTCCAACCCAGGCAGGCAGCATTCCTTTCTTTTCGACTTTAACGCCAATCGATTGGTGAGAGACCGTTCCCCTCCTCCTAACACTTCCCCCAATCCACTCAGTACAAACCTCTCTCCTTTCCCATTTCACTCCACTCCAAACCGTTAAGGTTGCGCGATATCCTAATTTAAGCATCGCGTTAATACCATATCATTGTCTCATCGCGAAGGACGCGACGCGTCGCACAAGAGAACGGGAAATATTTTTGGTGAAGTGCTAAGCCTCATTTTGTCGCTGAATAAAAACTCGACCGCTCTACATATGGTTACTGACGAATCCAATAATGAGATTAGTATTTCAGTATCAAGATTGAGAAAGGAAAAGTATAATCATAGTAAAAATATCTTAAAACACACTTCATGTTTCTAAGGAGGCACTACATCGCTTCACTACCCATTACATGAATGCCATTGTTGCTCACCGGAGCGTTGATATCAGATGCTTAAGTTCTTTATCTCGGAGGCCTTTACGCATTATAAAAATAATTTTACCAGCCACTCATTGCCAACACAGTATCACAAATACATTTTGGACTTGAAGGTATAACTGAAGCAATGCACCACAAATGAAGGACAAGAAGTTATTCTTCGATAAACAGAGAATCGACTTTTGTACGGAAAAATGGGCTCCCCAGACCACTGTTCGACGCCTGCAGCTGGATAAGATCATTAGAATCGATCTCGTTTATTGCTAGATATTGAATTCATTCAAATATCGCAAGATACACTCCCATTGTTAAGGTGGATTTATGCATTGATGTTGACTTCTTTAGAAGTAGCGGGTGCAGTGATATCACAAATTGTAACTCTACTTGTGAGGCATTGTTCTGCTTACACAAAACTTCCGGTTTTTCCCGAACAAATTGATGACGGAAGTAAATATTCAATATGACAATGATGCTAATCACCTAATTTAACAATAAAGGCGTTCGTACATCGCTGCTCGAATCAAATAGATATTCACGAGTATAATAAATTTGTACAAATTTTTTTTTCTTTATTACATCGTGTCAAATATGAGAATTGTGGCAATAGCTGTCAATATCTTATAATAGAAAATCGGAAAGCATAACTTTGCGGTTCTTAAGCATTTTATACATTTACAAGAGCAAATAAATATTTACATATGCATCAACGAGTCCTCCTCCAAATAACTTATTAGTCGTTACACTTTTGTCTCCGTTTGCTGTCATGTGACCAAGGTTCCACCGGATTCGCTGCAATTTTATTGTAGAATCGGCATGCTGCTGGCAGGAAAAATAGAAACCTGTCTATTTTCCTTGCAAGTAACAACTGCGGTCGATTACTATCGTTGTAGATCACACTGCCATGGAATTCCGCGCTTACTCATTGAAGTTTCCACTGTTAGCGACTTGCAAGACCACTGCCATGGAAGTGACTTCCATGTGTAAACCCGCCTTTAGTTTTTATCAGTCTGAAGATTGGATCGTTTCAACTCTCCATTAGATTCTCTGCATTACAAATAGCTTCATTTATTCACAACCACTCTCAGTCTTGTCTTGCTGGTCAGAATTTTTACGTAGTTTGCTTTCAGTATTCTGCTCTTGATGATATGGCTCTATGAATACATTCTATTTTATTAAGTACATCAATTTGTTATATGAATTGGTTTTAACCAATAAAAACCTAAGAAACACATGCGGAATATTTGTGGCCCTATTTACTAGTGACTGACATAAATCAGGTAAAACGCAAGATGGAAGAAAGAGTTGCATATTCGCTCCAATAAATCCTTTTCTCCAGTACCCCGAAGGTATTTGGGACACTGTAAAGGAAAATTTAATTTGCGAGATCAACAAAGTACAAAGGAAAGTATCGCCTTCCATTTAAAACTGCTACCATAAAATAAAGCTTTTGGTTATAATGATTATAGCCTCACACTAAATTAATAGCTAAGACTAAGGTGATAAAATAAGAGAAACTGTCCGTGCACATATCACGGTAACAACAAAAACAGATGGAGATAATAATCTTCCAAAAGATATGCCTCTATTTTATCTCTACCAATCCTAGCTCCTCTTCCTAAAACTGCTTTTACCCAAAGTAATATCACTCACACACGTCGTGTACGTCAAATTTTACTTCAGAAACCACACAATTACATCACATAACCATTGTTGTATGCGATTTCACATCATTGCATTAGTTTATTTATATTCCTAGGTGTAAGCTGGTAAATACTCTATTCAGTAAGACTTAAAATATATAGTATTTACATCGAATTCATTCTATACATCGAATTGTCGTACAGAAATGTTCCTCTCCCCCCACCAGTTTCCCGCCCCCACACCGTTCTAGGCCCTCAGTGCATCCAACAGCTGCCCCCGGATGACTAACGGACGATATTACGTCACCATGACTTCCAATGGTCGACCCACTCACTTCGGACACGCCTACGTGATCGCGGCCGGGTAAAAATCCAAAATTGCCGCGATATGAGACGCCGGAAGGTGGTGTTGGAGGTCCCTTGATTAATGCGATTCCGGTCGTGCATTACACCGCGCAGGACCAACGCCGTTCCTGAATCTTGACACCTGAAATTGGATCGGCGCGGTTTCTTGAAGCTGCAGCCAGAATGGGACAAGTATAGAGAAGTCTCAAGGATTGAACAGAGGGAGATGAAAATAAGACTGGAGTACGCATGAAAACCGCCTCTACTTCTCTAATTGCTTTAAATCTATTACATGGAGATGAAAGTTCATCTACATCTACATCTACATCTACGTCATACCCTGCAAGCCACCCAAAGGGTGTGTGGCAGGGGGTGCTTTCGCACCAGGCATGCATGAATGATATGAATGTTCAGAACCGATGAAATCAATGCGCTAACACTGAAGAGTCCTATCAACCACATAAAGCAATCAACCACATATGAATCAATATCTCTTTAGACGGTTAAAAGATTAAAATTGCGGCTGATAACTCAGCGATCAGTTTCTCTCTATGAGTTAAGTAATGAGAAAAAACTAAAGCTTACCAATTACCCAATGTACTGCCCATAGAATCCACACCAGGGTAATAAGGAGCCTTACCTAGAAAGAAAATAAAGGCCAATTAACACCAAGGAATAGGTTAAGTTAGCAAAAAGTAAAGTAATATAGAATTTAGTTAGAATATAAGATCACGCAGCCTTGGTTAGTCATAGTCCTTAGACAAGATGTACTACTGTAATTAATAAAAATATTAAAATGCATTATTGAAGAAGAAATTTACAAGAAAAAAAGATGACCACTCATATAATGATGTTGTCCCATTACTCGAAACCTAACCCTGACCTCAGCCTTCCCCCACCTAGGTTACTTCACGATATCTACTACTCTATATAACAAAACATATTAAATGACATGATTGAAAAAACTACTAAGAAAAGCGATAACCCCTTTCACATGATTTTGTTTTCCCATTACACTAAACCCAACACTGCTCTTCTGCCTTCCTCCACCACTGTTGACATCGTCATTTACACTGATTCAGTGAAAGCAGTTCCACTAACATTGGTTTCATCCAAATGACCCACGCCATTCCTCTATTTTAAAAGCTTTTTCTACCAACTCTCATCCCCGTCTTGCCATTTCTGCTTATCCTGCATGTATGCACGTTTTCTTCACTTCCTGGTAACAAGGGTCTAAATAATGACATAATACGGCGAACAATGCGTCGATATGTTCAAGGAATTTTATTTTTTAAATACTAGGTTCACCCTATTTTTTATTTTATTTTTTATCTATACAACCCCGAATACCCAGTGGCCAATTTATATCGGGTACATAACAATAACAACAGACAAATACCCATGCCATGGTGGCCAATCAACCCCCGACCGAACGCGATTAGAGCCCGCGACCCTCGGGTTAGCAGGCGATGACTTCACCCCGCCGCCACCGGCGCCGGCAAGAAAAAGTTATTGAAGTTCACCTCTTGCATGCTCCCTTGGCAAATATTCTTCGCCATTTGAGGACTTCCACATAGAGCCATCATAATTCTTACATACTGGTTTCGCTTGTTCCCAGATCGTTCAATTAATTCATATTATTCTTACCTTTCATATGTGAAGAAAGAATGAACACATTCAGCATTATTACACGTTTGCGGATTTTATATTTCACAGTTGGCTCAATGTTCTACGATATGTTTGATAAAACTAGTCATTCTTTCCGGATACTCGGAAACACTTCCCAGGAATAGCTTGGAAATAACATTTTTAATATCTTTGTCTCCTATTTTATTTGCGCCAGCAGTAATTGAAAATGAACAACCTTTTTAGTGATAGGGCTTTAGAATTTAGATGCGTGCGGAGCATTATGACAGCTTAACTCGAAGATCACATCACCGTTATCCAACAGCAGCGCATTACTCTTCATTTGGAAACAATAATGTCATTCTAAGCCAGTGATTTCTGAAGTTAAACAGATTTTTTGAAACTTCAAGGTATCATCAAACGTGAGAAACAATTACCATTTGCCCAAGCCCGACGAGAAGACGATCGAGTCGGTGGCAAAGCAATCCAGACTTGATTTTTATCCAAAACTTCCGATTTAATTAGCTAAAAAATACACATATATAGGCTCCAGATAAGCATTGTATGTATTGTATTTGTATTCTCTTTTTCCAAGGAAGAGATATCAGAGTAACTACACACATAGGAGGAAAAAACCTCAATCCCTCGGCTCTTCATGGTCCACTAAATGCTAAAAATTTGCATTTTCGTGAACTTCGTCTGCCATTAATCTCTAACTCCTAGCACCTGCGTACACATGTTTTGGCTTGATTAAACGAAAGTTTTATTTTCAAACGATTTTAGGGATTGGTCTAAATATCCAAACTCACATAACTCACATAGAGAAACCGGAAGGTTTCACTGATTTTCGAGGACAGATTTCACATCTCACGACCTATGGCAAAAAAAGTTACCCTTTCTATGACTCGACCCTATGCTCTCCGAGATTTCCGTGATAATTCTGGAGTCAAGAGAAATCGTCGGAATAGGGACTTTTGCTCATAGAGAGCGAAATATATTTAAGTATATCAGGTATACGTGCAAGTAAAAAACGCTACTTTTACGCATATGGAGCTACGTCAACCGAATATATAAAGAGCACCACCATAAACGGGATAATACGTCATTTTTAGTCACACCAAATAGCAATTTGGCACGTTCCTCCTTCCAGCTACTAGAAGAAGCAGTGCGAATCTCACCTAATTTACAAGGCCAGAGATACAGAGATTTTGCTCATAGAGAGCGAAATATATTTAAGTATATCAGGTATACGTGCAAGTAAAAAACGCTACTTTTACGCATATGGAGCTACGTCAACCGAATATATAAAGAGCACCACCATAAACGGGATAATACGTCATTTTTAGTCACACCAAATAGCAATTTGGCACGTTCCTCCTTCCAGCTACTAGAAGAAGCAGTGCGAATCTCACCTAATTTACAAGGCCAGAGATACTTTGGGAAGGCCATTTACCTGGGGATATCGGATATAAATTTTAGGGGAACAAAAAACCACGACCCATAATTAATCATAAATTTACATAACTACGTCTTCCTGACGCAGGTCACATAATAGCCATGCGTTTGGTTGATGCATCCGAGCGAACATTTATGCTGGAAAAAGAAATTTCTTCCCACAAAATTCCCTGTCGTTAATAGTCATAAATTTTCCAGAGCCCAAAATATATCCGGCGTTCAAAACAAAATTTATATCCGGCTGGTCCTTCATTCTCATGCCATACAATGCGCACAATAAATCAAGTCTTGCGTTATTAAACATAAAGTACGACCTTATGAGTCACCATCGTTTCAGCACATAAACAACACATCTCACTTGGAGGCTTTAATTAATATGCCAACCTGTGGCTCATACCATGAGAAATTCCATAGAATAATACGGACAGGCACCAAAGATGAATATCAGTGTTGAAGTGATATTTAATTGTCAGAGTCACTCCAAATGACTGCCTTCGCGGGCAGACATTAATTCTACATTGCAGGAACGTTTAAAAAATTTTATCGATCAAAAGAATCGACACTGAAAATGCTCCACCATATAAATATTTGCTGGGACACAATGGGTTTGTGAGGAACTTAACTGAAGGTAAAAGTTAGGGAAAAAGCCCCCAGAGAAAGACCCAGAAATACGTTCATGGGCCAAATGAAGAGGAAAGTACATGTAAAGAGATACCAGTAGGTAAGGAAACTAGCACTAGATAGGGAAGGGTGGAAGGCTGCAGTCAATCAGTCTTAGGGTTGTACGACCAATGATGAATCTACGCCACCGGAAGGAAAAACAAGAGGCATTAGCATTAGGAATAAAATAAAAACATGATTATCTTATTGCACGCAAGTCATTAAAAACGCATGAAAAGACAATGGATAAAGAGAAAATGTACATTACACCAACACCAAAAAATTGTATAACCAATGCTATGATAAAAGAATTCACATGTTTACTCCAATTAGTGCATCCGAAGCAGAAAATATTTCCTCAGGAAGATACAATCTGCAGAAAGAGCAAAGCGATACCATATTATGATACACGCGAGCCACCGGCTCTTTCAAAGAAACGACCTGTATGCATGTACAATCCTTCACCGAAACGAAGACAAAATACACACGAGATATCGTCAGAGGGGGTTAGTCGTAATATGGCATCGTGCTGCGCACATCCGCGATAAGGAATGAAACGCTCGTTCTGCTTTACCCAGAGAAAGAGCACCGCGAAACACATTTCCCAGAACGTTTTTGGGGGGCAAAAATTACAGATTCTTCCCGTGAAGCAGCTCTGACAGTTTTTTTTCTTTTGCCCACGTTGGCGCAAAAAATAGAGGAGAGAGAGCGGCTGGTGAAGGAGAAGAAGGAGGATTACGAAGAAAAGAAGAAGAAAGAAAGAAGGGAACAATTTATATTCATCCGCCATCAAATGCCGACTAAAGGCTTTTAAACGCTGGGCAATAAACTTGAAAAGATACCGGCCGCGGGCGGGCGGGCGGTCGGGGCGAAGAGAATAATCACGTTCGGACATTAGCCTCTCTTCTCTTTGCCCTAGGTGGGTTTTTAAAGGAGAACAGGAGGACAGACACGGAGAGAAAAAAAGGGTGAGAGAGACTGAGTGCACTGAGGTGGGGAGGCTGAAAAAAAATTGAGGAGGAAGAGTGAGGAGGAGGAAGCGAGCAAGAAGTGGTCGCACGGACCTGGCCCGGCTGTAAAGCGCCCCCTTAGACCGTATCTCCGCTACCACGACGTCGCAAGTGAGGAGCGCGGGCTGGAGTGGGGGGAAAAACTGGAAGAAATGTGGAAAAGAAGGTGGAGTATAGGATGGGAAGGGAGAGATGGAGAAAGGCGTTAGGAAAAGAACAAAAACCCGGCCCCGTACCTCGTCTCAGGGAGCCCTCGGGGGTGGAAAGTAAGCACTCGCGTACTCCTGCCGGTCCTCTCCGAACCTCCATCTCTTTCCTTCTCCCTCGGAGGGAGAGGAATGGAGGGAGAGGCAATTCCACTCCCTGAAGGCAGGCTGCCACCCCCTTCACCGACTCTCTTCCCTCCGCTCACAAACACATGCACCTCCGTTCCTGTCCTCTCCGCCCCTCCCTTTCCCTTCCCATCTAAACCTTTAATCTTTCCCTTTCCAAGGGGCCTGGAGCAGAGCCAGGATAACCCCTGAGGTCGCACCCGCTCACACATCTTCCGCCGAAAGACAGCCACACCCCCTTCCCCGGCCCAACCCCTCCCAAGCCTATCTCTCCCGTCCCTCTATTCAACCCCGCCACACCATCGTCGTTCTTGAAGAATTCGCCGAACACCGCGTTTTCCTCAGAGCTCTCCCACCAAGGGATTAAACTGGTTTAGTAGGTAGAGAAATTGCCTCATACAATGGGAGAAACCAAGCGAAAACCATGTTAAAAATCCTAATAAATGATGAAAAGAACACTTTGTACAACTAGTTTCAACGCAAAGGCGTCATCCTCAAGTAATAAGTTGTACAACTGAAAATAAATTGTGGAAAAATTCTAAGTGTTCTTTACATCGTGGTTTATTTCTACGAGCTCACGCCCTAACTCACCGAGTTTACTCAAACAAATTATTGATTTCAACTTTGGACTCAAAATGATATTACCATTTTCTTAGTTAAAGCCGAAACTAAATTATGGGATTCGTTTACCCAATCATTGCATTGACAAATGATGTGGTACGAAGTCACTCTCACGAATGCATATTCACCAAGGGTCAAGATGGCGAGGTGATGTAACTGGATAATACCACTAATCAGCGATTGGAAGATCCCGGTTTGAATCCATGTCAAGTCAAAAGAATTTTTCATGACAAATTTCAACACTTGGTGCATTGGAATTTAGAGGAAACATTTAATTCCAGATTGCACTCGCACAAATAACTCCGTAGCAATAGCAACTCCTTAATTGTCCCAGCATTAATGCTTTTGACTGGTAAAGTGATTGGATTTGGACGGCTCGCCGCAAAATATAGATACAAATCTCACCATGCAAAAAAATAAGTTAGACATTAAATTCAATATTCAATTAAACGGAAGGCATCAAGGATGATATCCGATGGAATAAGAAATAAAACAATAATGAGCTATTTAAAATTAAGCAAACAAATGTAGTTACAAACCCTTCAGATGAGCAGTTAATGACTGTTATGATGGCGACGTATGACAATAGAAAGGTAAGTGTAACTGTTAATTAGGGTTCAAGCGACTGGCTCGAAAAAAACAATGCGTAATGATGGAATACGAAATGTCCCCGTGGCAGTTCAATGTTGCTACGTAGGAACGTGTGAATGGTAGACATAAAGTTGGTGTAGTTGTCGTAGAATATAAATGAGCTCGCCGCTTTATTATTTAGCGCCGATGGAGGGATTCCAGTGGACTGTATCTGAAAGCCCACAGGAATAACAGGGGCTCCCAGATAACATCTACGAAGAAACAAAGAGGCGAATATGCGGTTAAATGTATAAAAAGTAATTGACTTTATTGAGAAAGTGGTAATACCGGCTGTATGAGGGGTGAAAAAATGAAATTGTCGAACAAATATACAATTTTGTGAATCTTGGCCGAATGTTTGTAAAATATGAAAATACAGTTGCATTACCTTAAATATTTATACGGCGTGTTAAGGAAAGGAGTGAGCTCCGTTGGTTGAGCTACGTAGAAATAATAGTTAACACTTGTAAAAAAATTATATATATAAAGGTAGAGTGATGTGACCGGGAGGGATGGAGCCAAAGATATGCATATGTGAGAGCCAGTTCTCTAGGCAGTTTTCTCTCTCTCTCTCTCTCTGGCTAGAGAGAGCCAGTTTTCGAGTTTTCTGGTCAAACAGAAAAACCCTATGAATTCGCATACCACAATAGGTCTTTCCTATATATTTGCATTAAAACATTAAGTACATTTGGTTTAATTTGGCTTTGGCTTTTTTATTCGTTTGCTTCTTCCTTTTCTTTTGTCGGATGCAATGCCTACTTAATTTCATTTAATCAAGAGTACTTTTTCAATCCCTTATTGTATCACCAATTTTTGTTTGCCTGCGCATGGATCCTGCCCTCCTGTAACATGAGAAACATTTACATGATCAATTTTCTCCTTTGTCACGCGTGACACAAATGTCGATCCATTTATAATGCGACAAAGAGCACCGCTAACTCGCTCGCATGTGAGAATCGGAAGAGGAGACGGGGAGAAAATGAGATGCTATGGTACCGAATGAATTCTTCTTTCTCGGTATGCCACACTGTCTTCCCATTCTCGCCGCCACGTGCAACCGCATTTGCTTAAACCCTCCATAAACCACTCGCGCGTTACGCACCGCACTCCGAACGCACCCCTCAAGCGGGCTTTCAAAGTAATAAAATGTAAGCATAGTGTACACACAATATGTGACTAAGAAGTTGAAAAACTTCTTACTTACGGTTGTCGGACACAGGATAGAAGTTAAATAATACCATTTAAAAACCACCTTTAAAGATGAACAATCAGAAAATCTAGGGAGATATCACCCACTTGAGCACAAGCTTCGCCAACGTCCTCGTCAGTCTGCCACCTTCCAAAATCAGTATACTTATATTACATGCACTTCGGGACACAGAAAACTTCCCACCGTGGTGAAGAATATGTTCGGTAAGCGCAAGAAGAGAGAGGAAGAGGAACAGACTTATTAAAGAGAGTATAAAAATATAGTTTTTAAAAACGCTCTACTAGAGAAAACTTTAAGAGTATGTCCTCACTTTGGCCTTTAGAAGATCTACTTTTATGAGTCTATCCTAAGCTAAACCCATCGGAGAACCTTAAATCGTGTAAAAAAGAAACCAAATCCCAAAGTCTCACAAAAAGGAGAGAAAGTACAGGTAGTGCATTCCTCACTAAAGAAGGAAGAACCATCACATGAGACAAAATAAATCGCAGTTCTCCCCATTTTGGAGAGGAGTACGTGGGAGTGGAATGGGAAGGAAATAAACCTAGGGGAATTGGTGACCTGTTGAAGGATTTTTGGATGAGTTGAAGGTAGGAGGAAGATGAGTTGAAGAAAATGTGCAACTTAATCAAAGAATAAAATTGTAGGAAAAATGAAGCATGTTTGGTGGTAGAAGAGCAGACAGAAGGATATTAATATCCTCCTAAATTCTATCTCCATTGGTAGACTGCTAGAGTTATGAAGAACTATGCATACGGCAGATGTTAGAACTATGAAGAATTCGTAGCATATTATAGGCTTTTAGAAGGATCAGAAAGAAAACGGGATATACAAGAGAGAAAAGCGTTCATGCTCACCAAAATCTACGTCAATCAGTGAAGAACTTATGCTCTGGAGAACTTGGTACCAGGCAAAGACTTGTCGGAGAATGTGCTGTGAGATCTTAATACCGATCTCGATACAAAAAAGAACATCGTTTGAATACGTAGGCACCTTTAATTGCAGAAGATTACACAATAATGCGCTCCTACCCATTCTAATCTACCTCAACCGGTGGACTAACAAAGCCATGTAACCTGATAAAAACTCTTTGGAGGATATGACGGGAGGCAAGGAATATGTACTCTGAGATATAAAAGAAAATAGTAGGAATAAGTAGGCACCTGTGGTGGCAGAAGATCAGACAGAAGTGTGTTAATGCCCATCCAAATCTACCTTAATGGTGACAATGAGAAAGACCTGGCGACCTAGTAACCCGTTAAAGGTATTTCGGAGGATATGAAGGGGAGTAGAGAATTTGCATTTTGGTGAAAAAAACGGAAATCGCACGAAGAGGCTGGCGCCTTTAATTGTAGAAGATCGGACGGACAAGCGTTCATGTTCACTCTAATCTACCGAAAAAAGTAGCGAGGCCATCACCTATTTCAAATGGCGCAAATGGCCTCGGCTCTCAGTCGTTCCACACCCAGCCTCCCCTTAATGAGCTCTCTTTCCCTTTTGAGGTTGGCGGGTAGTCTCTCCTTTTAACCCCCCCGTCCTGCCAACCCACCTTCTTCCCCTCTTTCTATGCCTCTCCCCCTCCCCCGCCCCCCAAGGGAGAGATCTTTCACATCCTCCTCCCGCGTGCTGCCACTGCCATTTTACCCGTTTTGGAGAGGAGTGTGGGTGTGGGAGAGGAATCGGGAGGAGGAAAAAAAGGGAGAAAGGAGGACTTAAGAGGAAAGCGGGGGAGGGAGGGAGAGAGGAGACGTTAGAACGCAGCTGCGGTCGGTCCTGCCGCAACGCGAAAGGTTTTTATTCCACCCGACCAACCAACCAACCAGCCCGCTTGAGGGGTGCGTTCGGAGTGCGGTGCGTAACGCGCGAGTGGTTTATGGAGGGTTTAAGCAAATGCGGTTGCGCGTGGCGGCGAGAATGGGAAGACAGTGTGGCATACCGAGAAAGAAGAATTCATTCGGTACCATAGCATCTCATTTTCTCCCCGTCTCCTCTTCCGATTCTCACATGCGAGCGAGTTAGCGGTGCTCTTTGTCGCATTATAAATGGATCGACATTTGTGTCACGCGTGACAAAGGAGAAAATTGATCATGTAAATGTTTCTCATGTTACAGGAGGGCAGGATCCATGCGCAGGCAAACAAAATTTGGTGATACAATAAGGGATTGAAAAAGTGCTCTTGATTAAATGAAATTAAGTAGGCATTGCATCCGACAAAAGCTATGAATATACTTTTTATAACCAGGAAAATTAACTCTCCCGTAAGTTTCCCAACGAAAAATCAATTGAAATATCGAAAATTTACTCTACATATACTTGACGGTTGAAGAATTAAAAGGCAAAATAATTAGCCCGAATCCACGTTTTTCATAACAGGTCAAAGTAATGGTATGAAAAAGGTAAATATTTAGTACATTCTAAATGCTCTCTATGGCGCTCGGCGATGTGAATTCCCATTTGCTAACTCCTCTACATTGAGCTCTTTAATATTATGCCGTCGACGATGCATCACTTAATACCCATGACCGGTTCTCTGGAACCGAAATATTTAATTTTCCTTAAAATAAAATTCCTCTTCAGTACAGCCAGATAGATCCGAATCTCATGGTACCCGCCCAAACTGTTGAGATGTCAAATAGACTTCAATATATTCCCAACTTAGGAGAGTGAATATAAAACCAATACCTGTCGGCAATTTAAGAAGGAAAGATTGCTATACTTATACTACACCTACAAGGTACCTTTTCTTTAACGGCGATCACATAAAAAATTAAAACAATTATAGCAAACCACAAATTACTCTCATTTTTCATGGTACGAATTAAGATGTTTTCACTACTTTCTGGGCTGGTTTTGATAAATAATTTATTGTTTGAATAGAGCAAAAAAGAAACAAGTTCAGGTCGTCAATTTTAGCATTATCTAAAATTACACGGCATTATTAAAATTACACGGCATTATTAGTCATCAGTACTTTTTACATTCCGTATCAATCGTGAGCATATAATTCAGTTGCAACCGTAAGTCACCGATATGAATGCTTGTTGGAGTAACCAGCCTATTGAAATCGATTTTAAGCCTGAGGCTACATGAATTCATGCCTCCATCTTATAGGAAATACTTTCGTTGATAAGCAGATGAAAAAACCTTGTCCACGTCGTTCATGATAAAGCTAAATTCAAATGCACCAACTTAGCTTGAATGTGCTACTGTGCATAAAGCGGCAAATTTATAGGAGCATTATAGCTACAGTATCAGAGCCAACTTTTAAACTACGTAGAGCCTCCTTTCACAGAAATTATGACATAGGAGATTGCATAAACGCCCACGGCGATATGAAAAATTAACAGCCACTCCATTGGGAAGTAGGAAAAACTGTATTAATTGGCCCCTTGTTTTGGCCGACTGCAGAAGTTCGTATCTCCTAAGGGTTGGAAAATTACATTTCAGCTAACTAGTATTTGTGCTAAGGATTAGGAAAGCCATACTCGCAATATAAAGGGACAGAGAGTATGGACCTGAGGCCGTGATATTTTCATTTTAAGGCCCGCTTTGACGGAAATGGCTAGACGAATACCGACACAGAGAGCCCGTTCCACTTCAAAGTAACACCCACCAGATCCTTCTCCGCCATTCGTTCCACTCTATTCTTCTCGCCTGGGGTCTCATAAGACCGTCGAGTTTTCGCAACTGGCTACGTAGCATGCGTATAGGTATCCATGCAATCCCTTTTTTCCTCGCTAAATTAGTTCTGGCTTGAAATGCCTCGCAGCGCTATCAAGGTTGAGTCTGTTAAGGCCACGTAGTTAAAATAAAACATATATTATTTCATATACATGATATTTGTAAGCACATGCTTCGATGTTTGTTTCAAGAGAATTATATCATTGCTCAAAATATTTTCTGGTTTGATATTTATATGAAAAGATACTCTAGGATGAGATTGGTCGATGAAAGCGATATGAAGGAACTGTTTTAATGTAGAAATACGTAATTTCTTTCGAAAACTCAATAGATAAAAACAGTTCATTGCACGAAATAAACTATTAGCTTCAAATTTATCATACTTATTGACTGAGAATGTGCCGATTCTCTTCATTGTCGAGTATTTAGAGTTCTACATCCTAAATCACGCACAAATATACCGAATAATGGGCTCAAAACGCTTTGAAAGTCGGCTTTAAATAACCTTTACTTGCTCAAACTCATGTCTCTCCTAAGCTCCTCGAACCCTCTCCTATTATGTCAAAATTTTATCGCATTCCATCTTCTTCAACGCTTTCCCAGCGTTCTCCCTTCTATACATCGTCCGTTCATCATACTTTCTTCCTCCATTCACCCAAACTCCCTACCCAACAAGGGTCATCATTCAACAAGCCCTCACCTCTCAATACAGCCTCCATTATTTATATTTTTACCATCTCCGAATCTCAATAAACCTATTTTCCTCTCCCACCGCACCCAACGCTTCCTCATTCGACTTACTTGCTAGCCAACTCACCATCATATCCAGCCAACGAACATGCATACTCGCTCCGAAATTACCAAGTTTCCTTCTCATACAACACCATTTTATTAACAAAAAATGTTATAGTTTTCTCTCATCTTTTCTTTATTCCTTATCTCAGAGCCTCCCTCGTCAACTCCTTGCCCTTAAAAAATCCTTTCTTGGCTAGGGAATGTGTGATGTCTGAACTGATGTCCCAACCGATCATGTCACCAACTCAATCCCTGCCACTGAAGTAATTTTATCTGGCTGAAGTCATTTATCATGCTACCTATATAGGTAATCTCTTCTATCTTCTCTATTTTATTCCCCCATCCCCAACCAATATATTCCAACTAGTCCCCAAACTCCTCATAATAGTTAATAGTTTCGTCTTATAATGATATAATCTCTCGCCTTACCTTTCCAGTATCACCTCTAACCTACTATTTTTTGTCTAAAATACCTCGGTGTACTGACTAAGCAGCGCTTGGTCATCTGCATATCTCACACACATCATATACTCTCCTCCATTGCCTTTATTTCCGCCGCCCTTTCCCCAAGCTTCCCTCCATTTTATCTGACTAAACACTAAAAAGCAATGGCAAAATAGGGCAACCCTGCCTAACTCATTATTCTATTAAAATCTCATTCCGGTTTTACATCAACTATCCTCGCATTTGATGTCCAGGAAATTTCATGATTCCAAATGAGACGTTTGTCTCTCCAATCTGTCTATTTAATCTATATATATCTATCAATAATATGTAATCTATCAATTTCCTCAGGACCAAACAATTTCATCCAATCCACTGAATTAAATGTCATTTTTAGAATTCCATACGAAACAAGTAAAAACATCTTGGTCATATTCTTGTTTTCTTTCCACTAAGGACCTCATCACTGTGAGAACGTTCCGCGTTCCCTTCTCCACGATCCAAAATGGTAGTCAGTAAAATATTTGAAAGACTTGCCACACATTGAGAAGTTTAAGATTTACTTTTTCGCCTGAGATAGTATACTTACGGTAAAATAGTTCTCGCATGATTTTACCCTAGATTTCTTCGGCAAAGAAACTCTTTTTGTAAAGCCCTAAGGCCACTTTTCATCGTCATTAATCCGGCAAACAGTTGGAAAAAATCCTCATCTACTCCTCAACCTACTTTTAAGAAATTTTTTGGGTATGTTACTGTTTCCAACCGCCTATTCCTTTTTACCATAAAAAAAGCTGACCTGAACATACTAGACGCCTTCTAAATCTGGTGCTGGAGGAGGATGCTTAAGATAAAATGGGCTGAGATAATAAGAAATGATGAAGTGTACAGAAGAGTAGAGGAAGAAAGGACCATATGGAAAACCATAGAGAAAAGAAAAACCAAATGGATTGGATACACCCAGAGACACAATAGATTTGTAAGGAAGGTAATTGAAAGTAAAATGGAGGGAATAGCCTTCATAGGAAGACCCAGGAATAAGTTCATGGACCAAATAAAAAGACAGTACATAGGGAAAGACCAAGAGGTAAGGTAACTAGCATTAGATAGGGTAGGTTGGACGGCTGCAATCAACCATTCTTAGGATTGAGCGGCCAATGAATGAACGAATGAATGATTACTTTTTACGCCCCTTAATGTTTTATTATTACACTATCAAGGATACCGAGTACAATTGTTTTCTTGTCGGTGCCGGCTATGCGTATCTAGTATATAGGGTCTTATTTCCTCGCATGTAATAAGAGGGAGAGGATGGAGGAGGCTTCGTTGGAAGGCACGATGCTGGCCAAGTGGCAAAGGGGGAAAAGAGATGAGATTTTATAATACATCAGATCAGAGGTACTTGTTGGAGACTTGAGAAATTCTGTAGATGGAGAGGAAGAAAATTGATGAATTCCTTGGTTTTGGAGGTAAGGTGAGATAACTTAAAGGGATATTAGAGGGAGGCAGTAAGTGGTTGGGGTAGAAGATGAGGGGTGAAGGAATTCTTATGTCCCTAATAGAGGGGAGTTTTACTGGGTAATCGAGGTTGTAGAAGAAAAAGAAGACCTTCTGAATGAGATGAAGTTAGATATGGCGTACGCTGAGTTCAAAAAAAACATTGTGTAAGCAGATTGGGGCTTTTGCCAGAGAAAACCTTGAGGAATTTTTACTCCCCTCTCCACTGCACTAATTTAATCGGTAAGATACTCCAATCAACATCATCGACGACAAGCGGTAGGACGCATGGCAAGCTGAAGATAAAACCATATTAGATGGTAGCTCTCAAATACTAAAATGGAAATGGCAAAAAAAGAGAACATTTGCGAGGATTAAGAGACAAAAAAATTTCCCGAAAAAGCCTACTCTCATCCGTGTGCAAACACATATCTTACTATGCACGCTCTCAATTTTGCAAACCTGCTGCGAGTCTCCTTTTCCTCGCATCCGCGTGAAGTGTGCGCCGCATCCGTGAGCGAGCCACGATGGATCACGCCAACATCCGAGAGCGACGTCGGAGCAAACAATATAATCGTTCCAAGGCGGACACATTGGGGTCTATCTTCTCGGCAGGCACGCACGCGGCGATCACCCAGCGGGAGGGTAATGCGCTCCTTGAGTAGCAGCGCTAGCGTACGCACACCTCTTTCACAAGTACACGCACATCCGTTTCGCAAACTTCCATCCCTCTCTCTCACACGCACTCTACCCATTCGCGTCTAGTATTCATGGAAAATGAAGCTGAGCGACGAACAAAAATCTCCACTCATGTTTTTTTTTCTTTTTTAAGGAGAGAGATTGCTACTTCGTCTTCCACCGAACCCATCCTTCGAAGATATTCTTATAGGTGCGGCGAGTACGATGACAATCAACACTCAACTCAAGCGTCCGCACTGGTAAATTTGATAGCCACTAACACTGCTGTAAGATTTAGGCCGATCCGTACATAATCCATTGCTATCGTGAATGCTTCCTTTACATAAATGTGATTGTGAAATTACACAATTTAGAATACCACCATAGTTTTCTTCAACAAGAATTATCATTCACCTGTCTCCACCTAACATTTAGATTATTATGAAGTCAATGAACATGAATGACCAAGACCAAAATTTTTGTAAAAATCTCTATCATCATATACAAAGCACCTTCCCGTAAAAGCATCTCTGAATAAGGGGAAGCAGCAAAATCTTCAAAATGAAGTCTCCCACTTCAAGCACAAAAAGTGAGCAACTCCTGGGAGCTACTGACGTACTCTCTCAGTACTCAGTCAACTCTCCGCCGCTTCGTACAAATACAACTCTCCTAATATGCTTCGTATATAAGCATGAAATACATACTATTAATATGGTTCCATTATTTCGAAAAATACTCCCTAGAAAAATGAAAACGTTTATTCCGCCCACCCTTTCCCCACACTTATTTTCGTCTCGAAAGAGTTCCAAATGAATTATACAAAGAAAGAACAATTATTTATAACTCACATGTACAGAGTCAATTCTTCCTTTACATCATTTTACAATTGCAAATGTGTAAACCAATTCTCGCTTTATCTTGTCGTACATAAATTGCCGACGAATTGTGCAATAAGTTGAGCCCTTACTAACCAGAATTATTCCGGCTATAACTCTCAACCTCGCCTTGAGTTAAATCCAGGCATCTCCATCTTTCTCTGAATTTATCACTAAAAATAAACGATACAAAAAATAACTCAACCACCAAGATAACTTTTGCTACTTAACCTCTATGTCTCTCTCTCACAACCTGGCCCTAGAGGTGGACTAGGTAAATCAAAAAAACGGCCTCAGAAGTAAACTTGTGAAGTAAATATGACTATGAATATATTAAGTGTATTTAATGAAACATTTCTTGTATTATTTGGCAGTTAAATTCTATAATTTTTCTGAATGAATTATAAGCTACTTATTCTGAGTATTACTCACAAACAACAGCAAAAATGTTTATTTCCCATGACAGACTAAACAGATATGATGAAAGATATGAAAATCAAAGCAAGTTCTTTCAGGGCGAAAAAGTGCATTTGCAGAATAAAACTGTCCCCAACGAAACACAGAAAGTGGAACAAAAACCTGCTAAGAGTTTCAGAATCATTAGTGACACTGCTTATTTGCAGTCACTCAGCCAATCCTCCATATTTTCGAACGTATGCAGCGGTTCAATGTACCGACATTTCGTCGTTCATATTCATTTTAAAGCTTCGGATTGGACGAGCCGAACGTAGTAGTTCTAGTCTCAGAACTTGAGTACTTTAAGCTCTCACTCTTATAAGATATTACCAGGAACCCAACCTATATCTCCACCATCCTCCAGCTTTAACATTAAAAAAAAGGAAATTCTCGCCAAAAAAGAAACACTCCTCCCGCATATTTTCCCCCTACTTATCCTCATAGTCTCGCCCGACTTACTCGCCCCGGGGGTGAAATAAAAAAAAACGGCCGAAGCAAGAAGGGATATGAGCGAGAGATAGGAGGGCACCGTCCGGAAGGGAGAGGGTGGAAGCAGGTTTGCCAAATTTTCCGAGTTCACCGCGAGACTCGCCGGGTCGGACATTAACTCCAAAAAATCTTCCCGCCTCCCAAAACAAGGCTCATTCCTCACATGATTAAGAAAAAAGATCTTAAGAAAAAATATTAATCAGTGAAATATCACTATTAACGTTTCCGAGTATTTGCGATTTTTGTCCATAATTTAATTTCAACTCATACGGTAAAACATGTTTGTAATTTGGCAATAAGTTTCTGTTTTTTAAATTAGATTTACGGCCTTATTACTTGATGGAAGTGGTTACTTAGTTGATTCTTCAACCTTCATGGTTTGCTGGCTGGTTATTTCTGGGGTTTATTGGTGATGAAGAAAAGGCAAAATTGTTTTAAGTGTCAGAAGAGAGAAAGGATGTTCTGAAAACACCTCATGGGTAAGAAGGATGAATAGCGAATAATTGTTTTCATTAAAAGTGGTCAGCATTAACAATATACACGAAAAAGTGATCAAATGATTCTTACACGATGGAAAATGATAAAATCTAATCGCAATTTGCACATACAGCATGACATCACGAGGGATACTAGAAAGAATAAATGCAAATTATATGCCAAATGTAAAGGAAATTTAAGCTTGAAAAGTAATTGACGTTTAGAATTTCCCATTACATTTACCTAGCTTTTGAAATGGTTTACTCTGAAGTGAACAAACCAATTCAAAAGCTAGGTTGTTGTTGGTAAAACTGGTTTGTTTATTTGTGAATAAACCCTTTCAAAAGCTAAGTAGTTGTAGGTATAGTTGTTTTGTTCAATTGTAAACAAACCAGCTCTATCAACAGCTAGTTAAATTGTGATCGAATCGAAGAATACTTACTGTTCATTCGAATTAGATTACACAATAAACTGTCTTTATAATCATACTTTCGTCTCCTATTTTCTCAGAATATCTTAAGAACGGGGTTCTTTGGGAATCGACTCCTTCAGAGTTGCCAACGCTATAAGGAAGTCGGATGGGTCGTTGGCGGGTTTTGCCCCCTCCGCTTCGGGGAGAGACGGAGTGAGCGCGGGGCAAAGAGAAAGGGGAAGAATCGAATTGAATATCGTCTTCATTGAAGCAAGATTGAGACTAAATCAGTCTCCACATCCGCCCGAAAACCCTCCCAAAGGGGAAAGAGAAGGCGGCAAGGTGAGGCTGCTGGGCTCGAGCTTGAGGAGAGCGGTTAGATAAGAAGCAAGGATTTATAAGACGACGGGGGGAGATAAAAAAACGGAAAATGAAGGTTAGGGAGACAATGTGTGTGGGGAGAACGGTGAGGTATGTGGAGACACGGGAGGGGATAATGTGATGGGGAGGAGCGAACAAAGCACAAGATAATGTACTAAGGTTAAAAAATAAAAAAGAATCAAATTGAGGAGAAAGATTGAAGAGGAAGAGAAAGAATTATCTGCGCAAAGATCTGAGAATAAGAGCACCTGGAGCATTAGAATACCGACGAGAAAAAAATATTAAATAGAAAAAGCGTGGCTCGGATTAAAGACTTTTCTGCCAGCTTGCGCGGGACTCACCACCGTAAGTATTAGAGAATGATTCATCCTGATTCTTTCGGATATTCATTCATCTCTTGCTCGGAAGACAGCTCCCTCAAAGAAGTCTGCGAAAGAAGGAACGGTCCGGGGTTTAATCTTCCGAGAGGTGATTTTTTTCTCGCTCTTAATCGGAAAAATTCACTAATCTCTCGTACCCGATCCCCGATAAATGTTTCCTGAGAAATCAGGACAAACTTTTCTTGGACACAAAAGTTACAATAACATTGTTCCAATTATTGCATTGTTTCCATTTCAGGAAAATCTTTAGCCTTGAGGAAAGCAACAAAAAATGTTGTTTATACAGGGTGCAGCATTATAACTTCCTTTTTTCAAAACACAATGGAACCCATTTTATGTATGAGAAATTTTCTATTTTTTTTATGTATATATCAAAAGTTTTGCGTCACACAGTTTTGAAAATCATACCAGGTAGGTGACGCCCCCCACTGCCCATACACTGAATAAGCCGATCTCTGGCATTTGTCATGACCCTTACCAGCATAGCAGCGGCTATGTTGGCAATTTCTGCCCCCATTTGTGCTAACCCCCCCAAAAAAACCCATTTGCGGATTCGTGGGTTTTTTTTAAACCCGTGCTTATGTCAACCGTCCAAGGACATTACAAGACTTGAAGGCCAACATCTGGGCAGAAATTGCCAACATACCCGCTACTATGCTGGTAAGGTTCATGACAAACACCATAAATTGGCTTATTCGGCGTCTGTACAGTGGGGAGCGTCACCTACCTGATATAATTTTAAAAACTGTGTCACGCAAAACTTTAGATATGTACCTACAACATCATAAAAAATTTCATTCATAGAATGGGTTACATTTCATTTTGAAAAAAGGAAGTCATAATGCCGCACCCTGTAGAAGTTATAGTGACTCTGCCCCCTCAGACCCAAATCCTGATAAAATTTTCTCAATAAATCAGGAAAAACATTTCTCCGACATAAAAGAAATAGTAACATTGCTCCGATTATAACATTTATTCCATATCACAAAAACCTTTAATCTTATAGAAAGAAAGCAAAAATGTTACTCTTTATCAATGCCGTAGTGACTCTGTTTAGCGTTTTTGGAAAAAGATACCGCAGTCATTATTTGCCGGCTTTTATACAGATGACCCATTTGTTGCACATAACTTAGCGTAAAAATGAAAGTATATCCGTCACTCTATCGAGCTGCGTGCACCCTGATCGCGTCCCCCTTTTGACTACGGCTTTACTTTGAATAAAAATGTAATGCTTGAGTTATTACAATTATCTTAGAAAAGCTACAAAGCTGGAAATCCACCTCCAAAGACCTGGACTAATTATTAGTCAAAAACGAGTGACAAGTATAATCCAAAGCAATGAAGACAAAAATAAATAAAATGTTTGTTTTCTCCGATTCTCCAGAACTTTCGAGAAATACCATTTCCCAGACTCGAATTCCGAAGGTCTTCCAATGTGGGGAATTTGGAAAACCTATTGCCGGCGAAGGGAACGGTATGCTTGGGAGGGGGGATGGAGGTTGGGGCGACCGAGGTCCGCTAACCCTGAGCCAAAAAGTACGCTCGGGAAAGAGTGAATAGTCAAGAGTCGGCACTGTTAGCAAACGGGTCGTTCTTGGCACTGTTGCCTGTGACCCGGTAATGCATTCTGGGGGAACGGAAACGTATAAATTTTGGTTCGGAGAAATGTAAATTTTTCGGCCGATTAAATTGACTCGTTGGAAGCAGGGTGGAGGCGTTCTGACGAAGATGAATGGGCGCTAAGAGAGGAAAGGTGTGCGAGGGATACCGAAAAAAAGACATACGGGGCGCTCTCAAGATCTGAGAAGAAAATACTACGTCCATCATTACGATTGACGACAAGCAGCGCAGGAGGATATGTATTGCGATGCAAAGGCCCTTACGCTGCAGACGCAAACGTATTCCATTCCGATAAAAAATGCAAATTTTCGGGGAGAGAGAGAAGACAGCTGAACAAATTTTTGTAGATGAGAGAGAACCACGTTAGGTTTCCACCTTCGCAAATCATCTCCCAGTTGAGGGTGACCTCACGGTGTTCCCACCATGCCCATAAGGATTTAAAGGTAAGCCTAAAATTACTAACAGTTGCTTAAAAGGAACAAAAATCTAGCATACAAATCATTGAGTAGACTTTAAAATAAATAGTGAAGTGCAGAAGAAGGATTTAGAATAAATCACTGCTCTGACGCGGGCAGTGCCTCTATTCACCAGCAAGTAAAACTAACCCACCCATGGGAGTATGCTAATAAAACCATTGGATTTAATAAATTACCTGTTGGAGATAAATCATTTTAGTTGAGCGCAAACCATACTGTTTCAAAACAGGAAGTGTGTCCATCTATAGTGTGAGTTAGTCTGCTGTAAATTATTTTATTTCTCCAAGTTATTAGTATTTTCCTCCACACGTACTCAGCACAGATTATCATTTTACATAACACTGCCATATTCACCCCCAGTAACTCTCATCTGCTGCAAATTGAATGTATAATGAAACCTCTTAATATAAATATTCGTACTAATTACCCTCATCATGCCGTCGAACATACATGTTCCAGCATTACATCTTCCTTAAGAGATATACCAAAAAATCATTGAAATACAAAGAAAAGCAGCTCACTTCGTTAAAACTGCTACGAGCGAATATTTAGTGTTTCACTACTTTTCAAGGGATAAAGGACCCAGGAGACTCGGGAGGCTGCACGCTATGCTTAGTTTGCTTGAAAAATTCAGAACTGGTCAGTTTCAGAGCGACAGAGAGAATATTACGATGACGCTGTACTACATATCTAGATCTGACAGAAGCGATAAAATAAGAGAGTTACACTGCCGAACAGATGCAGGTGCAAAAACTCGTTCTTCACGCGCACAATAAGCGGTCACAATAAAACCTGATCTCCACTAAACACTCTCCCATATTACTTGCCACCATACAACCTCCAAAAACCTTACATCTTTGTACGGCGGGTGTTGTAACACCCTCTGCCACGCATCCAAGCGGCGACTCATAGGGTAGTATGTGGATTTAGATAATTTAAATTTTCCTCTCATATCCAAGGCCTCCTACAGCCAAGTGAATGCAAATTTCAATCCCACTCCAAGGCGTTCATCCTCATTTCTTCGAAGCTTAAAATCTTCTAAGATGAAAAGGCATGATATACTCTAGATTTATATTCAGCAGACAACCGAGGTTGGCACCAGAGAGTCGATAAGAAGCATCCACAATGCCAGGCCAGGATCTTGATCACTAAGTTTTGGCAAACTCTAACAAAATCAATATCAAGTTTATACAAGAACTACAACTTGTATTTTGGACTTGTATTCCTCTCTCTTGGGTCAATTTTGTATCACTCATGAATAAGATAAAACGCGTAAAAGAATATGCACTGCTTACGGATGTAACTAAATTCTGACGATTTAAACAAACCACAGAACATAAAGCATGTAAAATAATATTTTTCAAAATGAAAACCAAATTTTCAAAATGAAAAATACCTGAAGAGATCTTATTTAGCATCTTTTTCTACAATCCCACCCGCTGACTAAAATTATTCGTGTACTTGCTGAAAAAAATTAAAAATTAATCTTCTCCAGTCCTCCTCGTCGTCTCATCAAGTATTTTTGAGCATCGTTAATATATAATACCTAATACAGATTACGTCTTTTCTGATTTACCTTTCTAAGGGTGATCTGTCATGTGTACCAAATATAATAGAATTTTACACAGGGCCGTAAATTTTTATCACGATAGGGTCAGAACTTGCGTCAACGTGAATTAAAAAGCATTAATTTCCAAAGTTCCAACGGACTCTTGTACTATAGTAACAGAGGAAAGATAAAGGATAGTGGGATGATAGACATAACTGATTCACTCAAAAGAGAGAAGAAAAATGAATAAAATGAGCCGGGAGTGGCACTTGATGTACATCTTGAATAGTAGAGATATATCTTTACAAGGCATAAAGGAGTGCATAATTGCGTAGAGTGAAAGACAAGCGATAAAAAGCAAGCAATATTTGAGACAGACAGGAAGGAAGAGATATCGTCACTGGTTAGAGGTGGATTTAGGAGATAGCAATTAGGAGATTGCTTAAGTCCCACGATAAGATTGAGGATTTATTGATGGCTGGATATTATAGGAGTCACCTACCTCGGAAGTATTATCACGTGGGACGAAAGAAATACAACTGAAATCAGGCGATGAATAGTCCAAGCGAAGAAGGCAACTATAGAAGACAGTACTAAAAACTAGGAAACTACGTGAAAAGATTCGTGCAGAGCGTGGCAATATATGTAATGTAAATATGGATCATTGAAAACGCTAACCAGAAAAGACCAGACGCTTTCAAAACCTGGTGCTGGAGGAGGATGCTGAAGACAAAATTGACAGGCAAAATAAGAAATGATGACGTGTCGTGGGAGAGGGGAAGAGAAAAGGGCCATATGGAAAAACATACAGGAAAGAAGAACCAGATGGATTGGACACACCCTGAGACACAATGGGCTTATAAAGAACATAATTGAAGGTAAATTAGAGGAAAAAGTCCCAAGAGGAAGACCCAGAAAAAGGTCATGGACCATATAAAAAGGAAAGTACATAGGAAGGGATTCGAGGAGGTAAATGAACTAGCATTTTATAGGGAAGGGTGGAGGGCTGCAGTCAGCCAATCTCATGATTTAACAACCAATGAATAATCGTAGTGCTTTAAGAGTGGGAAGTATTCGAGAGAACTGCCGAAGGATGAAACATTTTGTGATTCTATCAAGCGCTTGAAAAGCTACAAAGTCATACACACCTGATAACTACATCATGGAATGTCGGAAAAATTAACATAATCAGTAGACCTTAATAAACTGAGTATCCATCATAAAATGGCCTTATTAATGTATTTTTACGGAGATATCACAGCTGGCACCAACTTCTGCAAAGTCATCGCTGATTTCAGCACACATGATGCACTGAGAGGTATTTTTCATTTGCTACACTGTGACCGACACCGAGTGACGCGATAACCGTACTTGGTGGAATAGTATAGATTTAGACTAGAATTTGTACCTCCTTATTATTAGAATTTGAGAGTGGGATATGGTTTTGAAGGCATGAAGTATGAAACTTGTATGAGACAGTCAGAGGAGGGCTTAAACCTTGATTTATTAAGAGGATACACGGATGGAGGCGTATGGTGCCCATGACATTGGAATTCATCATTCTTCATTCTCACAAATTGCCATTAAAGGAGCAAACATAATGTAATACGCATTCATGATCATGTGCGCTATGATTAACACCAAATTGGGTGAAATTTGGCACTAAAAATAATTTAAACTTAATCGGTATACGAACCCAGGTGTCCCAATTGACGGTAAAGTGTTAGTCAGTTATACAGCCAATTTGCAACTTCATAGCCAATTTAACACACTTTGGTGTATATATAAGTGCTGTACACGCCTGCGTGGCGACTCTGTTGAGTCCAGCATGAATCAAAAGCCATTAAAAAAAACCGTCTTCGTCAAAAATAAAATCCCCATACGAAAAAAAATTATCGGAAATCAAGATACGTCGAAAACTCTGGGATGACACAATAGGATTTGCTAGCATCCTCGTGAGTAAGCGTTCGACGAGGCGAAGATGGCAAGACTCTGGGAAGAGATGAAGAGATTAAATAAAACGGCGCCAGAGAGAGGGGGAAAAACGCGAATCACGTCACGTACCCGCAAGCACGCGTGACCATCGCGCTTGGGGCTGCCCGAGGCATGTTCTCCCGAGGAAGCAAAAAAATCCTCGGGAGAGGAGAGAGGGCTTGGAGCATTCATTTCCCCCGGCGGTCTGGCCGACGGCGGCGACGGCAGCGGCCGACGCGGGAGGGTGGGGGCGGGAGGAAGCGTCCGCCGTAGCCAGAGGGGGCGGGGGAGTCGACTGTGTGCAGCAATTAAATTCGCTTTCAACGCCACCACCGCCGCCTCCCCCCCCCTCACTACTTGTCCCACACCGCAACACTCGTCCCCTTTCCCACGGGAACCCGAGTTAAATCCCAACCCGAGTCCCGCCGTCTCCCATCCCCTGCGTTTCGGCCCGGGATTACCACCAGTTTCCCGACTTGACGGAAATGGAAGGTGGCGGCGGGACAGCACGGCGGTCCCGCGTCGCAATGGGGTCTATTACCATCGACGAGAGAAGTCTCACAACATATATTATAACATAATGATTGATGATAATACGGAGAGAAGTCTTAACACATTCATGCATAGGTTTTTCAATCGTAAGATTATTTGACTGCAGCCCTCCATACTTCCCTATCTAATGCTAGTTCCCTTACCCCCTGGTATCTCTTCCTATGTACTTTACTCTGTATTTGGTCCATAAACTCATTCCTGTGTCTTTCTCTGGGGACAAGAGGCATTAATTCTAATCAAAATCTAATCTTTTCCTCCAAGTACGGTTGTCGCGACACTCGGTGTCGGTCACGGCGTGGATAATGAAAAAGATCTTTCAGTGCATCATGTACGCTGACATCAGAGATGGACTTACGGAAGTTGGTGACAGCTATGACATGTCCGTAAAAATTCACTAACGACGTGATTTCATATGGGACACTCAATTCGTTAAGTTCTATTAACTTTTTATAAATTTTCCAATATTTCATGCTGAATGTGTTTGGTCTGTATTGCTTTGTAGTTTTTCAAGCGCTTGACAGAACCACAAAACGTTTCATCCCTCGGCAGTTTTTCCAGATAATTCCCACTCTTAAAGTACTCCTATTATTCATCCGTCGTTCAATCCTAAGATAGGTTGACTGTTGCCCTCCACCCTTCCCCAATCTAATGCCAGTTCCCTTACCTCTTGGTATCTCTTCCTTAGTACTTTCCTCTTTATTTGGACCTTGAACTTATTCCTGGGTCTTCCTCTATGGACTTTTCCCTCGACTTAGCCTTAAATTATGTTCTTGACAAACCCATTATGTCAATGTGGGGGTGTCCAATCCTTCTGGTTCTTCTTTCTGGCATGGTGTTCTATATAGTCCTTTTCCCTTCCACTCTTCTGTACACTTCATCATTTCTTATTTTGTTCGTCCATTTTATCTTCAGCATCATCTTCCTTTAACAGGTTTTGAAGGCTTCTATTCTTTTCTGCTCAGTTTTTCCAATGGCCCATGCTTCCAATTCATTGAGTGCCAACACTTCAAACGAATGTTTTCACATACTGTTTCCTGGTATGCATTCCTATCTGACTTTCATCTCGTAATCGTAATGTAATAACTTGCTTCCTGAATATTTGGTAGATTATTCCTCCGTCGTCATAATCCATTCCAAGTTTTTCCAGCAGTTGAAACATCTTCCACTCAACATTGTCGAAGTCTTTCTCCAGGTCCACAAATGAGGCATATAAAGGCACATCATTACACATATTACATAAAATGTGAGTGTCGAGACTCGTTAGAATAATATAAATAATATTTACTTCTCTCGTGAACCATTATTTATCATTGTTTACGGCAAAACTTCTGTCATTGTTCTCGACAGGCAAAAAAATGATCCACCCGGGGAGGAGTGCCAAGAGTTCTATTATTTCATAATCAGGGCAAACTTCTAAGAGAGAACCATTTTTCGTCGCTTTCTGTTTAGATTTAATGAGGTAAATGTTAGAGCTCCATGAGTTTAATTCTTCATGATCAAAATAACTGAGAAATAATAAGCCATTATTTTGAATACGGCGATTTTGCTTAGCGATGTATACTTAAAAGACGTGAGCAACTGTGCGACGAAATTGATGTTCCTCAGGTACAAACTTACCCGAGTACTGATCAAGTTTCGGATGTTTTTGCTCAAAATATGACAACAATAGGGTGTATAAGTTATATAATATATATCATTTAATAAAATAATTGAAATTTCAATTTATTAAACAAATACTACCACGCTAAGGGTAAATCGTGGCAGCGGACTATGCAGCGTAGACGAAAGAGTTTTGGGTGGCATGCGCTCACTCTCGAAGCCGTATCTCGGTAACTACTCAGCAGAAATTGAAAATATATTAGACGTAATAAAAAATATATGATCAGTCGTTTGTAATCAAAGATAATTTATCAAAACACCGAGTGTTCTGTAATCATCAGGAATGTTCGGAGAACAGGAAAAAATGGCGAAGTTCCAAAACTTTAGGCGCAATACGGTACGTTTTCTCATTCTCTGATTGCAATAATATTTCAAATACTTTAAATTATAACCAATCAATACAAATGTAGGTGGTGGTTCAAAATAAAATCGAATTTTGGAAGATAAGGACCAACCTAATATTATTTATATCTCCCAATGATGAAACAAATAAAATTTCGCGTGGCTCGTACGAGAATAGAACATTTGAGCAAAAGACCAGTGAAACATTCACCAGTATAAATGAAGATACTTTAACTTATAAAACATTTCAGGGCTAAATAGGTTTAATTGCAGAGGGTGGGGCAATAAATGGGGTGAAGGAATTTTGGAAGATAAGGACCAACCTAATATTATTTATATCTCCCGATGATGAAACAAATAAAATTTCGCGTGGCTCGTACGAGAATAGAACATTTGAGCAAAAGACCAGTGAAACATTCACCAGTATAAATGAAGATACTTTAACTTATAAAACATTTCAGGGCTAAATAGGTTTAATTGCAGAGGGTGGGGCAATAAATGGGGTGAAGGATCTGGACCAGGGTGAATACAGAAGATGCAGGAAGAAGATTCTAGAATCGGAATGGGAAGAGAATTGAAGATCTGGAATATAAGGATGAGAGCCGCATTAATGCACTGATATCCTCATAGAATTGTAAATGACTATCCGATGATGAGGAATAATAAATTTTTTATTCACTTGTGTATTTTTTTTGAGGACTTGGTCCAGTGTTTGAAATCATCCGTCGGTATTGAGAAGTATATGAATATATGATTTGATACAGTAGTGGAAGTGAATTAGCTGACGTCTGTCGCTATGCTTTAGCCTAGATAATTTGTCCATGTAGTATGTGATATGATTTCTGTAGATAAAATATGAATCTGACACATGTTTTGGGTGAGCGCTGAAGCTCAAACATAATTCTTGAGACAAATTTAGATATACAATATAGGCGTAATCCAAATGTGGGGTGATTAACGTGGATACAAATTGTTTCTTTAAGGATTGGGAGATGATGTATTTCAAGTTGAGACGAGGAAATAGTGACTTTAAGTACAGTTTTGCAAAGATTATTCACGTTAGAAGACCACGATAAGGTTTGATAATCAATATCCGTAGGTTTAACAGCTTCGTCATATGGTACAGGGTCACCGTCAGTCCTTAAAAGCGGAAGTTCATTTAACTGAATGAGAGCAAGAATCAAAGGGTATCCAATTATAGTGGCTTGCAGCTTGTTTGGATATATATTTGAAAAATTTAACAGGTAATTAGTGGGTAAAAGGCTGGGAAGAAATTTTCCATCCATCAGCAATTACTCTTTGATCACCAATGATAATAATGACGATCGTATATCCTACCAATAGATGCTTTTAAGTCATCAATAAACATGCTTTCAGTTGATACTTATTTTAGACGAAGATCAGTAAAAATGTGACTATATTCTATATGGTACAACATACTGGCAGAGATTTGAATCTACGGCAGATTTAGTGTATAGAGATTACTGGGAACACCCCTTCACCATAATGCATCTCAATACCTTCCCCTTAAAAGTACGAACCGCACCCCTTCCCACGGACTACAAATTTGACGAAGTGGAAGGGACTGCGCACTCCCGTTCCGAGTTACTGGACGCTAGGGAGCAATGACATTTGCTCCTAATAAGGGTGAGCATGCCAGATGCGTTCGAAGGGTAGGATCCGGATGAAATGTAATTTGCGCCGCGTCAGATTCCAAGTGAGACGGCTGCACGCTGTCTGACCTACTACTGATATTACTCCAGATAATTCGCCACGTTATCCAACGCTGAGGATTCATTTTTGAGTGCACGATTTTACTCTCTCATTACACTACCTTGGGTACACCCCTTGTCAACACGACCACTTTCTCCATTTCAGGATTCTTCCAAACTCTCTTTATGAGATTCAAATTTCCGATAGTAAAACATCCTCATTCAACCTTAAATATCGACCTTTAGTATCATATCTTCAGTCACTGTGTTTCCTCTCCATCTCTGTCTCCTCTTTACTTCATCAAGCGGCACTCTTTCATCCCCAACCATGGCCAGAACATTTTTACGCTCGTCTCCCTCTCTGCCCACCATATTATCTCAATCCTCCTCTTAGGGCCAATATGGCATGCTTTCAGTTAATTTACATACTCTCCTCCCTCCTCCATACTCTCCTCAGAGTCCAAGTTTTGTAACCGTTAAATGCTAAGCTAAACAGGTATTTAAATTTTCATTAAGTCTGTCATTTCATTGAAAGTCTTTTTGGTGAAAACACATTGGGAAATTACTTTAAATACTCGACCACTTATATCCCAACCAAGTCAGAAATTGAATATTGTATCTGTTTTTAGAAGAATTCAAACTTCAAAACACTATCAATGTAACGCTGAGCCCTTAATTAGAGTTAAAATAAGAGATTTGGGCAGAAAACTCGTCGCTTATATGGTATCAAACCTTACTAAGGCGGTAGAGTGATTCCAACAATTATTTTCACTTTTCTTCAAACCTTTCTGTTACTTTATTTTGAATTCCCTTATAAATTCTTTTTACAGTTTAGTATTTAAAGCATATTTTAGTATTTCATGTCCAAGTTCCCTACAAAAGAGAAACAATGTTCCACTTCTCGCTTTATTGAATTTTCTCAAACAACAAAAAGATGAAAACGACCTATTAATTTAGAAGCCAATACAGAATAACTTAACTCGTAAAATACACCCAATACTCAGGAAAGCTACTAAACTGGTCACGGGAAAACCACTAGGGTAACAGTAGATGAAAGAAGTGCGTAGAAAACAGCTGAATAGTCATCACACGCCGGCCAATATTACAGCAAAATCCACAGCTTCAGGGTAATGCAGAGGATATTATATGATAACTCCTCCTTTTTGTCTTTAGAATTGACAAAGATAACCAATTATGAGAGATACACCGCCGAAAAAATTGTTACAAAAATTCATTCCTCCCACAAACCATTACTGACCACAACGAACACAGTGTGACACTAAGACAGTCCTTAGGTATTTATTTCACCTTCGTCCTTACCCTTACCCTTCCTTTGGGCTTATCCCTCTCTTTTTCGAGGCTGGTGGTATCCTTAAACCCTCTGCCATACATCCACAGTCGCTTGCATGATGATATTTAGACGTAGAAGTCCTGTATACACCGGGTTTCGATAAAAGCCAGCGTTTTATGGTTCGACGTATTCCTATTCACCAGGGTGGCTGATATGGGACATCGGAACACGGCAGCAATGGATCTCCTGAGCCAGCGGAGAATATGAGAGGTTTTCATCTGATTCATTTGCCGAGAATGCACCAGATTATCTCAAAGCCTCTAGAAAGAGTTTCTTCACTTTCATAAATGAGTTCCCAAAAACAACGGAAGGAACTGTGTTGATCTCTAAACTGCTGATAACACTCGCAGAAATACGAAACTATATAGGGTATAAAGACCTGAATCTGGGGCTTTCAGAGATGAACGTTGGGAAATGAGTATGAAATTTTAGATAGAGCAATATTTTTTACTAAGTGTTCCATGAGAGAGATGGCTCCAGGTGGTCGTCTCTCAAAATTCCACGATAATTATTGCACGCATAAATAATAAAGTTCGATGGTTTCGCAAAAGTAAGGGATGATACACAACCACTCATTACTTTATGATCAATAGTCTTCACATGCGGTCGCCTCTCGGAATTCTATGACAAGCATTGCACGTATAAATGACAAACTGTGATGATTTCGCATAAGTAAGCGATGATACACCACCATTTATTACTTCATGATCAATAATCATCACATGCGGTACACTTAAAAGAGCGGAGTCTATGAAACCATACGTTAAAAATCACTATTTTCGCAATCAATTACCTTCAAAGCAATAATGAGATGGCATATAGAACAAACCCCCAAAAACTTCAGTGATTACACTGGTCGCACTGAGAGTTAATCTGCGCTTCATCTGGTAAAAAAGTTGTGTCGCACACAAGAGGTTTTATTTTTAAGGGTTATCCTCGCGACGGAGCGAGACTCAAACGACTTCGGGTTCGTCCCGTTCCCTCACACCACAGCCTGCACTCCAAAAAACCCTA
The DNA here is from genome assembly GCA_963169105.1 of Ceriagrion tenellum. Classification (NCBI taxonomy): domain Eukaryota; kingdom Metazoa; phylum Arthropoda; class Insecta; order Odonata; family Coenagrionidae; genus Ceriagrion; species Ceriagrion tenellum. The sequence goes on from OY720634.1 coordinate 72,763,015, forward strand.
GTCTCCTTAGAAAAATCACCATCCAGTGTCGTCTCCCACATAAATCCCCCACCTAGCCACAGCGTCTCGCCCGCCTCCTCCCTCTCCCCCCAAGCGGAAAAGCATTCAGACTTCCGTCTGTCGCCTGGGAGCCAAGCGGGTCCCATACGCAACAGGATGTATTAATTATAGCGAGAAGTCTCCTCTCCATTTTGTTCCCCAGGCGCCGTGCAGGAACTAACTCCCTCTTTCTGTCTGTCGCCTGAATCACACACATGGTGGCGAGGTGGGTGAACTGCAGAGAGCGCAGCCGTTATGAAAGAGACGCGGGAGCAAAACTTCCGACTTTCCGAGAGTTAACGCGTCCTGGGAGGGTAACTGCGACAAAGGGATATGTACGGAGATGGAGGGGTTGAAAACTGGGATCGGGAGTCGAAGTTACTGCTCCATGCCACTTCCTCGAAACCAACTCCTTCACACACCCACGTAGTACTTTCTGCACCAATGTGGAATTCTACGCGGGGATGGGGCAGGTGTGGAGCTCATTGGGTGCAGGGGATCTTGAATATTTAGAATGCTGTGAATTCAAGTAGTAGAAATTAGTAAAACTGGGTATTACGTTGATTTTTTTGAAAGGTTAATAGGAACTTTTTATTTCCTCAAGTACACTGCTTACTTAGCAACCAAGTCCGGAAGCTTTCCATTCGTCAAAGACCCAACAAACTACCTCGGCAGCGCACGCCAAAACAGATCGGAAGCAGAGATGATGTCCGTCGAAAAAGGAACTTTGATAATCCCATCCGCGATTCGACGTTTTTGCGTTAATTTTCTGCAAAGACGTCAAATATGATAAGGTATTTTTGATTGTTTTACGGCATAAATATTACGTTTTAAATGACATATGTGGAACAAATTCGATAGCTACACATTAAGATTCGGCATAGACAAACATATGAAAAAGTGTCAGGCGTTACTTAGTAGAAATATTCATTATCTATGAAGGTGTTAATGAAATAAATCAGTATAAAATTGGATTTCTATGAGAAATTTGAAATTCTAATAGCCCAGACAATATTTTCAATGACGTTGTTCTTATGATTCAAATATTTCTTTAAAATTTCTTTCCGCCCTCTGGTCCGTTAATTTTGCTCTTTTTGATCTTCACCTCCATCTGTTCTTCTCTTTTTTCTCATCCTGTTCCCACCCCCTTGCCTACCTATTGTTGCTCTTCACTTTGAATTCCTTCGCCCCCCGCTCTGTATGCTCCCTTCCTTAACCTCTCCTCCGTCAACCCCAATACTCCCTCTTCCATTATCTAGGGTTCAGGGGGATATATACAAGATGACGGATACTGAATGTACCTCGAAAATGACATTAAGTGTCGAAACCATGGTTGGTTTGCATAAAAAAGAGTGTTACAAGTACTACTGAGTTATACTCTTACCATCACGACATTGACAATTTTGTACACCTACAATAAAACCCTTCGCCATTCACCTAACGTATTGCCAGCGCATATCGTTCTATTCATCCAAGTTTGTGGATGCTGAGGTATGCTGTGTACCGAACTTTAATAACAACATACATTGAAACAAAGGATCCATATACACTCCTAACTATACAAAATATAAATTACTAATAAATCACTTTAAGGACCCAGAGTAGTTTCCCCAAGAGTTTTTAAAAAATAATTTCTAAGTCAAATGAGAACGTACACTTAACAATCAAAGACTAAAATTCACTAGTTAGGTTCATGAGTTTAAACAACAATTCCTTCCTAAAATGTTTGAAAATTTCAAGAATTAAATTTATTTTCCTAAGATGTCTTCTAAAGATTTCTTAAGAAACTTCCTACCATCGCGAGCTGGCACGAATGTAGTGCATAAATAAAAAAGGAGAGTAACGTTTTGTCATTACTACAATATACTTTCCGCGCTTTTCGATAATTCACGAGTGACTCGATTATAACACGATATGAGTTCATGTAGAGCCCTTCTTGCGTACACACTTTTTTAAAACATGGTTTAGTAGACTAGATAAAAAATGATCCAGGATCTCAGGGGCTCTTATATGAACCTTCTGTTAACAAGCTTATACTTCCAGTAAAAAAAGCATTGGAATCAGAGCAAACGATTCTTTTTCAACTTTTTAACTTACTTCCATTTGAAATGAGGGTTATACAAATTTAATATCAGAAAGCTAAATAGCCAATTTTTAATCCTTGACATAGCTCATTATATACGATTCATTTCTTTCCAACTCATTAACATAAGCTATAAAATCTTCAATTTCTGCAATGATTTGATAATTGGATATTTAATTTATTTTACAAACGCATTAAAAATTAAACTAGTGCTTTATTGTACATATGGCTCACGTGAAATGGGTAATAAAATGAAATTGAAGTGACAATCAGGTTGAAATATTTTTCAGTCCAATATTTAACACCAATTATTTCTTATTGATTTTAAATAATAAAATTATTTTGATCATAATTTAGAATAAAGATTACTCAAAACCTATGCAGATATTAATTTGTTCCTTTTTACATTCAAATTCAGCGGGCGCCATCTTTTATTAGTAAATATATCTGCCTTTATCCATACCAAGCTATATAACGGTGCCTGTTCTGTACTACAGACGACGGCTGTATTCCAAAATAACAACACCAAAACAATACGAGTTCCACGACCCACCGCCTTTTACCCTTCCCTTGTTTCTCCACAAATTTGAACATTGCGGAGGAAAACGACTTTTGGCAGGAATCTTAACTAACAACGTTGGAGGGCGCATGAATGGCCCCTCGGATATGAAATGGGCGAGATCTGAATAAACGTCTAGTCAGCAGGAATTTCAACCGAGAGGGGTTCCATGGCGAAGGCGAGGTCAACCATTGATTGACGGAGTGATCTTGTTCATACATTTCTTTTCATGGAAAGTTACCCTTGGTTGTAAGTCAACCACGCTGAAAAAACCACTCAATGTCACTTAGCCTGTAAATTTTCGCCTTTAAATTTTAGTTTACATTCCAGAGAGATAATTCCTCTCAGTGCAAGTCATTCACATTCATGAGTAGGCAGGGGATCGAGAGGAGATTCTTCACGGAAATCAATCACTTGACGCTTCAAACCAAGCCCTCCCTATGCCTCTCGGGCAAGATATCTGGTTTTGCGCGAACTAAATATATTAACGTCCAGCCTATCTTTCCAGAACCAAAAGAGACTTTGACGCTCCACCTTATGGTCGTGGGAGCATAAACCCGGATTTACCGTTTAAAAATGACCTTCATTGAAAGCTTATTCAATTATCTTATTCGCAATTCGCAATACATTTGACAAAAAAAACATTATATGAACAGGAATAGAATACAAAGTAAATAGGAAACAATAACGCACATTGGTTTTGTGAATCCATTTGTATGACCAGAATATTTAATTCTACCGTAGATTTAATGCATGCTACCACTATTCTTGATGGCAGTGAGAATACTAGAAGTGAATATTCTTTATAAAATCGAACCCAGATATCAAGCAACTTAGATGATGACAGTTTAGAAAATATAAATCTTGGCATGATTCTGTGTTTAAACACGCTTCAAGAAAGGTAAAGAAGTAACCAATGACAAAGTTAAAAGGAGGTATGCAAAGAAATACCGAGTTTCTTATCAGTACGGCCAAATTCATGTCCTGATTTTGTTTAATTGAAAGCTATTAACAATTCAGCGCTCAAACTCATAGCTTTTCCCTCATTTCTTCAGGACGTTGATCAACCTAAATCACTAAACGCCACTAAAAGTCACTAAACGCTATTATTACGCCCTTTCTCAGTAGCTTTGGCAAAAGAAAAGTTTATTCGATTTTTCTTACACAAAGAGTAACAAAAACCGTCGATATGAAGATAAATTTCCTGATACTCTGAATTAATTCGTAATGTAAAAAACATTTCTAACCTTTGACTTATATAATTATTCACTTTTTCGTGAAGTAAAAAAGAATCAATAGTTATTACATGCGGTAAAAATAGATGTCATAACCCAGTAAACTATTAAAAAACAAAATTCAAATAACATACCTGATTCCATTTAATACCCCATACGATGGAGAGTAATCAACCAAACAAACACGACTATATCTCGGAGTGAGCTAGGCTAATCTAATGACGACAAATAAAACAAGCCTTCCAAGTGTTTCAAATAAGTTTTAATGGACTTTTCAAGGATTCCCAAATTACTATTGTTAATTAATCACCTTTCATCTACACCGAAAATTGACTCCCTGAATTATTATCCGAAAACTGAATATTAACGCTGATTGACTTACTTCATTTTGGGAGAGAAAGGTCTACAGAAATATTTCCCGGGAGCTAAAAACATCCAATACCAGATTGTAGAGATGAATTCGTGTTTGTTGGCAAGCGAACCAAAGACTAATATTCCTCAATCGATTAATGACGTAAACATATGCAAGTTATACCAGCGTTCATACATAACACTTCTATGAATGGACTACATCCAGAAATAACCTTCACGTGGACAAAATATATACTTTAAAAAAGGAACGAATACTATTACAAAAGTGTTTACAAGGTTAAAAGAGGCTATTTAGCGTGGATAATCCAATTTTTCTCCAGTAAAAGGAGTTATATATTCATTATGAGATAATGTTTACAACATAGTAGATTTATTTAAAGAAAACCATCATCTCTATTCATTATATAAACCTATGTACGTCAGTGGTTTCAATTTTTCATAATTATTCAATTCAACATGTAGCTACGATTTTTGAGGTATTTAACGCATAGGAAATTCCTAAAGTTGATACACAATTTATCACTTTTAATGAGCAATGTTAAGATGTAATTTGTGCAATTCAAATGGAGAAATCAAAATACTCAATTTTTTAATAATATAACTCAACAGCAATGATGACCATCATTCTCCTAGTTTTCCTTTTCACAGTTCTCCCATTCCATTACTTTGTTTGGTTCTTTGGTAATATAATTTAAATGACGATAGAAAATTCACAAAAAGCAATGCAACATATGCAACAAAACGAAAGATCTCAGAAATATGAAAATAGCCATTAATTCACCTGCCATGTAGGTTTTCATATTTTGTATCTTCCTCACCTAACTCATCAAAAAGAAAAGAAATTCCGGTTCTTGAAGTATTTCAAGCCCCTTCACACCCCCAGCATTCGTCTCCTGAATTATTAAACCCCAAAGCAAAGAAGACAAGGACAGAGTTTCTCCAGAACACTTAAACCCATACTGATGGGTTAAGTCGATCCTGACCCCCGTTGGATGAGTAATAATTGATCCGTGGCAGAGGTGGCGCTATGGAATTTGCATCGGAAAGCAGTCCAAAACATTATACGAACAAAATGGAATAAGGCCCAGCTAAGAGATGTGGGAGAAAAAAAGTGGATTCGAGAGAAGAAAAAACATTTTGGGTGAAAGGAAACACGAATTTAATGGGCTTAAGGGGAAAGGGTGAAATGAAAAAATAATAATAAACACACAAAAAAATCTAAGTTGGAGGGAACGAGGGAAAGCACAGGGAGAGGAATGGAGAAGAAGGGGTACGGGATGGAGATTTTGAATGTCTTCTGAATTAGTTTTTCCACGGCGGAAGTAGGAAACGGAATCTTTGGTGTTGGGTTGCGGGAAAAAGGATTTCCAAATGCGGGCACAGGGTGGTCGGTCGGTCGGGCGGGCGGGCTTAGCAAGCGAGAGACGGGAGTTTTTGGATTCGTTAGGAGAGGAATTGACATTGAAATGAGCGAAGTAAAGGGAGCGGTGCCAAAGGTAAGAGGGGAAAAGAGGGCTGAGGCGCGTAGCTTCGTGAATTTTTTTTCCCCAAGCGGGAAATGAAGGGATTGTGCGGGAGGTAAAAGAAAAACGGGAGTTAAGACATCTACAGAGGACGATGAGTAAGGGCAGGTTTAGGGATGGATGTGAAAGGGGGGGAGGCATAAAATAGTGGGGTTGAGTTGGGGTTGGGAGTACGAAATACGGCTAGAAGAACAAGAGATCTAAAAAGAAGATATTTAAGTTAGGAAAAAGGGTGGGTTTTGATAGGAGGACTGAACTAACGACATCGGGAAAGAAAAAAAAAATACGTAGGAGATGGATTCACCTAACCACAAGATTAATCTTAATTAATGCAATAGATGTAGGCTACATACTTCTTCTGGGGATAATTCGTTTACGCAGCGCCGGCTTCTTTAAGGTAGGGGAAATGATAAAATTTAAAGCATTTCCCAGCTGGGAGTGGACTAATCGGGAGAATTTCCTCGCACCTCTCTACCGAGCAATAACCGTAAATTTCACTAACCATAGTAAAATATCAGTCTTTGTTTTGTAGTTAAAAACCAGTTAGCCTTTTCCGCAAAACTTTATCAAGCAATATTCACCAAGCTGTTACAATAAGGAAACAAAATTTAGACGGGATTTTTCTCTTTTTATCGGGAAAGACTGTACCTAGATCCAGATATCTTAGTATTTAATCGTTGACAGTATAGCAATAGTCTTTGCGATTCTTACTTTCCACGATCTACTATTTCCACGATTTCCACGAGTAGTCTAATCTGACCAGGACACATCCGACTTCTTAACTGGTTCCCCTTTCAACGGTCCGATGGGGCAACGTTAAGATTGGACCACTGCATAAAAATACACACTGATTTTCATAGAATAAAATTATGAAAAGATGAAGTGCAAACAAATGTTTTTTGAAAGCCAAGGAGACGGAGTAGTACAGCAGATGCTTAAGACGGAAAAATAACTTGGGAGGATATTGCAGCTGTTTTATTAAGAAGTAAAGGCGCTTCCGTAGATCGTTACCATCAAAGCACTGATATCATGGACAGAATTCCAACGAAGGAAAATCTAATCCAGCTACTGATCACGCAGTTGGGAAACGGAGAAAAAGTAAATAGCATAGACCATAAAAATACCTAGACATAAAAGTATGAACGTATAATTGTTGATTAACAGCTTCTTCTATATATGACACTTCTCAGTCCACTCACTGGCAGACGATGTTGTAGTATCTGGTCGATAAATAATTTATTTGCAATCAAAACGTAAGGTCTAAGCTAACCTAGATCAAACTTCTCCAGAATCTCAGAATTAGTATTTTAAGAGCTATATTTCATCAACGCATAAACGTTCGGAGCCTAAATTGGACCAACATAATAAGATTATTATTGATTTTTGACTGAGCTACCAAATACTTATTCAAGCTTAATACAACAGAGATAAAATCATTAGTTCACCAAGTAGAATTTCAAACTTCTTCACCAGAGGAGAGGGAAAAGTTTTTTTTTCGAATTTCAAGAATGATGTCAGATATCTTAATTTAAAGATAGATTCCGGGTACATTTACGTCAGAAATAATTATCTGAGGCTATTACTCTCCCTTATAAAGCTCACATCGATATGCGTCTCGTAAATAGCACAAGGCAGCGCACCTCAGCTTAAGTACAAGAAAAATTATATTTCCCTTAAACAACGAAATCCGTTGCCCCTATAAATTCTGTAGAAAAAAGTTTGAGAAGTAAAAAAAGAATATAAAAGGAACGATACACGTGGTAGTTAATAACAATAAGTTAAATTTGCAAAAATATTTCAAGGACGATCGATAAAGTGCTACCACTCGGAGAATGAATTCCGTCCACCAAATAAATCGCTATGTATTCCAACTCTTGATCCGATGCACCTTTAAAAAAAACTTTATTGCGGCGAAAACTCACATTCTACTTCTTTCCTAAATTAATTTCCTGAGGTTGGGCCCTCCATTACACTTTGTAAATATGGTGATTTTCGCTTATGGATGCCTGCTCGTAAACTTCACAGATTCAAGTTTTAAGATTGCATATAAATTTTGCGATGGTAGGTCGTTTACGGAAAACGGGAATCAAATTTGAAGAGAAAATATCATCGTTCCAAGAAGTTTTACGCCTTCCCAAGGGGAAAAATGATTTTTCCCTTTAATGCCGAATCCTGCTCCAAACTGGGAAGTGTTAACGCACACTTATATATCACTCGAAATGAACTCTCACCTCGCGCTTCAAGATTCAATATTTCACGAGCTTGAGAGAATGAGAGAGTTGATATCCTTAATTGGTGTTCCCTAGACTACAATATTCATGAAGTTTACCGTTGGATTAACCAGCTAGTGCATATACAGGAGGATTAAGCGGTTCTATCTCTTCAAAGCAAGATAGACCGGATATAAATACCAGCTGAAAATGCCTCAAGTATAGAATATTTATTTACTTAGATCTGTATATCTTCGAGGAGTACCATCACTGTAATACGCATTTTTGAAACTAGTTTTCACAAATGATTTCTACTATCAAAGGAGTAGCCAGCAACGATGATATTTTCCCTTCAAATTTGATTCCGGTTTCCCTTTTTTGGGGCAGAGCAAGGATTCCCGCGACTCATAATCTCAATAATTTATAAAAGATAATGAAAAACACTAGCGTCAATATTTTTACAAAAATAATAGTAGGGATCAGAAAGAAAATACGATTACATTTCAATATGATTTAAATGCTTCAACAAAATGATTGATTCATAAAATCTTGAATATATATCATGGATTGGGATCTCGTCGGCAAAAATTGTTGTCTAGAATTCCGTAAACAAACAACTTTTTGGAAAGTGGTGCCGCGTAGTGATGAAAGACGGAAGTTCAAATGTAAATACAGTAGATAATTTGTAAATAAACACGTCGTACTGGTTTTACCATGAGTATACATCGGTTTTACTTACAATTAATCATAATGCAGTGGATAAAAAGCGTAGTTATACACGCGGGACGTAATTATACACTTTTTTAATATCGTCCAGTGTACAGATATATTTAATTCCTCTCCAAATTTAATTACATAAATGCACAATTAACTTCTTAGCACTTCGTGAATATTGCTATACAGAAATTTAATAAGATTGCGAGGTGACTTCATTAGTATTTCCAATGGCCATCATTGCAGTGTAGGTAAAAAGGAATGCACCTACCGCCGCCTTGAACAGATTCTTATTTTTCAATCCAAGCCTCCTATTTCTGGTCCTCGTAGACGCATACCCTGTTTTGCAGCCTGGTACGAAGCAATTTCTGTTCAAACAAGGCATTCTGAATTCTTTATTTAAGTCGAACGGACTTAATGCATTTCAATTATAATCGGATTATAGCAAACATCGTAGTCGGCACATGAGGAACCTTTTATTAACCTTATACACATTTCCTGTAATGGATATTTCCTCTCTAGCATTATTAAATTATAAAATAAAATAAAATTAAATAAATAGAATTAAATTGTAGATAACAAAAATAGCAAGATATTATTCTAGGCATCAATTAATTCATATCTCCTCGATCGTTATTGAATATTCACCACAGTCTCACGTTAGCAACAACTAACTACGTCTATTTACAATAACAACATAAAAGACTCTAATCGAAGTGGCGCCAAGGACTGGGTGAACTAAAAGTGGAAATTTAGGCAACACGTAGCATAGGCAACAATGCCAAACATCCGAATCCATATAATGCCCTTTTTATGTCTTACCAAAGCCTATTTGATACCATTGTACAGTCAGAACTCTTGAACTCAATAGGGTTTCCTTATCACTGAATATTTGAAATAGTTTTCACGCTTTACTCCTCAAAATGTTCCCATATATTATACGCTCTCGTTTTATTAATAGACATCACAATCAGCAAGATTTGCCAGGTATGACAATTTCATAAAATCACATCACGATACATACTTCGCGGCCAGAAGATACAATTTTATCTGGATTTATAGTTGCTCTCAACCCAATTCACATATATCAAATAATTGAAGAACAGTAGCCAACAAATGTTATAATAACTGAGGAGTAGTTCACTTCGCGAATCAAACCGTAGAAAAGTAAAAAAATATTACTTATACCCCTGTACATATATATTTCCATGAAATACATTTCAAATTTTGTACATAAATAAATTATTCCTATATGATAATTTAACTGTGAAAAATTTTCTTGACGGTGATAATATTGCTCTGAATTTAGGGACCAATGGTCAGAAATTATGACAAATATGATCGACATTTTGCGCATAGATATTAAGAATTTACGTCACCACGGATACAAGTACTTCTATTCTTAGTCCACGAACAAACACCATTCCATTTGCAAGAATATGAAATTAGAAAAAAATTGAAATGAGAGAAATTCATGCATTATAACAAGCAAAGTTTAAAGGAAAACTTTGGATCCCAACTCTCTAAAAGCAACGCAAAAATAGCATTCGCCATTTATTGGGCTCGTATCTATTTTTAAACGTCGTTTAAATACAGAACGACCTCTAGATAATGCCTCCAAGTTACTCCTGTTTGATGCGCCGTCGACTTAACATGTTTGCTTGGAGAAGTCAACTAGCAGGTTCTTAACCTTATATTTGACTTCTCACGTCATCTTTCATCTTGGTGACATCTGCAAGCGGAGTCGAAACGGCTAGCACTCAGTTAGGGATTTCGCAACTCAACTGCGTGCAACCCAAGAATAGCGGAGGTCACAGAAATCTTTATCATAATGTGAATACCTACGGGCGATGCTCAAATCCGCGTGAATAATATTAGCCACACAATTGTTTTACTTTCACGAAGTTAGTTCGCGATTTAACGCTTTTCGATTAATTTAACTGACGTGACAAGGCCGCAATGATATAGTCATGGATATACCCGACGCATATCGATGGGAATAGTATGAAGCAATATAAGTCACACTATTCAGCCGTAGTGGTTTTACCAGTCGCAATGATTCATTATGGCGTCGACGATGGCAACGGTTTTGAAATAATCTATGTATAAAGTTCAACGCTAATATAAATAATCTCACCATGCATCACTTTGAAGTCGTTAAGATACTTAAAACCACTCCACATTTTCTCTGTGTTGGCTTTAGTAACAGCACGGCAACATATGTAGTTTTATTTAAGTTTCCGGCAAAAAATCTATCGAGGTGGGATCATTTACTACTCGTTCGACGCCAAATCCGATTGCAGCCTTGCCCAATCGACTTGGTTGAATGTGGGCAGTAAAATTACTAATAACTAAACGTTGGGGTGAGAGACAATTTAAAAAAATTCGCCCTTAAAACGTAGTTGATCGAATACTTGAGCTTAACCCCGTTTCCCCAATAACCATTCGGTTACGTTATTCTGATACGCCGTCAGCTCTTAAAGCAACAACTCAAAGATTTATTGACTTTTTACGAATTTTTAAATATATGTCCCTTCCTTTTACAACGTAGCACATACGCTGTAGTCATTCTTGAGATCACGGTTGGGCGAGAATGTTCTCAACTAAGTTGCTTTTTAGAGATCAAATGTTTTCAAGAAATTTCGTTGAAACATAGGAGCTGAGATATTGCCAATTGGCCATGTAATGTCATAGGAACGTGAGTGAAGAGCTTATTTTAGCACCAAAATGTGTCCATCACTGCACCTAATATATGATATGACGGAATTAGAGAGCATGGTAAGTATCACTATTTCCAACGACGAGTAGCAGAGGTGAAGATACAATTATGGGCAGTAACAGGACAGTAGAATTTGAAGGCCAAAGAAAAATGGAATGATATTGTCCAATATGGGCTAAAATAAAAGGTGTTAATAAAACGAAGAGCATGAGGAAAATTGAATTTTAGCAATACTAAGAATGAATATTAAAAGGTATATTACTGTATTGTAACCAAAACTTAAAACATTAAATTAAGAGTTGTATAAATGATGTGAAACCATTTTGAAGAATATTTTAGAAACAAAACACCATTCTAGGTAAATGCAGAAACTGGAACACAGCCTCATTCCGCCCTTTGAGTCCATGACTCAACGAGAATCCACCTGCATTTGGCCGGAAAAAAACCTGAGTAGGTAATATTACCGTTGTTTTATTAATTGGCCTCCGAAAGGTTCCAGAATATTCCCTCTCTCCCTCTCTCTCTCCCAATCTCTCTCTCTCTCTCTGGTCAAGCCGTGACCCACCTAAAATCGGCCACAAATCCTGTCTCATGCATTATGTGTCCTCATGCGGAAGGGGGCGTAAAAGGGATATACCTCCGAGCGCCCTCAGCGGCGGCTTGCATGAACCCTTTTGGGCTCTTTAATGCCTTGAATTAGTACCTCCAAATGTAAGGTCACACACCCTGGGTCTTTTGCGGTCTTCGCACAACGAAATATACGTTTCCCTTTGTTTCACGGCCCTTTCCCTTAAATCTCCAGACTCTTCTTCTTCCTTTGACTCTACCTACCGCCGTTTCCCTTTTAAGAAAACTTTTTGCGCGACCCCTCCCTCAGCAGGGTGTGTGCCGTGACCGCAGGCGCCGGAGAAAAGGGTCGACAGTGACCTCCCCGAGGGTTTTCTTGCGTCGACGGCGTCAACACACAGGAGACGTGACGCGGAGACAAACTTACGGTTTTGTGGCTCCCTCGCCCACAAGTGACTGTCGCCTCCATTGCGGTAAAAAGTCGAAACGCTTCACAAAGGAACGGTTAAAGAACGCGCCCAGGAACGCGTTTACTTGCCAGCATAACGTCTTCAAGTTTTCTGGAAATTCCCGAGGAGGCAACGAATCCAAGACGGTCAAGCGTCCAGGATTAAATCGGGAGTCCTCTTTCAAATCCGGACTAAGTTCATCTTGCCATATTGCCTCTTTTACCCAATAGTTAAATGCTTAATGGGTTCCATTTATTTTTCGGTTAACCACAATCTCCCGCAGTCTAAAGTGAACTGTCGTTTGTATTCGTTCGTGGTAAGCACAAATGTCGCCGATAAAATTTATTTCTAAGTTTGATAAACGGAAGCAGGAAGAAGTAAGTGAAATTCCACAACAGATTATTAACATGTGGGGCACCATCAGGGGCAATTGAAATTTTCCATCGTTTCCGACGATGCCCTAACAAGTGAAATCAGTCGTGCAGTGTAATTTAACTGCTGTAGAATTTATCAAAGGTGTTACTACTTTATTTAACCGTAAAGAATTCTTTAATAGGAACTGAGATGCGCAGAGTTATCAATATTATTTCTGAGTAAACAAGGGTATCTACAGAGGTCTCCCCAAAATTTTCAGCGGTAGTATTAAAAAGTAAGAACAGAAAGCGGAAAAAAATTGCACTGGCATGTAGCATGGTATGGGTATGATTAATTGTGGCGTAGCATAAAAATAGTTTTAGATAGTTTGTGTCCAGTGAAACTTTGTCCAACTTGCTTAAAATTGTGAAATGAAAGCGGTAATTTAGTGATTCCCCATTCCAACTTTATTAACGACCTATGTTTTGACTTATGAAGTCATCATCAGGTACATGCATAAAAAGCTGATCACCTGCATAGTTACAAAGTGAGTTTGTGAGTATACATGTGAGCAGTAAGCACACACCCACTTTGCGACTTTATATGTGAGCAGTTTTCATATGCATGTACTTGATGATGACTTCATAAGTCGGAACCTAAGTCGCCAATAAAGTAAATGAGGAATTACTATGTTACAGCTTTCATTTCACAGTTTTATGTACCTACCATCTGACGAATAGAGTACGGCACATGAAGCCTTTCACATGGCATTCAAGGGTCGGGATACCACAAAAAAACTCTATCACTACTTAACATGTTCCTCATACTGGCCCTCAAAAAAAGAAGGTAGTACTCAGTCCACTACAGACTCAGGCCGCACAAATCCAGAACGGCCAAAGCCTTTAATAGCAGTCGACTCATTATCTGAAAATCTACAGGTGATTCTCTTCTTAGGCTTCATTTCCATAGATTCAGTTGTCTGAGCCTATTAGACGATTGTAGAAATAATCTCATTATCTTTTCTAGCAATCTTCATAATCCCGTTGCAATTTTAATTCTCTCTGTTCGTGAGAGATGGGCTTATATTATACGTATAAGCTCAAAAAAGTACAAATGCATACATTACACTGTAAGTTTAAATTTTTAATTAGTTTTTGGTGAGCTTTTAATTCACAACCGACGGATACAACGCAAGTAATGACAGATTTTTCATAAAACGTTAAAGCCTCAAAGGGTATGCTGTCATAGGCGAAAGTTGATCGGTTATCTCCATCATTCAGCGCTAAAATGTGTAATACGAGAAAACCGCCTAAAAATCAATGAAGCCCAATTTTCTTCAGCAGTTACAAGGCCAGCATACCATTAACTAGCCTCGTACACGCCATGCTTCCATTACAGAGCATTACACTGGCAAAGTACCAATTGATTGTAGCAGCCTGCAGTCATATAATTGAATTTTGGTGATTACAGGGGTTCGTATAAGAGCATGAATTCAAAAAATAGCAAATGCTTATATCCTTCAAAATTTCATCGCCGTATATGGATAAAACAACGGCAAATAATTGAATTTTAAACTATTTTAGTCGCTAACGACAATCTACTATGAAAGAATTTTCAAGTAAAAACAAAAAATAACAGTTTCGTGCAAGTATATAGGTGGAAAGTTAGCTCCCTGGCGGGAACAGCATCCTTAATTTGGCCATCGTTTACATACGCGAACCAATCCAAGAGAGACAATGAGACCACCTCATGCAATCAGAAAGGTAGAACATTTTCAAGAACGCAATCGCCTTCACATTAGACTTCAATATTTTGTAAGAGAAAAAACTGACGGAAATGAGGAGATGGCAACTGTAAATATAGGACAGTATACTTTGTGTAACAGAACAGAAATGCATGACCCGATATATGGCCCATGAGGTGACAGAAATACGGGTAACGAGCTTCTTTTAGCACAATACATGGACATTTCTGGTGGAAAAACAGCCTGTACAGTGAACGCCGAGGCAATGCCGTCCAGACCGCCTGTATTGGGTCACAGTGATGAGGAAGAAGTAGTGGGCAGTCAAAATCGTGAAAGGAATAAGGAATCTGATGATAAAAAAAATTCCTATACGAAGTAAGTGGAAAAATAAAGTTGTGAATCACAAATTAGGTACGGGTACGGGATAATGACTGAAAAGAACTAGAATGACAATAGATAGCAAGGAATAGGACAACCGAACGAAAGACGAAAAGAAATTTAATTTTGCTCGGCGTATGAACGAGTAAGGTATGGCATCGTTTTGAAACCAGAAATCGTAAATATTATAATTGAATCCACCTTCGAGCATAAGTGCAAACTTGATAAAATTTTCATCACAGAAATTGAGACCAAAACGACACATACAGCCATCATGGAAATATTCATAGTGAAAAATAATCATCACTGAATGTGTAGAAAACCGCGAGAACTTTCTCTTATTTTCATTGGAGTACTTTTTATAAGTCTATGATAGACCTACTCTAATTAAATTCAAATGTAAAATTCAACTGCTAGGAGAAAAACGGAAATTTAGAAAAACTATGACTCTCAATCATCACCGAAGTCTCATCCGGATTATCCGATATAAATATGGATTGATATGAGCTGAATAAAGATTTTATGACTAGATTAAATATTATCGCTTAAAGACTAGGATTGGAAAAAATTCCTATACGAAGTAAGTGGAAAAATAAAGTTGTGAATCACAAATTAGGTACGGGAAACTATCAAAAAAAGGATATTACTTTAAAAACGCAAAATATTAAGGGATTGGTATAAGTTTTTGGACGGAAATAAAAGCTTGAAATATTTTAAATTTTTCCTGAAGTATGAGGGAATAAATGTAAAAATTGAGGCATCTTTCAAGAAAGTAAAGCCATCTGTATCGTAAGATTGAGACATGACTTCGAAGTGGAATGAAGACGGTACCTTAAAATGAAGGCAGCAAATTGAGGGATGAGCAGGAAGATCGCGAGAAGCAGTTCTACAAGATGATGAAGACTTCAAACAAACCATTATCAAAAAGAAATACTCAATTAGTTCCGGTGGAATAAGATACGCTAACTTGTTGGATTCAGCTCAAAAGGAATTACAAACACAAAAAAGTACGAATAAAGAGCATAATATCTTATATATTCTTTTAAAAGTTCACAAGGGAAAAGATTCTAACAAAATTATTCAAACAGTCGATACTCTTCTAGTAAAATTTTCAATGAACTTCGATGCAGATAGAGTCAACAAATTTCAAGCAAAAAGCACTAACGGCTTTTACACAGTAAAAGTGAGTATAAGAGCTATAAACAGCTATATACTATAAATAGTGCTGGATAATCAACCTGACGATACACGTGATTAAAATACTGTAGGTAATCACAAAGAGAGCGAGGGGTGAATCGTTAACCAATACCCACCATGGTTTTGGTAAATGTATTTGAACAAAAGAAAAACTGAACGTGAAAGACAAAAAATAAAAAGAACGAAAAAGACAAGATCATCTGGGCATTTGTTCCCCTTTAAATAATTGCTATTCACGAAGTAAACGCAATATCATGCGGCTAAAGAATTTTCGTCAAAAATACCTGAAGGCAAACGACATTCAAGAGTTCACATTGGGAAAACCTTATAAAAATAGTCATGACCAGTCCAGACCCCCCGGCGCAAAAATAATAATTATAATTTGCTCTTTATAAAATTGGTACGCTGTAAGAAGGATAAATACACTCAGGCTACCCTGGTAATAAAAGTATCTAGAAAATCATAGATAAACTTAACTATACAATAAAATTTTAAAAATCACAGACAAACTGGAATTTTCTACTGAGTATCTGTCCCACTCTACTACCTATATGCCATCAAATTCGTCAGTGATTATCAAGAACAAGTGGCAAAGGGGAGCACATTCAACTAAGCAAACAACGGCCCTCAACCAAACCCGCGTCTCACCGATTAGTCACCGCATCCCTTTAAGTCCCTACAATCTGGAGAATAAATCAGAGAAGCACCACTATATTATTTCCTCCAGGCGGAAGGCCAAAACGAAGACGAAATACTGCCCTCTGAATATCCCCACCTAATAGTCAAACTGATGAAAATTACATCTGAATAACCCACAGAGGGTAATCGAATCACACCCTGGAGAACAGAGCACACAACCCTTCCCCTCTAGCGCGATAAATCACCATCCCTTAAACGTCCATCATCCGCACTGCACTCACAGAACAATCAATATCCACCGGCCCACATAATACACGCATAGATCATCAGTCAAAATGGTTGAGGGGGCCATTCCACCGCGTCCCCTTGAATTCCGGCTGGAACTTTCAATCATTACCGCTGACTAACATAGATAGGGGTAGGCGCCGATTCAGGAGTGAGCCATAAAAATCGCTCGTAGGCCTCCCCAAAGAGGGAGAGGTTAGACCTCTCTCACTCTTTCACCTCTGTATCGATGCCTTTCCCTACCACCAACCACCCCCCCTCCCCGCCTCGTCCAATCCCTCTCCGTAATAAAAAACCCATCACCCGGGCTGTTTATGGGCCTCGGAGAGATAAACTCCACACGATCCCGCTGAGGATGCGATGGTGGGATAAGCAGGGAGGGGGATTGGAGAATGTAGGGAAAAAAGGAAGCACAGGGATCCTTCGTCCTAACCCTGTGCGTACCAGGTCTCACACCACACCCTTTTACAACCTTCTGACAGTTCTCGGAAAGGCCACCACGCCCGAGGTAGCTTTCCCTCGGGCGTCCGACTCTCTCGACCTGTATTGGTGCGTTCGACCGGTTGTGGGTGTTCGTCGAGGATATGGTTTCACTGAAAACGGATAAGCCAACTCGGACGCATTGGAGAATTGAGCGTTGAAAAAATTTTCATCCCAAAATGTTAAAAATACATTTAGATTAAAACATATTAAACTTATTTATGAGGACCTTACGACTTCGAAAGCGATCCATTTCCAAAATGTTGTCTTGACAATAGATTTCCAATATAAAAATCATTACTGAAAGTATAATGGACATAGTTCAACGAACTCAGCAACAAGAATTCAACGTTGTACGATTAATTGGCGTTTTGTTGAGATTTTATTCACATAGGAGAAAATTTGGCAAAAAGAATCAGCAATGGTTGCGTTTTAGTTCGTTGGGTTGCGTTTTCGTTGCGTTATATTCGTATATTCGTATTATACGCTTCATTTTTTTAGCAAAAAGGTCCGCATTTTTTCGGAGAAACTTTCTAAATTTGCAAATAAAACAAAAACAAAACGGGGATACAAGGCTAGATAAACCAAACCTTCACTGATCTGCGCATTCTCTAGCAGTCCATTTTCCGAGATTTTATCCAAATCAATTCGACCTCTCATAATATATAACCCTTTGCCTCATTTCAGATATTCAAAGTTTTGTCATCTACCATATTAAACCACTGAGTGCCGGCCTCAAAGGGTATGCGCTCCATAGGAGATGAGCCGCAGATAACTATAGGCAAAGGGAAGCCTCTATCACTCATTAAATTGATTGAAGATCAGAGGAGACTGAGTAAAGTTGAGAGAGAGAGTGAAGTGAGAGAGAAAATGAAACTTGGCGAATAGAGAAGACCCAGCGATGTGACGGGAGTGGGAGCGCTTACGACCCCTTGCCTTCATTCTATCACCCAGGCATCTCTTCCCAGAAGGATATATTCCACCGTTACAAAACACAAATTATCATTAGTTATTTGAAAATGAAAAAATTGATTCAATACATATTTTCTACGCTGAAATAAAAAATGAATGTTTAAAACCAACCTCACAACCGCCTTAAAACTTGAATCAAAAGAAAAATGGATCATTAAGCATGATAGAAAACACATTAATGAACGTGATTACAGAGGTATTAACAAATAAGCATTTGAGATGTGTGTGTGGAGAAGGATGGAGAAGGTAAGTTGGACGGAAAGGAAGAGTAACGAGGAAGTGTTTCAGATGGTGGGCGAGGAAAGGAAACTTTTGAATTAAATTTGAGATCGGCAGAGTAGGTGGCTACAGGATTTAATATGGGGCTAGGGAATGCTCAATTATGTAATAGAGGGATGGATATTGGGCAGGTGGGGAAGAGAAAGAAAGATAATGGATTTCATTGACACGATGAAGAAGGGAAGATCGTACGCTGAGGCGAAAAAGGATATGCTAGAGGTTGATAGGCCCGGAAAGTGTAGAAAACCGGGAGGAGATTCTCTGACATTCAACAAAACCTACCATAACCGGTAGAGTAAACAATATGTATATGTAACAAAGAAATAGAACTAAAGCCGGATTATAAAAAATCTATTCGTATTTGTTCTATGCAACAATTTCTTAGTTCGCTGCATAAATAATGACCAAAAAATATTCTCCCCCTCAACCACGCACATAAGCACGCCAACCGCTTCATTTTACTAACAACCAGTAAACTTATATGAATTAATATAAATAATATTCGGCATATTTCTATCCGCCATGGTGCAGCTTTTTTCGATCCATTAGGTAAATATATAAAACGCAGCTACACACACGTTTTAGATGGAGTTGTTTCAGTTAAATGGAGTTCCATGCGTGACGAGCAGAGGGATACCTGCTCGACCGTCAACTGAAGGGTTTGCCTACCTTGGACGTATAATTGCGAGGGACCATTTTATGCCTCTTCATATATATTCCTCTACTTGCGACATCACCACGGCAGATGTAGATCTTTATTGACACGGGTAGCGTGCGATCAAGCGCTTTTGCTACATTCTCTCAGTTTCCCTAAATGGCTGAGTTCTATCTTCATTAAACTGGACGCTTCGAGAATTTACCCAGTTCCAAACAAACGTTGCCATTGATTAGACTGACTACCGACATTAAGTTAGAAGGAGTTCAGCCAGGCCCTCCCCGCGGCTCATGCCACCCGTCGCGGGAATCTCGCGCGTGAAGGGTTCTGTGAACGCAAGGGCGGGGCTTAGCCAACTCGGGTACCCAGGGCAGTTCGTGAGCCAGCTAAATGGCGCGGCCACGCGAGCACTCAATTCGACTAACGCCGAACGCTCGAGAGGCTCCATACGAGTCGACATTTTTTTGCGTCCCTCGCTCCACAGCGTGCGGAAAGGGAAGGATGCCAGTCGAGAAGACCCCAAGCGGGGCCACTCAACAACCCCACCCCACTTTTCATGCCTTTGCATGCTCGACCCAGTCTACACGCCAACATTTTCATACACATACACTCTCGTCACTTTTCCTCGCTCGCACAGGAGGAGCGCGCTCGTGCCCGCCGATGCAAGTTTATTTTTTTCCCTCCATTTCCTCTACAGCTTGTCCTCTTTACATCCTTTTTCGCTCTCGTCCTCTCTTCCGTAATTCACCGCTGAAAAGTCTCTCCGCACTGATAGTAGTCGAAAGAGTTGGCCTACACAAGCGGCGAGTCCCACGTCCCGGGGTAGCTGACGATGGAATGCCGGGCGCTTACCAGTAAGGTCCCCAATATTGAGGCATGCTTCCCGTGCGGCGGGGAGACAGTGACTAATTCAGAGACTCTGAAAGATGAGGGAGATTGGATTATGATGAAAAGAGGACACTGTAAAGAAAATTATCGATGTCATGAACATTATCTTCAGATACAGTTAGATATCGTGGAATTTCCTTAACCTCTGATACATCGTGGGGAACACACATACAAAACATTAAAGGCTCTAGGTTTTGTTAAGCGTAAAATAGGAAGGTACTCGGATTAAAAATAAAAGAGAGATGCTACTTCGCTCTAGTTGTGCCACACCTCGAATACGCCGCGATCTATTGGGACCCTGGCCATAAAGATTAAGCCAAAAAATAAATAAAATGCGAAGAAAAGCGGCACGCTTCGTTGAAAACTGCTACCAGCAAATATGTAGTGTTTCACAACTTTTAGAGTGGCTAAGGTGGGAGTCCCTAGAGACTCGGAGACTACACGCTAGGCTTAGCTTGCTTGAGAAATTCATAACTGGTGTGTTTCAGAGAGACACAAAGAATATAATTTTGACGCCACACAACATCTCTAGGTCTGACAGAAGCGATAAAATAATAGATGCATTGGCGAACAGATACGTTCAAAAACTCGTTCTTTCCGCGCACATTATTTGACAACAATCAAAATTGAGCTCCACTGAATACTTTCCCATAATACACGTCACCATTTTACCTCCCAAAACCTTATTCCTTATATCTTTACACGGTCGGTGTCCTAACACCTCCTATGATACGCCCATGTGGCGGCTCGCAGAAGGCGTTGTAGCATGTTGCTGTAGATCATGAGTGAATATACAAAAGACTTGTGTGGAGTTTAATTTACTGACTACCGATCCCAAAGGCCCAGGTTCGCTCTCTGCAAATCTCAGCAATAGCACAGATATTGCAGAGATTTTTCAGAGCAACTCCGGCCTCTACACGAGTAGAAAATTTAACAATAGAACCCGTGACATCTTCCGTTAAGAGTAGACAAATGCAGACGCTAGAGGTCTCTCCATCCTTTCACCATTCCCATCTACCTATAGTATGGTGCAATGAGCACTGCTTTCGTTTACTAGTACCTCCAAATAACAAACCAAGCATTAATATCCAATTGACTAGTCTCAAGAATTAATTGCTGGACGGAATATACATAATTAAAACACTAGTTCGAAGATTTATTCGGGCACTGAAAAATAAATCGCCGTTCACGTTCAAGCAATCTTGATATTATTGAGACCAATTCTACCATTCAGTATACATATATTTTCAGCATATAATGATAATAATAATAGTTGCATTATTCATCAACATATGAATTAGTAGTGTTGACAACTTAACATGAAAATATGATCAAGCACAAAAAAATCTCCATAGGTAACGTCATCAATTGAATTTTCATCACTTCAAATTTTCATCAAAACTTTTCATCATTTTTTTCATCGCCACTTTGGTGAAAAATTTAATACGGCAGTAGTCTTTGAGAAAAAAATATATATCTCCGTCAACCCTATGCTGCGAAAATATAAATTGGCCCACTGCGAATTTTGATCGCTTATCGGGTTGCTTTCTAGATAGCAGCTACTCCACCATTCCATTATCACGCGTGAAAATGGAAGATTAGGGCAGCTAAGGAGACCGCGGAACATATAAAGCCATGTCCGAGAAGAATTGTTTTAAGCAGCCAACTCTGGTCACCGTGCTTGATAATTTATCCAACATTCTACCTTCCACACCTTTTCTACCTTTTTGGCATCAAAATTCAATTTTACAGCCCCTGATGCGGCTCAATTCGGAGATTGGGTCTGGACTAAAGCACATATTATGTCAGTTGCCAGAGAGTAATTGTCATTGTGTCAAGGTGCCAGCCTAAGGCAATTTTTCAATCTACTTCACTCTAAGAAATTGCCGATGACTGAGTAGATGCCATGAAAATGAGTGGGACCATGGAACA
This sequence comes from Ceriagrion tenellum, assembly GCA_963169105.1. Lineage (NCBI taxonomy): Eukaryota > Metazoa > Arthropoda > Insecta > Odonata > Coenagrionidae > Ceriagrion > Ceriagrion tenellum. The sequence goes on from OY720634.1 coordinate 72,785,288, forward strand.
GCACAAAATACTACTCCTTTCTGCGATAGTTCGTGCCCCACTTCATTGTCTTCTCATGAAATACGTACTACCACTAACTAATACTAATAGTGACAAGTTTTCCGCGAATTCTGAAGCACACGAAAATATTTTCAGCGCTACTGAATCATATTATCTAGCTTTCAAATCGGAAGGTAAAACGGATGAATTAGTAGCACCAATGAAAGATTCCTAAAAAGAGTAGTGCTTTAATGAAGTCTTGTCGGGTATTCCACCAGGTCAGGTATTGGGTTCGATGACTCTCGCATCATGTCCAGAGAACGACGGCATAGGCAGTCATTGAAACGTCAGCCAACCAATACCTGACCTGATGAAAAACCCGATAAGACTTTGTCAACATAATCCGCCCAGAAAGAACTAATTCAATAAGAGCTCGATCAAAAAAGTTTCATAATAATATGCCACGCTTTCGATGGATACAAACTTGTTGAACGTATACTGGAACTAAAAAGTCTCCTTAAAGCGATTGATGAAAGGGAAAACTATCATGATAGACAAGGGTTAGAATATGCAAAGTAATGAAATGATTATAACTGGAATTATGCAGGAAATAATTTGGTTTAGGAGAATATAGTGGAGAGCTACAGGAAACCAAATATTGGTTGTTAACTGTTGACGGTTACATGTGAACGGCATGCTTATTCACATAACCTATTTCTAGAGAAGTAGATACTAAAACGCTGAAATTCAACGCATACTTGGGGTGCAAGAGAATAAAATGACAGCTATTAGGCTATAGAATATGTCACGATATGGATGATAAAATGAAACATACCTCATGTAAACAAAGTGAGAAAACTTAGAGTACTGTAAGCATTTTGTGCACATGTAACTGCAGCATTTAAAACTTCACGTTTTATCGACACATTTCATTATTTTTTCGGCAAAAATATTCTTTCCACAAGCCATTAAACGTTGATTTCGTCCGATTCAAGTTTTCCACGGTTTATCCCATTCTCATTTCTCTCCCTCGGCCTTAATTCTTATGCTCCATAGACCCACATTTAGTTCGCCACGTATTTTTTTCATTTTATTTTTTTTTACTTTTTCGCCGACTCATATTCGCGAGACGAGGCGAGAAATGCGATAGAATATGAGCGGCGGCGTGCACGCTACACCAAATTCCTCGCGGTTGGTTGTGTGCTTACGTGCTCGGCGATAGAGCTGGAGGATTAGTCGTAAGGAAGGAATTAAATGAGAAATGACTCCTCGTCGAACGCCGTACATCTACGCCAAGATTTTATCACGCTGCTATCTCGTACTAGGTACTTTAAGTACAGGTTACACGAGGCTTCCAAGCTTCCGAAAACGGTCGCCGGGGAAGGCTGGATCTAGCCGGCGAGCGCAACATATTCTTGCATCGTAACTAAAATCGACGCGACGAGGAGAGAAATGCGACGGAGGGAAACAGCATCGATAAGTCCGGAGGCAGGAAGAGTATAATGACGGGGAGATAAGGAGGAAGCCGACAGATGGCCAGCTAACTAGAGCGAAGTAGGCAGGAGAAGGCAGCTCATAAAGTTTCCCCGCACTGAGGCGATCGCAATGGCCAGATACAGAGCAACGGAAAAGGAGACAAATGAAAATTGCTCGGGTCTCGGGAGGGGTACAAAAGATGAGATTTGAGAAGGAAAAACGAACTCTTGAATGACATTTACAGGCACATGAAAAAATAATATGTACCTTACTTCTTCCTTGGCTGACGGGCCGAGGACTTAAGCAATGAAAACATGACTCGCATAAAAGAAAAAAGACACAAATAAACCAAAATTGCAAAGGAGAGCGACAGATATTTTCCATGATATCATGACGTTAATGCACTAAGGTGCCTAAGGACAATCAGGAGGTTCTTTATGATGCAAGAATGTTCATTAGACTTCATTAGGTAATAATGAAAATCTAACTTTGTATTTCCAAAGAGAATTATTTAATAAAAAAAACGATATCGAAATCGAGCTTCATCCTCAAAATATATAACTGTCCCTAAAATGATCGTCTTCCAAAACATGAATGTGTGGAACTACAAAGTGATATTGTCATGGTAACAGAAAAACGTTACTTAGGTGATTTCACGTTTGGCCAAATTACATTAAAAAGATGCTCTTAACATAAAAAGACAGAAGAAGACGCCAGAGACTAACTGCTAAATTATCACGTGATATTGTAAATATATAGACCTGCTTAAATATGTATATGTATTATTTAACAAACTATTTTGTTTACGGTGAGTAGTATCAACTGAATATATGCCGTGGCTAAAACATATTAATGGAATTCAACAAGCATAAGATCAACTTAACAAAATAGATCCAAACTCTTTTATCTGTAATCTTAAGGATTTTAGCTCAGTTTATCTCCATCCCCTAAATATTTTTTTATCAAAAATTATTAGTATTTTCCTTCAAAACTGTCCATTTCTTCCAAATATATAAAAAGCTCGTCGCTAGTCTTCCCTGAGAAATATATCAACGTGGACCAAAATTCAAAATGCGATTTAAAAATTTGTATACAAAGTATAAAAATAACGCGCTTAGCCTGAAGAAACTCACTCGCTAAAATAATTCATCCTTCTATATCGCATATGCATTAAGGCAGAGAGTAATATTCATCAAATCAGCCTTATCTCGATACCATTAAACACATGGAATGTTTTAAGATGTACTCTAAGGCAGCAAGGTTGAATGTATGTAGAAATAAATTCTGTTTGACGCGACTTATATAAGGAAAGGTAGGTTACGAAATTTAATGGTGCAGAACTTTCAAAGCTCTCTATTTGAAACATTTTACAGCAATAAGAAATTAGGGCTTCCTCCGCAGCTCTTAGCCTATTTCAAATTTATTAAAATCAAAGAACGATGAGCTCATACCTTATTAAAATTAGATATATATTTTACAGTTTTGCCAGAAAATCATAACACACGTTAATTGATAACTATTCTTGCAGTAATGGGTTTAATCCAATCTTTATTTTAAAACGCTTCGATAATCCTTGAGATAATTTATGGAAGTCCCATCACAGGTACAAATGGAATACTATTGATAACTGGAAGCGATAGGATTGAATTAGGGTTTGAATGCCATAAATGTGACTTTAGTTAAAAATATATCATCATGATTTCACTAACAAAGTGGCATCTCATGAGATGGTAGATGAATATCATGAAAGTTGAGATACGCTATAAAGGCCATCACACAGGCCTCCAATTAACGTATACCCCTGAAATGAAAAGACTCTTTACATTCAACCACGTGGAATTGAATTCCTACGAGCATTGGCCTCAAGTGATCCATAATTAACATAATCTCCTCAAAAATCTGGCTTGAACTACATTGTGGGATTCCCTAAAAAATGTGGTAAGTCGATATTCAAGACCAAAAAATAAAAGATTTATGTTAAATTCCAAGAACACATCGTAATCTCTATGCTACTTAATGTTACAATTAAGATGACCCACAATCATTGCCTGCACTTCAACTAACAATCAATACAAGTAATTCCAACCTAGTATCTACCATTTTTCTGCGTGAATCATGACCCTGTCCAGGTCATAAAACCTTCCCATCATACACTCACAAGACTTTCCATCACCAAAGCTCATACAACCAGAAAAGTATATGAGCACTATACCTAAAAAAATAAAACTCGTCCCATTCACGGCCACGGAGAGAAGAAGAGGAAGGTTAAAGGGAGCAGAAGAGATGAGAGGTGAGACAAGGATTGATGGATGAGGCGAGAAACGGAGAGGAGACAGTGGATTGTGGCGCGTGGAGCTCGAGAAAATGGGCGTTAAGGGAAGAAGATTACCGGGAGGTGGAGACAGGAGAGGCGGGGTTGGGCAAAAGGGGCGCGTGTGAGAACGGCCCGGAGAATAATGGGGCAAAAGGAAAAGGAGATGAAGGGTTCAGTGGATGGCGCTCGGGGGTGGGAAGAGGGAGAAACGGAGGATTCGGGGGATTGACGAGTTAAAGGTAAACCCAGAGGGCTTGCTCCACCCGTGGGCACAAAAGGGGGTCCGATACGACAAGACAGTACGGAGCGTACGTACCTACCCACAAAGTAGACCCGCACACAATTTCATTGAGACGAAAGCGCATTCCAGCCACGAAATTCAAGCACTGGGAGAGCTCAAATAAAACGCGCTCGGCGGAGAAAACTTTTAAGTGACAAAGTTTTTACGCGAAATCTTCCCCAAGGAAGTTTTCCCACTCAGTATAACTATATCATTACAATGGTTAGACAGATATGATTGTACTAAACCGAGCAAAAACCAATTTTAGAATATCCTCGAAAACTATCGTTACTTGAAAAGGAAGGAATGAGAGTTTAAAGCCTTTTAGATTACAAAAGAATTTTCGCGGCCATTTGCTCAACTATGTGACACCAACCAACAGCTACTACTACATGGCCATTCGATTAAGGTGGAGCTGCAAGATAATGGAACTACTGCTCTTAGATATTCTCAAATCACCAGAACCCACCTTTTTGCACCATCCGCATCAATTCAGTTCAATAGCTCTTTTTATCTCATCCGGAACGCGAGGACGCTCGAAGGGAGAGAAAGAGTTAAATGATTAACTCTTTCCTTACGACTTTCTCAGCATCAACCTCCACCCGAAATACAAACTTATCTCGCCCACTTTATTTAAAAAGCACTATGTGACGTAAATACATTTAGATCAGTTAAATTTAATATTTTCTAACTCCCATTCCATCAATCATCCTTCCTTGGACCTCTTCTGCCCAAATCCCTAAGTTTCCGTCTCCTACCTTAAAAGCCATATACATCTATTTCTTGCATAGCTGTTTTACGTTTACTTTTTCATTTTGTTGCCTCCATATTTTGCTAGTTCTAGATATTATAGCTTATGATAAAGGCCTAATCGCCTGTTTTGGTAGTCAACTTTTAAAAATAAATTCCATCAATTTTAGGATCAAAGCTATGTAGAGTATTTTGTGATTTCATTTCAGAATAAATGTTAACAAACTTTCAGCATCACTCAAAAGTCAAAAAAAAACGCTTTTGCGCGAAAATTAATCTCGAATGGGCTAAGATTTGTGACGTAGGCAAAGTAATAGCTAAACCACCGCGGAGGAGCCTGATTCCAATCCGGCGGAGGTATTTTCGGCTGTATTCCGATCTCTCCTAGATCACCGTCTCAACAGCAAGTCGAGCACAGCATTGTGACGGTCGCGTCGGAAATAACTCTCAACCTCTGTGTTATAGAAGCCTTTGCCGTGAGTATGGCAAATGCCGACGCCAGATTTTGCACGTTCTTCCTCTGCTTCTGAGGAATCCTTCCCACGACCTAATTAACCGTCAATTCCAACAGAGCGCCTAGGCAAGTGCAAATGCCTTAGCAAGCAGACACCTCGCGTAACACTGCAGCTTAAATTGTTCTAATAACTGAACGAATTAGGAAAACATCTAAGTTATCACCCAGGTAATGCAGGCTTAAGTAGTTATTTGAATTAATGTAATTGTGGAATCTGATGGAAATGAACGTTTTAGGCTGATATTCAACGACTCAAAATAGATTTCCGATCACTTTTAAAAACAGCTTAAGTTCGCCTTAAAAATTTGGTTTTCACCTAATATTGCATCGAATGTAATCGAATAAGTAAATTAAGAATTTCTGTACTCACCTTAGTCAACTAAAATATTATAAGTATACGATAAATTTGTATGAAACGGCACTTAGGATGAGGCATGTTTAAAGCGACATCAGCCATTACGGATGGACAATATAGAGAGCTCAATTCTTCGCCCTTCGGGCATTCGAAATATTCCTTTCCACCCGCGTTAGTTGACGTCATATACAGGTATCTTACAAGCAATTGCGATTAAAGGATCTCTCACAGTTTATATACAAACCCAAACTCTTCGAGAAAGTGGGGATGGATAAAATAAACACTAGCAGAAAAAGGGAAAAGTCTCCTCCTGTGTGCGGACGGACCGCAGGGGAAGAATCCGTAAAGGGAATAAGGTGGAGGGACGACAGAGTCTGAGTGAGAAGAAACCAAAGAATCTCTAAGTTTAATGGAAAGGCGTGATAGATAGATCGATCCCACTGGCCAATGCCGACGCATGGAATACCTAAGGGAATTCCGGGATTCCACCAGACATCAGACGGCGACAACGGTAACAGTGATGGACGCTTTGAACTGATTCAATCTTCTATTGTGAAAAATGGAAAGTTCTAAGGCAGGAAAACTTTCCCTAAATAATACTGGAAGTATGCTGGATTAAATTAATCAATTAATATAGCAAGCTAAGTTAACTCAAAGAGCTTTCCTATCGGGAATATTTGAGGTAATATACGAGGTGAATTTCACGCTACCAATGTTTGATTAAATTTCATGGTGGCAACTTAGAATTTGAATTTACAGCATAAAAACTATATGATCACACCGTTTCTCGCTTCCTACACATTCATAATATTTTCATTATGGCATTCGTTACCCAAAGAGAATTAATTTCAACTTAAAACTCATACCAGCATTTACTACCTTCATGGGTCGTTCAATCCTAATATTTGGCTGGCTGTAGCCCTCCACCCTTCCCAGTCTAATGCTAGTTTCCTTACCTCCTGTTATCTCTCTTAATGTAAACTCCTGTCCAAAAAAACTTACCCCCTCGGAGCCGAAAAATTTCTAAGTCCCGAGTTGACGTCGATGTGACAACACGGTCAAACCACGCCCCCTGCTCGCGAAGGCAATAAACAAACGGAATGGGACAAAGACCGTCCTCCACACAGTTGGAGGGGAGAATGAGGGAGAATATGCTCGTAGGGAAAATTTTGACCTGCAAGAGAAAATTCTCAATGGTGGGAGGAGAGCCCAGGCTTCTGTTCGCTAAATGTGTGAGCGATAATGAAAGGGAGATAGCCTGTTTCGGTCGCTCCAAGAGACCAAGACCTCTCGTTGACGACGACTGCTAGAAGATGTGGAAAGCCCAATCTTCGTCTTCGTCATGTGTAATGGAGGTTCACGAAGTTCACTTACGTGTTTATTTAAACTCGCTTGCTACATAGTTACACGTGTAAATGGAATCTGAATATGATATTAACTACTAGCATTGAATATATTTTCAAAGAGAAAAATCGATTTCCTGGACTAAGATCCGATATTTGTGTAAAAAATACATTTTTTATCGCAGCCGGTATCATAAACGTTTCCTCCGCCGCGTTTGGAACATTGGAACTATGAGTCTTTGAATTTTAACGTGATATTTTTCCCACAAATAGCTTTATAGCTCCCTCTTAGAAACATTAATTATTTCAAAGTTGGATTTAAATAACTATGTCCAATAATTCTACTGTTGAAATGCTTTTAAACCAACTTCCATCCATTCATCTAAAGATTTCAGGATTCACTCAAGTTTTGTTTCCCATTTGAAATTACGTGGGATTAAATACACTGCTTGCCGGATAGAGACATCTTTTCGCCACACAACGTTAACACTCGGTCCAACTTCGTCTCATCGGCGTGTTACTCTGTAACCTTCTACTTCATAATTTACAAAAAACCTTTGGTCGAGAGGAAGGGACTCGGTAAAATGATTTCCCAGGTCAGCTTTCAAATATCTACTTCTTAACTTACCGTTCGTTGGGTTTGGTATGTTGTTTACATCGCATATGGAAAAACGGATCATTGGCCACTGGAGTTCTTATAGCACGTTTTCTGCCATGGTTATTGTCGGAAGATGTGATTAAGGCAGGATAAATGCATTCGTAAATTTTCCCTGCTCCCAAATTCACCGATTCTTTACACTTAATTCATCTTACAGAACTCTACAACGCCACCGGAAGAACTTCATTATTCTATGGACTTCCTCCCTAAAATCAATGACACTGATATCGTCTAGATGATTATGAGTAAAAATGAAATAGCTGCCGACGTTGGTATAATTGGCGGTCAGCTTTGAATATCGGTAACATTCCTTTCGTAATCTTTATTAAAAGAGTATGGCAAAGGAAACCAACTACTTCGGCTTCTTATCGAAACAGAATATTCATATTCAAATTAATAATAAACGGGAAATATTTCCAGATGGAAATGGTTTGCTAGAAAAACCTGAATAATTACTGGTATTATTTACACAAGTCATTCATTCAATCGTCATGCCTTTCCCATAACATGCAATATACTTTCTTCTTTATTTGGTCCATGAACTTATTCCTTGGTCTTCTTCTGGGGACTTTTCCTTCTGTTTTTCCTTCAATTATGCTCTTAATAAACCCATTGTGTATCATGGTGCGTCCATTCCATCTTGTTCTTTTTTCCTCTATGGTGTTCCATAAGGTACTTTTCTCTTCTACCCTTCTGTACACTTCACCATTTCTTATTTTTCCGTGCATTTATCTTCAGCATACTCCTCTAGGACCAGGTTTTGAAAGCTTATAGTCTTTTTTGGTCAGCTTTTCCAATTGTCCATGCTTCCAATCCATAGAGATCTACGCTCCACACGAATATTTTCACATACTTTTTCCTGTTTTTTAGTCCTATCTTCTTTGAGCACAGCAGTTGTCTTTTACCCATGAAATAGTTCTTAGCTTAGGCTATTCTCCTCTGGATGTCCATTGTATTTCTTCCGTCCCACGTTATGATACTTCCGAGATTAGTAAAGAAATCCACTTGCTCTGATTTCTCACCTCTCATGGGTATTCTACATACAGCTCCTCTCTTCCGCATCCTAGGATTTTAGTCTAGTCGCGGCTGAGTCAAAATCAAAAATCAAAAAATGTGAGATGCCGGAAGGCGGTGTCGAAGGTTCCTTGATTGATATGAAACCGGCCGCGCATTACGCCGCGCAGACTCAACGCCGTTCCTGAATACTGACACCTGAAATTCGATTGGAACGGCATCTTGAAGCTTTTGCCAGAATGAGACAAGTAAAGAGAAGTCCCTCGGATTGAACAGAGGGAGCCGAAAATGAAAGTATGTCATGTATGTAAGTAAGTCATATGTATGTGAGAGTACGCATGAAAGCTGTCTCTACTTCTCCAACAGATTTTTAATCGGTTGCACGAATATGAGCTTTCATAACCGATGAAATCAATGTGCTGACACTGAGGAGTCCTATCTCATGCAGTCAACCACATATGAATCATTGTCTGTTTGGACGGATAAAAGATTAAAATAACGACTGATAACTCAGCAATCAGTTTCTCTCTATGAGTTAAGTAATGAGAAAAGACTAAAGCTTACCAATGCCCAATTCACTGCCCACAGAATCCACACCAGAGTAATAAGGAGCCTTACCTAGAAAGAAAATAAAGGCCAATTAACACAAATTTGAATAAGTTAAGTTACCAAAAGGTAAACTAATACAGAATTAAGTTATAACATGGCATACCTCAGCCTTGATCAATCAAACCTTAGAAGATATGTAATGCCCTGTATAACAAAAATATTAACTAACATGATTTAACAAAAAGGCTTCAAGAAAAAGTGATGATCTTTCAAATTATGATGTTTTCCCATCACACTCAACCGAACCATGCTCCTCTACCTTTCCCACCAAAGTTAACTTCACGATATGTACTACTCTTTATAGCAAAATATATTAACTTAAATGGTTGACGATAAAACACCAAGGAAAAGTATTATTTTTCAAATTATTTTTTCCCATTGCACTAAACCAAACCCTGCTTCTCTGCCTTTCTTCATCAAAGATAACTTAGTCATCTTCACTGATTCAATGAAAGCAATACCGCTAATATTGGTTTTATCTCGCTGGCCCACGCCACTTCCTTATTTTCAAAGCTGTTTTTATCAACTCTGTCATGTCTTGCCATTTCTTCTTCTCCCTATTTCTCCCTTGTCTTTTTCCCATGAACGCCTTGTGCTTAAGCTTGAGATATTCTCCGCTTGATAAATGTTGTACTTCTTCCGTCCCACGTGACGGTACTTCTGAGATAGGTGGATAAATCTGCTTGCTTTAATTTCTCTTCTCTCTGTGTAACTTCCAATACAATTATTATTACTATTTACTACCTACTTCAACCTAATTTTCCTGTCTGTTTTGTTTCTCTGCAACTTCATTCTCAATCTTATTTCCATCGCCACACTTCCTGCATATCCTCTTCCTTCCTGTCTTCTTTTATGCTGTAATTTTTGTTAAATACAGGCATACTTGGAGACTTTGCCTCAAAGGCTTCAAATTACATAGTCACTGTTAACTCAGGGAAATGAGATACAAAATTTCACAATAATATTCAAACAAAGTAAAAAGTAATTCCTGGGAACAACCTATGGCGAACTTAATTTAGCTAATGTCAGCAAAGACAATCAGGTTGATCTCTACTCGAACCAAATATTCATCTAGAATAATTTACCATTCAGGCAGATTCGGATGGCTCTCTAAATAATACAAGAGCCTTCCGTGATTGGGAATTTTACCTTAATGTCCTCATTACTTTCATTTAGTTTGTATAATAAATGTTAGTTTTGATTTATTTTTATGCACAGCATTCCCTGCTTTGTCGTTCTTCCACCAAAGTGAATTGCTTTTACTATAAACCGTTAGTTCAAAAATTTCAGGATTATTGTTTTCCAAGAAATCATTCTCCCTTCAAATTCAACCGCCAGCACTCAAATACTTCGATCAATTACCTCCATACACATTCTTCTTCTTCTTCGGTTATCAACCCATGGGTTGGTTGGCAATAGCACGCCATTCCGCTCTTTCCTCAGCTTTCCTCTTCATTTCACCATATGAGACGCATCCAGAGTCATTGATGATCTGCTTCATATAGCTTAATCTAGGACGTCCTCTACGATTTGTCCCCTCAATAAAACCTTCAGCTATTAATTTTATAAAATCATTGCATCGTAGAATGTGACCTATTAGTTTAAGTCTCCTTGTCTGTATCTGTCTCCAGAGACTTCTATTTTCTTGTACTCTTCTCAGCACTTCCTCATTGGTGATTCTGTCTCGCCAGCTGATTTTCTGCATCCTTCGATAGCACCACATTTCTAGGGCCTCTTATCTGCTCTTTTCATGTTTCCCTATAGTCCAGCTTTCACACCCGTAAAGGGCCACACTCCAAACATAAGCTTTCATAACCCTCTTTCTTACTTCCAAACTAACATTTTTACAAGTCAGTAGTCTTTTTATCATTGAAAGCTATTTTTGCTAGTTGTATTCTATTCACAATTTCTCGTTTACTCCTTCCATCTTCTGTTATCTTGCATCCCAAGTAGCTGTATTCTGTAACTTGTCCTAGCTCTTCATCATTTATTCTTATCCTTACAGGTTCACAGCAGTCTTGAGCACCGCATACCATCACTTTAGTCTTTTGCTTGTTTATCCTCATTCCATATTGGTCTCTAAGAATTCTTTCCATCTCGTTAAGTATAATTTTTAAATCTTCTTTCTTTTCTGTAACTATGGCAATATCATCAGCATATCGTAATATATCTATTTTCTTCCCATTAACTTTGATTCCTACATCAACATTTTCCCTTACTTTATCGATTGCTTCTTGGATGTATGCATTGAAAATTATTGGTGATAGAAGACAGCCTTGTCTAACTCCTTTCCTTATTATAGCTGTATCTTCTTTATTCTTATTTCTAATTAAGGCTGTTTCATTTTGATATGTTTTAAATATTATTCTTCTATCGTTGTATTTAAGTCCAACTTTTTCCAAAATCCTAAACATTTTTGGCCATACAACATTATCAAATGCTTTCTCAAGATCAACGAATGCAACATAAGTTTGTTTATTTTTAGATATTTGTTTTTCAATGAGAAGCCGTAAAGAGAGTATTGCCCCTCTAGTCCCCACTCCTCTTCTAAATCCAAATTGGTCCTCACTTAAAGTTTTTTCCAGCTTTCTTTCAACTCGTTTAAGGATTTTCCTTATAAGTATTTTTGAGGCGTGTGATAATAGACTGAGTGTGCGGTATTGCTCACATTTCGTAGCAGATGATTTCTTTGGTATAGGAATCATAACACATTTTTGAAAGTCTTCAGGAACTTCACCCGTCTTGTATATTTTTCTTATAAGTTGTAGTAAAGAAGCTTTCAATTTGTCACCAGCTTTTTTAATCAGCTCAGACAATACACATTCATAGATCCTTTATTCATTTCCATCGCTGATTTTGGAGTGGAAATTGCAAAATTTTGATGCTGTAGTTAACACGATACCTCGTTGATTCATGTGAATATTGAAATATCCTTTCTAGGAAATGTTTCGCACGTTATTATCAATAGTAACGAATGCAACAATATCCACAGGGAACAAATAACTAAAGAAGAGTGAGAAGTATAGCATAATAAAGGTGGCGGCAGTCCATTAATCTCAGGCCTGAAATGCTAACGACAATCAATATATCCCCTGCCGTACCTTGCCCAACTGTCACCTTCTCCAAATACATGAAATCCGTCTTTCTCTCTCGCATGGATCACCTTTTAAGGGCCTCCCTAAATTTTTCAGTATCTATTTGTCCACCCACCCATTGATACACCTGTCTCCACCCTTACTTCATTTCACAATCCAACTCGGAATTAAAGATACCTCCTGACTCCACTTTTGGCAGTCATGTTGCCTCCTGTTTGTTCAGAAAATTCTAGTGTTTAATTAGAAGAAATATTTTATTTCGTGTTCCTTCTGTGAAAAAAAATATTGCCATAAATTAAATCAGAAGGTGAACGCTGATTGTTTCCCAATATATGCTACATAAAGTTGGAATAATTCAGAGAAATGAAAGTTAAGTGACGCGAGGTGAGAAGAGAAATTGAAGGTGAGTTGGTACAGCAAGGGGTGTGAACGTGGTGGTTAGTTCTACAAAGTCGAGAAAAACGCCTCAGGGTCTAAAGGGCAACTGTCACGAAGGCGACGAAACAAGTTTGACGGAAGGGCGCTGAACAACCGGCGAGGAAATTAATGCGACACTCTATGCCCCAGGGTAGTGAGTGACATTACCACGCGAATAATATCAACTCTCACGCGCAGTGGAATAAGATTAAAACAAAAATAACAAAGGGAGATAACCCACCTCCCCGACTCCCTACGGAACACAACTCAATACGTGGAGACCAAGAAACAAACCGACTTAAAAGATAAGAAGTTAAACCTGGGTAATCCACCTTAACCCACGTGATTGCTGCTAAGTGAATAGCGACGGGAAACCAACTCGATAGCCCTCTCGCAACAGAAGAACTTTGGGGAGGGTCGAGTCCTGCATAGTTAAGAGCTCGATCAGTGTGCAGGGGCCCGTGCTTGCCGCACGGAGAAGTCAGCAAATGCGGCCGTCCCAGTAACTTCATGGCGACTCCTTCAAAATTAGGAGAACCACTAATTGCGGAAAATTAGGTAGATGCAATTAAACGAGAGATGCTCTTCTCAAACGGCTGAGGTAAACGAAGAGACGTGCGGGGAACTTCGGCTAGCCGAGAAAAATTCAACTTTTGATAATTTTCCCTTCTACAATTCCCCATAAAAACTTTTTGTGACAATCACAACTACACTTAGCATTGCATGCACGATGAGTAGATACCTAAAAAATGTCTAATATCTGAGCCTCGAAATTCATAAGGGGTCTTGCCTTTCCTTTATTTACCATGAATAGACAGGAGGATACTATGGCGTTACTTTTTGTAGCGCTCATACTATTGACGTGCTACAGAATGTTGGTGCTAAAGTAAAATGTTGTTAGCATATTTTGTACAGCAAATTACCTAGTAGCTACTGTAATCAAACACCAGCTCAAATAAAGAAATTCTAATTAAAGTCTATAATAAATTTAACAAGGTAGAATAATTACAGCCGGAAAGGGATTCTCACCAGTGCAGATAATAGACTCAATTAATAATACATAGTCTGATTATTCTGGAAAAAATTGGGAAACTTAAATAAGTAACAAGAATTGCGCGAGTATAAGCAACTAAGAGTAATATTGAAATTACTCTTAAGCTGGATAGAATAACGAAACCAGCTACTGAGCCTCAGACATTGAACTTATCCGAACGCATTGTCTTAAAGCATATGATGATGCTCATTTAAACGCAGAAATTGCTATTGTTAGATAGTTGGATGCCACACTCAAGTTAAAGCAAAAAGAAAATAATCGCCAAAGAACTATTTGCTATAACCCTCGTCTTATTCAATGCAATAATCCTTAAGAGTGCAAGAGTCTTCTTTTGTGAATCTATTTAAGATAAGCTTCCACCTCGAAGACCGCTTAGAAGTGCTCTTTAAGTTCACGAAGCAACGATGAACGACCGGAATTCGCGTCGAAAGCAACCACCTTCCCACCTCGCTGAGGCATTTCCGCGCAACTCCCTTCATCGCGCTTTACGACTTTGATTACTCCAATCGCATACAAACACAAAAATTTTCGCAATCCGACGCATTTGTGAGCACACGCACGTAAGGGTGCACCGAGTCGAGATTGTCAATTTCATTGACGGCTTTGCAGATAGAGATGGTTCGCCCAACCGACTGCATGCTTACGCCCTCAGGGTCTCCTCCTTCCGGGAATTAAAAATTTTAAAAAATCCCAAACGCGAGAGTGGGCTATCTTCCCTCTCTAACCCCTGCTCAGGGATCGCATTACGAAATCCAGCCCCGAACCATCACCCCAGCAACCTTTAGCAGTGGTAGAAGTAAGCATCCCCGGGCAAGTGTTTGCTCCGTGCATCCTCATCTACTTTGCACTTAGGGGCGGAAGGGAGGGAGGGATGGAGGAGGAGCTGAGAAGTGGGGCAGAGGAGGGGAAGAAGGGGAGAATGGAGTGGGGTAAAGGTAAAGCTGAAGGAGAAACGGAAGAGAGCTGGCCCATACCCTCGTCCACACCGACGGCCATATGCGACATTCATGAGATACCACACAGATATTCCCACCCAGGGGGCGTTGAAATAAATTGTTGAGAAATACAGCGCGATGCTCCTTTTACTTTGAGATCAAAAGCTGTACAACGTATCGCTTCGCAGAATAATATTGTTAAAAGGTATTGCTTTGAGATATTGAATCCCAAGATGTGCATCAACTCGCTACTTCAGGCCAACGACGTATCAAGCATTAGGGGACATATTATGTGCGATAAACTCACCATGATATCAATATAATAAACACTAAAGAAATAAACTTCATTAATGAGAGATTATGCTACTTCCAATGAGTATGAGTTCCAATGAGTATCATTTGAATATGATATTATTGCCACGGTAACATTAGAAGAGAGATTAATGTTCTACGACTGTTTATTTCGTAAGTCTTTGACTTTTTAAGTTATCGACTTAGGCCTTCATTCTCGAATACACAGTAACACTCACACCGGATGAGAAATTCGAAGCTGCAAACTTAAAGAGCTGACCAACTGCCACGTTACCTCCTAGGTCGCCGTGGCCGACAGTTAGTGCTACTGAGCGGAAAGCTTATGTAACATGTCGGGATAGCCAGATGTATGGGCAGACGAGGCATGAAACTAATTTCAGAATCCATGAATCAAAGAGGATGATAGACAGTGATAGGTGGGCCATATCAGTGGTCTTTACACAGGGGTAACAGTACCCCAACCGTCCGTCTCCGTGGTTGAGAGAGTAGGTTAAAAAAGTAATACGCTACAACGCGTAACAGATTTATATAATTAAGTGGTTATAGGTTTAAATAACTTACAATTTATCCATTCAGTATTCTGTCAGCTGACAGGTAGGTTGTTGGAACGTATATACTCTAACGACCTAGTTTCAAGCACATCGTTTTGCTTTCCCTCCTACACGTGATCCGCCATTAGATTACTCATAATGTTGCTTTACACAGTACATTTTATTGCACAAACGAATATATCATTGATTGTACAATAAAATGGATGTAATTTGAGCAGGTTCTATTTCCCGTTCAGTCATTCAAACAATCATAATTTTGATGCTTTGCACGGTACAATTTCCCTCATGAGAGAGTTCATAAATTAGTTTGTACCATAAAATGTTACGTTTAGAGCGGCCATTTAGTTCCTCATATCGTCTTTAAGTTCTTAAATCTTCCATAAATCCTATCCTCTTCCACGTTTCCCCTGTGTTCCCCACTCTAAAAAATGGATATTACAAGCATCTTTCCTCTATAAGGGATACATTTAGAAAAATGAGCGGTTAGGAAAGTATATAAAAAGTTTGAGAACCACTGCGCCATAAGATGCCTGATGTGGAATAGTTGGATAGCCACAATACGTTACAGCATGCGATTGTCAATACGATATGCGAATGTGCAAAATTACGCAATGCCAAGAGAAGGGAAATATATCACTTGATTTTTTTAAAAGAAAACCCCATTTCGTAGAGCAAAACTTGCATTCAAACAACGCAAAGACGCATCCCGTGGCTTCCCGCTGTGCTTCCCACCAGATGGCAGAGTGCTCGGTAGAACATAAGGGAATAGGGGGACAGAGTAGGAGGGAGCAATCCTCACCCCACGCAAGCTCACACGGGGAAGTCCTCTACCCCTCCCAAGAAGCACACATCGACCCCTCTTCTTTCTTCGCCACCCACAGCATGCGGCCCCGAAGGCTGCTGCCTGCCGAAGTTTCCCGTCTCCGGAGAAATAAAACAAATGACTGGTTGGGGAGCGCATGGGGTAGAATTGGCAGGGAGAGAGAGAGGAGGAGGCATTGGGAGGGAGGAGGTTTACGGGTAGTGGAGGGAAAGTGGAAAAGTAAAGCATGTGCCACACGGGGCGCCATCTGTTCATCGCATGGTCCACACTGCCGAAAACGCGGATAGGACGGCCTCCTGCCCAGAGCAGAGGGACTGGGGCAAAACCAGGAAGATACCATCGCACTCGGCCCCTCATTTCACCTATTATTGGCGGCAGACCAGACTAATTATCGAAGCTCGACCTCGTCCTCCTCCCTGAAGGTCCACCGGGGCGCAATAGACGCGAGAATTCCATCCTGCGACCAGCATAGTTGGGATTAACGATTTTAAAAGTTAACGATAAAAATTAATCGTTAAAAATGTATTTAACTATTTAACTTAACTGTTACTTTTTAGAAGACTTAACATTTTATCGTTAAAATTATACATTTACTGATGCAAAACTAACTTCAGTTAATTTTTTTCGTAAATTTTTGGTAAATGTTGAACTGTTCGAATTTGGGCGCAAAGCTTGCCCAACAAACAAAGGGGAAAATGAAACAGTATCTTTGAATGCAATACAGCTGGGTAGCTGTGCAAGAATGCAATGAATAGGCCCAGACGAATACATCCAAACAAAAGTGAATTTGAACTTTGTATTAATTTTATCCCAATTGCGAAAAATAGCTTTTAAAAATTTACTTATAAGTAACGGAAATAGTAACTTTTAACGTAAAAGTTACCTCAACGTTACATTTTTAAAGTAACTTTAACCAGTTACTTTATCAGAAAAATAAATTTTAACTTAAAATTGTTAATTTTTACAGAGATAAACTTAAGTGTCATTAATTTCATTTTTTTGGTAACTTTCTCAACTATGGTGACCAGTAATGAACGATCAAACGATTGACCACCGTTAAGTATGCAGCTTTCTTCTATACCAGTGGTTCCCGACCATTTATTTGCTCAATTCCTACTTTTCATTCAAGTTCAGAATAAAATTCGCTCTTCCTTAAATTAAATTACTAAACAATACTTTAGATCCGCAGATGAAAATTATGAGAATGTTAAGAATCAATGTTTTTCTTCTGCATTCATTCAATTAACTTTATTAAAAGCCAAGGAATACATTGAAATAAACTACCATTTTACATGATCCACAAAACACAACATTTTGATGAATAGTGGTTCCAATTCCTCCTTGAATCACCCTAAATTTCTCCCATGGGTGGGAGAATTTCCCGCGATTTGTGAGTTCCTGCGCTAGATCAAAACTAGTTAAAATGTCATTCCGATCCCCCAGTATAATAAAGAGGAGAAAGTATAACCTCTCCGATTCCGAGAGGGAAGAAAGTTATTTACAATATTAAAGAATGGCTTGAAATGCGCAATCTACGACATTATTCCAAAACCATAACGGAAAATATGGTATAAAAAACTATAAATTGTATCATTGTTACAATTTATTTCCTATTTAAACTAAAGTTAAATTAGCGCATAAATTATGTACCAAATTCTCACGTCCTGGACCCTGATGTCCTCACATTTAATTAATTGTAAAATTTGTGACGTTTAATGATGCAAAAAAATAACATATGTCATGTCAGTCCTGATGATGATTTATTACGCAAAAAAACCGAGGCAATGCAACTGTGTTTTTGTGGCGAAGTTTTTTTGCGAAATGAAACTCATTATGTAAGTCCATGAAATTAAATTCTATCGCATCTAATTCATGCAGCAGTAAGACTTGGCATGAAGATCTCGCTATTATATTCTATTTAAACTATCCAGTGGCGATAGTTGCAAGAATGTTCTCCCAGGGTATTTGCGGGAAAGTGACCTCTTTTCCATGACGAGCCTACTTTCCTTTCCTTAAGTAAATGATACAGTAAAATGAAAGAAGTGTTACGGTTAATGAAGTACGATAACGCATATCATTGGATAAAATATATTTCTTTAAGTTGGAGATAAAGTGACAGAGTACTCATCAGTATTCCACGGATTACCGTCTAATAAGTGATTCCTTACTCATTCACGGCAGGCATAATCGAAAAAGTGGGTTATCACAGCGCATTCATCCATGACGCATCAACAGAAGATTTAAAAAAGACTTCATTTGCAGCTGGTTAAATGTAAATATCTATTTCGGGATCTCATTCGTAGAATCACTAAGCTACTCAAAAATAAATTAGAACAATCATATCAAGCCGTGAAAAACGTCACTGCCTAGGATCACATTAAATTTTTATTGACCTGGTATACCAATCAAAAAAAACCTAAGTGCCACCACCAAATGAATTGTACTACCGTACTAGAGATGAAGTTGATATTAATAAATATATTCTATTACTCGAAAACCTGGAACATGAAATCTGATAAAAGATAATTCTGGGTTGGGCGAACCGATCGAAGATTTTAAAGATGCCATTTCAATGAAATCACATTTCTCATTTCATCAACTTGCGATCTTTTATGCAAGATATTCAACTAAGCCACAATTAACAGTGGTGGTAATGGTAATGGATGGTATATGGCAATGGTAAATAATTTCAGCAATTTTTACAGCACTTCTTGATTTGGCAAAAAATAATAATTTTCAGAATTAGAAGATTTCACTCTTGACAGAAGTTTCGTAGTACAGAGGCTGACTCTTGGTTTAAAATAGACATTAAAACATGCAGTAGAATATTTAAAAGGTGTATGATCGGACTAAATTGCTGGCATAAGATAATGTTTTATGTGAGTTCCTTGATTTTATTCCTGTTTATGGATTAAAAAAGTCATAAAATTGTCATTTCCATATCACAAACAACCATACCAAAGGAATAAAGCGTGTTCAAACGATTCATGCATCACATTTAACGTTAATTTATTATGAACAATGAAGATGGTAGTTTAGCCACAATATCTAAATGAAATTTTATTCCTCAAAGAAAAACGGATATTAATATGGTTATGACTGAAGCTTTTCAATAAAATGAACAAAACTATCGACAAGCCTAAGCTCCTCTTCAGAAGCTTTTAGAAGGGAACATGGTTATTATGAAGCATGTTAGAATTAAGATCCATCCAATGTTATGAGAGAGGATCAAGTTCCATTCCTGCCTTTGACGCAGCTTGACAAAGGGATTAAGTCTCTTACCTGCACGCTATGAGAACGAAAACTGAAAAAAATGAGAAGGGATAGACAAGAGGTCAGAATAAAAGCCGTTTAGACTACGATGACGACAGTGAAATAGAATCCCCAAAAAATGCAAAGTGGCGGTCGGTCACGAGGATTACCGCTAACCATTAGCTGCTTTAGTGAAACATGGCAAGGGATTCAAAGGAGGTAGACGAAAAAACGTCGGGTTCTTGGACGGCAGGAAGGATGAACATATCAAATTAAAAGAAGACTGTGACCAAGGGATATCTCAGAGCTTTTCAATTGGGACTGTCCTCAAAAAATAATGTGTCCTCGATTAAATTACGTGAGCGAAACGGCTGAAATTAAACTTTAATTACGGTGGCCAACTATACGACAACATTGTGAAGCAAGTTGAACCTGAGTCATCTTATAGCTTTAGACAGATTATTCCCCTCTTAGAACATTTGAGTGGCCTTTAATGATAAATTCTTTGACTAGGCCAGTAAGGGTACATTCGTCTTTGGCTATAAGATATGCCGAAATACATTATCAAATTCCAATCGAAGGGATCTTGAATAATTATTCTTATATTCTTATATTGAAAAATTTTTTGACAAAAATATGCCTGTAGTCATAAGTGGAAGATTAAATCAGAGTCAAATAAAAAATCAGTACGATCTGTAGTAGCTTTTCGCGGCGTTGAAGCTACTGTTCCTTCATTTCCGGGCGTTCATCGCGTGAGTTGCTTTTAAAGACAACATTTACGCCCGCCGGAGTCAGTTTTTCAGGCTTATCTGCAAAAACTGAGTTCTTTCATTTTGCCTACCTTATAGGAAGGAAATGACGCGATGGGTTTTTTTTACAATTAGAGGATTTTGGAATGTAAATTCTCGCAACTTCCATTGTCCGTAAAAAAATTATAATATTGGGATTTTCTGCGTATTTCCCATGAGAATCATTATCCTGACGACGCTAACAGTAATTAAAGCGGAACTTTTTACGGAAAATTATGTTTATGGGAAAGGTAGAGGAAGGTAGGTAACCTCGCGTACAAGATTTTCAGATAGGTATTTGATCTTTTAAAGGGGTGAAATGAAATTGTGAAATGAAAAGCTCTAACTTAGTAACTTACCTGTACCTTAGTTTCGCCTGACACAACTAGTTTTTTTTAAGGGGGGTGAAGAATTTACAACTTTATGTGTGCAATTTACCATTCACAAACTGAGAGATATAAAGTAACCGCGTTGAGAATGGGGAAAAGTCTAAGTACGGGCCCCGCAGTGGGAGCCTCACGGAGCAAGGCAAATGGCTACGGGGTTTAATTCCGAATAGTTCAGACGTACGCCAGAAGGCATTTTATCATCCTATTAAAATGGATAAGTTTCTATCTATGGCATTTTTTGGAAGATTTTCTAATGATTTCTCCTTTATGACAAGGACTGAGCGATTGAAAAACGTTTAATATACTCATGAAAACGCTTCTAGTCATGCAGCCAAAATACCAATAAATGGGCAGAAATATTTAATACTGGACACAAAATTAAGCGAAAAAATATAAGATTACATTTTAATCTTAATTGAGCCTAAAACAAGATAGAAGTAACTAGGATACAGGACAAAGATGAATGCATGTCAATCAACAGAAACAAAAATTGAGTTTCTAACGATTAAATAAGGCTCCAACTTCTTCCCCACACTTGGCTGACCAGATGAGAAACAACAACAAATGGCTGTTTCCCTCCAGGTCTTTTATAAGGAGAATTCCTCGAGAATTCCTGTTGTAACGAGGAAATTATTCGGTGTATTCAATTTATTCCACTGCCAAAAGAGACTCGAGAGAAAATTTGACGAAACACACGGCTAAACATCTCGTTTTAAAGCGGCTCAGCAGCTTTCTTCTCAGCACGAGAGACTTTATTTCGCTGATGCTACATCTCACCATGAAATTCTGAGAAAGGAAATTTCGTGGCTTCTTTGTCATAAAAGAACTCATCTTCTGGATAATTTGAGGGGAATTGAATAAGTAAGCATTCATTACACCTAATGCTACGTTCCTACAAAAGCAGAATCAAATTAGTATCTACCTGGATAATTTGCCTCAGATCTAGATATGAAGATTAGTCATTTCCACTCATCTCTACCTTTTAACTTATGGTACGTCAATATTTAACTGTGAAAAAGCTTCAAACTTTAATCTTGAAGTTGTCTTCAACGGAGAGAAACGTGAGGCTTTGTAGCAATTCCATCTACAACGATAACTCAGAACTCGATTTGCACTATAAGGTAACCTCTACAATCATACATACTCCAATGCGGTTTAGTGGGTGAATGAAAGCATAATATTTTTCAATTTAAACATTGAAATAAAATAACAAGAATATGTTTAATATTTTATAATAAATATTAAAATTAGAGTATAAGAATACGTTTTAAATGCTCCCCCATAAAATCTCATTTCATTTAAAGTTTTTTAATGGCACCATATTTTTATGCGCCTTGAAGCCATTACATACAAGGAATAAGAGATGCTGGTAAAAATGAGATTACTTAGAATTACTTGATAATCACGAAGAAAAGCTTTTAAATCTCAATGAATAATTAATGAGCCAGAGGTTGTGTAGTTCGAGAAAAACCAATGAATTGCCGAGAGTAGAAATCCTTACTCGAAAAGAAATTTCGCTATTATCGATGGTGTGCCACGCTCAAAGGTGGGCTATTAATGAATTCCTTACGAACAGAAATTTTTCATTTCTCTGAGGGTATTTAACAATTAAAGATGGTTCACATTAATAGCAGAAATGATTTTGCTAATAGCTAGGGTACAGAAACTAGGTCGGTCGATGACGCGGTCACATTCAGGTGGTGGCGCTTGGAAATATGCACTCGTTGAATTTGAATTCGAAGATATTGCGACACCTAAAATCACTTAAGGCCGTTTTACAAAGGCGCTTGATTCTGCAGTTGAATGTAAAGAAACTACGAAAGCGCGAGCATAGTAATGAAGTGTGAGCAATTTTCCCGTCTTTTCTTCTTTCATTCGCGCAGTCATTATAACAAGTCCCCTCCTTGCACGACGATATTAACGCGGCGAATACATCCATGCATCAAGCTGATTAATATAGCCTTAAGGCAAATGAAATTACAATAAGCACATATAATAATATTCTTTTCATTCGTGGGACCAATTTTTAATATTTTCCAGTAGGTGTAGCCAAGTATCAGATTAAATTTCACCTTCCATTTGGGAACGCCAAAGTTTTAAAAGCTTTTTTTAGGAAGATGAATTCGTCCAGTTCCCAAAACTTGGCACGCATCAAAATCATCAAAAATCGCATATTAAATAAAAATAAAAATCGACTGTATTTTATTTGATTAATAAAGGGAAGTACAACGGTCATCAAGCGAAGAATAGCCCAAGCTAAGAAGGAGTTCATGGGAGAAATACGACTGCTGTGCTCAAAGAAGATAGGACTAAAAACCAGGAAAAAGTATGTGAAAACATTTGTGTGGAGCGTAGCACTCTATAGATTGGAAGCATGGACCATTGGGAAAGCTGACCAGAAAAGATTAGAAGCCCTCAAAACCTGTTGTTGGAGAAGGATGCTGAAGATAAAATGGACGGAGAAAATAAGAAACGATGAAGTGTACAGGAGAGTAGAAGAGGAAATACCATATGAAACTGCATAGAGGAAAGAAGAACAAGATTGACGTTGACATAGATTGGACCCACCCTGATACACAATGGGTTTGCGAAGAACGTAATTGACGGCAAAATAAAGGGAAAATTCCCCAGAGGAAGACCCAGGAGTAGGTTTATTGACCAAATAAAGAAGAAAGTGCTTAGGAAGAGATACCAGGCAGTAGGGGGAACTAGCATTAGATAGGGAAGAATGGAGGGCTGCAGTCAACCGATCTTATTATTGAACGACCAAGGAAGGTAGTAAATACTGGTATGCTGTTCAAGTTGAAACTTAATTCTCACTATGTAACAAATGCCATGATGAAAATGTGTTCAATGAGTGGAAAGTGAGAAACAGAGTGGCCACATTGGTTTTATACTGTAAATTTCAATTTTAAGTGGCAACCATAAAATTTAATCAAACCAGAATTACCTCTCTTTTTCCTTTACTATTGTCTGAGACATTACCTCGCTGCCTGTGCTTGTCAATCGTCCATGTGCGTTCTAAATAATCTCCGTCAGTTATAGGTGGTCATTTTTCCTCGTGAAGATTCGAGAGCTTTGGAAATTTTTCAATAGCCACTCTGTGTTTGTAGCCCTATGAAAGTCCTATCAGTTATCCTCGATCAGTCATTCTTTGAATAAAAAGAAGAACCAGATGGATTGGACAAACCCTGAGACAACATGTGTTTGTGAAGAACATAATTGAAGTTAATACAGAGGGAAAAGGCCCCAGAGGAAGACCCAGGAATAAGTTCATGGGCCAAACAAAGAAGATAGTACATAGGAACAGTTACCAGAAGATAAGGGAACTAGCAGGGAAGGGTGAGGGCAGCAGTTAACCAATCATAAGACTGAACAACCAATGGCTAAGTGGAGTCGGGATTCTTTAAGCTGATTTAGATCTTCATCGTGGTTTAATGTTGAACAAGGTATATGCGACGAGCCCTGCTTCTTGGCATCGATAGTAAAGTTTTTTTTGCGGATAATACCGAACGGATTCTGTGAATTAAAATTAATATTTCCACCAAAAACGAGTCGGAGACTATGCGCAGTACATATTTAGAACTCTTGTCAGCGTCAACGATGCCGCCATGTCACACTAACTTGCCAATGACTAACCCATGCATACGCCGTGTTGAACCCAAATGCCATTTAACGACATTTATGTGGGGCACATATATATGCCTATATGCCTATAGGTGATGATAAGAAGACTTAGGACATTTAAAGTAGTGAACTCGCCCCTTGGAGCGCGGTCCTTAACGCCTACATTACACCGAGACTCGGAGGAAAGAGGCAATACTACAAAGTGAGAAAAACAGAGAGGTTGACGCTCGCCCAGCACCAAGGAAATTCCCACTCATAAACGCTGGCTGAAAAGGATTTGATCTCAACCCGCTCCCCACTCGCAAAATGGTTCACAAGCGCGTGAACGAAAAAAAAAGTATAAAGAAGGAATTAAAAGCATGCGTCTGAAGGAGGAAGCTTGCGCAAGAGAGGATGGATATCTCTGAAGGTCCTTTCAGGATCTCAGTCCAAAAACCTTCTCCTACTCACTCTCTCTCTCTACTTCCCTTTCGACATACCACCGAAACCACAGGGCCCCTCGAAACTCGAGTTCGAGTGCACACGAGGTTTTCTGCCGAGCCGAGGTTCACGAGGAGAAGGACCCGCTTGCCCTTTTCGAACAAAACACTCCCAAGAAGAGCAAGAGATAGAACCCACTGCGGAGATGTGCGGGGAAGGAGAGAGAGAGAGGGAGGACGGAAGCTTCGGGAGAGTATTTTGAGGGAAATGAATTCCCTCCACTCTCCAAACGGCGTTTGATCTATTAGACCGAGGCAATGGTTTTAAGGGATTCCCGAGCAAGGATTCCCGGGGGAGGGGAGGGGAAGAGGGGGGGTGGGGCTCTCCAGTCGCCCCGGCAAGCGACCCCCTTTCGAAAGCGCGAAGGATGAGAGAAAGAGAGGGAGAAAGATAGATACAGAAGGAGGAGGAAGAGAAGGACGGAGCGAGGGACGATATTCGAACATCGATATTCAACTGAGGTAAGGATATTTCGATCCTTTCAGGCGTAATCTTGAGGGAGTCCATTATTGAATAGATTATGAAAATACTATGTTAAAATCCACAGAGTTCTTTATTGACACAACTAGTTTCAAAGCTACTGCGTCCTGAACCTAAAGATGGTGCAGTAGCGGTACCTGAAGATGACGGAGTAGCGTTGACACTACCTCTACCAATAAAGAACTCTGTGAATTTAAACTTAGTTAGTATTGTCATTATTTATTCATTACAGTATTTCTGAGAATTACATCGCACTGCATAGCATTGAATTCACCGCAAACATTCAAATCTCACGATATCACAAGTCCTCGCATGGTTTCGCATTTTGGAAGACATTGACTGTCTCATGACGTTGCATGAAACAACAAAAGGAAGAATAGAATAGAAAATAGTCTTTATTGTTCTGGGACTTTAAGTCCCCTGGAACATAGAAAAGAAATAATTACATGCCATAACATAAAAGATTACAAAAAACTAAGCAATTTTCCATAGGTAATCAGTCATGTTTCTCTTGAACATCGAAATTGTCATAGAGGTTCTAACATTTACAGGTAAACAATTCCATAACTTGCAGGAGGAAATTAGGAAAGAGTGCTCAAATAATAAGGTATGGAATTTAGGGACTAAAAATAACTCAGTGACACGAGTTGATCTTTTTCCTGTATCTACATTACATATAAAATTTTCATACAAATAGGTGGGGTTTTTGGATTTCAGAACCTTGAACACGTATAAAGCCTTTTGCAGTTTTCGGCGTTTATCCAATTTCAGCCATTTAATGTTTTCGTAATAAGGTGTGACGTGTTCATCATAGTAGATGTTGAAAACAAAACGCAGACAGGAGTTTTGAAGACGCTGCAGCTTAATGCACAGTTCTGAGTTAACATCTGAGAAAATGATTGAACAATGGTCAAAATATGGGAATACCAGAGTTTGAACCAGCTTCTGGCGAAGTGAAATTGGGAGCAGATGCCTGAAGTGCTTCAATTGGTACACATTGTTAGATATAGCTTTAACGTGCTCCCGCCAACTCAAGGTGTTATTTAAATGAACCCCGAGACTTTTCACTGAAGTCGAGTAATCTATAAGGATATTCTGTACTCTTATTTTGGGAGGGCCACTCATTGAGATGAAATTCAGATAGGAAGGACTACCAAATACTATTGACTTAGTCTTGTCAGGAGTCAACTTCAGCCGATTAACAGCTAACCATTTACAGATAGATTGAATATCTTTATTGATCAATTCAACAGCATTTTCTATTTCCTTTTGGTGGGATTCGAATAAGAAGGTGAGAGACGACATATCATAGTGACTGGCCTACGACTAAGCGATGTACAAAACCTTAATACCGCATCGGAACAAGGTATTTTGCAATGAACTATGGAACTAGCCATGCAGAAACTTTAACGGAGTCACCCGCTAGTATTTACGCAACTTTGTGAAATTTACAGTAGAAAAATCATTCGCCTGGACTGGGAATTGAACCCAGATCCTTCGATTTTGCACCGAAAGCTCTAACCAATTAAGTTACCCTGGCGTTCTTTTCCACTGTGAACTTCACTCAAAGGTATTTTTCATCTTAAAACAAGGGATGCATTAAATTTCACGTCAAATAATGATGAATTTCGCACGATATCCTAAGATGTCGTACCACACCTGAAAGAGGAGTTATACGAGTAGAAAGAAAAGAACAAGAACAGCGCCTAGGTCTTAGTGACTATGAGCTGAGGGATATTCCAATTTAATTCTTGTATCGTGGCATTTTACATTGTGCAGCGACATGTGCATCACATGATGTGATCTTTCTTTTCACATACCAACGTAAATCTGGCAATCAGTAGGATGAAGAATTATTGCAAAGGAAACAAAATATTCAATAATCCTGAATTTTAATTAAAACTAGGTAGGCAATTTGAATACTACCGAAGGAAAAGCCAAAAGAATAGCTAGCGGAAAAAATAAAGATGGCATCCAGCATACTTCATAGCTGTACATGAACATTTGAACACCTGTTCAGACATCATCCATATACGGCAGTGAATCGTGAGCGACAATCACATTAGAGGAGAGGACACCATAAGCATTATTATAGAATGTTGGAAAAGAAGATGTATTGAAGATGTAGAAAACCACCAATGAAGGGGTCTTACGAATGGCTTCGAAAAAAAGTAAGAGGAACAAATTGGTGGAGCACATACAATGATATAACAGCCTAATGAAAACAATAATAGAAAGATAATTACTGGAAAGAATTACCGATGAGGACCACGAGCCGAATACATGAAGAAAACCATGAGGGAGAGCATATCGAAGGCTCATGATGAAGTATTGCGTAAATACACTAAAATAGTGAGATCATGGGCTGCAACTTAATAATCTTCGGAGAGAAGGTGTAGTACACTGCTGATGGTACAGCTAAGTATACTGATAAAGATGATCTTTTGCTCTATCTTAGCATTCCAACTACGAAAGAATCTATTCGGCTTTGTGACCCTTTACGATATCACTTGTCAATTAAATCACACCATACTGCATTGTAAAGAGAGTCGATGCATTGTACTACCTGGAGGACCAAAAACGTTAACGCAACGATATGTTACGTGCACATCCACACACTAAAGTTGATGAATCGCAATATCACACAGTTCTACTGAAGCGATCTACTGAATAAGAGGATTGAAGTTGGGGAGGGTTGTGGAGGAGATTATAAAGGGCAGGAGAACTTGAAAACAGGAGAGATAGAGTGAAGAAGAGAACTGCTCAACTATTGTGTCCCTCGGGGAGAGGGGGCGAGGGTGGGTGGAACTGGAGGAGGAGGGAAGAAGAAAGAGAGCCCTCTGCGCATGCGCGGAGAAATAGGACTGAGGAGGAGAGAGACGATCGGAATCGTCGATGGCTCCATTCCCAGAGGATGGGAAATCAAAAAAAAAAGAAAAGGAAACGGAGGATGAGGTAGGTAGGTAGTTGCAAGCGTGCAGGGTCCAGAGGGGGTTGGAGAAGGCGTAGAAGTGACGGAAGGAAAGTAGAGGCAACTCGAGCGAAGGAAAAACCTTTTTAAACGGGGGAGGAGAACATTATGCAGATGCAAAGGCTATAGTGTGGAGGAAACGGTTTTCCAGGTTCCTTACGAGCGAGAGAAAGAGAGAGAGTGAACGTCTTTTAAGTTGCATTATCTCTCTCTTTCCGCTGCGAATCGGATCAAGCATTAGAATGTATTTACCAACATCGCCACCACACTTCTTCATCCGCACTGAATAATTCGAAAGCACACAGGTATCCACTGACTCGTCGCGGAAATAAATTATGTCCAGGCGGGGACAAGTTATGCAGATCTCCTACTCACGGCTACATTAAGGTACTAAGAGGTTTTCCCCACCTTATTCCCAGAGCACGCCTATCCTCCTTTCCTATTCTCTACCCCGCCCTTCGCGAACGGAAGACGCGATTCTCAAAAACGCCGGCTTTGAGAACTCATTGAAGGTGGAGGGGGGGAATGGGGGGTGAAGCGGAGCTAGTGTGTGTATGTGGCGCTTCGAGATAAAACTCGCCGGCATCGCCTTAACAATGCCTTGCGATACGGTTCAACCTTAAAAAACGAACGCATTTACTTCCATCCTCCAAAATGTTTCGCGCATATCCCATTAATGAAACACCACTCTTTTCAACTTTTTCTTTGATGTACTCTTTGATGTAATGTGACAAGTAGATTCCTCCATTCTTGTTTAAAAAAATCGAACAGTACAGTCGCATTTAGAACAATGAGAACTTTAAATGTAACTTTAAAAAAAATCACCACAAATAGCCAACCAAAAATCGAAATGAAACTCGTATTAATTCTCATCCCTTGCCGGCAAGAGTGAGTACGTTTTCAAAGACACATTTTAGCATGAGCATATATTAAAAAAACAAAAAATCAAGTAGTCCTCCAGTACTTAAGCCAAAGAGTACCAAGAGCAAATAATAAAAACAAATTGCTCAGAGTAAATGGAGAAAAGAGGAAGGTTATTCGTAAAATCTTTAATCCTAAATAGCAACACACAAGAATTCTCCATATTAACCTTTCTTGCTTGCAAATCGAAAAAATTTCTAATATTTTCTCAGTGGACGATAAAGCATGACCACTCATTCGATAGAGGCTTAAAGATGGTAGCCTGATTTCCCTAGGGCCGAATACCCTAAATTTAGGCACAATATTCGCGCCGGATAAAGGGTTGAGATGCCTTAGGGCCGGATGCTAACGCAAGGAAGCTCCTACAAGAGGAACAGGCCGAACTAACTCCGCAGCAAACTACATTATCACCATGAAAATATTAACTTAAAAATTAAGCGCTGAACTACATAGACTAGACTCTGAAAGCTATTCTATAAATAAAGAGCTTTTAGGGTTCGAGGTGATCTTAAACGAAAGCCACATTTCTATGTCAACAACCGACGCCCAGAATATTACGCGGCAGAAATACTCCGCAAAAGAGCACTCTCCGGTAAAGTAACTTGAGGCACGTGAGGCAGCCAAATCATCGTAGAGGGAGTTTATAAACGTTGATAACAAGCGAGTTTCCCACGCGCGCACATTACAACCTCGTAGTTTTAAAACGCGAAAACACCTTCTGCGGCGGTGTTAAATTTATGGACATAAACTTTGCATTCCGCTCGAAAACATTTTCGCGTGAAAATCCTGAGCTATCGAACATTCCGCGTCTCTGGCACAGCCTGGCATTTAAGCTTATTCTTCCAAATTGAACGCTACCCCTCCTGAGAGGGGTAATAGTGGGGGAGGGGCACTTTACAAACACACGCGAAACCTTTTTAACCCCACCCTCCTCCTTCCCGAGCTTCCCAGGCATTCAGAAACGACCCGTGGAGTTTAAAATTTACGCGAGACACCGCTTACGCAAGGTGTTTCGTTTTATTATCCGCAAGAGTTGCACTCAGAAGAGATGACGTCGCGAAACATTCCCCTAAGTAACTGTGGATGCCTCAATGGCTCTGGTAAACAAGCTCGAGGTGCTGGAATATCTCCACACCAGTGATCCTTTCTTTTCTCCGCTATCTTATCCACCTCGGAAACTCATACATTTACTCCAAGAAAACTCCCAACACCCGTCTCTCCCGTGAAAGGACACCTCCCCCTTCCGCCTCGCTAGTTCTTCCAGAGAGTCACCAATCCCTTCCCCGCTAATCTCCCAAAGATATTACTCCTGTGTTCCGAAAGAATATCTATCATACCATTACTTCGTTGCTTACGTCACATTACTTCCAGTTAAAGAGTACAAAAGAGTCTAGAATCAAAATTAGGGAGAAACAAATATCAGCACCGCAATAGACATAAAAAAATGACGATGAGGAATAATAACACTGAAATATTCACTAGTATTACAGAAGGTAATCTGCAAAAGCATGGTAAGTTCGTTAGACATTGTATACATTAATCTGAATATCGGGTATGTGATTTATAAAATTAAATAATCAAATCAGTTTTCAATTCAGCATTCAGTAAAACCATCATATTCCAGTAGTTTTACTATCATTGCTGCGTTGTAACAATTATGATGTAACAGGTGTAATTGCAGTTTTTTCGGATAATTAGGGAAAAAAATTTCTGCAAGAAGAGCAAAATAGAATGACGGAGGTAATGTTGCTACTGAGGGTGGTAACAGTCATCGCTCAGGGTGCATGAAGAACTGCATTCATCATGCTCACTTTTTATATTTAAAATAGAAATTGTAGATACACAGCACTGCAATGGTCAGGTGTAATACAGTAAAAGTATATCCCCTCAGAGTGGAAGGTCAATCAGTGGGGACGACTTACCCGACTCTAGTATGGCCATGATTTAGGAAAATTAGGAGTCATTCAATTCTTCATATACGAATAAACTCAACAAGTTAGGCTAGCATACTCCAGTAGTTTAACTATTACCTATTTGTCCCAAGGTCATAGATGTAAAGCGCAATATGTATTTTTTAAACTTGCGAGAAAAAATACGATAGGAATGAGTGAAGTTTCCAACAAATAAGCGGCTTACATCTTGAGGGCACCGGTACAAATCCCAGAAGAAGAATTTGAAAATTTTGAGCGAATATTTAGGTACCCTTTCTGCATGGGTTTTTAGTACCATTAGGTGGCTAGATTCGCATTCGTGGGAAACTGAGAGCATATTTAACAGTATTTCAATTGCATAAAAAATTTTCTTGGATCACATTTTGCCGCATTAGTTTATTGGTTGGAACTCAGCAAACACATCAAATGAAATGTTACGAGAATTATATTTTTATTGCTTTCCAAAATAAAGGCATGTTGTTACAATATTTTCCTGGTCTGTGTTCGAAATCCAGATGAAAATAAACTTATATACATATTATATCAAAACTGGACGTGACGTGGCACCTTAAAATGTATTAGCAACAATTGCAAGGATAAAAATATATAATTATTAGAAAATGTGTGTCTATAGGTATCTCATTTTATACGACTAAACAAGCTATTTCTGCATTTGAGCATGGATTTTTTTCTCCAAATGGGCTCCAACGATTGTGATGCAATGTTGGAAATATATTAAGTTCTGACAAGAAAATAAGATTGAGAAAGTTTTTATGACTAGGAAAATTCAAGTTGTATATAAAAACTGCCTCTACGAGCTAAATTTTTAACATGAGCCTAATGAAAAACAAAGATAGAAACGCATCAAACAATAAAAGTAAACAAAACGCAGATGCATCAGCATGCATAAAGCAACACGGGTTGTTAATTGCAGATGGGAACGTTGCACTAAATATTGTAATTTTTTAAATTTATCATATACCTGTTAAAAACCTTCTCTTAACGTCCTCTGTAAGAGATGTGATTTCAACTTTACCAGGATTTCTTAGGTATGTACATTCATAAGAAAAACGTCGCAATTATGTCATTAGAAGCAGTGGTTACATTTCTTTCACTGTAAGTGTACCATCATTGTGTTATCTATGTACCTCAAAAATACAATTTGAGACTCGGAATATTTTATTAAGTATTAGCATTTTTTCTCTCGTTGCATTGGTTTGTTTCTAATGTATCATTAATGATAGTTTCATTTTTAAAGGCAAATGTCGATGTTGCACAAAGTTTTGTTAAATTATGACGAAATAAAAGCCATTTTTATAAGGTTAGGTGTTGCAGTAGCATTGAATCACTAAACACCCAAATAAGTAGGATTAAATTCTTTAACTTTGGTCAATAGATATCGCTAATGAAAGCATGCATTCATTTGTCACCAAAATCCGTACATGAAAATCACCCGTCACCTCAAGTGTATCAGTAGTTTATGGTGTTCATATGTGAATCCCAGGTGCATTTCGTCAAGAGCAGAGTATGCTGTCACCGATTCCAGGAGTAGGTTTTTCATCAACCTCCTGACAATCCCCAAGCAATATCAAGATCGATCAATATTGATTATTGATCTCTCCATGTTTTCCCGGATTTCTTCCGTGTCAGTTGTTTGTGGGACAACAATTTCGCTGGCAGGAAACTGTTGTCTCACAAAAAACTGACGCGGAATAAATCCCAGAAAATATGGAGAGATCAACATTCTAGCTCCGCGGAAACATGAGAACCAGCAATATCGATTGTATTCTTCCTTCGATACCGGTCCTTGCAACGTAAACATTGCCGCCGTAAATATGCTTATTTTGGTGTATTCCCCAAAAGCATGGCATAGGTTGTTTTTAAATTGCTTTTATTATTTAGCATTGAATTCATAATCGAAATGACGACTTGCGCCGTATAATGGTAGATTTCCTTCGGTGTGCTATGGCAGTAAATAATCAGACAGCACATTAATGGCGGTCGTTTGGTTGAAATGGTTGCGTAGACCCATATCGATAAATCTCCGGATATATCGAATCGAACAACTCAGATGCAATCCTTGCCTTAACCGCCATATCAACTTTTATTGAACGTCACAAATGATCCCAGTTATTTATTGCCTCCCATTACATAACCTACCAACGAAGGCTGCGCTATATACAAATCTAATTATGCTGTGTAATTACCCATCAATTAATAAATATGAAGAGGAAACTTGTCTCAAATGCTTATATACTTACTTTACAGAACAGAACTCCTCTTAACACGTACACGCACACTCGCGACAAACCTCAACCTTTATAAGATCTATTTAACGGCCGAGCAAGTAATGGCAAGAAATGTACGCGTACGTGCATTTACAAAATATGAGAGCATTTTTACAGCAATCGACAGTGAGATCGTAGTAAATGGGATGCACTTATCACCATGGTCTTGCGAGGATAAACGGTATTCGAAAGATCCAGGGCGAATTTTGCTGCGGGAGAGGATGTGACGAAATGGAGGACGAAATAAGGAAAGAGAGAAATTCGCTAATTCACAGCTTTAAACTGCCACGGAGGATGAACAAAGGAGCGTCATCTCCTGGAGACGGGAAAAAATAAACTGTCAGCGAGGCGCGAGTAAGAGGGAGGGGGGGAAGAAGACGGAGGAGTAGGAGGAAGTTAGGGAGGGGAAGAGGGATTAGAGTGAGAAGGAATGGGGTACAACCGTAAAAATAGGGGAAGGAGCCATTAAAAAAGAAGGAAATAGACGAAAGAGACTAGGGAAGGAAAAAAAACTAAGAGGATCTGGGAAGGAAAAAAATTGCTGGATGAGGGTTGAATAACATAGCGGTGGCAGATGAAGAGGGAGAAAATAGATATATGTGGGAAGTGATACGGCATTTGTAGAGATTGAGGGAAAAACTGATGGTTTTGGTGAGATGTGTGAGTAAGGGAGGTGCATGAGAAGGAGGAGGATAGGGCTCATTTCAGCTGAGGAGGTGTGCAGTAGTACAAACGAGAGAGAGAGAGAGGCGAGATGACGACTGCGTTCCCGATCTTCACGTTATTCTTCTTTTTTTCCTCTTTTTAAATATTTTTTCTCCTCAGCGATTTTCAAGCGACAGTCATCTTCAACCCCGCCCACCCCATAAATCCCCACCCCTCGTGGCACTGCATCCGCATTTTGCATATCAACCCTCTCTCTCTCTCTCTGCCTCACTCTCCCAACACATTTCAAACTTAGAATAACACAAAAAAATAAATCCCATCACACACGCACAGGTAATGTGCATCCAAAAAACTCGAAATTAAATTTCTCCTTCATTCACTCCATTATTATTTCTTCTCTGAGCGATGAAACCGATTCACGCGAATCAGCCCACACGTCTGAGCGATGTGCACGTGCACTTCAACGATTCACGTCTCGAAAAGTATCCGCAGACATCCTTGGAAAGAAGAAAAAATAAACCTCCATCACACCTCCTCTCCTCTTTACCAATTCACCAAATTCAATAATCTTACTCTAACGCCGAACCGCCGCGACCACAGGAACTGAATCAATTCTAGCGTATGCTTGCCAAAGGGGGAACTGTCTGCTCAACCGTGTCTCGCCTCTCACACCACAACCACCATATCTCCAAAGCGTCCTTCCTTATCGTCCTTTTTCTCACACGGACCTCTCCCTCTCTTTCATTCCACGTTTACGTGGGTGTTAAGAGGAGACGTCCACACACTGCGACGGGCCGGGCATTTTAAGGGCGGTTGCAGCGCGAATCGAGAGTATTTGAATACAATTTTTTGTTAAATTCACGTCAATTTAAATCATATGGGGTAGTTTGAGCGAGATATCATTTTACCTAGAAATTAATGAATTTGGTCTCATCACAAAGAAAAATATTTCTCCCTCCCAACCGACACCAAAAATTCAAACCCTTACCACACAACTTTCTGAGATCATCATTGGCCGCTCAATCCATAAATTGGTTGACTGCAGCTCTCCACCCTTTTCTATCCAATGCTAGTTCCATTACCTCCTAGTATCTCTTCCTATGTACTCTCCTCTTTATTTGGTCCATGAACTTATTCCTAGGTCTCCCTCTGGGGACTGTTCCCGCTATTTTGCCTTCAGTTATGTTCTTCATAAACACATTGTGTCTCAGGGTGCATTCAATCCATCTGGTTCTTCTTTTCTGTATGGTGTTTCATGTCCTCTTCTCTTCCACTCTTCTGTGCACTTCATCATTTATTATTTTCGAGATATTTTCCAAAAAATACCATTCCTCTCATAGGGGAAATGGTACGTTAATGCACAATAGAGAGAGCTTATTTTAAGGTAAAGATTTTGTAACACAACTCCCGTCAAAAAATTAACAGTGTTCGAATTTTGCGTTTTAGTTTCACCAGCTGCAGGACACATGAATTAAATATTGCATTATTAAAGGTGCTATGATATAGTTTTATATGTCAGAAATTGGAATTAATAAAATGAAAATATCAAAATAAGTTTGTATGTTTTCTCTACTATAATTAAAAATTGATTATATTATCACCGCAGTAAATTCTTCTGGATCACAAAAAAACTCCCGTTTTAAAGGAGTTTCAACCGTACCGCGCGAAAAAAGGAGTCAAGTTAAAGACTTATTTTGATATTTTCATTTAATTACTTCCAATTTCTGACATATAAAACTATATTAGAGCACCATTAATAATGCAATATTTAATTCATGTGCCCTACAGCTGGTGAAATTAAAACGCATAATTCGAATATTGTCTCTATTATGACTAGGGAACTCTCTCAGACTACCCTAATGAAGTTTCAGCAAAATAACATTTTGACCCAACAAGCCACCGTATTGGCGTGTGGGAGGAAAATTTAGGACACCAACCGTGTAATGAAAAAGTTAATAGGGATGTAAAATCTTTAAGGTGGTTGAAGCGTGAATCGTGTGGACATTTTAATAACTTTTCAAGGAAGTCGAAAATAAAATTCTTGTATCAAACATCACTTAAGTAAACTATTTATACGTTGTGAACAACCTTGAGCGTTTTAATATAAGTGATACAAGAATAATATTTTAAAATGTTTGTCTCTATTAAAGCAATGTAATACTTTGATTAACTGCGGGAAATTTGAAATTTTAGCGAAAGTCGTTTGTGAATGTAATAATAATAATAATAATTTATTCCACTCCTTAGAGAGTATACAAACATAAATAAAACATAGGGAACACATTAGTGGAACATAGGTACCCATAGGTTAACCTGTTTTGGGGTTACCATCTTTCACATTATAACTGAGGCAGCGGCTGGAAAAACAAGACTCACAAAGTATAACAATTTACATTTAGTATTTAAACCTATGTGCACAACAGCATTAACTTCTTTACATTTGTACATATTTATAATATTATATACCTTTGGATACAAATAAAAAAATACATCAGTACAATACATTAATGAACAAAGATTACCCAAGACCTTTTATTAGGTCTTCAACTTTCTCTTTTGTGAATAGCCATTTTCTTATACTACTCAAAAACTGAGGAACGAAGACTATGTTTGACAATTTATCTGGAATGGAACAGAAAATCTTTGGAGCAATGTACAAGTAGCTCTGTTTGAACGCTTCATTACTTGGTTTAGGGATAATTACACCAGGTTTCTTTCTTAGTCTGTAAGAGTATTCTCTCGTTTCCGCTCTGTTCCCACCTCGAATGTAAAAAGTTTTTAACACCTTGTTAACAAACAAGTGTCTCAAAGGTAAACTTTCGAGATACATAAAAA
Organism: Ceriagrion tenellum; assembly: GCA_963169105.1. Classification (NCBI taxonomy): domain Eukaryota; kingdom Metazoa; phylum Arthropoda; class Insecta; order Odonata; family Coenagrionidae; genus Ceriagrion; species Ceriagrion tenellum. Next base: position 72,822,395 of record OY720634.1, read on the forward strand.
GTGTAAAAGAATGCTCAGTCATTGACTTCCGCAAAATTATTCTTATCAATTTCTTTTGAGCAGTTAATAAAGGTTTTAGATTAGAAACATAGGCTCATCCCCAGCATGTTATCCCATATTCAAATCTCGAATTTACCAATGTAAAGTAGATAGTACGGATAACTGAAATCGGACAAATATAGTGCAAATAATAAACTTTCTTAACATAGATATCATTTTTTGTTTAAGTTTATTTATGTGCTTTTTCCAGTTGAGGTTTTGATCAACGAGAACTCCTAAATATTTAATGATTTCCACTTTCTCAATTTTTAAACAATATAAACATGTCCTGCCATTTACACAAGTAACACATCTGGAATATAAATCCTTTTGCAAAGAGCATTCTCTCTTTAAATTAAAAATTACATATTTTGTTTTTTCACTTTAAGCTAGATTATTAATGCTAAACCAATAGTTTATCCGGTCAAGATCACATTGCAATTGATACCAAAGGTCACTTAAATCCTTTGAAGCATAACACAAAGCAGTGTCATCAGCATGTGACGTTAAGGTACCATGAAATATACCATTACAGAAATTGTTTGCATAAATAAGGAATAATATTGGTCCCAGGACTGAACCCTGGGGAACCCTATATGTAACTGGCACATATTCACTATAGCTATTTTGTACTCTAACACACTGGGTTCTTCCACTTAAGTAACCGCGAAACCAATCATTAGCTATTCCCCTTATACCTGCTCGTGTTAGCCTTTCTAATAATATGGCATGATCTACACAGTCAAAAGCTTTCTTGATATCTATAAACTATCCCGCAACTTTACAATTATTATTAATACCTTCATAGACACTGTTACATAAATGAAGAAGAGCACTTTCTGTACATTTTCCCTTGAAAAAACCAAACTAAGATTTGCTTAAAAAACTGAAACTATCGAGGAATTTCACCAGTCGAATTTTAATAATTTTTTCTAATATTTTTAAGAAAACAGATAATGGAGATATTGGCCTAAAATTGTTAAGTTTAGTTTTTATCTCCTTTTTTATAAATTGGCACTATATCAGCTGTTTTCAGATGCTCAGGGAATCCACCACTGAGCATACTTAAATTAGCAATGCAATGTAGGCAAAAACTGGTGAAATATGATTACGTATCATCTTTAGGGAGTTGATATCGATTTTATCAAAACCAGTAGATTTTTTGACCTTGGATTCTCCAATAATACTGCTTAATGTGAGTTATTAATTCGTCATGATACCTTGATATTTATTGGGAACCATTTTAACGATAGGAAATGCAGACTTTTGCGCATAGGAAAAATCAATGAATCAAAAAAAAAATGAAAAATCATCAAAGCGTTTCGAAATATAAGTCAAGTGTCATAAGACTACGTATAACGATAGCATTAATTTGTCAAGATACCAACTTGGTAACATGCAATTTTTTTCAATTTATCTACACAAGGTACTTATTAAAACACATGTGCAAAGATTACCTAGATAACGTTTTTGATTAATACGCATCACTGGCAGAATTCAATGCAAATAAAACAGTACCTTTGTTGACTTGATGGTATGTTTCAATAGACATATTTAATGATCAATTTTACTTAACCACAAAATGCTCACATAAAAACACTATCAATAAATAAGTATCATCTTCAGGTGCATAACATATTCGGGACCTCTCTTATATATTGGAGAAAAAGGAAAGATGGGGAGGCGATGATGGGAGGGTGGAAGAAAGGAGAAAAAGGGGAGGGGAGAGAGAGAGAGGTGGCAGGTATCAATGTGCAACTGCTTCAAGGATAGGGGAGGGGGAAGGGAACAAGCTTTTCAACCAGTTGTTGGTCACCAGTACTATATTTGGGTTTAAATGCGGTGTACTGTACTAAAAGCTTATTTAGGACATGAGCTAACTTGTGAGCAGGAGCTCCAATACAGAGACAACAGGTCGAATAGGCACATCTGGTTTATGTACTTTAATTAGTCCGTACATGCGAGGAGGTAAACGATTTGACTAGCATAATTGAAAAGTATTCTTATGGGCGAACAATTCTTTAGAGGCACGAATGATGTCTTCAACAGATTACTGGAATTTTAGAGTGGGGTGTTTGGGGAGGGGTGTCATTGCTAATGAACTGCTGACACTTCCGAAGGTAGTCCTCGCGGTCAAAAATCACCACGCAATTACCTTTGTCTGCTTTATGGAGGACAAGATTATGTGATTGAATTTGCTGTCTAATAGAATTGATGTTAATAAGTTCATTACAAGAAGTACGAGAAATACGGCCGCATACGGACGCATTAAGGGCACCAAATTCGTGAGCAATGATATGTTTGATAGTGGATCCAACTTTGGGTAGAGCTACATCACAATCCAAAGCTAAATAATCCAGGTCTCTTGAGGTAAAGGGCACATATGGGGCGTACTTAAAACCTTAGTCAAGGATGGATATCATCTTGAAAGTATTTAGTAATTCACTAAATTTCTACCAGTGGAAAAAAACAAAAATACATGGCTATACATATTCCCTAAATAATATAAGCATGAATTGAGATATAAGAGTCTTTTTCGATTTAGAAGCTGAATCCAAAATGCAGGATAGTGGCAGTAGAATATTCTGAACACACAAATACAACCCTAACTGGGATTGGGTCATTATTACAATTCTAAAAAAGAGCCTCTGGACAATGAGATTCGATGTAAGGAAAAAAACCGCGGTTAAAGAAGGATGGATTGCTTCAAATGATTATCCCATACCTACCCCCGTATTTCTTCCATCTCCTTATCATGCATCAAACCCTCAGGGGGCCTTTCTCTAGTAAGCCCTCCTACATCATTCTCGCCAAACGCCTCGGCACTTGCATTCCCGCTCCGCACCATATTACGTTCCCTCTCATGACTACGACTCACTTCTTATTTTTTTCATCCAAATCACCCTCAATGCGATCTACGAGTCCCGTGACCCTTTTGACGCTTCCCAATTCTATTGCCGGCATTCCTTTATTGCATTCACGGGAATTTGAGAAGACTTCTTGCCCAATAATCACGACCGTCACCTAGTTTTTTTACCCCCAAGGTTTTATGATGGCGTAAGGGGTGATTCATCGCATAAAAGTCATATTTCTTCAGACTTTTGAGAATCGAAACTAGTTGCCTCCACTTTTTACTGATCGCGGAAATTTTTAAATCAATATTTTTCGCGACACAGCCGTTGCAATTTCGTTTCAGTATCACAAATCGTGAGCGCAAGTTTTATATCCGTTAAATAAACCCTGCAGTCAAATGCCAATTAAAACCGCAATAATCATATATATTATTACAGAAAGGTCTTTTTCTGTCATTCCGTATATGCTCCGTTAAAACTGCACCTACAGTGATAAATGAGGTATCATTTTAAACGTTGAATCACCGGCTTCTGACGAAAAATACAATCTCAATCTCAAATTTCACTATTTACCCATAAATTTGACTTAAAAGTTTCGATTTTTCCATGTCGATTACTCGCTCGAGGTATATCGATTCCACACATTTTTTTTTTAATTCTAAACTTCAAAAAAAGGTTTAAAATGAAAATAGTACGAAATGCACATAGTGATTGTACATGGGTGAATGGTCATCTGGTAAGTCAATGCAATTAAAACTTTTTGATTTCATATTTTTATGATATTCGCTTACAAAAATAGTTTGCAAACATTTATTAACATAACTTGCTCATGCATACATCCCATTCAATGTTATACAACTATTTATCCGTATATATTATTTCTCTAAGGTGTTTTTTTGTGGATAGGCCATATCTCTCATTTTTTATCAAAATTAATTACTCAGAAGTCATTTTAAAGCTTATGTTCCCCGCTTTTGACGACAAATAAAAAGTTTATAATTAATGTATTTGTTTAAAAAAATTAAATAAATGATCAAAATTCAACAGTGGCATTTGTTGACAATATAATCAACTAATATGTTGGCTATGGTTAGGTGCTTAAAAGGTTGTGGGAGGCGCCATCTATTAACAGATCGTTGAGTTAGATTGTTTACATTCTACAAGCAATCAGTGTGACCGATTACCGTTTAAGTTTACGTTATGTATCTTTACGTATCTTTAACACAAACATAAATAACATATAATTGTCCATGGGAAGAAACAGGTAGAAGAACAGAAGAAAGAAGGAAGAAACAGGAAGAAGCCGCATACTGTGCGAAATATTCGACAGGTAGAAAAACAGGAAGAAAGAAGGAAGAAACAGGAATAAGCCACATACTGTGCGAAATATTCGCACAGGTCAGCTTGTGGTATAAATACGTGTAGGATCCACGAGTCAACATTAAACTTTTTGCTTTCTCAAAAATAATCCTGCAATCGAATGTATATTTAATTCAAAATGGGTCAATGCACATTATCAACACCTTTACCGGGAAATCCCGAACACAATGTCTCCAGGTTTAAGTATATTTGCAATTACGAATTCAATTTGAGCTAGTCGTACTTAACATTAATGACGAACGGACAAGGCACATTTTATGAGCAACGTTAAAAAATGGTAAAAAAGAGACATCGTGAACACAAACATGAATATATTTATCTGATTTGCTAGAACAGCGGTCAATAATAATACACTTTCTCTAGAGGTAGTCACCTCGGGTTACACAAGTTCATTTCCGCAAGCGAAATGCCGGTACGTGCCATTGCAACTAGTGCCAAATCATGTGTCTCCAACATATTAGGCAACATAAATAGATACGACTTCAGAATAATGAATATAAAAATACTCTATTTTTTGGGTATCTGGAATGGAATACTCTATTTTATTTAAAAATATTCTATTATTAAAAACTTCTCGACAAATTTGATTAGAAGTAAATACTAATATATATTTATAAAAATGATAAATACTTTTCTATAAAGACGAAGATAGTACATTTACTTGAATGACGGAAGCAATTTACTCGAGAACCGACGTTTTGCTAAATGAATTTCATTATTTTGTCTTTCTACAAATTCGCTAATTTATACCACGAGTCAGCAAATCAAAATTCACAGCGCGCACAATCAAAAATAATTAAATGACCAAAAGTTCGAGAAAAACATAACATCTGAATAGTACTACTATTAGCAGTCAAACGAAAATGTGCGATCCCTCTGTTACGATGACATTTTTCAAGAGAGGAGAGAACGTGACATGAGAAAAGGGATTAAAACAATGAATCGAGCACCGGAGGCAAGAGTGAAAGAATGTGAACAGACTGACTGAACGTCCGCAAGTGCAGCCAAGTGAGCGTTAAAGCTCTTTTGACCCAGGCTCAAGCTGCATCGTAGTCTCGTCGTTGCGGACTCTCTGGAGCCCTTGCCAAGTGCACGGCGTGCAGCGTAACATTCGGCCATTGACATCTCGGACTGAGCCCCCCGCCATATGGCACTCCCTTTCTGGAAGAATCACGTCCCCGTGATTTTTTTCCTTCGTCTCAAAAGAGCGATGAACGTCGATTCCCAAGCGTCGCTGCACTATCGAGCCCAACCCCCCCACCTCATCCCTCCCTCTCCTTCTGGCCAACCTGGTAGTGGTCAGTCCGGTAGTGGAAAAAAAGTCTCTTCCTTTTTCGCACACGTTTGACCAATAGGAAAAGGAAAAGACATGAGGCTAGCCTCACGATCTTAAAGACCGTCTCGCCATATAAAATAAGGAATTCTGCCACACCTGTCTTTTCACAATTATTAAATTTATTTGAAGCTCTTTATTCCAAACATCTATGTATTTGAGAAACTTTAATTGATAATTTTTAGCTCATTAAACAAATAAGGAAATTCAATGAACTCAATTTTAAATACTAGCATTATCTTTATGAAAGAATATACTTCAAAATACATACATACATTCATACCAATCACGCCATTCCCTTCCGGGGTAGGCAGCCACCAAGTTTCACTCATAAATACATATTTGTAGACCTAACTCTGCTACAATAATTTCCTCCATACTGACCTATCCTTGCAAACCTCTTTTGCCTCATTTACCCCCATACACTGCTTCACACACACCCTCCTGTTTTTAAGACTCCTAATATTCCTCCTTCTAAGAATTTCCTCAACCTCATTCAACCACAACTTTCTCGGCCTACCTCTATCTCTCGCACCATTCATTTCACTCTTATATATCTGTTTCGTTATTCGACTTTCATCCATTCTCTCAACATGGCCAAACCAACGAAGCACACTTCTTTCATATATTTCCATTACTGGTGCGTTACCTTATAGTAAAATAGCTGATCAATAGGGGAGATCTATTATTAGGCAACATATATGAGTAAAAGTAGGAGTGAGCGGTAATTTGATAAGGAGAAGGATAATAAAAGAGTAGCTTACTGGCCTGCGTATGGACCCGGCAGGACTACGGTCATTGTACACTGTATTATTTCAGGCTTTACATCGTGAACATTTATGGTACGCGTTCTTACAGAACACAAATAGTACTTTTTTACAGATATTATACAAGAGGTGCAAGGAATTTCACCGGCAGGCAGCATCATTAGCGCAACACGCCGGAGCCACGTGTTATTCCATTTTAATGTAATATACGGAAGATAACAATTTGAGTGCTCAAAGTATGGACACAAAGATTAGTAGTTTGATTATCAATTCAGGTTCACATTTTCAAAAGGCAATATCAAATGAGCATTACGATAATAAATGAAATCTACAACGGTAAATGGAAGCAGAAATAAACAAGTCTCCACCACCGACTTTCAAAGCTAAAGCATACAAGTAGAGATAAATTCGACCAAAATAAAAGAAAACTGAACACTATCTCTCTCATCTCTGTGCAACAGGAATTTATTTGAAAATCTTACTCATGGGATATAAAAAATCCTGATATATTAGAGGTTACAATTTATGAGAAATGTAAAATGTACAATGGGAGAAATACATCCGTCTCCTCATTTCAGAATTATTTATTACAACGAAGTAAAGGAAAAGTCTTCATTTTATTTCTCAAAAAACAGCGATCAAAGTGCGGAATGAGATTTATTTGAAGATTCAAACAGAGAAAAGAGCAATTTAAGTTTTGTAAATACTCTAGAACAAAAGAAACAATATCACATTAAAAATTGGTGGTAACGTTTCCGATCAAAGTTGACTCAGCTCTTAGTTAATGGAGCTGAATTCTAAAATGCACATGCTGACGCTAGTAACCAATGATAATAAATATGTTCCTTAAGTTAAATGTCACAACTATACATCAAAGTTTTTGCTTGAAAATGCTAATACGGCCACCTATATTGCTATTGTAAACCACTAGTGTGTAGCAGCGTATAAATATAGTTGTATTTTTTTAATAATTATAATTTTTAACTATGAAGCACTTGTACAACATCTATCATGAAAAATTTTTGGGCATACTAAAGTGAAAATTATATTGTTTCTCTTTTCGGAGTTGTCTTATTCCTTCAGGATAGAGGCAGCTAAAGTAAGGAGGGACCGATAGCAAAATACTATATGTGCAAAGGGGAAAAAAATAACAAATAGCTATCGTAATTTTTTTTAAAGGACTGTTCTAAATTCTGAGAATAGCCGCTAGATAAAATACGACTATAAAATAAAACTATAACCAAAGTCCCCGGAGTGGAAGTCCCGAGTGACCCAAAGACCTGGTCCTAGATTGAACGTGTTGCAAAGATATTCATCGTATAATTTCACCTGGGACATGCATGGAATCAAATCAAGTCTTGAGCAATACAATGGCGGATCAAACCACGCAGTCCAATTTGATAGATAGACAACCAAACGGAGGGATTCACTAATACGTTGTCGTACAAATCCCTGGCCACAGCAAAAGAGGGCAGAATAAAAAATAGTTGAAAGTACAAATCCATTTCAGATAGCTTCTTTGCCCCAGTTTTTCATTGGAGGGGAGCTAATACTGTCCAGCCACAGCGGTGGCTTTGAAGGTGTAGTAGGGATATGGTAATGGGATGATCCATCAAACATGGCTTCACCTTTTGCTTTGAATACTAACTAATCTACAGATAAAAATGTACGTTTACATGTATATAGAAAACATGAGGCACCAACAAACAAGCATTCATTTTACTGTTTCCATGTGCAGCTTTGCATACTTTTCACTTCCGTTAATCTCGATTTTTTGGCAGCTGTTCCACATTCAACCTGAATTCACTCTTCTATTGCACCTTTCGACTATCCCTCCCCAACCTCAACGCCTTGTTGCTGGCTAATAATAATAATAATAATAAATGATACGCAATGAACACAAAAAAAGTTTGGATACCCTATTAATTTCAAAAGTACAACAACTGTCTCTTTTCATACTCTAAGTTGAAAGTTATAGACAATGTGGAATAAATAATAATTTTTTTAAAATTTTAATCTAGATTGGCATATTTTTACGCCCTAAAATATTTTTGAGCACATGTAAATAATGTTTACTTACGACAAAATAAAAATAAAATCATCACAAGATAGAGATTATGTTTGCATAAAATAATTTCAAGACACACCAAAAGCACGGTGGAAGATAGAATAGCATACTGTTTTCAGATGCACAGCAATAATCTATTGTCACTTTCTCGGTTGGCGGTATCTTGAAAATATGGGAATAAGCAATTTTCTTTTGAAAGATTTGACACAGATTGGCAAGTTTTTAATTCCATTGGGAGTGAATTCCAATTTCTTGATATTGTAGCTATTAATGATTTATGATACATTTTGCTTTGTGCTGTGAGACCTGTAGGTCTAAAGAAGAATCAGATGGATTGGACACACCCTAAAGTGCAATGGGTTTGTGAGGATCATTACTGAAGGAATGAGGTCTAGATGTTGATATATAGTGCTTCCTCTTCTGATTTCACATTTCTCACTCGTGATTTTCCGTCTTAGCTACATCAAGTATATAAAACACCCTCCGAGTATTCTTATTATATTTTTACAACTTAAAATTATATTTATAAAAGTCACAACATCTCATCCACGTCACATCATTTCGAGCCTCTTACATTAATTTACGACAAAAAAGTCCTAGTATGTGATAGGGAGAAGCACTAAGAGGAGAGAAAGTAGAAGGTGGATTCCTTCACCTATCTCTGAAGTGCCATCACAAGGATGGAAGAAGTACCATGGACATCAAGCAAAGAACAGCCCAAGCTAAGAAGCGGTTCCTGGTTAAACAACAACTGCTATGTTCAAAGACGATGGGACTACAAAGGAGGATAGATTACATGAATACATTCATACGGAGCGTGACGCCATCGGATCGGAAGCATGGACTATTGAAAAACATATGAGGAAAGACCAGAAGCCTTCAAAACCTGATGCTGTAGGACGGTACTGGAGACAAAGTGGACGGAAAAACAATAAATGATAACATTTACGGAAGAGTAGAAGAGGAAAGGACAATATAGAACACCTTACAGAAAAGAAGAATCAGATAACACACCCTGAAGTGCAATGAGTTTGTGAATATCATAACCAATAGAAAAACAAAGGCAAAATGTACAGAGAAAGATCTAGGAATTAATACATGGCAAAATAAAGAATAAATTACATAGTAAGAGTAACCGGGAAATATGGGGACTAGAATAAAAAGGAAAGGGTGGAAGACTGCAATCAGCCAATCTTTGGATTGAACGACCAATAATGATATTAATTGTCGATGATAGAGAGCGCTTATTCTCTTGCGTTAATATCCTCCAAATATCGACTGAAATATGCAATTTTGTACAACTGAGCTATTGGCTTCACTGATCAACTTCCCCTCGTTATGCCCAATATTTACTATCTAACTTAACCTCTTTGGGCAATTATCCAACTCAGTTTAGGAAAAATGTCCTTGTCTAACTATGTTTAGGAGATTTAAGACTGAGTCTGTTTGTTAAACGAAAATGACTAAAAAATTGCAACTTGCTACTTTTTTTATATTCTTACAAAAATATGGGGAAAAAGTCTCCAATAATGATAGTTAGTCTTTACACATCAAAAGAGTTCACTGTTCATAGTAATGCTAAAGTTTTCAGCAGTACGAGGTCCAAGAAGTAGTATGAGAGAGCTAGTCAGTTGATTTGCGACTATTACAAAAAAATACAACTAGACATATTAGGCAGACATAATTTCAGGTAGATTTCATATTTAAAACAAGTAAACAAGGGCGCAAACAAGTTTTAACCTAGATAGATTTACCGGTTTTGAATAAGCTTCCAAATTTTTGGAAGTATTTACCAGACACAGCCACACAAAAACACATATAATAGATATTTAAACCTGTTTAAGCAATGGGATTACGTTTTTAACCTTCATGAAGCGTTCATCTGAGAATAATTTTAATTTTTCTTTTTCGTCACACCATATTGTCCTTTCCCTCATTTCCACTTCTTTTCATTAACTCTCTTTCCTGCCTGCAGCATCATTTTCCTTTTAATCCTCCCCTTCCTCCAATTCCTTTTGGTGCAAGATATGGGCCCATTAAGGTCACCGAAGTTTCAAGGCAGAGAAAAACCCTCAGAAAAAAGACTTACTTACGTTAGTGCATTTGCACTTACGTAACGAGAGTCATTTGAAAGGCTTTCGTGGACCGAGTAATTACGCGTTTTTTCAGAGCTAAGAGGTCACAGCTCCTTCCAATGGCCACTCGTTAGGCATGTCTTCCTCTGGTCGGAAAAACGACCGAGTTAAATTGGGTGGGTACCTCCAACGTGACGATGTCGTAATTTTACGAGACGGTGAGAGAAGATTTGGGACAACGCTTGCTTCAGGGAGGGCAAGGTCGACACTGATTGCAGTACCAAGAAGAAAAAATCTTAAACATGTTAGCAAGTTTATACTTTGAAAAAGAGACGGTAAAAATATGTGAGCGACTATATTTAAGGGTTTTACGGAAGGAACGCATCAAAAAATGCTATGTAAGTTCATTTCATGTTCGTTTAATTGCATTTTTCACCTCCATGGCGAACGAAACAGAAAATTGCAATTAATGATTTAAGAATAAAGCCAAAATTTGATAAAGAGAGATGCTCAAAATAAGGTAGCTGTGGGGAAAGTCCAAACTATAGTAGAAGGTGGAGACTAATAAGCAATAGCATGGACATTTTGTTACAGTGTAGTTTATGCACATCGCAGAGGAGGTGGCGATGAAAAAATATATCATTCGAAACTCGAGAGTGGTAGTCGGATTTTTTTTTATACGTTGACGGAAATTAATACAAAATAATAATACTTACGAGGACGCAAAAAGGCAAGATTATGTTTACTGCCCATCCTACAGGAAGTAGCTAGCCTAGCGATAGAAACTACTAAATCATTCACGCGTGCCATTGAGTTAAAAACAACTGCACATGACACTCGAATGCGAGCGCTGCAGTCCCTAGGCTCTCAACAATAGGGTCCATTATGAACATAATATTTTCATGAAATCTCATCCCCTCCTACTCAATGTGAACTCGCCACGTGCCAACAGGTTCTATGAACAGTCTCCAGTAAAAAAAGTTTCTTTTCTCGGAAAAGAGGAGCTCTAGCAGAAAAAAATATGTATCAAATCCCAAGCCCTTTTGTAATCCGTTCCCAGGACGACCGTGTGGAGAGCCTGATCCATCCCATCTCACCGTGAAATGTAGATGGCGGCCACGACGACACCCGGGAAAGCGGAAAACATGTCGGTTCCCCAACACCCAGGATAAGAAATTACAACAACGCATCAAAGCGTGAAACTACTCAAGTTTCCCCGAGAGACGGGACTCGGCAGAGAGATACAGAACAGTAACAACGGTAACTACTGCCTAAGTAGATACACCGTCTGCACTTCCCCGCTACGAGGAGATGTTGGGGCGAACAGAGAAGATTAAAATTCCTCGAAACCTCCCCACTGAACTGAGTCAGACGATACGGAGCGTAGTAGGCCACAAGGATTTCCAGGCGAAGGAGATCCAAAACACTCCATCCTTGCATCACTTGATCACAGGTGGAGATGGGGAGTGTAAAATAATGAACCAGGACACATGGGATATTTTTACTATATATAGAAAAATGCCGATATTTGTAATACAATAATCCGGTGATATTTGTGGTCTACTGAGAAATACAGAGAAACATTGAGAGAAAACTGATAAAAATATGTACATTTTAAATGTGTACATTTTAATCAGCTTAACATTCTATGTTCATATGACTATTTTGTTTTACATTACAATTTTGAATGTTATATAAAAATATCAGTATAAAATTTCAAAGTAAACGGACATATCAAAGTCACATATCCATTTTTGGGTTAAACTACTCGAAAGCCATTGTATAAATCTCCCTAGAACAAAGTTTTTTCTATTGTATGTGACTTCAAACCTAAATTAAAATATGAAATTTCAAAAGACATTTGATATATCAACAAAAAAAGTTACATGAAAATCTTGTTAACTCCTCAAAAGAAAGTTTCTTCTGCTGAAACAGAAGTAAAAGAGGGACTTTAACAAAAAGAGTTGATAACACCTGAAAATGCTGCATGTCTAAGTTTTTCGTGATTATAAATGTTTACATCGAATCTTGGGATGGGGGAGAGCAGGCCGGTTTTGTGGTCTCTTCTAGCCCAGGCTAAATTAAATTCAACCAATCCATCAATTTAGCATTCGTATGCGAAATCATATCGATAATTTCAATTTTTCCAAAAACATTATTGGGAGTTAAAATAATTTTTAAATATTTTACGCAGTCGCCGAATAAATCAAAGCGGTAATCATTGGGGCTATAAATTTAATAAAAAAATTCATGCTCATTTTTTTCCTTCGTTTTTCTGAATGTGTCGCATTCCGGCATTACCGGCAGAAAATGGGCGACTGACACAGCCTGAGTTGAGTGGCTGCCTCGGATAAGACAGAGGGAAGTTAAAGTTGATGCTGAAAATGTGCTCTATTACTCCATAAAAGATATAAACACGTGAATTAAATAATAGAATCATGTTAAGAATGAAACTACTTGGTTTTTTCCACCAATATATTATTCAAATATATATGCATATATTGGTGGAAAAAACCAAGTAGTTTCATTCTTAACATGAATTGAAATTTCCACAAAGTGAATTCGCCAACCATTGATTTTAAATAATCGAAAACTTCATTGCATGTACGCTAAACAAAACAAAACCCGAATCTACCCACATCCCCTGCACTCCATAGGGAAGAACACTTTCCAGTACTGGATACCTAACATGTCTATGGTGTCAGGAAGCGAACCTATTAGTTATTTACGAAGGAAGCTTTTAAGCCGCTTCCAAAACCTCACCATGCACAAGAGATCCTACATGTATTTAGGATCAAAAGTTTTTAATGCATTACCAAACCATATAAAAATAGTGAAAAATGAGAAAACGTATCTGAAACTATCAAAAATATTAATATCGTTGCATAAAAATACTTATACGTTGATAAAAATACTGATGTCACTCAATAAATCAGTACATTCAATTTCTTATATTGAGTAACAATAATATTGTATCATATCGCTGCATATAATTCCAACGTAAGCTCGTTGAGAAAAAAAATCGCAATTGATTTGTTATTTTTTTGTGGCGAAAAAGAAAAGCTGTTACGTCATAAGATAATATGCTTCACAGAGTTTTTTAATCAATGGAAATGCATTCAAGTCAAGGAAGTCAGTCTCCCACATGCCCCTGACATTTTAGGCTGCGTAAGGCTCCTGAGAAATTGTAAAAAAATTTTAATTAAAATGTGGTTTAATAAATGCACTATACAATTATTAGAGAGGTCCATCGGTCACGACATCATACGATGAGTCATCCTTCCGTTTCAAGCAAATTCACTTCTCACCCCCTTCAACAACGTCCTTAATGCGAGAAATAGCCCAGAATAGGAGACGACCTTGGACCACAAGTGGTCATTTGCTCCAATACTGACTACAAAATCAGATATTCGCATACCCTGTGGTCAACGCACGGATAGTCTCTAGCCAAAGGACGACTATCCCCCAATTCCCAGTCATGCGACAATATACTATAAATTCTGGTAATGGAAAAGCAATTACGAGTGCAGGGACAATCTCAAACAATGTAAAGGTCTTTCCATTAAAATCGGAATAATTTAAGACTTACGATGAGAAAAGAAACGATGTCGCGGTATGAGTTCCAATCCTAATAACCACCCAGAGGATATACTGTCCACATCAGAATTCTCCGTATCCAGTAACGAGAGCGTCAAGGGGATTAAAGCCTGCCATCGTAAGGGGGACGGATTGCTTTCCTATGGAAATAGCACTAACGGACACTGCCAAAGCGATGGCACAAGACTATGGTAATCTGGACCCAGAGGAGAAAGGATCTCGATTGTCTTTACACTCCCTTTCTGGAGGGAAAACAAACAAAAGGCTCAATTCCCTTCCACGAAACTCCCGCCTCGAAGATGGTTAGTTGTCGCCACCCCGGAGAAACAGACCACTAGCTCTCGTGACATTCACTGGGCGGGCGTGAGACGCCTTACACGAGGACAAAAGCAAGCAGGGACGAGGAGGAGAATATTCACTTTTCTTCTCCGACCAATCTCCTCCCACGAAACGCCCGCAGCTGCGACTACCGTCTCCTATTGGTCACTGAAACACGCCTGCGGCGCCCGAAAAAGACGGCACACAGGGCGCTTGATTACAAAGAGAACCGAGGAAGGCCTCCGGATCGGAGAGAAGACCACGGATCCAATGATTACCATCCACTTTGGGGGCCAAAAGTGCACCCTAGATGGCGACGTTAGCCGGACGACAAGAAGCAAATGGCTCGCACGTAACACAGACCGCTCCACAGGCGCCAAAGACTGTAGAAACAATGCAACCAACGGGAAAACGATTTTGCGATCAAAAAACCAAGCACTGTCTCATGGAGAGGAGAAATTGACTCCTTCAGTATACTTATGAGAAATTAATAAAAATAACTATTTGAGAGAGTAACTCAACTTAAAGTAGCTACATCTGTGCACATATCTATTGGATTGGATTGGATTTTTGGGAAGGTGACCAACTGCTAAGGTCATTTGCGCCATAGGGGATAGGTAAGGGAAGGAGGGTGAATAGGAATCTGGCGTCAGCATTAGCCTGCTCTTAACAAAAGGCGCCAAGGGGACCACGGTTTAACGTCTCATCCGACAGTCAAAGTACTGTACTTGAAGTGCCCTCCACAAGACACACAAGTAAGGAGAGGGTTTTCTCCGAAAAAATATCCTCCTGAAAAAACATTTTCCATCCATTTGAACCCTGGACGCCCGTATGGTTAGCCAGTGCTCTAGCCACCACACCAACCCAATCCCCCTCTTTTGGATTCTTGACTATCGCAGACAGGAAAATAACAACAATATACTATACCCAGTAGAAGATTTTGATCTTCAAAACCTAGAAATAGAAGATCTCGTCTTCAAATTAGAACACGGCAACATTTTTCCCAAGTTATGATCAATAAAAAATTTTTCCTCAAGGAACGCTTGTCAAACTCTATACACTCAGTGAATAGATCTAGCCAGGGAACATTTTGTGCACGGCTTTCTTCCATGTTTCACTTGTTTAATATTAGGGATAAAAATTTGCACTAGTAGTACAATAAAAAGTGATTTTAAAATAAAATACAATCAGCATAGAAGATATCTAAAGTAAAACAATGAGTCGCAAAATATATAAAGTCACTCCCCTGTAGTATGAGGGAGAACGGACAGTCATTGAAGGAAAGAAAACTCGAATAAAGATGTAAGACCTGACCACTCAGACTCTTCTTCTTAGAAAAGGGGGAAATGAAGATAGGTACAATAAAAATCTGCCTCGGAAATATTTACGAGGGTTAAATCGAAAAGAGAAATTATATTTCCCATCAGAAAGACGGGTTATTACGGAAGAACAACAGCACAATACATACATCAGACTTGAGAACATCTCACGTTATTGGAAAAGTTAATTTCTCATCATTCCCACATAAATTTTCCTTCATTTTCAAACTTAGGTCACCTTCCGCCGAAAGAATACCTGATTATTGGAGCAGGTGTAATTGACAACTGAACGGGCAACCGGTTATAATGTCTTTTTAACATTTTCTTGCCATTGAATGACGGCAATCGTCCCTCACAATTAACCGTTACAAGTTGATTACGGCACAAAAAAATGAACTGTCTCCGCGCATTAATTCACCCGCCCATTAATACGCTTCCAAAATTAAGATATCGATCCCTTTTTGAAAGATTACCATTTATCTCTCACTCTTCCTCCTCCCACCCAACCCCTCTCCATCCGCTGCGTCCCTTCAACTCAGAATTAATTAATTTCCCTTCTTAGGGCTGTCTCGGGGTTTACAAGTAACAACGGCGGATACGGCAATCAATCAAATTCAAACGTGGATCGGATAAAATGCGAGTGGAACTGAGAGATAAAGAAAGCGGAGAATAAATAAGAGGGAGTAAACGAGAGAATGGAAAAAGGAAAAAATGGTACAAAGCATAGGGTGGAGATAGAGTAATAGGGTGGAGAAAGCGAAAGGGGCTCGCAATGGAAAAAGTACGGATCTGAAGCGGGAAAGGATAGATCTGGAACGGAAAATATGAATAATGAGGAAGTTGGTCGTGGAAGTGGGAGAGGCTATCTGAAGAAAGGAGGGGAAGGGAAAGTGCGACAAGGCTTGAGGAAGAGGAAGGGGAGGACGAGAGGGGAGGTAGAAATGGAGAGAAGCACCAGATGGAAGAAGAGAGTGAAGAAATTCCCTTCAAAGGAAAAGAAAGCAAGCCGGATTAAGACTTCCATCAAAATACTGGGTTCCTGAGTTCATTTCTGGCCCTGATGTGATTATTAAACTCACTTAACAATGCTGGCAGGACCAATTTAGTATATTTCTTCATAGTACCTAACACAATTTATCATGTGCACTGATAATGCTAACCTGCAGCTGTATCGGAAATTAGTGTAATGCATAACAGCATATTAGTCTACGAAGCACTCTCCTAGTATCTGGTCTTAACGCGCAATGTTGTCCTGTCGTGGAGAATGAGCGCGGTTCTGATTTAAAATGGGTTGAATGCTGCATGCCTGGTGTGGACTCAACCCGAGCCACACATCCAAAATGTGGCTGGCTCGGCTTTTCGTACACGTAGATTGCATGAAAAGGCCTCTTGCATTTCTACATAAAGTTCTTTGGTCAAAAGTAGGTATATTTCAGCTATAAATCGTCATCGGGTTAAGGTATTTGATGGCAAATTAAGGCGTTGAAAGGCGTTCCCGTGAAGGGATTTTGCTGCGTTTGAATGAACTAGGCGAGTTTTCGGGATTCTTCCACGACAGTGATATTTAGGCATCACTATCGTTGGCGAGGAAAACTGGATAGAGGCTGCTATTTATTAACGGTCGCGAAATTATCGGCACGGCTGTCGCTTTCCGATTGGTCGCCATCTACCGCCACCTGCCGTGTAGAAGCGGAGTCTCACGTTGGCGGTCAGAATATAAGTTTCCAAGGGTTTGCAAGGGTGTAGTCGTCCTACCTGTACATATTTTTTGGACTTTCCATCATTTCAGCTGCTTCTCTAGCAATTCTTGGCAAATGCCGGTTTTCTTTGGCCAGGGTTTTTGGTTCCATCAAGTTAAATTTGGGGCCTTGATCCGACAACACGTGTTTTGCCATGGCCGACTTCCCTACTTGCATGTTCTTTTGAACTCGTATGTACTCATACATTCTGCTTTACGGAAGCTCTCTGGATTAGTGCTATCATATTTAAAGCGTCCCCTTGACAGAAATCTTCACTTCTGTCAGGCCTGAATCTCCCAAAAATAGATAAAACGTTACTTTCATCATCATTCCGACGCGGAGGAAAGTTAAAAAAACCCGTCTTACTTACTGAAACACTTTTTCAATAAAAACTGCCCTATTAAGAGCTTACAAACAGATTATTTTACTTCAGTTTCAAACGGAACATTCCCATAAGTGTCTCAATGAAACAGATAAGATTGGCTGGTTAGGGGGCCGTTGAGAAAGGGATTTAAAAATCGGAAAGGTGGCAAGGATTAAATTTCAAGGGAAGAGAAGAAATGATAAAGAAAAGCTCGGCGTCGACTTGAGCCCACTCGTGAGAAAAGTTTTAAGGGGTACGCGGTAAAACCTAAAAAGAACTTAATGGGGGGGCTGGGGTGGAGTCAACGCCTGATAAATCAATTTTCCAGCCATGGCATCCACAACGCCAAGGAGGCCCGTTAAAATATACAATTTTGTTTTCCCCGCTAGAAGCCTGAAAGATGTAGCTAAGACTCATTTGCTTCCGTGCTTAGCAGATGAAAACCACTTTGGAGAAAAAAAATTGGAAAACTTAGCTAAAAATGGAATATTTTTACCAGAATGGCACTAGAATATAAGAGTAGATGCGAAAATAAACTACAGAATTAGATCCAGCTACACCCTTAGAGTTCAGATACTCTCAAGTACGTAAGTTTCATAGAATTTTCATGTCAGGACTAGCCAGACTGGACCGTATCGTTCGGGTTTTCGAAAGCATCCCTTTCCATAATGTTTTCTCCTGTAGGACCATTAGTAGGGAACAGAATCATACTGAATAAATCTCCATCATTCCCAGGATTCGAACACGGAATATTTCACTGCAACTTAAACTGAAAAGATTAAAAGGGGGTCTTCGAGTAAGATTGAAATAGAGGGCGCGAGCGATATTCTTGCAAATGTCAGAGGGGCAAGTTGGCGTACGTGACGTCAAACATACCAACTAATTGAGACAATTGCAAGCTGGAGACCAGAAGACCACGTGAAAAAGACAAAAATATCTCCCAAAAATGAAAATTGAAGGTTATCGAGATATTTTGCGTTTTCCGTATTGTTCCTTCAGTTTTAATTGCCCAGAAAGAAGTAAAATATGCAGTTCATCATAATTAATCGATAATGACGTCTTCTCCGTCAGTAAATCACTTTCATAAACAACAATACTCGTTTTAACTTCAAAATTGCATGAATTTTGCCAGGCCTAATATAAATTCGAGATGAGATACATTTGAAGAGTAAAAAATGCCTCCTTCCCACTAGACTTTAAGGGATAATCGTCCAGTTCTTTCGTGTTTAGTGTCACTCAACAAGGGGGTTGTGTTGGAGTTTATTTTCCTCCCCGACACCGTTTCTAATGTACATACGCTCGAAGGTGGGGGAGGTTACCTCACGACTCGGCAGAGATAACTGGGGTAATGTAGACAGGGGCGGGTGTGTCACTGTGGGTGTTGGCTATGATGGGGCGCGCGTGGGCGCGGCACGTAAGAAAACATACGCATTGCGTAAACGAGTGAGACACGCGCGGTGCGGCGGCAGAGTCCTCTTCCCTCTATCTCCATCGCGCCTTTTTTCAAGTACCCACACTGCTACCCGAGGGCAGTATGAAATGCAAATAGACGCGAAGGCGAGAATTAACGCGGAAATCTCTCTCTCACGACCTGGCGCGGAGACTCGCTTTAATTGCATCGCGATGCAGGGAGCAAAGCTCTGCGAGTATTTATGGATGGTGTTTACATTTACATCTGCGAGAATGGTTAACTACCACTCCACGGGAGTTCGGGGAGGGCACATGTGCGGCGCTTCACAAAGTTAAAAAAAATCGCTTTTTTTTCGCGCTTTTCGCGCAAAGCTAGTAGGTGGTTTCTAATGTCTATAGACTCAGCAATGACCTCGCATCACGAGGTAATTTTTTTGCCCATATTTCCAGATTATATTCCCATTGGTATTCTCTTTATTGACCACCAACCACAGACCCATCCGCCATGATCAATAATCTTCGACCAGCCTGCTAGAGAAGCCGAGGAACAGAATTCAACCATCATGCGATGAATGGGATAACCTATCACTTACTAATTATTCCAAGCAATTCAAGAAATGACCATAAATTCATCCTAAAAATAAAACTTTCCACTCATAAACATTTCACCTCAATGCAAACTGTGACTAAAACTCCGTTATCCTGTGACTAAAACTCCGAAGAAACTAAACTATTTTAAATATACTTCTACCAAAGCATGGACGATCGATGAATTGAAATAAGCTGGAGGAAATTGAACCCTTAACAAATAATCCCTCATACAGGAAATTGATCACGTTCTACACCCTGGTGAATTTTTCATCTCCTTTATCTGCAAATAAATGGCAGTTTTATTCTACCGCGCAAAATTTACAGCGGACTACAGCTGTGTAAGCAACTGAAAATGTGCTGATATTCGGGTTGAATAATAGATCAAAAGAGGTACAATAACAAGGATATTCAAAGGCTTATTAATTAAGGATCGTTAAAACATGGGTGTTGGTATATAACCTGATCAATTATTTATTGTTTATTATAGGTAAAAAATGTATTCATTGTCTGAAAAAAACTGAATCAATTGTATAGATGCATAGTTAATCTGATTACTCCCACCTTAAGCAACAGAAATGAAAAACATGACAGATGTGTTGAACCTACATGAATAATTCGCAAAATGCTAAGGAACCTTAAGTTCATTCAAGCTAGGGGAAAAATTAGTTTATTGGTCTTCGTTATCCGCAATGTGATTTCTCAAATGAAATAAAAACTGACATAAAAGGGAGATTATATTATCATCATACTGACCTGTGAGCGGTTAATTTAAAAATTATTGGAGTGAGATCAGGAAGGCATTGCCACCCATACTCACGTCTCCATGATCATAAAAAAACAATAATTAGAATGCAGCAACAGCGTAGCTTCCAAGAAAATCTTTTTTCACAGCTTTTAAAATACAACTTAATTAAAACTGTACTGACAGAGAGAGCTAGTGTAATAAATCCATACTGGAATTTGAAGGATATTCAAAGGTACCAATTTTCAATATAATGTTACCAAACTCTTCCCATACAAATTTACTTCTACGCCATAATTATGCGGACTTCCAAAAATTGGAAGTTGATTAAAGGGAATGTATTGAACAGATGTATGAGACAAATGAGATTCTCCACAAATGAAAACTCGCAATGAGTTAGTTAAAACTAACCTGTACAGTAAAGCAGAAATGACAAGGGATGAGTCCGTGCTTCTAGGATAAAAAATTACAATAGCAATCTTCCAGGCATGAAGAAAATATACCTGAATAATCCTATGGTAAAAATTTTAAATACTAAATACCTACAGCATAAAACAATTATCCATTTAAATGAAGATTTTTACAACGAAGTTTTAATTAATAACTACTAATTATTTTAAAAAATGGAAAATCGACCAGGAATTATTAACCCTGATTGAAACAACCCAAGCTCAAAAAGTGTAACAATGCTAGCACGTAGCCTGCATACGATTTTTATATCGTAAAAGTGCTCAAATTATATGACCAGGTGAATAGCCGAACAGAGCCATTTGCATTTAAAAGTAGTGAATATATCATTTTTGTACGTTTTCTATTTAAACGCATCAAGTAATTTGGGTATATAATATTCCTGGTACACTGATTTGTAGAAAAAATAATCAATTCAGCGCTAGAACAGCAGCGATTTGCACCTGTGGGTAATTTTTCCCAGGGAGTGTTCTCAAAAGTCGACATTGAAAAACAATTACAAAATAGCAGAAAAATCGAAATTTCTCAATCTCTCACTATCATTGGTCAAGAGGATGGAAGAACTCGCCAAGGACAAACAGGGCAAGGGTATAAGAGCACCGATGGCTTTAATCAGAACTCCATCGCCCTCAAAGGATTCCAAACAGCCTCACTCCCTCCCATCAGAAGCAGCAAGCCTAAAGGGTTCCAGAAAAAGAGGGGGTTCTACCCAAAGTCATCGTCGCAGCTGTTGCTCCATCCCCTTAACATCGCATTCGGGGGGAGGGTAGGGAGTGTCTGGGGTCTTTTTGACGTTTCGGGCGAAGCGTGTTGGACGGGTGACGACGATGGGGGGGGGGGACAAAATAACGCCCATGCTCCCAACACCTTAAGCACTGGTTGCGAGAGACATATTGCCATACTTGTCGTGTCTTCGAAACCAACATGCCGCTCTGGGAAGAGTGAGGGAGAGAAAGAGACGGGACTTCGGAGCTTGGATACACCCTCCCTCCCCCACAGTTAAGGGGGGGGAGAGTTAAATGCCACCATGGTCTGGCGCACCAACACACAAACCATTTCACCACCATTGCCCCAAAAATTAACGAGGAGGAAAAAGGAATGAGGCGGAAGAATCGGCGGGGTTCTGAGAGGAAGGAAGGATGGATGGCGAAATGAGAGTGCGGGATCCGACAATGAGAAAAGTAGCACCTCGACGATTTACCTTTTTCACTACAAAAAACTGTCTCCAAGGGCTAATAATGGCTAATTTATAAAAGCAATTTAATTGGACACTTTCTCACTTAATTCTCATTTCGAGAAATTACTGAAAGTAATGGTTACAATTTGGGGAAAAACTCCAGCGTATTATTAACTTGGAAAAATGACCACTAGAATACAATTACTTTTGAATAGGTAACCGCAGCTACAAACAATGAGTACTCAGGTATTAACAAAACTTTGTAAGTTTTACTTAGAGTGTTTATTTTATGACTGGTTTCGCCGAGTAGTCGACATCGTCAGGACGACTATTCGACGAAACCGATCGTACAATAAATACTCTTAAGTAAAACTTACAAATTTTTGTTAATTCCTGAGAGTGGAAAATTTTACAAAGTTAAGGCTGAAACAATGATTATTTGTAAGAATTCCAATTCATACGGAAAACTAGCCTTATGCTTTTCCACAGGTATCTACTGTAAAAGTACAACGCGTTTCGCAGCTTGTTCCATCTTCAGGTACAACAGTTTATCTTTTATTTAATGATTGTAATAATAGTAACTTTATGCTAAGAACGGGTATTTGGAAGGGAGAGAGTGATTGGAGAGCAAATTATTTTTGTGTGGTAAGGAAGGGGAACATAGGCTTGTGAGAAAGGAAATTTTTCCATTAAGGAGTGGAGAGAGTTTGGAAAAAGTTGCTCGTTGCAAAGGTAGCTTGACCCTCTGTTAATTATAAACATAAGTTGATTGGTCACTTTTTCACTTTTCTCATGTGTAGAAAATATTGAAAGTAAACGATAATGCAAGGAGTAAAATTCCAGCTTATTATTAGTTTCGCCAAATTGCCACTAACATACAATTCCTTGTGATTAGAGAAACCGCTCCTACAAAAAATGAGTGTTTGAAAGATTTTCAACATTTTGTTTTGAACTTTTCACACAATATATTAGATGAGTCTCATAAATATTAGATCCAATCACACCGAGACTAAATTATTTCCAGCAGGGAATATATATTTGACCACCTCTAAACATTGACTAAGCGTTGGAATGAAATTTCTTACGCAAAAGAATTATTTTCAGGGAGGTGAACATTAACATAACCAAATGGCCACTAAAACTCAATTCTTTTTCAATAGAGAAACCGCGCCTACAAGCAATGTGTATTTGAAAAAATTCCAGCATTTTGCTTTGACGATTTTTACACAATTCATAATGCAATGTTCACAAATATTAGACAC
Organism: Ceriagrion tenellum; assembly: GCA_963169105.1. Taxonomy (NCBI): domain Eukaryota; kingdom Metazoa; phylum Arthropoda; class Insecta; order Odonata; family Coenagrionidae; genus Ceriagrion; species Ceriagrion tenellum. The sequence continues at coordinate 72,845,896 of OY720634.1, forward strand.
CATCATACCGAAACTCAATTATTATAAATAAAAACCATATATTTAACCACCTCTAAACGTTAAATAAGCGTTGGAATGAAATTATTAATGCAAAAGAACTGTTTTCAGGTTGGTGTAATGCATTTTTACAGTGTAAAATAAACTTTTCAAATTAAATTTCAATTAAATATGTAGGCATAGACATGAATGGGGTCACAGACGCAAAAGTTTGAAAAATGACATTATCAAATGAATTTAGTTAAATGCATCACACCGCAGCTAGTAATTACATGATTTTAGGAACAACCCTCAAGGCCTCGTGCTCAGCAAGACGGTAGCGCGTGGAAAGGGCTCAAGAGAGCCTCTGGCTGAATCATCATAGAGCAGCAGATGCTCCCCCACATTTCTGAGGCGGCACCACTGTTGTACAAAAGCGGAAATATTTAATTGAAATTCCTCTCTCTCTCTCTCTCAAAAGAAAAAAACTCGAATACTGGCTTGCAAAGAGAGCTTAGTTCCACCCACGTCATTTCAAACTATTCCAATCAACATTTCCCGTTTGAAAAATATACACTGCTTTAGCTGAAACCAGGAGTGCTATATCTCTCTACACATGGAAAACGTGAAGCGAAAACCCTTCATCCAAACGAAAGGTAAACACTTAATTTGGAAAATTAACCGCAGAAGTCAATTAGGGATAACCACGGAAGTCATATTGCCAAGGTTACTACGGACCCATTATACAAAAAGCCATCAGTGTAAATTCCATTTGCTTTGTCGGACTCAAAATGGCAAATGGTAGGAAGAAACTTAAGGAAAACATTCTGTATCAGGAATATAAAAATTTTCAACCCAAAAATGAGGGTAGAGAATACACGTTAACTTCCGATATCCTTATAATAATGAGAATCTTCAAGCAATATTTTATGACGCGCTCCTCAGTTAATTTAGATTTTAAGGCTAAAGCGTGCCGTAAAGCTTGGCGTAAAGCAGTTAAACATGCGCATAAATGAAAGTCATGATGTGCTAAGAATGCATGGATGATATTTACGAGAATTCCAAATGTTATCTTTACGTTATACGACTTTCAGTGCGTGCAACTGCATGAGAGTATCACAGCAGCGAATAAAACATTATCGGTATAAATCTTAATATCCAATCCATGGTAACATCATGGGAACATAAAATGCAAATGAAAGCCAAATAACACGTTAATTGTAAGAACATATGCAAAGCTACGCCTGATGACATATCGCGGACAATTTTATACATTCGATGACAGAGGGTAACACGTACAACATTCGGTCAACGGTGAACGCAAACGACCTCGGATATGCAGTCACCTGCATGAATTGAATAAAACCATAAACATTACTAACTCCAGAAATAATGCAACGATGCTATAAGAGCAAGATACTTCTGGGATCATGTCTTGTCTAACTATAATACGTTTCCTGAACCACAGTAGAGCCACATCAGTTAAATTCTTCCATAACCAACAAGGGTCACGAACTTTCTACTCGAAAACTTCCCAAACGCATTTTGACAGTGACACAAATGACTGTATCAGGCATGTAGTAGCCCTATAAAATTAATAGTTGCCCAGAATACACGGACCATATGAGCACAGTGCACTACATGTGATTCCATCTCACTGATATTCTCCATCAACCATCACATGTTTGAAATAGCCAAGGAACAGCCAACTTGGCCGATCTTAGATTGTTTGTGACATATACTCCTAGATAAATGCAGAAAAGTCCTAGAATAAGGCAGAAGTCCCCTTAGAGTAGAGACAGAAAACGAAAGTAAAGGAAGTTTTTTGAAGAGAGATGGGCCCAAATTTATTTTCAAGATGAAAACTTTAGAAAATCACAGAAATTCTCGCCGATCTCGCATGACAATATATACTCTCGCACAGAAACTGTATAAACAAAATTCAATCAACTTCTATGTATCTCGGAGAGCATTACAAGAGATGAATAAAACAAAAGGTTAAAGTTCAGTCTTCGGTATACAAAAAGTTAGTTCACGCGATGCCGATTTCCCGATGCGAGAGGTCACTAGGAGGCGCAGGGGTCCGTCGATGAAAAGCAGTGACGTGGGTGACTGTATCTCTTCACAAAAATAAACAAAATACAAAACGCGTGGCAAACAGCATCCTTTTAAAGGGATAAAAGCTCTCGCATTTAAAGTAATGGGTTTCGAAAGGAGATCCCCTTTCCTTCATCCTTTCCCCCGAAAACCTCTCCCACCGCCTCCCTCCCACACTCTTAATCTTTCCCTTCTTTTTATTTTTGTTTTGATCCTCCTCCCTCCCGTACCCTCGTTCCCTTTCGCTTACCGTCTCCCTCTCATAAAAAGATCCCTCCCCTTTCAGACGACGACATCCCTGGAAACACCGGAACGCCCACCCTCCTCCACCCTCTCTCCTTCATGCTGGCGAAAAAGATAATCACGAGCAGTTGAGAAACACAATTACATCTTCGCCACTCCTCGCGATTTCGTTGCAGGAGATGATGATAAAGGAGGAAGAAAGATTTGTGTACCGGGGAGAGGAGGGAGGAAGCAGGGAGGTACGACGAGTTGGAAAAGGTTGGGGGAAGGGGCAGAGAAGAGCAAGGACGCCCCGGCTCTTTATCATCATCCTTTGGAAGGGCAAATTTGAGTCGAGGGGAATGATACAAAGGGGATGGGGCGGCTGGCAAAAGCACTCGAGCACAAAAAAATAAATGGAATAAGATAATGCATATATAAAGGGATTACAAAAGTGGCCGTTCACGTATCAAGATTTTTAAAAGGAAAGTACGTAAACAGTTTAGCTCTCCTCAGAGAATCTTACGTAAGATGGAGATGAAATTCTAGATTCAGCCAACGAATGGTTTCAGTAACTAGTATACCCTTTTCCAGCCACAATCGGACCAGATTACCGTAGAGGCCATGAGTCCAAAAACGAAGTTTAAATACCGTTCCCGAGCAGAAAATCGAATCGAAAGTAACTTTTTATCGATCAACCATTGTTGTCATATGATCTACGTAAAACATGATAGACTCGCCTTTAAGAGAACCTAAGATGGTATGGACGAACGGCTGACTTTAAACGGGTAAACAGGGACAAACCAGGAAATAGTATGTAAAAACATTTGTGTGGAGCGTGGCACAACATGGATCAGAAGCATGAACCAGAAAAGACTGCAATTTTCCGAAATCAGGTACTGGAGGAGGATGCTGAAGACAAAATAAACGGATAAAATAAGAAATGATGAAGTGTACAGAAGAGTAAAAGAGGAAAGGACCACATAGAACACCATACAAAAAAGAAGAACAAAATGGATTGGACACACTCTGAGACACAACGGGTTTGTGAAGAACATAATTGAAGGAAAAATAGAGGGAAAAGTTCCCAGAGAAAGACCCACGAATAAGTTCATGGACCAAATAAAGAGGAAAGGACATAGGAAGATATACCTGGGGGAGATAGCATTCGATAGGGAAGGGTAGAGGGCTGAATTCAGCCCACCTTAGAATTAAACAACCAATGACGATGATGAAACAGGGAATATTAATTATAGCCCTTTTTTCATTATATTCAGACGATAAATCTGTACAGGAAAGTATGGCTCAAGGAGTGATTCATATGGGGGACTATTCAAGTCTTGCGTTGAAGTGAAAGGGAAACCATGTTACACAATTGCGTCTGGTGTTACTGAGGTCGCGCTGTTATCTCCTTCAAAACTATACAAGAACGAACGGACCGAACGAAAATTGTGGACTGGCTAAGTGGAAATGAAGATGGCATGCTCAATAGATGCGATTAGGTGAAAAAAGGGATGTAAGAAAATGATTTTGGGTTTTATGAATAGGATAAATAATATGGACTTCTCGAAACCAAATTTGCGCTTCCTGTGCTGACACAGACTTTTTGCAAATCAACACTTAAATTACAGCCGCCAAAATTTATAGCATTCGCTTAATGTGAGCAAACCGTTGGCTATAAGGAATTACCTGAATACGTAAGCCGAGGACTCCGCCGTCTGGGACTACAGTTCTCGCAACAAGAATCAGGAAAAGAAAATTCCGGCTAACAAATCTCAGTTAAACTAACGCAAAGAGGACGAACCTTTTTTCGGTTCCAAGTCAGCAAAAATGAATTATTTGCGTAACATCTCTAAAAAAACCTTCAATATCATGCGCTCAATCTGTCCCAATACTGACCTAAATAATTATTGTCTCTGCATTTCGTGGTGCTCATAAAACGTGACGATTAGAGAGGAGGTTACATCACTATCATCGGTAGTCCAATCCTATGATTAGTCAGCATTTTTCATCCAAATCCAGCACTAAATCCATTTCTCAGTTCTTGTTTCCACATTTCCACCGTTTAACCTTTGCCTTTGCACATTGGGCATCACTTTCTAACTCCCACTTTAGCAAACTTAAATTCATTGTGTCTCAGTGGTCTTCCTTGTGCTTATGTCGCATTGTTGACTCCCTTCTTTTTTGACTTGAGGGAGGTAAGAAATTGGCCCAATTGGCCTCGCATAACATTTGGAGAGCTCGATTAGTAAGGCAGGCGATTGAGAAGACGGGCAGAGAATCGAAAAAGACTTCGTTAGCAGACAGAAGAGCGGGTTAACTGAGCACGTATGCAAAGTAAGCAAAGTAAGAGCAGCGAAAAGATAGGATGGAATGGGATACATTTAGAACCATGAGAACCCACAATGATGATACATAATAAGATCCAAAAATAGGACTCCGCCCTCCTCACTTGTAGTCTCTTCCTTCTATTGACTCGTTGAGAGAGAGAGAGAGAAAAAGCTTTCTCTTTCCAACTCACTACCCCTCCATTCGAAAGTTTCTCTTTTGCCTCCTGTACGTGAGCCCTTCGGGGCGGAAATGTTACGCGCCGCGGTGACTCATAAATATCGAAAGAGGAAGTAAGTGAATAAAAGGGTCTCAATTATACCGAGGAACGGAAGGAGAGGCGGCGAGAAGTTGAGAACGCCGAGAGAGAAAGAGCGGAGAGCGAGATAATGGGAATGGGGGTTTTTGGGAGAAGTGGGTACTGGGGCAAACGCCAGAGAAAGGAAGAAGACGAGGTTGAATGTGGAAGGGATGTATTTTGCTTACGTAAATTGCACGAAGAGGCCATGGGCAAAGGGCTGCGCAATATTCGTATTTCTTTGTCAGTATCGCGTCGCGATATGAAAGTTGCACGGAAAAATAGACGACACGTCGCGCGTCGAAGGGACTTATCGAGTGCGAGGTTAGATAATAAAATACGCGACATTTGACCTCGATGTTTTTTCATATTCATAATTCATTATCATAGTATCCCATGAGATATTATCACCAGGTTATACAGATAATAAAGAGTACCACAAGGGAGATCCACGCTGCACAACTATCGATTTTCGAGGATCAAAGGAACAAAATAATTTTTTCCTAAATGTTTTTTGGTCCAACTATTAGACAACATGCGCCGTATTAGCAAAAAATATGAAAATATGGCAATTATGTGACTATGAAGTAGGTTTCATGTGTAACTTAGTATTTTTACGTAAGTTGCGCTGTTGTCTTCTCTTCTATAATACGAGTAATGAAAATTTCTACATTAATACGAAATCACTGCGGCGAGCTGTTGGCCAAAAGCAAGATAAAAAAATGCCTAAATTTGCGGCGAAATAACTCACGGCCGCCACGATAATGAATCTGCAATCACAGTTCACTCCTATTTCGAGTATTCAGTGCCAAAAACAACACTTCTGTGGTCCCTCTGACTCTATAGCCTCCGGATATGATCCCACGCAACTTCTTCCTATCTATTCCTGGGGATTAAAAAATGGAAGGATGGTGTTTTGCTAAGTCTGAGGATATTAAGACAGCATCGCTGAAGGAAATAAATGCTATATCGACAACTATGCCACAGAAGAGCTTTGAAGATTGGGAAGAGCGCTGGAACAAGAGCGTTTATCTGAAGAGGACTACTTTGAAGAGAAAATTCAAAATCCAGGCACGAATCAAACTTTTGAGAGACCAGAAAATTCCGATGAGTCTTTTATCATACTTATTACAACGTCGAGAACTACCGCAAGGATATGTTTCATTATTTAGGGCTGATACTTCTCAAAAATCTAAATACAAATTCACTGATATACAAAACGATTTCGCTTGGATGTTGAGGTGTTGGAGGGGAAGCCATTTGGGCACTAAGGGGCCTCGGCGAGAAATCGCCACCGCTTGCCCGGTAGCTCGCAAAGATTGATATATGTCAGTATTTGAGAAACAATCACAATCAAGAAATTTCCATTCCAGAGGTGGTAAAGTGAAACCTATTTTGACCTGTGCCTTATGTCAACCAAATTTTTCTGATGACCTTTCTCTCGTGAGCAAACCAGTTATCCTTATTATTCATCCTCATTAAATCAGTTTCGACATTAGACTGATAATCAATCTCTCTACAGGGCCAAACAAAAGAACAAATCCTTTCTTACATATTCATTACCGGAGAACCTTTTCGGCATTTTTCCATCACCCAACCATTTCTAACCCAATCAATCCTGCGGCGGTCATATCACGATTCACACACACAAATATTTATATCGCAAAGCGATACATAGTCCTCCAGAGACCTAGCTAAGGTTCTCCGCGCCCGGGGACAAAATCAGTTTTCGCGCCCCCTCCAGGGCCTCTCGTTACAAGGGATGATCTATAGTACTAATAAAAGGTATTTTTTTCATATATAATAGATAATTTTTCATTAATAATTTTGTTTAAACAACACCAGAAGTGCATTCAAGAGGGAAAATAGTATTCCGAAAGACATTCGTAACTATATTACATCAATTAGGCGTCCCCAGATTCAACACCTGGGGACCGATGTCTCCCCTTGCCCTCCACCCCCGAGCTACGCCACAGTACCCCACCTCGTAATAACAGTATAGAACACGATTCCTCACAAAAGCATCGCACACTACGGTCGATACGTCGAAATACCGCACCCCCCTATGAGCGGAAGACAGGTTCGCGTAGGAAAGTTCTTAATGGAAGGGGAGGTAAGAGGGGTTCAATCCAGAGGTTGAAGTGATGTGAGTGGAAGGAAATCATAGGAAAGGATGTGAAGAGAGAATGGGCGCTTGAACGGGAGATACGGATGAACAGAGAGGAAGGGAGGAACGAAAAGACGAAAAGTAAGGAAGGAGAGAGAGTAGTATACACACTTGTCTTGGACCGAGCAGGCACCTGCCTACGACCCCGGATACGCTTCCACATAAATACATGCATTATATACGTGTATACATGAACCTTATACGTGCGAAACCACATTGAAACGCGGGCCTCGCCGAGAGAATTGCCAGGGCTTTAACGAGACTCGTATTTACCGAGTTATAAAAGGAAAACAATTCCTTCCTTCCCTTTATATTTCATACTGGAGATCCAAACTTAAATTATGGTCGCCGAGTTGGCATTACCCTATTGTTGAATCAACTTGATAACAATGACCTCCTACCCTACTAAGCCACGATGTGCGTCAGTTAAGCGACTCAGGGCTAACCTTAACACTTCCCTCTGCTCTCATTAAACTTTAAGCTCTGACTGCGATTAAACCGATCTCGAGTATCAATATACCGCGAATCCGTTGGAGTCAGAAAAAATTTAGGTAAATTCAAAATTCATCGGAAACGTTGCTCTCAGCCCTGATACTAACGAATACCACCACCTAATGAAGCCGTTTAGGAGAATAGAAAAAGATTACTTAGTGTATTGTCTATCTATTTCCAAAGTCATAACGTGAATAAGATAACTGAGAAGGTTAACTCACAAAATTTTCTCCATAGATAATTATGCGTGCAATTTATAACATTGCAAGTGTCCCTGACAGTCGGATCGGTCCCAAAAAGGGTAAACTGTGTTTATGTTCATTCCAAAGGACGTACAAGGAATTCTCAGATCAACCTCGAAGAAAATATTAAATATCCAACCCCGAAGATACACTAAAACTGTGGTTATACCAAATATAATGAGTAGATGTCAGTATCCATTTATACTATTGGTAAAAATTTACTTTGACAAGATGAAGACCAATCGCCATCTCTCAGTCACAAAGGAGAGTATAATCTACAGATTGCCGGTATCAGAAACTGGTCTTTTTTTAAATGTCCCACTTTGGCTGCCGAAAATATAGAATAAGGAGAGGATACAAAAAGACAACCTTATTTTTTTTCTGACCATAAGAATTAAAAAAAAATATTCTATCAGGTTTTTCCCACGTGAATCACCATGCGAATGACTACTTCTCCAATCCTAATAAAAATTCAGATTAGAATTATTAGAAAAAGAGACCCTAGTCAGAGGATCTTTAGCAATAGCTAATACAGCTCTCTTAGTAAAACCATCAGGTACTTACACCGCTTGAGTGCCACCTTCAGATCATAGTGGACCTTAATAGAAAAGTACAATTGGCTGAATTCAAGGTGAAAATAGGATGCGATGAGCGCAATGCTGAACTGCGTAGGCCCATTGAATCGTTTCTTGGCCAAGAGCTATGAACAAAAACCTATCCTTGGAAATCTCACACCCACTCACTGAACCTCTTTTATAAACTCATTGCCGCAGTATCTTAATAACCACGCGTTAAGTACTGACAGCGGTTACTTTTAAGGATGATTTGCATCATACTTTCAAAAATATACACCTTAAAAAATTTCAATGTAACAAGTCTTTAAAATAGCAGAGGAATTTTTCAGAAAAATGCTGCATATGCAAAGCGCTAATGATTAACCCAGCAATCAGCTTGCTTTCGGGAGCTCAGAGCGGAATCATACAGGGTCTTATCTCAACTCTTGACACGTGTTTCCAATACAGGGACGAGAGCGTTATTGGAAGGAAAAAGGCCACGCTGAAGATTAGAGAAAGGGGTCTGCTTTGCGACACTCGCGAGATGATGTTTACCCTCTCTGATGTCCCAGAGATACAACTCTCTGTAAATAATCTGGAGGGAGCAGAGTCACGTACACCGGGTCCTTTTGCTCTCCCACAGGCCTTGCGCATCGTATCATCATCATTCGCGATTCCACCCCAAGGATAATTTGGTAGGTTTCTTTTCGGCCGACTCAGACCGCAATCTGCCAATTAATTCCGCCCCGGCTCTCAAAAGAACTTGAGCCAAGGAAAAGCCATTACAAGGTAAGCAGCGGATTCATTGGAGCAAACAGAGATTAGTTGAGAAGGGACAGATATCCAAACTTAAATGAATCCAAAAACTAGCCTAATGTAGCCGGCGAAAATCGTCCGTACGCAATGTAAGTCTCTGCGAATAAATGCGAGCATGTCGAGAGGAAAAATAATGTTTAAAAAAATAGTTTGGGACCAATGAGCAGGAATTTAATGGCTTTTCTCCTAGCTCTTTAATTTCACAAGAAAGAGGAACACTCGGGCTGGCAGATAGGAATGATACGAAAAATATGCAAGCACATTTGAGATGATTCTTAAGTTAGGATTTCCTCCGCGAGATACGTTCTAAAGTTTCTTAACCAATAAAAATAAATTAAGACAACAATAGTCTCATATTGAATACCACATGTGCCACTTTCCACTGAATATCCAACTAATTTATACAAAAAATAAACCAAAATCGTCCACTTTCAACTGAATGATCCACCAGCAACTATTAAAAATTAAATTAAAATACTTCTGATCACAAAAGAATTGCTTATGACACATTTCCACGCAGTTAGAACTTTCTCGTATTTTCACACTCCTCTGGAACATAATAATATTATCTTGATGAGTAACATTCATCGTTCGAATCCGGAATTTCACTATAGCTCAAATGACTCGGGAAAGAACACACGTCATTGTTCCAGGAAGATCGAGCAAACGAAACTCCATTCAATTCCTTGTTGTCATTCTCCAACCGACGATGTTTCCTCGGAGCCGATCCCAGAAACGGGAGAGCACAATAAGAAATGATAAAAAAAACAAGACAAAATGCTCCAGAATGATCTGGGCACAAAACACGAAGGAAGGAAACCCGAGTAATTCACCAATGAATCGATAATTCGCTTTTTCCCCTTAAAATTGTAAGGGAAGGAGGAAGGAAGGAGTGAGAGAGATAGGGACATAGGTTGAGACAATGCGCCTTCTAATGCGACTCGCTCCCTCAGGATTCTCATTACGGAGAATCCACTCAACAATTGACGGAATGAACGCATTTAATCAGACCGGCAGACACGTAATTCTGGAGAGTGCGCCGTCCATACTTCAGACTTATCAATTAAAATAATTGATTCCATCAAAAATTCCGGAGGATTACGAATTGGGGGAGGGAGGGATATCGCAAGCCGACTTCTGTTACACTGCGGAAATGATGGGCCGCCTCCGGGTGAAGAAGGGAATGACGGGAAGGGAATCGTCATTAATTTCGGCTCCCGAGTCCACGGATTAAGAGTGCGAAAAACGGCAGGCACGCTCACCAAGAGAGAGATGGGTATTTGCCCAGAGATATTCGATAATTTTTTTTGTTATGGGCAATCTCATTTCCTTCATCCATGTGTTATATTCTGATAAAAGGAAAACGACCGCATACCAGGGTTGGTTTCGGTAAAATTTCAAAGGCATACGGTGAAACACTTAATGCGATGGAAATGTATTTCTTATTATGGTGATGGGTGAAAAACGAAAACGAGTTGTAGCAGTTGAAAAGTAGTCAATACTCCTATATCTCACTATTACTAACCCTCCAGCCATCACTAAACTATTATTAAAACGGCCTAATATAAGAAGACATGAGATTACCAAGAAAATGTAAAGGTTACATATTTTAGGTCTTAGAGTTATCTTATTTCTTCAACCTCACATCATATTCTCTAGAAGGTAAAAGAAAAGAAATTGGTGTTTGTTTTTACAACATTTCGAAGAAAAACGAACGCTTTAGGTAATAAATATGTAAAGCAAATATAAGTCGGCAAATTTGCCAATGGGCATTGTGAACAGCCACACGAATTGGGGCAAGATTCCACGCCAAGTTGTAAAGATTCGTGTAGAAGAAATCATATCAATGCATGAAAAATTCTGCATGTGCACTCAGATCTGTCAAAATACCTAAATACTAAAGAAACCCATTGATCAATCACCACAACTTTACGTAGCACTGTACAAATGCATATTTTTATGGCTGGGTAATCGAGATACAAGAAACGTAAGGTGAAGTCAATCAGAAATCTATTAGGAGTTTCAAAATTTTTCGCTTATAGGAATCTCACTTCCTTGATCAATGACCAAGATATATTCTTATAAAAGAAAACGAATAAATTCTGTGGTTGGATTCCACAAACTCACTTAGTAAAACGTAACGCAGACATTATATTATATTTTGAATAGACATAAACCACAAAAAGTAAAAAAACATCGTCACTGATATATAAATGAATTTCAAATTCCAATGTAAACCCTCACTACCTTTTGAACAGCTGTTTAAATACTTTTTTATGTCTAGGAGACGGATATCCAAAGAAAATAAAGGGAAATAAATAAGGAAACCAGCAGAGACGTTTGGCCTTAAATAATGAATTTCTTGCCGTGATGAATCAACCAGGAATCTTCATGGTTGGTAATTTATCACCCCGACCAGCACCTCCTTCGCCTCCTCCTTGAGTCAAGCATCCGCGGGCAGACAATGTAGAGGAAATGAAATATTTCACGTATTCTCCCCCCGCAGAAATATATCCATTCAACCCTAGATATATTGCCACTAAAAGTTGTGCGGAGGAAATATTACCAAACCCGAGAACAGTTGAAGATATACTACTACCTTTAATAGCCTGAGTTGGAAGTTTTGGCTCTCTCAAACAGACTAAAATGAAAAAAATTGGAATAATAAAAATGGAATTATTTTATACCGACGATTTTTATATGACCAATCATGATATAGAACATACATGCGCGTAATCATCTATCAATAATTCACAAAATAACTTGTAATACCTAGAATATATAAATCACCAGCGACTATACGCGAGAGATCGTGCCATTCATACTTTCCTCAAATTGCCTAATCTAATGTTCAGGGTACAAGTATACAGCATTAAGCACTAAAAGTGGATTTACAGTAGGAAAAAATGTAAACTTTGGCACCACAATTTCAAATCTGTTTTGCTGAGGAGGCGGCAAAGACAGACCTAAGGTCTACGATTTCATGACCCAATGGAGTAGATACTAAAATTTTAAAATGCATGAGAGCACGCCAAAGCACAATAGCTTTTCAGAATCTTTCCTTATTTCTTAAAAGCTTTGATATAAATTTGCACAAGACCTTTTGGACGAAAATGACCGACACATTACAAATCAGCAGCGAGGATAAAAGATCGTGAAACCCAGTGCACCAGACGGAATGAGAAACACAAAACCACGTCTTGAATCGAAGTGCAGTGCTTTTTCAAACACGCAAGCCCCACTAATATCACAATCACACGAATTAACCTACGCTGATGACTTCAAAGTCAGGCACTAATTTCGCAACTCGGGTGTAAATAATTTAAGTTTGGACAATTTTCGCGGAATCACAATATGGCGCACGGAACTGAGGATGGCAGTTATCGATCCACTGGCATAATGAGAGCGCTGAGAGGGGCAGGCCCACCCACCTTCCCGGGCCAAAATTCACCCTGGCACATCTCATTGTGTTCCGTCGACGCGACGCCTTAGGAATGTACAAGACACAGCAGTGCTTTGGGTGTGAAAATAAAAGAATAAAAAACTGGGACATTGCACTCAATACGAAAAAAATCCCGGTGCATAATAGTCGAAGATCCGACTTCGGATCCAATTATAAATCCAATTACCCAAACGCGCGTAAGGCAAAACTTTCACGGAAGACGAACCCAAAAAAGTATGCAATAAATATTCTTTCGTTAATCCACATTTTTACATCTTTCGCCGGATGATACGAAGGGCTAAAAAAAATTCCATCAACCCCAATCTGCCACGTAATTCCACTTGAGATTCTTTCTTCCTTATTCGAACAGTGTTGCTTTAATTTCTCTTTTTCATTCGTCCATCCCATCAGCACTAAAGCCAAGACTTCCATTATCTTCGGCTACCAACCCAACCCCTGTCTAACACTTCTCCGGCCTGAATCTCCCATATCAAGGAGACAATTTTCCCCCTGACTTCCATCCCTACTGCAAAAGCTCTACCACCCACCTCCAAACACATCTTCCACCCACCACCACGAAGCGACTCGGCACTCATTAGCTACGACCATTACCGGATTACCAACTGCCCCACTTTGCTATGCGAGAAGCTCAATTGTCCCATAATGCAACTGCGCTCTCCGCCCCTTCACTCCCACACCGGACAGCGACCAGAATGGACGGTTTAAATCCCTTCTTCTTCTTGATGAACTTCCTCCCCTCATCCCACGCCTCTCCCTGTCCATTACCTCTCTTACCTAACCCATATTTCCCAAACCACCCCGCTCCCCCCCTCAAAGTCGAGGAGGTTAGCTTATTTATGGCGTTAAAATGGAACGGCTACCTTGCCTGCACACGTCGAAACCAGGCGCCGTATCTGCTAAATATCGTTAGCGCCAATCCCGCCAGGGGATGACCTGGTCACTTTGCACGTGGGATTCCCGTCGGCTTGTAAAATTTTCCTCCACCCATGAGGTACTTAAAACTGTCCATAGTTCACTCTATCGCCATTGGCTTAAATTGACCATTTGAGGGGGATCTCAGGCTCAGTCGAAGCCTCCAGAAACATCACGAGAAAACGCTTTCGAGGCTAAGGTGGAATAAAAAAATATGTGTGTTACTGAGAGAATACATGAATACATTGCCCCCCTCATTTGCTACAGGGAATATTTTTTTATTCCCTACATCAAAAAAATTCCTAGAATACACCTCACGGTTTATATAACGTCTTACTGCATACTCATCTAAATATCAGAACTTGAAAAATAGCAAATACATGGTTAATTGGATTAAATACAGATATCTTGAACAAACGATTGTATTGAAGTTCTTAAATCAAATTTTACCATTTTTGAAGCAGAATTGCAAATAATCAGAGTGCTTACATTAAAAGTCATGAAGGTAGGTAGGACAATTCGTAACATGAAAAATGTGTACAACATCATTATGCGGAATTTACGGGAGAAAATAAAATCCCTACGGTTTGAACATCCAATTAGCTTACTCTGCTATTAATAGAGTAAAGATTGAAATTGCTCAATTCTCTAGAAAACATGGTGGCCCAATAAAAAGTTAGAAAATTATGAAAAAGCTTAGATACGCGAAGGTAACTGACTTCAACTCTTAATATAAACAATACAGGAAAGAATGCAGCGCCATATAAAGAACCAATAATTATCAGTAAAATGAAAATTAGTTTATGAGTATTTACAGCCAAACATTTACATGTATGAGTAGTTGATAATTATATTACCGATGTCGAGAAATTTCGGTAGCTCACTTCAATTCATAGAAAACAAAGATGCAACTTTGATTAAGTATAAAGCACTCTGTAGAATTCAAGAAGTGGCATCAAGTAATAGATGGCTGACTTTAGAAATACTTTGGCATCTAAATGTCTGAAACGACAAAATAAAATGAGAAATGGGCGAGAAAAAAAGCTTCATCCATCTTCACCAGGTGGAACAATAGGAAAGTCAATGTCACAAAATCTCATCCAGCGAATTCACGCTTATCGGCAAAAATTCCCGCCTAAAGTGGACCGCAAGCCTTAAGCAGTTCTAATCTTAAGTTTTCCAAGCATTAAACAATGAGCGAATGAATAATTTACAAAGCTACATCATCACCACATTCCCTCCTGTGTAGCCTCAAAAAACTCATAGCAGTTATTAAGGTTTCACCAGGGAAGAACTTTCAAAGCATTCACCAAACTAGTAAGAGCGTAATTTGAAAATTTTACGCGATCTCCGTTGCACAAAGGAAAGAAATGTTCGTATGTTATCAAAAATAGTCCACCGCGAGCTGGAATGTTTTCATGAACAGAAACTTTCAAAATTATTTTCCAAAACCTTTAACTTAGCTAAGTAATCATATTATATTATTGTTTTTAAACTCTACCGATTACATTTAGCAAAAATATTATATGGTTTTCAAAACCACACATCGTATTGAGATGCGTGATTTCAAAAAACAAAATCTTCAGTCACTTAGCACTTATCCACGATATATTTTGAAATTCTTTAGGCACAGGTGTACATGAAATAAAATATAAGACTCGAATACAGGGCTTTCATGGGAGAAGAATCAACTATGCTTTGAAAAACCTTGGATATTTGCTATACTTACAAAATATAGGTTAAGATAAAAAGATAGGAAATCGGATGAGTTGAAACTGAAAGCATTTTTCCGTAGGGTCCAAAGCATTTAGAAAATGGAAACTGGAATGTTGGAATAGGCGAAACAATTGATGTGTTGTTCATGAATTACTCAGAAAAATAATATGAAGGAAAAGGGGAAACAGCACAAGAAACAAACAAAGAAGCAGAAAAACAAGCGAATAAATTTAAAGGAAAAATAAATCAGCAATAAGACTAAGTTGACATACGGTAACAACTATGAGCCGGTTTGAATGAGATCAGATGTATGTAAAGAGAGGAGAACCAATAGAGAAAGCGAGATTGAAAGCAAAATCCATAGCGCTTTCAAGAACGCGGAAATAAGCTTGCACTCTCCTCATCTACTGAACGCTGACTCAGATGCATTACAAAATGGGCCATGCTTCACGAGGGCTTATAAATGGACTCATGAAAACCCATGAGTAATTCCATTCCAAATAAATGTTTCGCTCTGAGTTGGCCAAAGCCCTTATAGAAATAGTCCACTTGCAAAAAAAATTGGAAATTGCCGGAATTTAAGGTCTTGCGTTCTCGTATCCTGATTTCACTTCGACAACCCAACAAGAGGAAGACCCTCAGAGACAATTGGAATAGACGACCTTGAAATCAAACGACGTCCGTTCTGGCCGCCAACCTTTTCCATCTAGCTCGTACCTTGAAAACCGGACGTATTGTTACGTTCCATATTCAAATGCTTACATTTTTGGCACACGCGACTGCCCCGCGTGCCAAATCGGGACGAGGAAGGCTTAGAGCACTCAAAAGAGCTGGGGAGTTCAGATATTGCGTTTTCCTTTGAACAAACGAAAGGGTGGCGTCAGCAGAAACTCGACTCGAACGTAGAAGAGATTTTCAGGCGCGGGGAAAATGCTTAATATCCATATTGTAAGAGAAGTCAACAACGCAGTCCTACGCCATCAAGGAATATAGTAAATGAGAACATCAAGAATTGGATCGAGGATAGCAAAAATTTCATTGAACTGAAGCGTTCTTCCGACTTTAAAAACGTTGGCAAAACCTATTTATGTCAGGATAAGCATATGAGCAGGCAACATAAAGTCGGGATGGGGTATCTGCTTGCGGTAGAAATTTGATTGGTAGTGGTAAAAGTCTCAGATGTAACTTGGTGGAATGTTAATGGTGGAACGGTAATGTAAAACATTCTTGCATAAAAACAACGTCATATTTTATCCAATAAAAACAACTCATCACATATGTACCATTATCAAAATGATGCACCTTGATAATGGTACATATTTGCTGAGGCCATGGTTGGTGCTGAGTTGAATGAAAAGTTTACAATGCTGTTTTTATTTAAGAATGTATGATATAGAATGGACAGGGTCAGAAATGAGTGGATCATGACTGAAAGTGGGTTGACTGCGACCGAAATGGATATTAATGACAGGAGTTTAATTACCTAGTTTGACTATGTCAAGATCATGGATGAGAAGTGAAAATATTCATTAAACTGAAGGGGATGACATGAGAAGAAGGGATTGACCGAGAAATTCATGAGTGAATGTGTTGGAAAACACTCTGAGGAATATTACGAGTCTTAACAAGAAAAGAGCATGCATGAAGCAACGAATAATTATAACAAGCGTATGAGTTATGCTAAGATAAGGGATCATAAAGGTAATTATTTCAAGGCAACCAGCTTCCTCTATATATATATATATATACACACACACACACACACACATTTAAATGTTTATACAGAAAGGTAGAAAGAAAGTGGATGGGAACACACAAAATCAACAAACACAATGGTGGTGTGACTAACATACCACCATTGTGTTTGTTCTTTCTACCTTTCTGTCTAAACATTTAAATGTGTGTATTTGCCGCTGAGCGGTTTGAGTGAATGAACGAACGATTATATATACAGATATATATAGATCCCAGCAGATATAATTGATATAGTTTTAAGATTTTGTCTCTCCTGAAATGGAATATTTTTCAGCAGATAATGCAATTATAAAAGCAAATAATACCATCAATCTCACGTAAATTTAATAAACAAGGCGGGGGATGATCTTATGGTTTTTTAAATAGGTGGTGGTGTGAAAGACAACTGACTTTTGAAAAAGAGCGGGAAGTGAAAGAAGGAAGAGATGAAGACGTTGCATCTATCAGGTATCCTTAGTAAAGTATCCATGAGGATGAGGAATATTGGGCGGAAAAATGATTATCATTGCGAAGATTAACAGAAAAGGAGCTGCCGACGATAATAAATTGATCTAAAATATCTTACTCAAACCTTTTCTCATAGTGAGGCATTAAAAAAGGGCAATAAACATAAAATATAGTATAAATTATAAATTCTCAACAGAAACAAAATATCTCATTATTTCAACCTCTTACTACATGTATCTATTCAAGCGCTTAACTCAAAAACTTCCTCATAATATTTAATTACTGCCCACTAAATTGAGAAAGAAATCCATGCAAGCATTTTACTTACAAAGATACGGACAGGGGGAGATGGCAAAAAAATAAACGACCCGGGGAATTAAGTTGCTTTTTCATCCAGAATTGGAAGAGATTGGAGTGGGGCGGTAAGCGAGCCAAGTAATTAATTGCCGTAAGAGGGTGCCTTATGCTAGGCATGCCCGGCACAAAACAACCGATGTAATCTTGATGTACCATTTTCTCGAATGTTAGGATTAGGCTCTAAAGGCATATCAGGAAAATTTAGTAGCACCCATGCATTTCAATTGGCACCACTGAAAAGAAAACAACTTAAGACTGAAAGTATGTGGCGAGAAAGCGAGAAAAAATGGAGGATCGTTTAGTAATTTACGATAAAATGGCCAGCGTTCTTCCTTCACGCACGAACTGCTGCGCACCAAGAACTTGAAAACGATTGTTTCCGAGAGCTTAAATTAAGACATTCGAGCATTCCTCAATTTTACGAGAGCTGCATTTAAATTGCTTTGAGCTTAGTTTGTACACAAATTTCCCTTGATCCTAACTTTCACTAAAAATATTTAAACTGAAAGCCATGAGAAAATCTACCCAGTTCTCTCAACTTAATTAGCAAAAAATGTTGGGATAGAGGAATTCCATTTCGGCAGGATTCACGTTGAAGACTATCTATTCGGGGAGCAATCAGAATGCCAATACACTGGATCTTCCTAGCCAAGATGATTCAGACGTGAGGTTAATATGGCATAAAAAGCTACATAAATTAATTCAATTAATCCCCACTCGAGCGTATATTTTCCATTTTAATATTAGAAGCAGAAAAAGAATGAAGAATGAATATGAGAACTCCTTTGCTAGTAAAAAAAAAAATCCTCGTCAGGAAAGAAACATGACGAGCGCAGATTGGCAAACGTTGAGATGAATAAAGAAATAAATGATAATGAAGAATGAAGAAAACGATGAGGATAGAGAAAGGAGGGCCAACAAAGAAGTTAAAAAAGGCAAAGTACGTTTATTTAGAAATTATTCATGTAGACTCATTAAATGACCAGTGATAGATTACAAAAAAAATGGAAAATAAGTCATAAATCATCAAGGGAGTGAATAGACATCCTGCAAGAAATGAAATGAAAAGTTTGGGAAATATTTTTAATTATAATTCAAAATTCACCAATGATATTCGCCAAGTATTTTTTACTCAACTACCAGGTCAACTAGAGTCTAAAAAGTGATGCTAAACAAATGTCCCATTATTCTATCTAACACCTGAATCTGAAGTTAAAGTGAATGAGCATTGAAGAGGTCCACAAAGTGAGTAATAGAATGATCCTATAGCTCATTAGAAATGAACTTCACTCCAAAATTGTTCCCACAAAACAACTAACTAGGGATGGAAGAAATCCATTTGGGCCAATTAAATGACGATTTAAAGTTGCAGTAATAGGACCCAAATTAGTCCCGATCTTTCAGGTCTAGAAACGACGCGTCGGATGTTATAAAATAAATACACCGCTCTATTACTGATGAGAAAGAAAAACGTTTCCGATCTGGTCAAATTTCAGACGGTGAAATCTGAAAAGGGCTTATTTGCGTTGCCTATTTCGCGGCCAACATCACTCGAGTCTCCATAGATCATCGCGATTGCCACTTCATGTCTAATTGAGGCATCAAATAACCATTAAATTGCTTGAAAAATTATCAAATTGTAAAAACTGGTCAAATTTGTGAGCGCAGCAAAACTTTATGGAACTCTCGAAGGAGATTTGTGATAGAGATTCAAGCATCATTTGGAGGGTATCAAGTGATTCACTCGTTTAATTAACTCGTTTTGCAACGAGTTTGGTAACCTAATCTCCGAAAAAGTAAGCAAAACGATTGAGAGGGCGATAATTTTTGCATACATTCTACTTTTATTTATGAGTAAATGGGTGAGTTTATATGAAATCAACCCATAAATAAAGAGGTCTCTTAGAGACCATCTAGCCACTTCATGAATGAAATTACGATTTTAAGTTTCAACCAAGAACAAATAATACAAGTTCTTTGTTAACGTTGTGGTATTCCATTTTATCTTTCAACCTGACCTGTAGATGACGCTCAAGCGTTGAAACCCGGGTCGTGTGTGTTTTTTAAGTTGTGGTTTTGTAAATGTAACCATTAAATCATCTGAAAGATCAACAAAGAACCCAAATCAAACTCGATCTCTCAGATGTAGAGACGTCGCGTCGGATGTTAGAAATTGAATACACTGCTCTATTACTGATGAGAAGGTCGGAAATGTAGACCAATTGTTTGATCAAATAATGCATTATGTTTGACAGTAAAATTACTCATTTTCAACTTTTATCAACACTATTTTAGTTTCATCAATCCTCTGATGAAATAGAGATTCACTACATTCTTTCTTCCCGTTTGTTTGTTTTTCACAAACAATTTTAGAGTGAAGTTCATTTTTAACGAGCCATAGCTTCTATCTATTACTCACACTGTTCATGACCTCTTCAATGTTTATTCTATCCAACCATGTAACACCTTTAACTATCTTTCATGGCAATAAATATAAATTTTAATACATACGCTTACCGGTGCATGATATTCTGACTGCCCGATAACTCGTATGGATACCCGAGCCCTCGAGAAAAAAAATTAAAATTAAAAAATGTGTTCCTGACTTCAAAATAATTTTTGCTTCCCCGAGTCATGCAGAACACAGCGAAAATTGAAAGAAAGTTACTGACTCTCGCAGCAATATGAAGGTGATTCAACATGTATACACTTTCTAAAAGGCAATTTCACCATTGGAACTTCTAAAAAGACTCTCTTAAACGGCAACGCAGCAAAGTGTGCCACTATCACGATCCTCGATCACCAAATCTGGCAAAATCAAATCATCTAGTCGGCCGAGAAGAGACCCTAGGTTTTCGCGCGCAACTAAGAAACACTTTCCCAGACTCATTTTCCCACTTCTTTAGTTCCCAGCACATTTTATCGGCGAACTTTGCCCGATGATAAGCAATCCGCTGCAGGGAAGGGAGGAAGGGAGTTGAGGAGGAAGGACTCGCAAGGAGAAACTTTGGCTGACCTCCCACTTACTCCAAAACACACACCCTCTCACTTCCTCGCGATTTTTCCCACCGATTTCCAGATTAGGACCCCGAGAAAGAAGGATTGGGAGGCTGGGGGGAGGATCTTACCGAGCCTTTCCCAATAATTCGTCCGAACTCCACTCCCCTGTGCGACTGAAAAGCAGAAGACCCGACCGCCCTTCCTTCTTTTAACACCAAGCCCTTTCCTTTCACCCACATTTTTTGCGAGGAACAGGCCTACCCAGAACCAACGAAAACGTAAAACCAAGATGTGGTGGAAAAAAGTGCTCCAAGAGTTCAAGGAAACCTGCCCATCCCAACCACCGATCAAATGTGTTAGCCATTTACACCAAGAGGACATTTTAAGATAGTTTGAGCGTGATATCGTTGAAAATACCATGTGAAAAATTTGGCCTCTATAAAAAAGACCTAATATATCCAATATCAGCCACTCATCATCATATTCTGCGAGATCGTCATCATTAGTCGTTCAATCCTAAGATGTGTTGACTGCAGCTCACCACCCTTCCCTATTTAATGCTAGTTCCCTTACCTTCTGGTATATTTCCCTATACACTCTTTTCTTTATTTGATTCATGAATTTATTCCTCGGTCTTCCCCTGAGGACTTTTCCCTGTTTTACCTTCAATCATGTTTTTCACAAACACATTTTGTCTCAGAGTTTGTCCAATTCATCTGGTTCTCCTTTAATGTATGGTATTCCATATGGTCCTTTCCTCTTCTACTCTTCTGTACACTTCATTATTTTTATTTTGTCTGTCCATTTTATCTTCAACAATTTCCTACAGCATCAGGTTTCAAAGGTTTTTTTTTCTTTTCTGGTCAGCTTTCCCAATGGTCCATGCTTCTGATCCATAGAGTTCTACGATCCACACGAATGTTATCACTTTCAGTTTCCTGATAGCTTTTCCTATCTTCTTTGAGCAAAGCAGTTGTCTTTTTCCCATGAACGCCTTCTTAGCTTGGATTTTTCTCGACTTGATGTCCGTTGTATATACTCCGCGAAATATTTAACAAAAAATACCTGAATTTTTCTTAGGGAAATGGTAAGCGTATACACTGCACGATGAACGTGGAATTTCGAAAGCATCACCTCGACAGAAATTTGACGGTGTTTCCTAAGCTTTCTCAACTATCATAAAAAATAAGTCAATTGCTTTCAGCAATATCTTTCAAAGAAAGGTGAACTAATTCTTTGGTTTTGAAGGCAACTTTCAGCGTACGGCGTGAAAAAATGTGTAAAGTAGAAATAATATGGTCTCTTGTGAATTATTTAGAATATCAATAATTTTTAAACAAAGAGTTTCCGACGTAAAGGATACAATTTTTACAGAATACCACTAAATGCTGCTTTAACTTAAAAATAAAACATAAATATGATATTTGTTAAGACTGGGGACTTAAAGAATATACCTAGAATTTTAGTCTAATTCAGAAAATTAGTATCAGATTGTACAGTAGCTTCCAACAAGATTCAACTCAAAATGTGAAATTAAAGCGAAATAATATATACATTCACAGTAAAAGTAATCAGCCATCAGCCAATAAATTATTTTATGATGTAAAGTGAAACTAATAGGTACGCTCTATGTATTTACTGGGGATTACGCTTGAGATTGAAAGAGAGAAAACGGCAAAAAGTGGATTACTTTCAAAATTATGTCTATCTTGAGAAAATTAACCATTTTTTTTTGGTAGTAGCATTGTTCAGAAGTTTTCTCGGTAAAGATTTCAAAGAGAGCGGGATATATAATGGGATGCGCTAAGACCCCTCCTCTTCCTCACCTTCATCCCTTACGACACCGCCAGCACTTTTTTGCACGAATCAAGACACCCAACTAAAAGGAAGACAGCGAGGGAGAAGGGTGAGGGTGGAGCGACCCTTAAAAAACTTCAGGAGCCATTTTCTTCCCTTCTCTCACATCCGTAGTCCTTTCCCCCCAATCCCTCCCCCCTTCCTTCCCAACTCTCCCTCTCGGACGCACCCAATAATAAAGATCGCCTATCGCGAGGTTTTGGACGAAAGCCATGCTCTGGGAACGGAGTGGGGGAGGTGGAAGAGGGCGAGAAAGGGCAGTCTCCCAATAAGGACCAATATCGCTTCTCTTTTTTTTACTTCACTCTCTCTCTCTCTCTCTATCTCGTTCGCATAACCACGCCCGCGGTGAAGAAGGAACGAGGAGAGAGAAGGGGAAGGAGTTGGCGGGAGAAGGTCGCCCCCTAGCCGGTTAGCTTAACACGAGAAGGGCGGAAGGTGAAGGGCAGGGGGTGCGAGAGACTGAGCGCGTATGGGACCGGAAGCCCTTATCCGCCCTCGCGCAGGACCTTGGGGAAGCTCCTGGGCGACCATCCTCCTCCATTTTCCTCTCCCTCCCTCTCTCCCTCTCTCTCTCTAATGGTTACGGAGCAAATCCAGATTAAGCCCGATGCCAGAGAGATTAAAGATTTTTTTCTCCACTCTCTCCGAAAAACCTCCCTCCAAGCACCAACTGCGAACCGGATGGAAGTGCTAAAGGCGCCCCCCCGCAGTGGGTGTTCCCGAACCTGAATGTTGCCCGCGGGCAAAGCACACACATTGCTAAAAGAGTACGGGGGTGTTTTCACAACCCCCTTTGACTCGCCCTTAAACGAAGGATCAGATCCTTTCAAATAAATCATCACAAAGCAGGAATACCGAGGGGCATGAGAGGGAAAGTCCAAATGGAGAGCCATAGGATAGAGGAGAAACAGATGGACTGGGAATACACAAGGGGAAAAACGGATTCGCTTGGAAAATTGCAGGCACAACAGTTTCGTGCGCAGCAGAAGGTAGGCAGAGTTGAAGAAACGCTGATTAGACGACTTTATACAGTTTCAGCAGTCTATTAAAACTTTAATGGTTACCAGGATATTAATTACACTGTAGATCCATGTTAAGATTATATCTATTCAATGAGCTACAATTACCAATTTTCTACTGTCGATGTAAGAAAAACTTTAAAACACCCAACACACTGCGGTTAATAACAACGTTAACATATTTATAACAGAATATTACTAAATGAATATGATGAATATAATTGTTTTTCTTTTACTTCTTAAAAGCTCAAAATGGAAACTGAATGAAGAATGGTAGAGAAATTCAGAACTGGTGCGTTTCAGAGCAAAACAGAGAATATTATCATGATGCCTCACTAAATCTCTAGGTCTGACAGAAGCGAGGTACAAAAACTTGTTCTTTTCGCGCACAGTAAGTAACCACAACGGAAACAGCGTTCCACTAAATACACTCCCATAATACACATCATCATTTCACCTCCCGAAACCTTATCCCTTGTTTATTTACACACATCTGGTGTCCTAACACCCCCTGCCACACGCCCATGCGGCAGCTCGCAGGGTAGTAAGTAGACGTAGAAAGAAGCGTCATGAAAACACCACACCTTTCTTGTTTCACAAGTGACTTGGGTAGTCAATTATAGCTGTATATGCGTTTCGCCAAGCTAACCTCCAGCAACATCTTACGATGCATTTTACAATTTTCTCGCTTATCTTACCTATGGATTGATACTGATGCTTAACTTATTAACGTACGTTAGCTCAATGCAGATTCAAATAATTTCACGGAATATAATTCAGGGCATGGTAGCCTATCAATAACTGAACACACCCTTGACATGGCTTGCAGGGAAGAATGTAGACGAATAAATCAAAATGAACAGTAAAACTGAAACAGCATTTCCAAAGGAAAGATAAGGAGGTGATGAGCGTCTCGGCTATAAAAAGGGCGAAGATTAGGAAAACTAGTATAAAGAGGAAATATTTGGAGGAATACGGGGAAATTCATATGAATAGGCGTCCATCGACGGCTGAGGTCATTTCGCACACGCTGTCAGAAACTTGCAGACTGGGGCAGCAGCACATGGAAGAATATAAGGATCACCCATATGCAAATTCGAGCCGAGCCCAACGATCCTTGATTTTTGTGACTGATAGGGAACCGGTGAGTCTACCTTTGTGGGCCGTTGTCCTAAGGAGGAATAAAGTAAACCGATCTACATTAAAAAAGTCAAGACGATAACGACAAGAGTATCACTATATTATGAGCAACTAAAAGAATTTTTCGATGTCGCAAACTCACAAGAATATGATTCACGCACGACATAAAATCATCTGAAGCAAAACTTGCTAACGACGGCTGTCTAAAATCTTACCATTGTCTCATATTGAAATTGTGTAAACTCTTTAGTGCCCTAGAAAATTAGTGGTAAAAATTTGAATATTATATTAATTAAGCCTTTAATTTTACTTCATAGCATTACTTGGCATTGCTTGGCTTAATTTTTATTACATAGGAATGTGGAAGGCAACGGGAAAACCACTAATTACTCTCTCCAGAAGATGCAGCCCTTAATTTTATATATGACATGATGACATTCCTCCCAATAAAATTCTCTGGAGGTAAAATAGTCCCACAATCGGAACTCCGGGTGGGGACTACTAGGAGGAGCACGTCAGTCAGGAAGGATAAGTGCAGGATAGGGACATGAGCATTGCTTGGAACCCATAGGAATCATTTCCCCAAAAAATCTGTCCAACTAACATGCTGAAACTAATGAATGTGCTGAATTTTATCCTCACCTATCAAACCAGCCATTAAGCTAAAGACTAAAAGAGGTTTCCGTACAATATATAAAAAGGAAAGTCTACTTAAGAGAGTTACAACGATCTGACGTTTTCCATTTGTTCCTGAACTTAATTCCAAAGGGTTAGAAGAAAGATGAATCTTGTCACCAGAAAAAATACAAGCATCAAATAATTCGCTGTTCATAATTTTTTATTTTTTATAACGCATATAACTGGTTTCAAAACCGAAAAATTATACTAGTAGTAGTATAGGTTTATATACAGGACGTATGACATCAGCCGGACAAAAGCCTTGCACCCCTACATTGGATATGTGTTTAAGTTCTGATGAAAAATAAAATATTTACTTAAGTAAGAGAAAATACGACTTCAGAACAGCTTAAGGTAGTTTGAGCGAAATATCATTTTACTTATAAATCAATGAATTTATTTAAATAAATATATCTCACCCTTCTAATGAAACCAAAAATTCAACTCCTAACAACATTACTTTCGGAGATATTCGCCAAAAAATACCGGCCCTTTTACATGGGAAATGGTGCGTGTTTGAACTCCATAGAAACGTTATTTACAAAATGAGGTATTTCTAACACTCAGGTGTCGTAAAAAACTAACAGCGTGTAGTTTGTATGTTTTCTCGACTATATTTGAAAATTAATCATATTGTCACCGCAGTAGGTTCTTGGGCATACAAAATACCTTCTGTTTTGAATGAGTTTCAAACGCACCGCGCGAAAAAAATGAGTCAAGTTAAAGACTTATTTAGATATTTTCATTTAATTACTTACAAATTATGTTATATAAAACTATATTATTGCACCATTAATGATGCAATACTTAACTGATGTGTCCTACAGCTGGTGAAATTAAAACTTATAATTCGAATATGGTATCTATTATGACTAAGGAACTATCTCGCTCGGACTGCCTTAACCATGAATCGATTGCTCTAATGCAATGCTTAAGATCATGTTCCATTCTAATATATCTAAATATATTAATTTACTGTACACATCCAAAATACCCATGATTGTATCAAAAAACGAGAATCAGTCACACAATTGAATGAAATTAACAGTTAAAAAATCATTCGTCTGGACGGAGAATGGAACTCAAACCCCTTAATTTTACGTCGAGTTGTCTAACCAGTAACTAACCAAACCTGTGAATGCCACACAATTGTGTGAATACTAGCGGCTGACTCCGTTTAAGTAACTGCGCGGCTAGTTCCGTAGTTCTTTGAAAATGTGAAAACCATTCAGCTATTTGTGAAACTATTTTGGGCAGCAATAATTTGAACGCAAAAATAACAGTGGAGCTGAGAAGCATCAGTAGAAGAAATGCCTACCATTTATTAACGAGAACAAATATAAAAGAGAGAAAATTAAAAACGGCTCATTCCGATACGATTATATTACCAAGCTTGGTCATACAGGGATAATTCATTAACCAAGACCTTGTCCCGAGGAAAGTTAAGTATAGCCAGAAATTTGAACAAGCATCTGCATTGATAGGTTGAAAATTTTTCCCGTCTTTTACCGCTCGCGCTCCAATTCCAACGCAAGAAATCGATCCATTTCCTGACGGAGCACCGATGACATCGAGATATCCATCGACTCGAAGACGTAATTAAGTCAGCAGTTCAAGCAGAAAATAAAGTCAAGAAATATAATAAAATAGGAAAAAAAAAGGATTCACCAAGCTGAATGGTTTGAGCTGGAAAATTTGAGATCAGCTTCGGGAATATTAAACGAATAATAATTAGAGTACAAAGCAGGTTTACCTTTAAGAAGATGAAATTTCTCCCCTGAACGTGGGAATATTGGTGAAGTGTCATAAACATACCTGCAGAAGACAAAAAGAAAAACATTTTAGTAGAACAAAAAGATTAGTACGTATCATTTAATACAGCACCACACCTTATAGAATAGAAAGCTACATTTCTTCGTAGAAAGTAGACACTCAATCTCTAATAAACGTTTCGCTTTCAACGTATGTTTTAAAGTTAAATTTACATAATCAATAACTAGGGTGCATTAGCCATACAGCTATCACCTTACAGTTTTATAGCCGCTCAATAGTTTGAACTTTAACGGGTGAGGGAAGGTAAACCCTCAGATAGAACTAAAAGCCACCTCATTATTATGTATCAGTCCATTGAATTTACCAAGCTTAGGTTAACTGTTCCGAGGCACAGCTCAATCAATCATTAGTATTTTACTGGGAGCAAGGTGATAGACTAATACTTGAGTTACAGAGACCGAAGTAATAAAATGTCTGTTCTCTTAGGCTTTTGATAGGATTATTACTGGTATTAAAGAATAGAACTTTTTAGTCGTTAACCCATCGATATAATCCTAAGGAGAAAATTCATAGGTTGTAAAAGAGTAAAATTTACGGTGGGAAAACAGATATTACTCCCCAGAAGATATAAATTTTTATTACGAGAGATCGCTTAATATTTCAGCAAAATTATTCAAAAGAGTATCGATAATGATAGGTGGGTTTAGCCCCAAAAAAATAACTTAAGAGAAATCGACACAAAACAACTCGATGGTTCTATTTATTTCGGGAAAATTGTAATAAATTAATAAATAGTAGAAAAATTTGCCCATTGCACATAATTTATCAACAAAAATTGATTATAGACCTTAAATTCCTAGTCAATAATTTTAAAATTGGTATTTACCAGCGTACAATTATGAAATAAGGTTCCAAAGGTTCGTTTCTCGGCACTGAAAAGGCAAATTAATCGTCGTATCTATCCTACACAATGATTCCAAAGAGAAATACTACGCTAACTAGTTGATGGAATAAATTTTGTCAGCAAAATGAAGCTTAGTCTTCATTACCCATTACATCTTATACTGAGAGAAGTATCTATTTTCATTTTTGGACTGTAACTGATCACAGGCATTAATCTGATCACAGGTATTAGGCTGATCACATATTAAGTTTATGCAACGATTCCTTACATCTGGGTTTGTATTCTCAGAAAACTTGATATTCGATAAAATCTTTGAAGTGAGTTTAAACAGAGTTAAAAATAAAATGGGGTTTCCTGGCTAGTTTTACAGTGATTCAGTCTTTAAATAGGAGATTATAACATGGTCTTCTATGGAGTCTGCTCAGATTAAACAGAAAAATGCTAATTTTAGCGAGAAAGCTTATTCAAGACTTTAATTAAAACTATTTATAAGAAGCAAAATATCCATAGAAATTTGCGAATTTCCACAGAGAAAACATCATCCGCCTTTACTGCCGTACGGCCGTAAAGGTCACAAAAATCCACGGTAGCTTAACTAGCTAAAGCACTCGGCCGGAAATCGAGGGATCCGGGTTCGAATCCCGGATGGTTTTTTTCTCTGTGGCGGATGATTTTGTTTTCTGTGGAAATTCGCACATGTGTGCATTGCGGGTGACTCTGTAAAAGTGGAACTCCGTGGCTAGTCCCGGATAGCTTAAAATTTGCCATAGAAATTTAATAAAACTTAAATATAGTCACCTAATCACCAATTAATAAATGTTATCTGGGAATTACTGTCATATTTGAAGTCAAAATGCTAATGGTGCTGCAGTCGGTTCCCATTGCTGGACAAATGTGGTCTTTAAAGACATAATTATGGAATGATCTGATTTTTACCTAAATTTTGGTTTGTATACATTGTATTAAATACCACTTCATCAGCGAAAGCAGGAATTTTTTAACGAAACAAATAAAAATGTGTTCTTTAGTATTAGCTTGATTCACCAAGTCAAACCATATCCTCCTTAAGTGGATAAATATCGGATGTAATCCATTTGGAAGCACGTGTGGGAAAAATATGGTCATGTAATATCATGGGTACAATAGCTTACTCAGGCATGCCACTGAGGACTAATTATAATCGTATTCCCCTTTGAAATGTTAAAACTGAACAGTCATATACAATCCATTAAAATCTCCTTTTTTTGGGTCGAATTTCATATTTTTCCATCCCCTCCCGTCCAAACTCGAAAAAGAAACATCCTTCACGCAACTCGAATAGTTGAGAGTTATCCGACGACTGAAATGAGGTATTTATTCATTTCGTTCTACCAACCTACGACTAAAAAAAAGGAAAATTCTTTGCGAGCCAAGTGACACGAACTCGATTTTACTGCACACCGGTAGCCGTACAGTAACGGGGGTAAAGACGAAGCAATTTCGGACTTCAGCCGCGGGGAAAATGAAACGTACGATGAGAATACGCCTGATAGTTCGATAGCATGGATTCACGTCCATTGACGAAGAGAAGTTATAAGCTATTAGCGTCAAAGCCGCAAAAAATAAAAAAGGACGAGAAAATATCGACTGATATTCGATCGATACGCGGTGCATGCGCCTGAGAAAAACAAAACGAAAACGTGAAACGGGGTCCCAGAGTGGATTCGAGAGGGATAGAATAAGCATGGGGGATTCTTTTCTCTTTTTTTCTCCTGAAATTGAATCCTCGCCGGAAAAGTTCCGGAAAACGCAGATTTCAAGCTCGCTCGTTCCATGAGCGGACTCGTGCAATGGGCGGGAACTGGAAGCTCTCCGCCCTCGGTGGATGTCTCTAAATAGCCTTTTCCTCTTCCATAATTCATTGAAAAGGAGGATATATGAAGATACATCTCCGATGGTTCATTTACATCGACATATTTATCAAAATAGAGACTAATGCGCCTCAATCGCTCAGCCACTCACTGATAAATAAAGTTCCTACAACGTTTACCTTGAGCGTAAATGACCTTCTTATGAATGAAAATGTTTTTCCGTCTGTTTTCAATCACGGAAGCATGGAATAAGACGCAACCACTGAATAAAAGTACAGAATGGTTGATAGGATGACGAAAGAAAATAAGTTATCGCGAAAAGAATAAACGCGTTGGAAATATTTTTTTTCAATTGAATGAAATTCTATATTTTCACAATTTTCTTGCAGTTGCATTCTAATTCTTTCGAAATAACAAGAGTTGCTTGAAAATTATTGAACAATGTAAGAGCTGAAACTTTTTAAATCCGCTAATACATTGCTTTTTCAACTGCCTAAGTGGCGACAGTGAGCATGAAATAATGTCAATGCCAATCAATAATTATACATGCTTACAAGGACAATGGTTTTCATTTCTCCCGGTAACGAACGGTGCTCTTGAAGGAATCGGGCTGATTCAAGAAAGTTTTATAAAGTTAATAACTCGTGGCTTGAGCGCCGGATTTTCATTCCGTGGACTGGATTCCTTGTTCTGGCTCAGGTTTTTCTTTCAGCCACTCCCAGTACCATTTTCAAGACTTTTTAGAGGCCAACTATAGTGAAGTCCTCCATCCATCGAATGGCACTTAAACTGTGTGTACCTCGACACAACTAGTTATGAGCCAACAAACTCCGAAGCTGCATTTAATAATTGGTTCAAAACTTGCCGTGGCACGCTAATATGAAAGAACTCAGAAATATAGCAAGTAATGGCAAAAATAAAATCAAAAATTTAAAACTTCGCATGGCTTAACCAGTACAGGGCCAACTAAACAATGGAAA
This sequence comes from Ceriagrion tenellum, assembly GCA_963169105.1. NCBI lineage: Eukaryota > Metazoa > Arthropoda > Insecta > Odonata > Coenagrionidae > Ceriagrion > Ceriagrion tenellum. The sequence goes on from OY720634.1 coordinate 72,876,942, forward strand.
GAACTTCTGATTGAAACAAGAAACATTTGCGGAATACTGTCCCGCTATTTCAGCCGCGTATACGGCCAAATTTTCCCTCTTCACGCTTCCCACTTTTCCCGAGCAATCCTCAACTCATCACCCACCCAACAATCGTTAATGGCGCAAATGACCACAGTTTTTCCTCTGTCTGCCAGGAGGCTGACTTAAGCAGTTAGGTCTGCGATATACACATATCAGTCATGTCAGGACATTTTTCGCCGAGGGGCCGCAGAAAAATGAATACCTCACCGATGAGGGACCATAAAGAAAAAGAATAAAACTTCGCCCCGGGCCTCGCGGGCCTTTTCTCATCGGTAGAAGACAAAAGTACTCCCTTGAGGATGGATTGGATATCTCAATATATATACGCGTACGCACATTGATGGATGGGATAATTCCAAAACATCGGGGAAGGGAAACGTATCTTTCCCCCTGGACGAAACATTGGGCCCCCAAAGCCACCACCGGGCTCCAGCGCGGGCTAAGTTATCGACCTCCGATATCTCAAGCATAGGAATCTTATTTTTTCCCGAGGAGGTCTTCTGAGACAGGAGAGAGAAAAAAGAGGGAGGAGGAGGAAGCGGGGAAAGAGAGAGTGAGCAGAGGGCAAGAGGGGAGAAGGGGGAGAGGAGGTGAGGTGGGGTAGGGGTGAAGAGGGAGGGTAACGCTGCGGCAAGATGACTAAAAGCCCACGATTAAGAGAACGCTCGCCGGCGGACGCCCGGGATGACTCCTCGTTTGCGAGCCGCAGAGAGAGATGAGCACCGCTTACTTCCGAATCGATATAGAATGCGGGCGATACGAGGTGGAACGTGCATTGAAAGCAACCCATGAGGTTCAGGCGACTGGAAACTAGTTAGGTATTCCTATTTAGGGATCCACTATCATGATTTAGCATTGTAATGGAAGATTGGATACGTTTCCTGGCGAATTTTGTTTTTAAACTCTTCCCTTTATTCTCAGCGGGTGATGTTCTCAAAAACTGCCGACGTCGTAAGGAATAGTTTAGGTTATTTACGCCAGTTCATCTAGGATATCAAAAATTCACACTCTTCCCTTCAAGTCACATTAGCGTTGATAGATTCCTTCGTCTATCTTTATATCGAAAACGGAAAATCAAAAAAATTTACAACGGGAAAAAATGAGCGATGGCGTGACTTGAAAGGATGAGTTTAAGTTGCTGAGATTTTGAACGGACCGGGATCAGTGAAATAACCATTCGGCTGGAGAGAGACTCGAGTCCCTCGATGATACTTCTTGAGTTATTTTCACAAAAAAACCAGCTATTTCCCGCGGGAAATGCACTCCAAAGAGACTTTATTTGAAAAACAAGAAATTTCTAGCGTAAAAAGTTCGTCAGAAATTATGCTGGATGTAGACTGTCTTGTAACTATATTTAAAAATAAATCACTCGCGCACAGCAGAAATTTTTATAGAATCGCATTACATTTTCGGTTTTGAATGCATTATTGGCGTACGGCGAGAAAACATTAGTCACATTAAAACCTTATTAATGTATACTTAGTTAATTACTAAGAATTCCGGTAATTTAAAGCAACAATCTCAGTCATTTATGCTACAATATTAACTTCACTCTTCTTAAAGTTACTTACATTTTTAAAAATTTGAATAAGACCCCTTTCATAACTAGGGGAACACCGCGGACAAACTTTCGTAAGCAACCTAGGCATCCCTTTCCACACAAATATTAAGAGACCAGATGTCCTCAAACGTGCCGAGTACATCATGTCATCTAGTATTCGTTTTGTGATCGCTAAGCGCCACTGTTCATGAGGTGAAGCCAAACTTTATATTCAAAAAGAAAATGGTTTCAGGCTTGACTTTGTGGAAGTAATTCATAGTAACTTAAATAAAACTTTGTATACTCCACTATAGGTTTAATAACACGACCCGGGTTGTGTTATTAAACCTATAGTGGAGTATACAAGGTTTTATTTAAGTTACTTTAAATTCAAAGGTATTTTTTGTAGACATACCGAAAGAATTGCAGATCCGAAAACAAATCCGCATTCTTCTTCGACATCGCAATTTTGGAATGCATCTTCTGTCATTATCAAGGTGAAACTGATCACAGAGAGCAACGAAAAGTTGAAATATCCAACGTTGTGCAATCATCCATACCGTGAAATGCTTTGGATCACTTTTCATTTTCAAATTTTAATGTCCTTTTCCCAAGGAAAAAATTGATATTCATATGAATTTTATATCAGAGATCAATATAAAATATATAGTCATGTGCACTTCTCAAATGTGTGGAATAAATTTAACAAATGCTTCTCATCCCGACTCGAACCTAAATATGAGCGATACGAGACGACCACTGCACCGCATTTTATCCATCCATTTCACCTTGATCGTTCTTGCCCAACACCATATTTCGAAGTTTTTCATACTTTTCAGGCTGCCCTTGCAATAGCCCGTGGCTCCGATCCACAAGGAACCATGCAACGAGACACCATGCAATATTTTACATTATACCACCCGTAATTTTCGATAAGGAATTAATGCAGCAATACGATTCTGAAATTCGAACATCGCACAGCCGTTACCAGATAGGCTTTTGGGAAGAGCGTGGCGCGGAGAGGATCTGAGAGTGGTGGTAGGGGTGGAAAGCAGATATTTTCAAGGGGTTTGATGGGAAGGGAAGGTGGGGGAGGTGCATGGGGAGGGAGGAATAAGAAGGGAGCGAGGAGTAGACGGACACGCTTACCACGGATGGAGTAGGGCAGGAGAGGGGGGAGGACTTGAAGGATTTCGAATTTGGTAGTATAAAGAGGATATTAATCAACGGGACTGATACAAGTCCGGATATAAATGGTTAGGATGGCTTTGCTTCGCGGCGGCCGCCAGGGGGAGATGGCTTAAGCGCAAAATCCAAAGAAAGACATTAGGGGAATGGAGAGAGAGATCGAGAGGGAGAGAGGCGGTGAGGAAGTAAGACGGCAAAACAGTTACAGGCAACCGGAACAAGAAGGATGGATCGGACGGGATGAAGAGAGAAGAGGATTGGATTCCTAGAGGCGGTGTTCAAACACTCGCTTCAACTTATTGTATAGGAGATTATTCGAAGGTCCAATGAACGGAATATTGCAAATATGGTAAAGGCAGGAGATATGCGGTAACGTAAGAGGCAAGTAAAAATAAAATCCATTAAATTTTTGGAAAATAAATAAATTTGGTTTGAGTTCAGAATTTAATTTGACCTATTATGGAGGAGATAAATCCATGGTCCAGAGAGCCGAATATTTTCTACATTCGATATAGGCTAAAGATGAATAATGAATACCTATATAGGCAAAAGGCAAATAAAATTGCAATGTATCAGCAATGTACGAAAACGAACCTTCTGTCGGAGAAAAAATTAAGAAACTGGAAAGTGATTACATTCTTGGTCGATCATAAGTTTCTTCCATGGCAAATCTACATGAACATCCTGGGGACTATATTTTGATCAATATGAATTTACTTTTTTTTTATCAAGCCAAAGATAATGTTTTTTCGAATTAACCAAATCGTTCTACTTCTCCATATGATCTCCCCCCCTAGATTACACACATCTTAGCTCCCATTATATTAAGCATAACGTTTATCCTCCTCCACCCTAAATCTCGACAATATAATTCAAAAGGCGCCTCCTGAATTCTAGTGACTTATTACTCCATTCATCAATTTCATTGCTTCAGCCCTCGATTTGCTCAGAAATTTTACTCCTTCCACTGATGTCAAATACTGACTAAAGGTCCATAATTAATGGATATGAAATATCCAATAAAATGACAAGGAATTTACAAGTCACATTAAAATGGACCTCTTTCCGTATTTTAGGACAAATATTGCCGAAAAATGTGTAGTTCCGTTCCCTCTTTCAGACAAGTATTCGAAAGGGGAACATTCCTCTCTGGACCATTTCTCAACAAACGCAGGAGACGTCACAAAAAGCGATATTCATCCACGTTAATACCCCTCTACGTAGCCCAGGAAAGCAATTTTAAAAGCCTGTCCCGCCAAACAAGAACGCCAGACGACTAATCTACCGAAATGAATTTTCGGCATGCTGTTTATCGCCATTAACATAGGTATCCCTTCCCCCCGCCAACCCCCCTCACCCCTCCTTCCCTCGTCCCCCTCAACCCTCCTCATTTCCCGACTCATGAAAATGATACGTGACTAAAAATCACAACACGCAGGCCGCCGTCGACGCTGCAAACAGTTATTTACGACCTAGACGAGGAGTGATGGGCCCCGCCTTCCTCATAACGCCGATCCGACGGGCAGCGAGCGTATTAAAGAATAAGTTAACGGGTCCGGGGAGGGAGGGAGAGGGGAAGGGCCCGAGGGAAAGAGAAAGGCGAAATTTGGAGTGTTGAGCGAAATTGAAGAGGATTCGATAAAATGCGCGACCACCTCCCCCAATCCCGCCTTCGCACCCAGCCTCTTCTTCATTCCTGAGCAACCCACGCAGAGGACCCACCATCGTCACACGTACATTGGTAACTCTATTTGAGCGTTGACTGACGGAAAAACGAGCTGTTGTCACCATTTTTTTCACATAAAATCGTTGGACGTGTTACGCGTCCGAAAGTTGAACTGTAATGGCAGGGTGGACGCTTTGGTAAAGGCGCTTCAACGCCCAAGTTATTAGCGCCCGATGAAGAGATTAAATGTTACTCAACTGGTTAGTTGCAAAAACCATGCAAAAACATTCAAGAGTACATTGATAACGAAAATTGAATATTCAGACACGAATAAATATGATAATATAAATAAATAAGGCAAATCAGATGTCACAGGCGTGACCGGCGAAAACATAGTTACACACAAAATAGAGGAAACTCGTGCAATTTTATATTTCGGCGGCACACAATCTCTTTCTTCATAGTAATCTCATCATTCTTGCTTGGAATTACAAAGCTGCAAATTAAAGTTAATGAAATCTACATCATTCTTAAGAAGGCGGTGGTGTGCAGTCAAAATACAAAATGTGAGTTGTGTGAGTTTTCCCTTATTCGTGTGTAACTATGCTGTTGCTGGTCACGCCTGTAACATATTGTAAAACACGCGTGTTTTTTCATCGTATGGACATAAATGAATAAATCGGAATAGAGCAATGGAATACACAGTACATGCCCCAATAAGAATAACATTTACGAGTTATTGACCTATTGCGCCTTTTTATGTTGACAAAAAGTGGTGGTCATAAACGGTTAAATACATGAATGCCTCTCACGAAACTAAAAACTCAATGTAGCATAGAAGAGACATCCCTCATGAAATTTTATCGTTATCAGCAGCGACATTGATCGTAAGAAAAGGCGAGCGGCAACCTAGCACATTGGGATGGTGGGATATTTGTAGAATTTGGAACTCAAACTTGAAGTGTTTTTACGAACATGCGCCAAAGGGTTACATTTATTCAACTACTTACAGGAAATAAAGCTGCATTTGAAGTAATATCTAAGTAATACCAAGGCGCATGTCAGTCGTCTACTCTGAATCTCATCCACTCCGCGGAAATGAATCCGGAACTTCGGGATGTGGTGGTATTAATCAAGGAGGGCTCAATAATTCAATACCCTGTAAGAATTGCAGAAGAAGAAGGGCAGAAACAATTGCAGTAATTTCTGTATATATTCGGTGTTTTACTAAACCATTAGCAAGAGCATGAGAATTTAACCTATTCACCCAGAAGTCTCGGCAACTATAAAGTATCTCACTAAAATGGCTTTTAATTCAGCGCTCACTTTCTTGGTTTCGTTCAGTTTAGAAGCTATACTCACCAACTCTTTGTGCGTAGCGCATCTATGAAAAAACGAAATACATTATGGAAAACAGAACGAAAAACGAAATGCAAAGAGATGTTTTGAGCAATAATGAATGAATAATAAACGGGGATAAGGACTAAGAGGCTGAATTTTGGGCGGATAGGGTTGAAAAATGAGGAGTTTCTGAGATCAATGCACAGTATAGAACGGTGAGATGTACTTGCGATGCGAGACGCGAACTTCTACCCTCAGACTGGGATACTACTAGTACTTAACTTATCCACCGAATCAAACCACCTCCTATCAATACCTTGAAGATCTGATAATATCTTAAATGAGTTTTTTTTTTCAATTTTTTGGAATAGAACTCTTCTACAAACGAGAGTGTACTGAATTAATTACGAAAACTTAATGCGTGGATAGCTCCGCGTTCGATGTACCGCTCACTGAGTTATCTTTTCGGTCGGTTACTAGGCAGCGGCCACGTCAACTACTAATGTAAATATATCGACGAAGGAAACGAAACGATGAAAATAATGAGAATCTAAATGTGAGTCAGGTGCGTTACCTCATAATGTAAATTCATAGATGGAAAGAAGTAAATAGAGAACGAAAAATAGCAGAAATAGAGAAATTTTTTTTCCAGAGTAAAATTGTAGGAACAGGTATAAGGAGATGAGAAGGAGTAAAAAGAGACTGATTTAGTCGGAGGAGAGGACAAGGTGGGATTTCAATAAAGCAGACCCTAAAAAAAAAAGATGGGATATGCACGCGATATGTAACACGAACCCGAACATAAAGAATATAAATCAAACACTCAGCCGCCACACCAACCCAAAAAGTATTATTTAGTTGAGTTGAATTTATTGAATACTCTATATTTATATTTCCTTCGTGTTTTTTCAAGATTTCTCAAAAGCGCACTCGTGAACATTTGAAAAGCACATTTTTCAAATTGGAGTCGGCTTAATTGGCATGCAGCCCCAACAACTATACGTCCGACAATTGAGTGTATCGCCACTGGCTTCAGCTCTAGCTAGTTATTTCAGTTAGGTACTTACTTCTGCAAATAAATATGCGGAAAAAAATCGCACAAAGGATACTACCTTAAACCTTAATTATGAGCTAGTTACAGGGAGAATAATTCAAGAGGAACAGTAATATTTTGAGAAAGATTTTACGCTTCCCAGGTGAATTCTTGACGCTCATTCTTCTCAGCGACCGGGTAATGTTTTCCATTTGATCATACATTTGGGCAGAAGACAGTTAAGCTGGTTGGAATGTTTAATCATGAATATTTGAGTGCACGTTATAATAACTTTCCAAGCAAGTCAAAAAATCTTAGACCGCATATCACTTAAGTATATCAATTCATACGTAAGAGTGAATCATATATTTTGTATTATATATTATAAAATGTTTGCCAGATTTAAGCAATCTTATGACGGGCTTATGGCGCGGAATTCGAATTATACGAGGATACATTAGTAAATACGTGTTTTTTATTCGTAGTGATACCATAATACATATAAGAAGCCATTATAACTGTATAAAACGTATGTTTTTGAGAAGAGGCAATCTGTACAGGAGTCCTCAAATTATGTCCAAACATTCTTCAAGTTTCAGAAGGATATGTTTTGAAATAGCATTAAATTGCCAAGAAACCAAATCCGCGACATGCGTTTTGTAGTTTTATCTATGCATATTACTAATAAGAACACGTTTTTAGAGTTTCACAGAAATCTGTCCGTACAAGAAAATCGCTCCTACCAACTTAAGATGGAAGACATAAAACATGGAAGGATGAACAACGCTGAAGACGACGGAAAACATCATCAGCTCTGAAGACGATGGAAAAGTCCCCCATCGAAACATCGACAGAGATAAAAAACCTGACCCGTACGGGAGCCCGAGAAGAATTTATACCGATATTTTAGTAAGTAATAACGGTCGAGCGTAGAGAATGAAGAGAAAGACGAGGAAGTGGACGTTCACTTGACAGGAGGGTTTGAAGAGTGGTTTTCGCGTTACGGGACGCGATCCCACAACAAATGCTCGTTAACGGAATACTAATCACATAGGCACCGTTCTCCCTTACCTCACTCAAAAACTCCACGTTCAATTAAGCGCAGCCCCCATGGTGGCATGTTTGAACCGTCCAAGATGATTCCAATCACGTAACTGATTAGTCAAGAGGCACAACCACCAAGGTTTAGAGATACTGCAGTGTATTTGAACCGCTCATAAAAATCTCGAGCAGCTTTCTCGATCGGGTGTTTTCACCGGGATACTGCACACGGATCGGAATATGCCGATTAGAGATACAGTTAACGACATTTAAGGCGATGATGCAACAATACGAGTGGTTTACAGCACTAAAATTTCGAAACATTCGTCATTGTACCACGTGGTTCCTTACTTACATGATTGTAAATATCTCGAACGGCTTCCGGCGTCAGAAAGATTTAATCAAAAAAATAAATAAAATACAAAGGAAAGCTGCGTGCTTCGTAAACCACTGCTACGAGCGAACATATTGTGTTCCACAGCTTTTAGAGCGATTAGGTTGGTAGCCCCTAGAGACTCGAAGACCGCACGCTAGGCTTAGTTTGCTTGAGAAATTCAGAACAGGTTTGTTTCAGAGCGACACAGAGAATATAATTTTGATGCCACACAACATCTCTAGGTCTGACAGAAGCGATAAAATAATAGAGATACATTGGCCAATAGACAGGCACAAAAACTCGTTCTTTCCACGCACATCATGTGACCATAATAAAAAATTAGTTCCACTCAATAATACGCGTCACCATTTCCCCTCCCAAAACTTTATCCGTTACATCTTTGCACGGCTGGCGCCTCAACCACTTGCCACACGACCATGCGGCGGCTCGCAAGGTAGTATGTTCAAGTAGATTATGGTAGTTTGACCCAAATATCATTTTACCAAGAAATCAATGAATTTGGTCTCATTTGAAAGAAAAATATTATCACCCTTCCATTGGCACCAAAAATTTAACCCCTTACCCCATTACTTTCTGAGATATTTACCAGAAAATACCAGCCCTTTTACATGGGAAATGGTAAACGTATGCACTCCAGAGAGGCCTTGTTTAACAAATGAGGAAGTTCTAACGCCTAGATCTCGTCAAAAAATGAACAATGTATAGTTTGTGTGTTCTCTTAACCATTTTTGAAAATTAATCATACTGTCACCGCAGTAAACTCTTCGGGATCACAATAAACCTTCCGCTTTTAAGGAGTATCAACCGTTCCGCGCGACAAAAATGAGTCAAGTTAAAGATTTATTTGGATATTTTCACTTGATTACTTACAATTTCTGTCATGTATCTTACAATTTCTGTCAAAACTATATTATTTCACCATAAATAATGCAATATTTAATTCGTGTGTCTCACAGCCGGTGAAATTAAAAGATATAATTCGAATATGGTATCTATTATAATCAGGGAACTATCTCGCTCGCACTACTTTAAGCACCTCTTGTATGCATAATACCTAATATTCACTCTCGTAACTCATTCTCATCGATGAGCGGAAGGGAAAACCAAAAGACGACTTAAAAGCGAGTGAAACACAATACGAGAGCGAGAGCATATACTCTGAGAACGATAGTGATATTTTGGGCAATAACGACGGACGAATATGGGGGAATAATAAGTGCGTGGGGCGATCGACTTGAAGAGGCGGAGGGGGTCCTCATGAGGCAAAGCACTATACGGACGGGTGGGAGACGCCTGCAATATGAGAAGCGTGCGCGGGTGAAGGGTGTGAGGCGGGGGATGCGAATGTTTCAAATGTAATAAAGAGAGGGTAGAAGACGATAGAGAGACGGCAAGAGCCTTGAGTGGAGAGTGCATGACGAACCCCGTGTAGAGAGGGAGGGAAGTAGTGGGAGGGGAAAAAGACAAAAGCAGGGTGCGTATTAGGAAGGGGAGGTTAGGGGAGGGGAACGAACGATGAAGTGGTGGTGGTGGTGGCAACAGAGAGAGAGAGAGAGAGAGGGCGTGTGTGGGCGGGGGGAGGCTTTCCACGGGGAGGGAGAGATGAAAGATTAATGCTTTTCGATGCGCGGGGGCGCAAGGGGGGAGGGAGAAAGAGAGCAATCCTCCACTCAACCCGACCCGCCCCACCCCCGCCGACTTCACCCCGTTTCCCCGGGAGGGATCCCGCTCCCTCCCCCGGGACACACCCGGCGCATCTCCCCCAGGACTTTAGCGGGAGAAGGGCAGGAACGAGAGAGAGTATAAAGGGCTAGAGTGAGGGATTGGGTCCGGAACGATGGGCGATAGCTATGTTTGCATGAGGCAAGGCTGGACAAGGATTGAGTAAGTGGACAGGGTGAGCTCCTGCGCAAGCACGTAATAAAAAAGGAAATTATAAAACAACATAAGTTTATAAACTCCGGAACAATGAGCCCGATTATGAAAATAATTGGCTACGAGCTATGTATAGTTTTTTAGACAGTCGATTTGGTGGTATGACCAGAGTACAGCTTTCTCATATCGTTGATAAAAATAGTGAAATCGACTTATACACTTCGGAAAGAAAACGGTTAAGTGTCTAGGATAGTAAGGTGAGAGACCTCTATAACGGGGATCGATTGGAAGCGAATCACTGGCTCCCCAGCCCAAGGGTAAGTTTCCTTACTTTGGAGCCTCGTGGAGGTAACACTCTAATCGTCAAATTGCAAATTAACTGTGGTACCATTCGCGCCTTTCAGATTTTTTCTTTACGTTAAACGTAAATAACAGGCTATCGCCCGGTTTTTCCCTACCCCTTAAATAATCCTTCCCTTACCAACCAATTTATGTTTCTCTTCGGGTGAAAATTACCTCATCTCTCGGTTTTCTCCACAAATAACTAGCTAGCTTATGAAAAAATATGATTAAGAGATTTTTTTGAGGGATTCGGGTGGTTGTACCGACTAGAATAATGCTTCTCTTTCTCATACTGCCAATAAAATCCTTTTCACACCATTCTAACCAAAAGGCCTCCTCTTTGTCCAAAACCTTTTCCGATAAAGTACTAGTACACGGCATTCCACATTTAACTGACAGTATGGGCTATCATGGAGCTTCAGTTTCAGTGTAAATCTCCGCCAGTCCGGGATATGATTGTTGGTGAAAATTTCAAATATAAAGTAACGTAGTGCACTGACTGTACATCTAGGAGTCCTCCAATATGCGCATATTATTCCGCGGAATCGGAAACGGATGCCAGTAGCGGACTAACGCAAGTAGCGTTAATTCGGCAGCAGCGTCATCCTTAACGGCCATACTGTCCACCAAAATCAGAACGCTCTCTACTGAAATTTCTCATCCAAGTATGCATTAACAAGTATTTAAGAAAATATTATTTCTGTGATAATAAAAGACCAGAGATACAGGAGCGCGGAGCTTGATTTAAGCGAAAATTTCACCCCTGGGGAGGGTGGCTACAAATACATTGGAGATGCTCAAATGTTTTGCATAAGAGTAAAAATAGAGAAGGTAAAATTACCCAACAATAACACCTACGAATCAATGCAGGGAATATTAAGGAATATAATGAAGATTACTATTCCATGAAGAGATACAGTACGACCTCATAAAAGAAAACATTTAAGGAACGTGTTTAAATCACCCAATCAGGTAGGATACCATAAAAAATTATGATGTTCAGTTGAGAAATACGCCATTGAAATATAGTGATGAAATGACATATAAAAAATATGACAAAAGAAAAATCGTGAGTAATTTCATTTTTTAATCAATCCCATTAGACGTTATTCTAGAGTACTTGATTTCCACCAAGCATGCGGATATGAATAAGGTACAGAGTAAAATTTCGACAGCGTAATGCACTAATATTGCTTTTTTCACTAAGCCTCCATATTTTATGTATTTTTTCAACTGTTTTTTTAATAATATCTTACAACAGAAAGAAATGTCAAAAACATATCTTGAGTACTTATTTCGCGGCCTTTGTAGAGCATCAATTATTTTTTTTTAGAAAAGTCAACATTGACGGCAGGGCTTCAGATATGTATTAGACAAATAGGCTGGGTTCAAAGACGAAATAAGATGGAAGAAAATAAATGAAATATACTGCATGGGATTAAAAATAAAATTGGAGGTTTAAATATGTAAGCAAGCACGATATCCACGACTTCTGAATAACTCTTATATCTCAGTAGGTAAGGACAGAGGGGTTGAAGTAAGCGGTGATTAGGGTGGTAGCTGAGAATCTCCCTCGCTGACATTACTTCAGTGCAAGATCTTCCTTACATTAGAATTTATTAGAGTTAAGATCAAAGGTTTGAAGAAGAGACATAACCTAGGTAATAGGAGCAATACAAGCTACAATAAATTTATCAACATAACATATACATCCGACTGTAGGTGTGCCATGTTTGGATGAAGATAACACTACCTCAACTAATCTCAAATCAGCTATAATCTCTACATACGTGCATCCCTCAAACCTATTCGTAAACCCCTAAAGCTGTTCCTTCCCTACCCCGCTCGCCCAACTTACTTCCTTCTACAACGAACGGTCTACCGCATCCCCAGGCGCAATGCATTATCAACTGCTTCACCCATCTACCTCCTCCTCAACCGTTCCCTAATTTTCCACAGCAACCTCATCTTCTTATACTCAATTCAAGCACTTTGCTACTAGTTCTCCCCTCCCATTTCCATTACTATTAGAATGAATTTCTGCGTCCCTAACTTCGGTCCACATCGCTGACCTCTCTCCTTACACCGTAAATATCACTAAAAACAGCATCCCGTTTCAAGATTTTCCAAATTCTGGCGAATGATTCCAACCGCCGTTAAAGTTCAAGGAGATAAGTGTAGGTTGCAGACTTAAAAACAGGCTGGTCGTTTGCTTTTCAATTACAGCTCGAAAATATCCAGAAAAACATGGACGAGAGGTTTTGAGGAGGATAGGGAGTGAGATGAGTTTTTAAATCTCCCCGAGGGAACGTTGGGAAAGCTTCAAGAAATTTGGAACGACTTTTGGGAAGTTTCTGGATTCCTCGAAGGGAATTCCATCAAGTTTTGGTCCTGGGCGGTCAAAATCGTGTTCGTCGACACAGTGAGAGAGAGACCGCGGAAGAAAAGGCAAAGCGTATAGCGCTTTAAAATATAATTTGGATCCGGGAGAGATATGCGAAAAATCGATCGCTCTTTTCCTGAGGAGGTTCTTTCTTTTTTTTCTCCTTTTTTCTGTTTATCTTCCGCCGCAAATTCTGCGAGCGTAGAGGGATCGGACGGATCATCTCCTTTCAGCCCCGGGACGCGATGGGAAAACAAATTCTTCCGAAATCATTCTCCCTGAATCATGAATGACCCACAAATTGCGAATGCTGGTGGGCTTGCGCCCAATCCCTTCGCGCGGGTCCGAAAAGCGACTCTTGGCCAAAATCGAGTTCATTTCCGGAATAAAATCGTCAAAATTGATCTTATCTTTCATCAAATCATATGTAACGCTGATACCATTATTACCTGATATTTGGATCGAGAAATACCAAGTCCTACCCAAGCGTATGATTGGATGAAACTTCATAGAGGCAAATGACAAAAGAGCCACTCAAATATCAACCAAAAAAGGACACCACGGATTGCCGAAATCGGAAACAATAGCACGAAATTTTATGGCATCTTTTATGATGACGATTTAATCTGCTATGAATGTCATGATTTAGGGTTAAGGGTGGAGATGCGGCAAGAAAAATACTTCTAAGGCCTTGTCTTGGAACCCAAAACTCGCAGATTACATAAGGAATCCCAGCTAGAAAATGGAATCGTAATTATTATTGCTTGCTTTAAAGCCTAAACAGAATGTGTGACGAGGACATAAAATGCATAATTCCGCCATTAAAATGGAACGTAAAACTGCAAACCTCCAGGTGCACCTTCCGTTAGGACTGAGCTACTGACGTCGTGTTCCCCTCCACCCGCTACATCTTCCCAATTATTCCGGAGGTCTTTTAAGCACGCCAAATTGCTCAGAATCCTGGTTGATAACATACCCCGCCCCATACGTCGTACCACCGCCATTTAAAAGTTCAGACGTCTCTTTCGTTTCGCGAGACTGAATTGGAAGACACTGATATGCATGTATGTTCGAAGGTACGACTGATACGGTGAATAAATGCAAGGCATCCAGCATCCATTTACGGCCTCAGTTTCGTAATTTTACAATACCCAGACGTATGCGACGTCGCTTGAAATTTCAACCACTCCTTTTTGGCTTCCGGGAGAGGGGGGCTGCGAGCACTGCCCCGTCGCGGGGCGCGATCGACTTGAATGATATTCTAAACCCGTGCATTAAGGGAAACTCGAGATGCCCGACTACTTCTCTCTTATGGCCTCACATTATGTAAATGGAACTACAGATTGGCGGGTCCAAAAGCTGCGGCAGTATGACCGAGGCACTTCCGGGCGGCGATGTCATTGCCGGGGGAAACCTCTATAAAGCCGATTTAGGAACGCCTAAAGTAAACCGCAGACGCATCACTGCCGGTATTGGTGCGGTCCAATTAGTTAGAACGCACACCGACAATCCTATCCGGCGAAGCGCGCGCATTTAGGGTGACGCGGCCGCCGCCGATTGGATAGGACCCAGGGGTTAGCGCACGACCCTCAAATGAGTATCCGGAGAAATTTTGGTTAAGCAAAGTGCCGTGCCGAGGAGAGAGAGATATCGCTTTCATTCCTCTCACGTGCCCGGTGCAAGGTTTCCTTTAAGGGCGCGCGATACTGAGCTTACTTACCTTCCCACTCCGCGTTTATGCCGTGTACTAAAACCATACCCTTGAGAGAAAACGTCGGACTGGCTCTGCAGATAATCTAAATTAGTGCTAGCCACTTTGGTCTGCACTTAGCGTTACAAAATGAGATGACTCAACTATAGCACCTCGTGAAATTTCAGGATAAAGACAGCCGGCTGTTTCAATTGGGATTCAAGCATGAAGGAAAAACCGCGAGGCAATTTTCAAGAGATAATAAATTCGTCTATCAGCATTTAAATTTGTCCGCAGTACCACGCTATCTCGTGAGAGTGAATCACAGATTAACAGAACTAATAGAGACAGATGAAGTTTAGGATTAAACCAATCAATTGTACACACATCAGTGGTGAGAGTGCGATTACAACAGAATCTAGGTTCAATTGTAAGCTTATAGGGATGCATATGACGTTAAGTTGTATTTGGAATCTCCCCATCTTAATGCACTTACACTGGCCAAAGTCAATCCAAAGTTAAAATTTAAAACAAATACTTATAAGCTTAGAAGTAAATAAGTATTGTTAGCCCGACGATAACGGCAGTAGAAAATAAAAGATTGGAATCGATTCCAAACATAAAATTATTGAATAAATATCAGGGTAAAATTGACTCAGGCTATAACCAATGGAGAAAAAATGAGAGGTGGGTGAAAAGATTCACAATTAAAGCCAAGAAGGAGAAGTGTCAAACTTATTGGGCACATCCTTCCAACCACTAATGGAAGAAAATGCGGAAAGATAAAAAGTCGGGAAGAGTTACCACGGATAATCAATAACTACAAAGATGTCAAAAAGAAAATCATAAGGGATTCTAAGCAAATTGACAGTGTAACAACAGAAGTGGGTGACAGTTTTAAAAAGGATAACCACGAATGACCAAGGATTTAATGCATCAAGTAAATTATAGAGAACGATGAATTAATGTGTCATGAGTTAATAAAACCGGTAGTTGAAACTATAATGGAGCGGAGAACTACTGCAAATTTATCTTCGCATTGATGGCTGCTGATAATGGCGATTTATGTGAAAAGGGTCCCGGTGTCTAACCGTGACCTACGCAAATAAATTATTGAACACCCCTAGAAAAAGAAAAAATCAATCAGCACTTGCTTCAGAGAAACACGATCTGGCACGGTTTTCTTGATATCAAGAGTTAAAATGCAGTTGAAAAACTTGGAAAAAGCGTCAGAATATCTCTTATGAAATCTCTTGAAATCGTTACGTTTCTTTCAAATTCATTAAATATTCAAACAAAAGCAAAATGTCATTCAGAATAAATTTTTAAACATGGGAAGTGAAGACGCTTGAACTAAGTACTTTCTGCATGTCATCATCAAGTTCAGGAGGAATATTTTTTTTAATACTGAGCGAAAAACAAATGTACATTCTAAATTAAACTGCTTCAGAAAGATGGAACGTCTCCTGAAAACATTAATTTCTTAAGCTCATGAATAAACCCATGAATTTCCTGTAGTCTTAAAAAAATATATAATATCATGCCATTTTCGGCTGCGTCACAGGGGTGTTGAGAAATTTATAGTTATCCGAGGAAATGAAAATTTAAGAATACGCCGAGGAATTCTCCCTCGCTTTTTATCTCTCGAAAAAGAAATGCTAAATGTGATTTCGGGCGCAAAAAGAGACCGGGAGTTGTGTTTTCCTTGTTGGCACGCAGCCTAATCGCCGATATTTTTTCCTAAATAAATCTCCTAACTTCTTAAAGGAAACTCGCAATTTAATGACTTCAGACTTGGGACTTAGAGCGATATGCCTTTATGAAGAATAAAAACATGCTTTTTGGAAAGTCATCACCGGCGGAACACTCTCCGGCCCAGACTCATCTTGCCAATTTCTGATGACATCTTCGCAGCATTTTCATAGCATAATAAGTTAACAGCTCTTGTCAGACTATAACATGTTTTTCACAATTTACTAAAGACAAATCAAAGCTTTATCAACTCATTCAGAGGTAATAAATATATCACTTCAATAATCATGAACTGGATTCTTCTAATATGGACTGATTGCTGAAGCTCCTTCAAAAATGTATCATTCGTTTCATGCTCTTAAGAAGAAGACACAAGTTATAGTCATACACGTTAGATAAGTTGTAAAATATTATCGATAATATTATCGATTTAAATTAAAACGAATGCTCTCAGCAATTTAATGACCTTTTTTTCTCATAAGTAATCATGGGCTTTCAGAAAAATTTGAAAATTGAGTGAAGTGAGTAGGTAGCTAAGGCAACAAGTAAAGAGGAGTAAATTAAAGGAGAGTTCCAATGTAGCTAGTGTCACTTTATTCATTACTAAATATTATAAATGTTTTAAATTCATAATTGATTTGACTTAGAAGCTTTGACTGATGAAAAACGAGATGCGTTTTGAGACACAGCAATTCCAATATATGGAAGGTAAATTAGCTCATTCCTTTGATGTCATCATTAAATACAGAGAAGAACTCTAATGATGTTAACTTCTGCCGTGTGTTCAAAGATCGTTTAATATAAAAATTAACCAGCAAGCGTTCATTTCAATCATACATTTGACATCTAACACGGGATACTTATTCGTTGGTCAAACATTTCATTCAGCTAATTTTTAGGGCGACATTATCAACCTTTCCAAATACACGGCAACTAAAAACTTATGAAAGAGTTTCAGACGTAACTTTGAGGAAATATTGTTTATCCATTTTGGTTCGAACAAAATAACAGTAGTATTTTCTACACTGTTTTAATGAAAACCGACCATGGTTTCGACACTTTATATGTCAACGTGATAATGACATAATGCCGAAACCATGGTCGGAATTCATTAAAACAGAGTGGAAATTACTATTACTGTTTTATTTTTACCAATAAGAACTGAAAACTTGTTTGTTTCTTACTTTTGTTTCCTTAATCATAACTTCAGAGAGTACCGTACATGAATAAAACAAATGACGCTGGTGGAAGCAGTAATTTTTTTTTAATTTTATGATATGAATGCCTGTATGAATTACCCATCGAGCATTACGCAGATTCATTACATGCAAAATCTTAGTATCCGAACTAATTCTCATGAAAGGGCCCAGTCATTAAGGAATACAGAAAAGTTTTAATTGGCACTATTTTCGCTCATTTCTTTAATTAAAACACATTTCCAGAATTTCCATATCCTACAGAAGAGCGAAAACTAGTTGACACGAGTTCTCTTCTCACAGTCACCTTTGATTTTTTTCATTTTCTCACCAGATAGGGCTCCGTTCTCTTGAAAACAAATGAATTTCACACTATCCACTAGATTTTAAATTGAGAAAAGAAAAAGAAAACTCAATATCTAAAGGTGCCCTGTATACGCTTCTGGAAGATTTGAAAATATTTGTAGGGTCCGTGGCATCATGTTCCATTCTTGAACGATTATTCGATAATCCTGAATAATATATTAAAAAACTTTATGCACTTGCCTGAGATATTACAAGGATATGGATTAAAATTGATATGAATATACAGAGATAAAAATAATAAGTCCACAGACATATTTATCTTGAGTTTGAACAAAGCGGGCTCATGAATCTTGTAAAAAATGCATAAATAATATTGGGTAGATATTTCTATTTATTTGAAAATAAAAACCCTTTTAATTACCGAACATAAAATTTTGAAAAACAAAAAAATAAAATACTAAATAAAATAATCTTTAGTTTCGAAATGGAAAAAAAATTTTATTAGGGTTTGAACTAGTACGATTTAAGATCAGTTCACCGATAATAGTTATCAAATATGAATATGGCCAAACTGATAATGAAATCCAGACGAAGGTTTTGCGGTGTTTCATGAGAGATATCTGAGAAGACTTCCCATTAACCACCGTGTTGAATCTCTTTAACTGACGAAAGTTTCGTCCTCGTTCCAGAGGATATGAAGATGAACATGAAGATGCAGTTTCGGACTTCAACCAGAAGATGTCCTCTGGTACAAGGACGAAACTGATGAAGGTTGAGGTCAGTTGAAGAAGACATTCAACACGGTCGATCACCGGAAATCTTCCCAGATACCATGATGTTAGGACATAAGAAAAATAAATGTATGCACAAAACATAGCAACTACAAGGAAAAAACAGATTATTACACATTATTTCGCACTAAAACCACTATCATCTCAGGAGAAACGTAATTTAGAGACGGCAGAACCGAAATATGCATACCTTAAGTGGCGAAAATATATTATAAAAACATATCACAGAATTATTTGAAGAGGTTTTACCCAGCATCATAAGCATTACTATCTTAAAACTTAAAAATGTACATAGAGTGCGATCAAGATAATAGATTAGTTACATAAATGCAGCCCATTCGTGAACCCGTCCAATACCCTTCGGGGAATGGAATCAGATGACCGAATATTAAACAATGATGGCCTCTGAAGATATAATTTCGCACTAAAACTACAATCACCCCAGGAGAAACGTATTTCAGTGACTGCAGGACCAAAACACGCATATCTAAATATTTAAATATAACGATATTTAAATCATACGATCGTTAAAAAAAGTTATGATTTTACAATTATTTCGAAGCCAAAGCAGTTTATTTCAACTGGACTATTAATTGCACGGACTCAAAGAATTTTTTTGACGATTCTCCGTCTCCAATGCGTAGAGGGTTTGAATAATTATTTAAGACGTGTTTTGAAAAACCTCAATGGTTTAAATAAACTCAATAGTTTAAAAAAATTCACTTTACACTTCTCCAATAAAATTATTACTTTTGATTAATTCAAGGAATACAAAATATAATGGCCGGTACAGAAGTACCATTCGAATGATTCCTGAACTTCAATAGTAGGATCACAGGATGTTGGCAGCCGGTAATATTAAAGGACAATGTGTAGAGGGGAGTCTAGCGCGCTAAATCGACAGATTCCTCCTTTCTATACAAGCGCAAACCTACGAACTAACTTCTCTCGGTCGACCGAAGATCGTCCAGACTGCTCGGCTGGGCGCTGAAGGATTCAGAGAGTACAGTCAACGCTTAGGGAACTCCCACATCTTTCTTTAGCTTTGGCCATTTGAGCATCGCCTATACCCTCACGTGTGCAAATACAAAGTAAACCACGACCATTCCCCGCCCTCTCCCCTGACTCTCGCCTTTCATCCTCCCCTTCTGAACACCCTCCACACTTGCCCACACAAAGTCTTCAACCCGTCAAATCCAAACCGTCCCGTACAAACACGCCCCTTCTCTTGCCTCTGTCCTCTCACCTAAGCCTGCCCTTGACTCGGCCCTTATTATCCCAAGCGTCCTCCCTTTCCTCATCAGTTACTCCTCGCCAGAATTTACACACATTTCTCCCTTACCGACACATTCCTCTCCGATTCCCTGCGGGATACGCTAGGCTCAGTGAGGAGCGATTCGACACAAGAACAAACATGGATAACGATGACTGCAGAAATTGGGTTATGAAATGCTTCGACAGTTTTGGCCTTGCGCATCCATATGCATATTTATTGGAGCGTTCTGGCGGCCAAGGTAAGTTTAGCAAGAGATAAGACTTCTCTTATCTATTAATAGGTGCAGGTGAGAGACTCTACTAATCTATCAATAGGTGCAGGATTTTATACTTCCAGACACGACTTCCTTCTATGACCTTACATGAGGAAGGAAGTCGTGTCCCCGAAGACAGACGAAGATATGACAAAAAACTAAAAAACACATCTGGGTGTATATTATAGAAAGTGAATAATTGTTGCTTCTAGCTATAAAAAGATAGCTGTAGAAGTGTAAAAGGTTTTTTTATTACAATTTTTATTTCTAACACAAATTTCTATTATATGAAGCCTATAACAGCAAAGGAATAACTCTATCTATACCTCTTCAGCCCATCCATATAGCTGATTCTCAATCTCGCCATTCACTTCCTGAATAACATGTTCACCTCCATCACTCTTGAACATCCCCTCGCCCATCTCCATTACCCCATTACCAGCTCCACCCGTTCTATCCACATAATCACCTTCACGTTGCCTTAGCGTAACATTTTCCTTTCCGCATATCGTACCTATTCCATCCTCCAAACCCACATCTCAAACGACTCCAATTTTCTCTGATCCTCTCTCTCTGGCATTCACATTTCAGTACATGCCATCATCGCGAAAAAGAACTCTCCCCAAGATGTCAATGTTGCGCTAACCAATTCCCTCTAAGCTGCCACCCAGGTAACTAGGTAATTTTATATTATCCAGCATGTGCCCTCCCATTTTTATAATTAACATTACTGTCACAATCCTAAAACCTTTTACTACCTAAGCGTATCCAATATAAAAAATTATCGGTAAGAAAAACAGAAGATATGTCAAAAAATATAAAACGCTCAATTCCCGCATCAAGGTACATATTTAAGAAGGCGTATAATCGGGAACAGTCCAGAAAGAGGCTATTCACGGATTTTCGTAATACGCAGTGAGAAAAAAGTCCTTTGTCTGCACAGGTAAAAAAAACCCGTATAACCTAAATTCATCACCAATTCTTTGAAACCGGGTTCGACTACCGTTCCTCGCTAATGATTTTTCTACTGTGAACGACATATCTGTGCCTGAATATACACGCAAAACCTTACATTCCAACTCGTGCGGGGGTTGAGAGAAAAATCATTTCAACTTCCTTGTCATGGAATTTTATATGCTCCCCGTGGATGCCTTTGACGTAACAGGAGGTAGTATGGACAAAATGTGGGAAGGGGGGTACAAAAAAAGAAGATAAAACCACGTTAGGCTGTGAAAGTTCAAAAAATCAATGATTGTGAAGAAAATAACGACAACAGACACAGATTACTTCATCGCTTTTTACGCCGAAGTAAAACTTTTTTGGGCGCGTTTATTTAATAGAGCAAAAGCGCGCCACGGAAATGAAAAGAGAAAAGAAGTGACATTCCTGCTGCTGCAGCAATCGTGTGACGTTGTGATGCAAATGTTTTTTAACCCACCATCGCGTTCCCCGACCGTAAATCCCCGCTCGCATAATATACCGTTTACAGTTTCTCTTTGACGTCTGAATATGCATGCGCGCGGAGAAGGGGAGGGATATCCTTTGCATTACGCGAGGATAACCTCAGTTTCCAAAGAGATTAATGTCCCACACCACAGTGCGCACATGCATATAGACATGCCTTGGGAGTGGGAAGAGTAAAGGTAGGGGGTACTATTGTGACAAATTTGTTTTCCTTCGAACGAACGGCGCGCGGGATATCATAATTTTCTGGGCCCCATTCACCGTCCTTGAAGTACACCATACCATACAAAAATTTGTATGTGTTTGTACGTGTATGAATTTAAACAACTCTCCACAAATCATCTCATCATTATTATTACTCATCCATTCTGGCTAGTCCAAAATTTTATCCCCAAGGCAAGGAGCGAGGAGCTGACTCATCAACAAAATGCATAACGGGGAAAAAACATATTCAGTTTCACCACGTAAATTCGTGTCAAATGAGTGTGTTTCACGCAGTAAGATTATCCACAGCACTGAATCAAGAGCAGCAAAACGATTTTTTTTAACTTCCCAACGGTCGCATCTTCCCAAGGGGCGCACGGCCGCGATGCTTGCCGGGAAAACGTACGAAACATTTCCAGACACATTAATTGGCGAAATTTAGAATCTTTTACAGGAGCGAGAGTTCACAAAAAGGTAAATTTAACGATTGGAGTCTACATTATTCCTAAGGTGGGCAGGTGATGTCTTGTTAGTTCGCAAACCATTTTTTCAACTGAATAATTCATGAGCCGCCAAAATGAAAACGTTTTTTCGGTACCTTCCAAAACATTTTCATCGCCATTTGGGAAAACACATGGAATCGTTTTCACTTCATGGGTACTGAGCCAACTTTTTGTTCAGAGTCCAAAATGACTCCACGTGACTACGTGTTATTTTTCCAGTCTTAGCAAACCCTTATTTTACTCGAAACACTCTCACATTAAAATTGGTAAAAAGTTATTATGTTTCTGAAAAAAGCGTTTTATTTAGTGAAATATTTTTTACCTATTAATGAAAATTTTCAGAGGCACTCATGCATACAAATATGAATGGGCCTGCAGAGGCACACAAGTGCATTCGGGGCAATAAACAAACACTTTTTCATATTTATTTACAGTGAGGGTGTGTTTTTTCTCATTGGAATAGTAATGACACGATGCCATTCGCCAAATAACAGCACCGAGTAGCGTTATGAAATTGTTTTAGGGTGAGCCGTATTGTACACACAATTATGTTAATGTGTTCTAGTTAGATTAAAAACTATTTAAATTTTGCAAAATATGAATCCATAAAGAATGAATAATATTCTGAATTTACAAACATTCTAGCCGAGCCAAAAACTAATACTTTCACGATTTCAATTTGCTCACAAACTTGTATAGGCTATGTTCTTAAGAGCCATTTTTTTAAATAACGAACTGAAAACAACATTACGAATCTAGGAACTCAACTACAGGCAGAGCCTTCCCGAGGGCTAGCGGGGCCCCAGGCAACCATATCTATCGACGCCCCGGGCAACTATGCCTTGTGAGGCCATAGGCAACTATAAATTGTGCGGCCCTGAGCAGCTATGGTTTACAAAATAAAAACGTAGATATTCGATCCCTACACTATGAAACCCATTCGTAGTATGGTTTATTATTTTATCTATTTACAAAGAGCGATGATTGAGGTAGAGAGTGACCAATATCAGATACCGCAATGAGACGGTCACACCGGATTTAAATAGTAACATTTTTCAATCCTCTGATTTCCGAATTCCTCCAAAATGCGGGGCCCGCGCGGGTGCTTATACCGGGTCAGCTGCCCCACAAGACCGACTCCAATGGCGGTACTACCCACAGTTACCAGAACCCTTAAAATCGGAACAGAATTTCCATGGAGTTAAAGTAAATACAGTAATGAACAGTATTAAAACCCATATGACAAAGATGCTAACAATATTAACAGCATTTAACAGTATTCAATAAATAGATACGCGTAGCATGAGCACAACATTTTGGCAAGCATTTTCTAAGATTCGAATCTACCAACTTATTTTAAAAAACTGAATGAAGATCCACGGTTAGAATTGAGAGAGTTGGAAGAAAAACAAAGAGAGAGTCTGAGAATGAATACCGATACATGGGGATGTTGATTTTAATGATATTTTTTTCTTATTCCTCGTGAAAGGTATATGGCCGGATACTATCTACAACATAAACACGTTCATTAGCTTATACGACCAAGTCACTAACGAGCTTTAAACTTTTCCACCTAACCGCCCGTCAAATTCCACTGGATTGCATAAAGAAGGCAATAAAGGTTTCACGGCGGAAAAAACACAGGCAGATCATTATGGCAGACCTAAAAAAATATAAAAAATTGTTAGAACTAAATTTCAGTATAGTTTCTGCTGATATTGTAGCACTAATATTTTGTATACCATTCCAAATTACACTGATGAGATTACAACATGGAAGGTAAGGGGCTCTCAATTATACAGAGGGAAACAATTTTTCGCAGATCAATTATTCAGATACCATTTGGATAAAATTGAAAGGAAGTACCTCCGGAAACACCTTCCATGAGGGTATTGGCGAAGAAAATAAGCTCTTTCTATCGATCAATTATGCATCATCTACTTCTTCAGCGGCAACATAAACAGGGAGCTTGGAAATTTCTGAAATTTGAAAAGCGAAAGACAGTGGCACACATCTAAAACTTAAATTAAAACGAAATGTTCTCCAACCATGAATGACGTTCTAACATTTGGAACGAACTACAACTACATTAGTGGCTACATAGAACCCAGGCTACGGACGCCATACTTACTTTTAGAAGGAAGCACTGGCATATGATCCTTCGCTGTACGGTGATTAAATAGATATAATGTGTGTCGTATGTAAAATGATTTGAATAAGTGGAACGTAAAATTAGTTCACGGACTAAAATTATAAAAACAAAATTCTTGCACAAGATAGATAAAAGTGTGCAAGAAATACTGAAATCCTTGTTTTATATCAACAAAATCAATACCCAAGGTAATTTAGGCATGAAAAATATATTCCCTGGCAAAAAAATAAATAATACACCTTAGCTGTTAAATATTAGAAGATTACTTCATAAATTCGCATGCCCGGTTACATCAGGAAATGAGTTTCCATTTTTTACGCATTCAATTCCAACGAAGATTTTAAAAATCAAATTCAATGTGGCCAATTGAGAATATTATCATATTTTTCAAAGTAAAAATAAGGAATGATTAAGCAGCAAAAATGTATCATTCATATTGAGGCATTTAAGTACCACAGCCGTGCAGCGCTAACTTAATGGAAACTACAAATAACACAGATTCTAATCCAAATTCAGTCAAAGCAAACCTTAATTCAAAATTATGTCAACAGAAAATTACGAAATCTACAGCCTTCTTTCCGAATCATCATAAATAACGGCAATGCTACCATTTAATAAAAGTATTTTTTCCCATTTATGAAGAGGCATTAACCCGGGAGGAATTTACGAGCAAATATCTACGACACCAATTTACAAAAAAAAGTCGCAGCTGGAAGCTTTCATCACACATACATATTAATGCACGTTTTTAAAGCTTGCAAATCCTTTTTTTTCCCAACCGCTCCACGTGCAAATACGAACGGCGAGCATTAATTGTGATTCAGCGTAGCCGATTTATCAAAAGCACTCTTTCTAAATTTTTCCTTTTCGACTTGCGCAGTAATTTTCACCACCACCCTTTGTGATAAACAAAAACGAAACGGGCCAAAGGACCCCTTCGCGAAGATCAAACCAAAACCCTCTCCCTTATGGTCTGGGTCACGCAGGGGGCCGCCCGACTCCGACGAACGAACGGACGGACGAATTTTCTCCGCTTGGGCATGCGCAAATACCTACCGCGCGGGTCTTTTCCCATCTCGCCCACTCCCACTGATGGACTGAGCGTGGTATGAGGACTGAGGCCGGTGTCCGTGGTTTTCCAGTGTCCGGGGTGAAATATCATGTGGACGGCTAAGACTCGCCGCTGCTACAGGATGTAAAAGTTCCCCCATGCGAGTCGCCCTTAAATCGTCGCTGATGTGAGGGCGAGAACAAAGGCCCTTCCTGCCTCACCACGCCAACCAGATCAAAAGTTTCCAAATTACCGATGAGCTGGAACCTTCAGGAATTTTGACCGATACATGTCATTTCTCGAGAATCCCCGCAATTATCTTTCAAATTTGATTTTTCTAAATCATCACACAAAATATATTTGATATGGACTCTCAATAGACCCAGACTTCATAGTTATCCAGTACCATAGATACCAACAAACCTATAGATGACGCCACTGCGTTGAACTAGTAGTACCGTAAAATTTATTGGTGGAATCAAACGAAGTTTTCTTTTACATTATTCATCATGAACTCCTACAAAGCTGAGCCTGAAACCAATGAGATAATAATAACACAACTTTGTGTTTTACACTGATTTATTATTCTGTACACAATGCGTATCATCCATGCTACTCAGTCATTTTATGCCATTAGCAGGTGCACTACCATACCATACAGTACGTATTGCATAATATGCAGCTGATAATGGAATAATAGTCGAAATTACTAGTGCTCAATCGAAGAAATTAATTCCTTTCAACAATAATAACTTGAAGCGTTGAATTTTCATTTCATTCACATGAAAGTTAGGTTGCCTCTAAGGAACACCTGTGCTGAGGCAAGTCTCATCAAAAACATATTCATTGCCCACATGAAAAATGATATAGTACATAATATTCAACATAATCATCCGATATTTCCTTAAAAGTAATTGAAGTAATAATACGATAATGATAGTGCCATTAACTATTCAAAGTAGCACAAATTTTAAGAAATGAATAATATAAAATATTTCAGAATAATCTAACAATATTTCCTCATCCAATATCCAAAACTTGGCCAACTTTAGAAATGCATTACAACTTTTCGTATTTTTATAGTGTCTGGCAACATATTATAAACTTTAAACCCATATAAACAAATAATTGCTTGTAAATGGTTAAATTTGGCTTGGTTAACTGACCATTTTCATATCATATTTCATTCATAACTGTCAGTCAGTCAGTAAAATCAGTGGAAACACAAAATTGTGTCGTTACTTCAACTATGGAATTATTCAGCAAAGTGGGATCTTAATTATACGATTTCTAAGTTGATTGTGACAGAGTAGCAGCCGGGTCACGTCACCATGGAGCTGTCTTGCACTTGGAGGGAGAGACAAAATGAAATCCGACAAACAAAAGATTTTTCCTAAGGAGTTTGACCAGAATGTGATGGTTAGTGTACCTGTTGCACCTAGGAAGCTAGAAAACAATGAACACTTCAACTTCGATCATCAGTATCAAGCTTGATTTTTCTTGCACTTCAAGTTTTCTCGATTATGCCAAAATATTATCACTATGATCACAGTATCCGAAGGGTAATTTTCCCGGTTTCCCGCCAGAGTCTAATGGAGAATCGGGAACGACAAATCGTGAATATTCCAGCGAACGGGCGGGAGACCCTTCCCCTCCAACCGGAAACACTGACCCAGACCGATCCTTTACTCCGTGCTGGTCACCCTAAAAAGACTAAATCCGTCCAATGGCGGGAAAGGGGTGTAATACCCTAAACCCCTTTAAAAAAACATAACCCTTTGTGATATTATTTTCGCGTTTCCTCTCTCACACTCACCTCTCTCTCATTACCCTTTGCCGCTTATACATTCCCTTTCATGGAGACTTTCCATCCAACTCCCTTACTTATCCTCCTTTCACTCTCTCTCTCTCCCTTACACATTCTCTATCCCTCTCCCTGGCCTACTCTAACTCTCTCTCACTATCCAGAGGCACCGTAGCATGACGTCCACTGTTCTCTTCCCTCGTCTACCCCTTGGGGTGTGAAGGGTTGTGAAAGGAGAGAGACTCTCCGACGCCTACCTACAGGGGGGGAGCGGGGATTGGGTAGTAGTTGTGGTGGCCGACCGACACTACGCGCCGCCAGGCTTCCCCGGTCTGCTGGCTCTGCCCACACACATGCACAAACATTCAACCAGAGGCGGCGCGACTCTCCACCAAGAGGCGCCAGCGCCACCCAGCAGCTCTTTTAATGGCTCCGACGGCGGCGCGTTCTCGCCTGCGACTTTAAAAATTAAATTTCACTCGCCATTTTGTTTAGCATCACAAAAAAACTCAGCAAAACAGAGTCGGCGGGAAATAAAATTAAAGATACAAAAATTTTTGCAGGATGCAATGACTGCTACGGCTGGGACCGCGACTTCAAACGATGCAACCGGCGAATACGCGCTTCCTCTCAGCGTACAGTTGGGAAAGGCACAGCGTGAGTATACTGTTTGGTGTATAAAATCCGATGGCGAGAGCAGGAAATTCTCGATGACGCGGTTTGAAAGCAAACACAGTTTTGAGAATTAGGGGAAAACGGAATTGGTGGCGGGCGATCATTCAATCCATGTTCCCGTTCGTTTGCAGAGACATAAAATTACTGACGAATGAGTCACAGCGAGCAAATATGTACTCTGAATTCAACCGACTATGATTTTCAATAAATCACGTCACCCGAAAGGCTCGTTTTTTATTGTAAATATACTCTTTTCAGGGGTATCAAGAGTGTTCTTAACCAACCAGCTTGTAAAAATCACCCCGTAACTATATTTTTTTAACGAACAGTAGGTACGTGTCTGTGGCAAAGCGATACCGCGAAAGTTCGTGACAAAACAGCTAGTTATAACTTAAACGCGCACATTAATTTACGATCACTTTGTAACCGTAAGTATACCTGTGCGATAAAAATAGTTCGTGAAAGATGGTTCCGCCTACAATGCTCCTTTTTTTCTCGACCCCCAATTGGCCCTCGGAAATCGCTGCGGCATTCACCAATTGTAAAGCCCTCGCTCGTGCGTGGTGAATTCTGCTGGCCTCATGCCTATAATAGTCCTATTTTTATTATTGTAATCACCAGTATAACATTTCAACAGTCTCCCTTGCGACCCGCTGGCAACTCATCTGCAGCCTTATTTTCATGGTCTGTAATAGATAGTAGAACAGAAAGGTTGAAAATGTCGTTTTTCCCACGATCGATGATAGACCATAAATGCTGTGTTAAGACTTTAAATTAGGTTACTTGTTAGGTAGTCTACCCTAATGCATGTTTATAAATCTGCCGAGTAGTGCTAACACCATGTTTTATATGTCCCCTGTATGACTTTTGAATCAAGTTTTCATAGTTAAATTATGGATTATTTTAGTAGTTCTGTAGCATTTATAGTATACTGATAGTGTAGTGCTTGTTGGTGAAAGTAAATTAATTCACTGTAGTTCTTCATGTTGGCGATAAGTCACCCCCTGCCGAACACCCGTGCGGTGGCTTGCAGGGTATTAAGTTGATGTAGATGTATGCTTCCAACGCGATTCCACGCACATTGCCGATTTATTTATTTTTCTATTATGATTAGTTACATATTTTGTAAAAATGCTAAGCCAATCGCGAGTTATGCTCATGAGAAACAATGATGCCATAGCCAATGAAGGTAATTTACGTGTTCACTGCAAATTCTAACACTCCTGCTTTACAGTTTTGTAAATAGATGAAACTTAAAGTTTCGAACGTTGGCCAAATTAAAGTTTACAAAACATGAGCCGTTACCCAACCTTTTAATTCAACGTCACAAACTTAAAGACATAATAAGCCATCACAAAAACGGTTAGATAGTTTGATTAGGGATATATGTACGGTTAGATGGAAAGATAAAGGAAAGAGGGCACCTGAATCATGAGATTAAGCTTTCAAATTCTTTTTCGAAAGGCATGATCCGTTCGGTAAACTACACAATTCTAAACGCATCTGTCTATTTCTTGTAGCACGTACATACTGATGGATTAATTCTTGAAATTAATTAAATATAAAATAAACCAAACTTTACACGCATGGACATAAAAATTTCCAGCTGTCACCTGAATTCAAAGTCATGGTTTTAATGAAAGACAGGAGTGATATTTTCATTTGAAACGTGCGGGCATTGAGTGAGAAGGGTTTTTTATTTCGAGAAACACGCAAGGAGGGGCAATTAAAAAGTCGAATAATTAACTGAGGCGTGACATTTAATTTTCGCATTCAAGTGTCAACTTAGGCGTTTAAATTAACGAATGTTTGAATTTCATTTAAACACAGGAAAATGCTGAGAAGTATGTTTAAAAACAAAGCATGATAAAAACTCAACGTACAAGACGCGAGACAAAAAATAATTTAATTGATAACTATAAGAGATTTTCAGGATTCTAACCGTTATCACCTCAGCGGAATTAAAGAAAAGGTCACTTTTGGTACACAACAGAATGACAATATCTTCAGGAAAAACACATTTCCCAGTTTTGATTGACATTCAATTAAGGGCTCGGGTGCCAAAAAGACTTGATAAAATAGAATGACGTCAGAGATATGGCAGTATATAATCCATGTAAAGTTTACCCACTCATTTTCCACAAGAGAGGCGTATTAAAACAGAAAGAATATTTTAATGTTCCCCATAGCCTTAATTACAATGCTAAATTAGGGATATTTAAACAATGGGTATGCTACAATTGCGTAATAAGACATCTGAGTGGATATATAACGAACCCGTAGTAATTTTTCCATACGAGCACTAATTAAAACTTTTTAATGAAAGATTTCTAGAGAAAGTAAAGGCATCAGTGAGTACTAGGGTAGGTATCTTCATTGGTTGTACAATCCTAAGATTGGTTGACTACAGACCTCCACTCTTCCCTATCTAATGCTAGTTCCCTTACCTCCTGGTATCCCTTCCTATGTACTTTCCTCTTTATTTCCTCCATGAACTCATTCCTGGGTCTTCCTTTGGTCTTCCTCTGGGGACTGTCCCCTCTATTTTGCCTTCAATTATACTCTTCACAAACCCATTGTGTCTCAGGGTGTGTCCAATCCATCTTTTTCTTATTTTCTCTATGTTATTCCATATGGTCCTTTCCTCTTCTACTCTTCTGTACATCGGAGGGATATAGGGTTTACTAATAGTGCAGCCAAATTAAGATACCTATGTAAGAAATGGAACTTAATCTTGATAATACTGCAGAAATGGAAGGAGCGAGGAGCTACGAGACACCGTGACTTTTGGGAAAAATCGTACCAGGGCAAGAAAAGGTAGCTCTCATCCACTGCGAGCCTTAATTTTAAAATTTTATACAAAGAGGACAAAATAAAACCAGACAATACTTTATGAAGGCCCTTCACATAAGCATTATTGAGTACATCTCTGCAGCACAAGTTATATGAACGTGACAGGTTTGAGTTGAAACTCAGTCTGGAATTCCCGAAACTGAAACCGGCCATTAAAAATTTCACAATTACCTTAAACCCAGTAATATACACAAATATTCGTCCAAAGGCAGTAGTGGTTATGGAAAACACAGCGTCAGAAATGAAATGGGTTTGAGTGAAAGAGGCGCGTTCAGGCAGATAAAATTACGCAGGAAGGAAAGTCGTAGTCACGCATGTCCAAATGGGAGGACGAAATGACTCACGCGAAGGTTAAGTTAGTCAGATATAACCCATTTGAAACCCAATCGCTCGGGAGAATTACTATCGTGGCGTCGAAAAACCATTCACTCATTCCTCGCACTACTCGGCACTTCCGTGTCAAGATATCTAAATCAAATACGCGCATCCCGATTCAAATGAGAATCTAATGCCAGAGAGCGTAAACAAAAGTGGAAAATAATGAATGATAATCGAACCGAAGAATCGAGATGAACTATCATCGCATCCATCAACTATAGCATTGATATAGTTAGCCGAAAACTGTTCAAGTTCTTGCGGTAAATGCTGAGCCTGCTAAATTCTCGCATATTTCGTTATAAATAATTCTACTTAAAACGAGGCTTTCTATTCCACAGATTTATTTCATTAGAGTGCGAATTATTTTCTTCATCTACAGTCAAAGCACTGCAGGTAAATGGATATTTCGAGCAATATTAAGTGTTCCATTAAACTAATCAAATTCCATTAAGCGGCTGAATACGTAAGAACAACTTGATTCCAAATGCCCTCTACTCATTGGTAGATTCAGTGAAAAATCTACTGCGAATATTTCGATCTATTAAGCATGGGATGAAGCTATAGAAACAAAAATTTTCACTGACATTCCCAGGATTAAGGCCGCTTTACACGGTACATTTTATTGTACAAACGAATGTACAAATTCCTTCATGAAGGAAATTGTACCGTGTAAAGCCGCAAATTGTATGATTGTCTGAATGACTAAACGGGAAATAGAATCTGCTCTAATTCCATTCAGTTTCTTGAGCATTCTATTATACATTCGTTTGTACAATAAAATGTACCGTGTAAAGCGGCCATTACAGGTCGCCATTCTTCACTCTTGGTTGCCGAGTGATTGTCTTGCTACATTCCGAAAAACGATTCATAATTGAATGACGCTTCTGCAATAAAATCTTTGACACTATCAAGCAGGACTGCTCAGTTTTGAAGAGGTAGGCATTTGCTGTTTCTACAAGCGGGAGACTTTGTCAGAAGGCTTATACAGAAGAGATGAGTGTTTTGGTTATCATCGGAGTGCTAATCGTGCACATTACTCGCGAAAAATTTTAAGAGGTCTTTATAGAATAAATGGGAACCACCTATCATTCAGCGTAAAGTTCTCGAATTGACCAAACGTTTAAACTGCCATATGCCTACCATCCATTATCAACAATGTTTGACTCATTCCAAACTAAACTCAACCGTCACAAGCATTCACATACACTAGCCTAGCTCGGATTTTTTCATAGTGGTTCAAATTTATTAGATATCATCAAAAGTATGACTTCAAACATTTTAGAAATAAACAAAAAAACGACTAAAATGTAACCAGGAACGTATATTACCCTTGAGTCAAGAGGTATTGTTCAGAAGAGCAATAATCAAAGACCTTTAGACGGACTTAACTAGCTGCTACGCTGCTCACTTTTACAAGAAACTTCTCCAAGAGACGTGGAGCCAAGGATTAGGCGTGGACGGGGAGATTTTTGACGTCAATTGGACAAGAATTTATGGTGTGCCCTGGCAAGCCGAGAGGACGGGGAGAACAGGAGGAAGGAAGAGAGAAGGGTGGCAAGCAGAAGTCGCTGGCGGAAAATTAAAGAAAAATAATAATGGGAAAGGGCGGTCACGTCATTGGTGTCCGTCCTCCTAGCCCCACCCACGCGTAAATTCCTCCCTCGATGAAATACCCTGCATCCCCCGTAGGAAGACAATAAAATTTAAAATATTATATATATATATATATATATATATATATACACACATAAATATTTATACAGAAAGGTAGAAAGAAAGTGGATAGGAACACATAAAATGGACGAACACGATATGAACACGAACACGATATGTGTTCCTATCCACTTTCTTTCTACCTTTCTGTATAAATATTTATGTGAGTATTTGCCGCTGTGCGGTCTGAGTGAATGAGTGAACGATTATACGATTATATATATATATAACCTTCCCACGCTATAACCGCACCCTCTGCCTCGAATACGAAAAATAATTGTGACATACGAAGTTGGGGACGTAGCGGAGTGACATGCGTGTCCGTGGACGGGGGGTGATCCACAAAAAAGATTGTGTTCGGGGTATGTGAGGGAGAAAGAGCCAAAGGATGTTTCGATGGGACGAGGCGGTTGAGAGGGGAGGTTGTTGGGGAGGAAGGTAGTGGGATACGCACACGAGAAATATGCTGTGGGTGAAATTCTTACGAAGGCTTCCGCGGTTTTGTGGTAATTTATAATTGTTCGTGCTGGAATGCAAGAAGAACCCAATAAATTCTACATTATAGATAGATAAATAAATAATTTATTTTGCACTGGGACAATGTCCCTTGTGTTCAACAAAAAACACTAAAAAACAGTTTGTCAAGGTTCCAGTATAACTACAAGAGAATATTAAAATTTTTTGAGCATGAAAACAATATCTTTAACAAAAAAAAACACACAAGCTGACATAAAATTTGGGTGATACATTTAAATGCATGGAGATGAGAAAGGAAGACTAATTTGCCAGATGACATATCATAAATGCGGTTTTTAAATTAGTTCAGGGACTGCAGTTATTTTCAGATCTTCAGGTAGGGAGTTCCACAGATTTGTACCGGTAACTTGGAATGACTGTTGAAAGGTTACGGTGCTACCTGAAGCTAGGTTATTCTGTTAGTAGTTTTGACATACACAGAGCAACCATTGGCTTTCCTTTTCTAAAATCAAACTGTCGGTAATGCAGGTTTCCAAAACACTAATACACGCGGGATACTCCAAAAGTATTGCCTCCTATTAATTTTCATGAAAAAGTACAAAAGGTACACGATAGAGATCAGAACTGCAACAGCAAAACATTTTTACTATAAAATACAATTTTTGAATAGACTCATCATCAAAGGCTATTCATTTTTTCCTAGCGATGAACTCAAGTCTTCATGCCTCGCTCCGTTTTACAGCTATTATGAAAGCGCCTTTGTGAGTAAAATGTTGCCTGTACAATCAAGCTCTCACGGTCCTAAATAAAGGAAATCTGACAGAGACCGATCGTCCGGGACCGCCGGGGAACGCTGCGAGTCCGCGAGGGCCCGCGGCCGGCCTGGCGTCCTTTCCCCGTCGGGGTCCCCCAGGGCTTCTGCCTGTCTCCGTTGTTTTTTAAGCTGCATATCGACGGGGTCTCCCGGCTACACACACACTGCCGAACAATGTTGTTCGCCGACGACATCATTCTGCTTTCGGGCACTGATGGCCCATCCCTGAATGCATGTGTGAACCGAATGAATGAGGATGTTGTATGTGTGAGCGAATGGATAGCAAGTATGGGGATGGCCATCAACCCACTCAAATGCACCGCGGCAGTTGTGGGGCAGAAACGAATCCAACATCGCTTCCTTGGCCCCCAAACACCACGCGTGATAGTGAATGACACACCCCTCACTTTCCTAGACTCCTTTCGCTACCTGGGATTCACCATCTCGGGCGACCTATCGTGGGGCAAGCAAGTATCCCAGGTCATCTCGCGGGTGCACTGGGGCTAACGTCGCCTTAGGGGCATACATTTCAGACCGGGGAGAAACATAAAATTGACCCTGGTGAAAACCCTCCTCAAACCGATCCTAGACTTTTGCCTCGTCCCATGCAGCGACCTTTCCGGGAGGGACATGTCCCGATTACAGGTCGCCCAAAACGCATGCCTGCGATATGTATGTACGTGACCCCCATTATTATAGGGAAGGAATCCTTAAAATGAAAGAGAGGCAAAATCCCAAATACTTCAGACAGGGATCAAAGTCTGGGAGCAACGGGTCCCCACATACGTGTACCTGAACTTCACCCTCATGGAAGGGACACACCATTTCGAAACAAGGCACGCCTCCCACATATTCAAGATACCACGCCACCGTTCAGCCAGGATGGCCGGTTCTTTGACGGTTTCCTTTGCGAACCCCTCGATATAAAAAATAACATCAATAACAGGAAGGTTCATAAACACTTATAAAAGGCATACCGTGACTAAACTTATATTCATCTAACTTTTTGATCGAAATTACTATTTATCAAATTTAACTATTTATTGCCTAATTTATTAACCCATCAAATACCTTTTTACTTAATCATTTTTTCTTTTAATTTTCTACTTAAATATTTATTTATTATTTACTTATTTATCAACATCACCACCTATTAATTATATCAATCTTAATCTGTTTTTATTATCATGACGATATTTTTGATAAAGGAAACGTTTTTAACTTTGGAATTTTATACTTTGTACTCAAGTCATGCTTTTACTACGAACAGTATTAATTTTACCTTCCTATGCAAGTTACATACAAGTTTTTAAATCAATAATTTCAACCATTAAAAGAATTTTACCATATTTTACTTATTTCATTCTCTTTAACGTGTAAAATTCTCTGCACTGTTTTCTTTTTAAACCAACCATACATACCATATCTTTTACCCAAATCTAAAACAAGTTATTTCTACTATGAAATATTATTTTTCCGAAAGCATTTTACTGTATCACATTTTACCCCATTTTATCGAAATTTTACACAAGTTTTCTGCACCAAATATGTACGATTTTAATTCTGGTCTCTATTCTTTATAAATGCCTTTCCGAATGATAACCCGGAGAACCCGGACCCATCAATTGCGGAGAATAACTGCACCCTCAAAGGCCTGGCGGAGGCGAAGGATAGGAACAACCAAAAATCAAGGCAAGAAAAATTTGCCTCTGTTAAATATTTGACCGAGAGCCACATAGATGTGAAAATATTGTGATATTATATCTGTGATAACAATTTGAACTTGACTCTAAATATATTCTGTACAGAGCCCTGGGGCAGGGGAAGAGGGGTCCATGCGGTCTCATCTGCCCCAGGTAAAATAAAATAACAAGTAAAGTAAGTAAGTAAGTAAAACAAGAGAAAAATCAAGGGTTGTGCCAAATAACGACATGCCAGTCGGATTTGCCAATATGCTCCGCATTCTTCAAACTGAAATTGGGCGAGGTATTGCCATGTTAAAGAATTTAAGATGTTATCTCTTTGAGCATGTAATTAGCAATGTATTAATTATGCTAACATTTCAAAAATATAATGAAGCTCATGATGGCTACTATAAACAGTGCTCTGGCCACAATCCATCTGTCCATTGCTATTATAATCTTTCGATTCTCCGTTGCCGCAACTCCATCCACATCCTGAAACATACTGCGTATCCTGAAACCCTCCATTCTTCCCTATCTAATGTTAGTTCCCTTGCATCCTGGTATCTCTCCCTCTGTACTTTCCTCTTTATTTCTTCCATAACTTATTCCTGGATCTTCCTCGGGAGACTTTTCCCTCTATTTTGCCTATGTTTGCTCTATGTTCTTCACAAACTCATTGTCTCTCAACGTGTGTCCAATCCATCTTATTCTTCTTTTCTGTTTGGTGTTCCATATGGCTCTTTCCTCTTCAACTCTTCGATAAACTTCATTTTTTATTTTGTCCGTCCATTTTATCTTCAACATCCTACTCCAGCATCAGGTTTCGAAGGCTTCTAGTTTTTTCTAGTCCAGCAATTTCTACATCCTGCATTAATTCCATTTAATTTTTTACGGCGAAGTCTATTTCGCATGTCCTTTTTACTTTCACTCTTCTGCTATCATTGATATTGTAACAAAATGGAAAACGCGCGGAGAAGTTGATCTTCTCCAGCCACAGCCCTGAATTTGTACTTTCATACCGTGAATGAACATGATACGACGGGAAGCAATACTCTAATTGTAATCCTCGATCAATCAAAGATCAGTTAGCGCATCTAAAATATAATAAAGGCAACTTAGGTGGTCTCCGCGGGCCTTCGCTGGGCCCATGTCAGTTGAGGTCTTGATATTACGTTCATATATCCGAGAAGACCTCAGATAATGATTCGCTGGGATAACACGACATATTCCAATTTTTTTCTTCAATCACCTGTTCGTATCATGAAGTCATGGAATTATATTTCAAAACAACTGAATGAGATGTGGTCAAATCCTAACAAATAAAAATGTAACATGTACACCTCAATATCAGAAATTCAACTGTAGGTTTTTTTTTAAATACTCACGACTTGGCGAAAAAACTGTAGTATATACATATATATTTATTGTAGGGTGAAAAAGGGGAGATAGACACACACATTACCGTGGAAGAAGAATCCCCATAAAAGGATAGAATTAGGGTTCGTGCGGGAGGAGTAGAGAAAGGATGTATCGAAGGCCGAGTTTGGCGAGGAAAGGATTGTGATAAGAACAGGCGAAGAGGCAAGGTAATGGAGATATTCAGGAATATACACGGAGGATAAGGTCTTTCAAAATTGAAAATCACGAAAAATACCTATGGTCAATTTCTCGATACATCTTAACTGATTCCTGATTACAAAGTCTTGATGATTTTCCAGCAAACTTTCACAGTAAACTATGCACAGGTTTCTTCGAGGTAAATTCAACATAATAGTTGGCATTTAATTAGGACAATCATTTAATGTTATAAGGGCTGTTACTGACACGAAAAATCTCCTTTCAAAACGTTGAGTGAGTATGAATGCAGAATTCAGCCCTCAGAGAGGCCTTAGGTCTTAGCCCTTCACCATCATTTTCTAACAAATAAACTTCCACCCTAAATAAGTTATTTTCTTCCATACCAGTGCAGTAAGAAAGGTCCTAATGATAAAGCAATAGTTTCAAAAAACAATTGAATTGACCACGTTCATTAGACTGCCTGGGCAATAAGGGGGCCGATCATTCATACCACGGCTGAGTACGCTTCTGCAGACGTGCACGTGTATTTGTTTCATGACTCTGCCTTCCTAATTAAAACAAAATTGTTTTAAAATAAAATTCGACCGCGGAAAAAAACGTGAATTTTTCGAAATGACTCGATCACCATGATGCGTACGATGTTCATTTCTGACAATCTTTGAACTTATTTTAAATGAGAATACTTCCTATCAGTAGATAATTACTAACATTTTGAAAAGTGTGTGTTATAACGTCACAGTGAACATTCTCGTAAACTTAAGTAACGCATTTTCTACTGTCTCAAGAGTAATTGTGCGGGGAGAAGTTGTGCGGGGAGGAAAATGGAGGGGAAGGTGAAGATCACTCCAAACTATGGAAGAAGACAGAACTAAAAGGGCGTTTTTGGCCGACGTACACAGTCTCCTTAAACTGTTAACACATTGATCATTATTATTCAAAACTTTGACGTCCGAATTTGAAACTAACTCACCATTCGTTGATATTAATTTTGACTAATCCCGCACAGCATAAGATTGAGATTTTTGGCTTCTATCGATGAAAAAATTGCGCCATTACTTCCCTGTATCCTATATTATCTTCACAGACCCCGCCTTTAACCGCCCTTCCGTGATCTGTAATGAAGGGCGTGGCGCCGTGGGGATATTTTCCGGAAAGCGTGCCACGCCCTCGGTGAGCTTTCGTGATCTTACTCAAAAGACCAAACTTCTCCTGTAATGTGTCCCATTCACCCTGACACCACACGCATACGCCTAACCGATGGGCATGCATTCATGTCATCGCAAGTCGTCTCATAGGGGTGCCACCGTAGGATGAGGATTCATCGATTTCTTGTCAAATTTCGTTGTCACTCGTGAAAAAAGTATCGAATATTCGTTTTCGTCAACGCAAATATATCAACCAGTTTAATGTACAAATGATACATGACAAAATTCAATGGAAAAATATTTGATACAAAACATAACTTTCAATAAATAGGTATATACATTTGCCATTTTCGCAAAGATGGGAATTTTATAAGAAAATTGGAAATAGGAAGCTAAATGTAACTTAGGAATATAAAGGCAAATATAGTACCTAAGTTATCGAACTATCAGCAAATAAATAAATTACTCAACAAAAAACCCAATGGTGCTTATTACATAGAGCCTAAAACGGCTCCTCTGGATTCGACGACAGCTAAATACATTCGGCGTATAATAGACATTTTTACAGCACTGTCAGACGTAGAAATACAATAACCCCTTCCACGGCCCATTCGCGACTGCAACGAAAACGTTAATGCAATAATCCATTAAAACCTTTCTTAATATACCTTCTCTGAACTTCTCCATTTCCTTTCCCCATTTCTCACCCTTCTTTAAAGCTATTATTTTAAGGTACCACTCTCCAACGCCCTAGAAGCAAGTCACAAGTGTGTCAAGGTTAAAGCACTGGAAAGTACAATGAAAAAACACCACGATTAGAGATCAAAATTCGTTAACTTGTTATTAACTTTTCAATACTTCGATTTCCCTGATTCTCAATACTTTAGCTTCTCCGAATGTTCCAAAATGTCCGTAAAGATTCCATTAGGAGAGTGTGCATAGAGAGAAGTAAAGGACGAAATGCTTTGATAGGTGGGAGGGAGAGGTTTGAACTGGAGATTTGGAACAGGGTAGTTCTAAAGATCGAAATAGAGGAGAAACGGAGAGGTATGGAAAGTAGTGATTCAAAGGAGGAGATGAAGAGAGAATGGACGTATTCCGAACCAAAGGAATAATGGTTTTAGATAATAGGTACCCGTGGCTATTCGAATGATTGGTTACGATAATTTGGTCAATACCCGAAACTAAGTCGGTCCCATCGAGCCAAACGGAGAAAAAAAAACTCCAAGTTACACGTCATCATATGTGTGGTGGACAAAATACTGCTTATGCCTGCGACAAGACTTATCAATTGAAAATGTGAGCTTATCCACAAAAATTTCAGAAAATGCGACCTGTTTTCTTAATTAAAACTTTTTTCAGCCGTAAAGGCTAGTCCAGCGTCAAATTAATTGGCTCAATTTGATCTCAAGTTCCTGTAGTTATACGCAACAAACTTAAAAACTAAACTCAACTCCACAACAATTTTCTATTAAATTACGTCCCTATTTTTTGGGGAAATGTAATTTTATCCTAATATCATCCAATCTCACTTTAGACAGAATGTTATAATATAAATAAATTTCAAAGTTACTAGGTAATTTTCCACAGTACTTTGTTCTCAGTCGACCGGTTTCGTCGCATAGGCGACATAATTAGGCACGTTGCATAGGCGACACCTGATGATGTTGAAACCGGTCGACTAAGAAAAGTACCAAATAATTGTGAAGTTTATTCAGAATGGAGTTTCATAAAGTAAAGCCTGTTACCATCTAACTTATCATGTAATATTACGTACCATTTGTAAAACAACACAGCGCGGAAATGAAGGATTTTGTCATGAACGTCGATAAAACTCAATTATTTACAATTTTGATACGTATAAATTGGTTTATCAAATAAAAACCTATTTCTAAAATATTGCATAAAAGTCTAATTAATAGAATGCACAAAATAATTACGAGAGATCACCCTAGCTGCCTGAATAGTACCCCCACACCACATTCCACTGCGGCGGGTAGCGAGGAAGTGCGTAGATGCAGAAAACCATCCTCCCTCCGACCATCCGACCCGCCCCCTTCTAGTTTAGTTTCCTTCCCCCTCGACATCTCCTCTCCTTCCCGAACCCATCCCTTCATGCCATTTCTCCTTTTGCTCCCTACCAATCCTTTCCTCTTCCGGGAGGGTCGAG
The DNA here is from genome assembly GCA_963169105.1 of Ceriagrion tenellum. NCBI lineage: Eukaryota > Metazoa > Arthropoda > Insecta > Odonata > Coenagrionidae > Ceriagrion > Ceriagrion tenellum. Next base: position 72,917,741 of record OY720634.1, read on the forward strand.
AGAGGGAGACGAGGGCGTCCCAAATTGAAAAGGCCTCACCCTCATCCAACCCACAAACATGCGCTCACTTACTTTGTAACGCAAAGTGGAAGCCGAGTGAGATGGCCCGGAGAGGAGGCAGGAAGGGGGGATAAGGCAGGAAGAGAGAGCGAGCAGAAGCACGGAAGTTGGAAGAAGCGTGTACGGCACAGAGCAGGGAAGGATAAAGGGGGAACGAGTAGGAGGAATACATGTGCCGTAGAGAGAGCGAGATAGCCCTAAAAAAAGGGGGACTGGGAGGAGAGGAATTATCATTCTCCCTAACATCTACTCATGTAATAATTTTCCAGCTTTTCCTCAAAATAAAATTAATTTTCTCGGGATAAAAATCCACGCAAAGTTTCCTCAAGATATAACAAATTTTGACAGCTTAAATTCTCAGGAAACATTCACAAAACCACAGAAATAACTCAAAACTAGGCTCAAGCGGAGCTTCGACGCTATAGCAACATGTTCAGGTGGTAACTTTAAGAGTAGATAATGTGGGCAAAAAATAGCACGCCCTTATACTCAGGTATAAAAATTGTTTACTGTAAGTACCACCATAGAGTAATATACTCTGTGGTACCACGAAAACAAGCAAAGTGGGATCACTCCAATTATTTTCATTATTTATTACAGGCAAAATTCATTTATCGTTCCTAAAATTTATTTTTAAAACTTCAGGTTCCCTATCAATCACCAATGGATATCCTCAGGTTCCATGAAGAGCGTAATTTCCCCAGATTTCTATGACTTGACGCATCTTTTTCAAGGATAGTATGCATGCAAAGTCAAACTAAACAAGAAAGTTGGACTCACATAGATAAAAGAAGATGCTTGTAATAGGCAGGCGGATACCGAACGAGGGATTTCTCAGGGATTTTTCGCCAGTCTTCCCAATCCGTGTTGATCCTTGAGATACAGTGAGAGTATCAACGCTTCTTGGGAAAATATTTTTAGAGTTCCTAACTTTGCATGTTTCCATATTTTTGGTGCATGACGGAACTGTGCCCTTTCCGATAAGATATACGCCCTGCATCAAAGCATTCAATTAACATTTTCAGGGTGACAAGAACGCATCAGGACGCGTGATGCGACTTCATTTGTAATTATTTTCTGTCGCTTTGCATTTTCGTTGCGCGTTTCATGAAAGGCAATGCGTGACGAAAATTAGGGACAGCTCTAATTACTTCACGCTGAGTGAGTACATTAAAAGAAGTAACTTAAGCGATTCGGAGGACAAATACAGTGCGGCAACTCCCATCCAGTTATTTATGTCATTAATGGGTGTCGCCATCTCGCGTCATATTAATTGCAGAGATCTACCCAGAAACTGAAGATCCATTAACGCATGCCCTTGAATTAAAATATAGAAAAAGCAACAAAGTTACGTGATGAAAGTAGTGGTGGAGATATTACACGAGTACTGGAATACTAATTTAATAGCCGTTGGGTAGTGAATAAAAATTTAAATTATCACATTTCACCTGTGATATCATCACGCTACAAGTTAATTATTTCATACTCCTTAAAAAACATAACTTCCAGTGTTGGCTTATAAATGGTTGTCTCTATCATACATTTGTAATTAGAGCTATTTACATCCCGTAACATCAACAATGAAAATGCATAAAATATAGTAAAGGCATATGTAAGCCAAGCCATTCTTTCAATATGCGGCGTGGCAAGAATATTTTGTAATTCGATTTGTTCCATAAACGGTTCAATAACTAATTTGGTCCTCATATACGGGATTAACTAATGGGTTCCAAAGCTAAACCAAGACAATGGCTTCAAGTGATAGTGCCTGCATTCCGACTTTTGCATAGATTTCACTAACGTTACGGTTGCCATACCAATAAATATCAAGGATAAATGTTCGTGAACCAACCCTACGTAAGGCAACTCTACCCGAAATATTGGAAAAATATCACTCCCAAAAAATACGAGCTTGTCTCAGAAATAAGGAAAATAATGACTCATCCACGAGTTTCAAAACATCAGGTCGCCAAAGGGCATGACAGGACTACTCGCCATGAGCCGGCTTGTTGTTAAGAAATAAGCGCAAGTCATCCATTCCATCATGTCACTAGGCAGAACGAGGGAGCGAAATTTCCATGCACAGTGAAAAGAGAAAAATTAACATGAAAAAACTACGTTCCGTCTTCTCGTTTTCTCATGCAAGGGAAATATTACGCGTCTCAGAGAGTAAGGTGAAATAAAACACACTTAACAATGCAAGAAAGAACTTAGTATTTCTGGAGTGTGAACGTCTAGGAGGCTTCGTGGCAGCGACTACTTACGTGACTTCACCACGAAAGCCAGGTTTCTCATGGCATTAAAGCTTCGGCTGCCTTAAGTAGGATTTGGGTAAAGGGTTCTCCATAGGGGAATAAAGAGGCCAGTTTTCTACAGGCTACGGAAAACGCACGTACAAAAATATACGTACAGGAAAAGGCACAGAAAGAATACTTGAGTGCCATAAAAAGTGCGTTATTTTATGAGTATTCAGAATATCTCTAGCTTTTTCCTTCTCTTACCTTTGACATGATCGAGTTTTCTTTTTCCCCCAGCGTCACACTTGTTATGAATGTATTAATATTCAACTTGATATTTGATGGAACTTTCTTTCCTCGTTAACGCAGCCCTCTCCGATGTGTTTTGATTCACTGAGCGCGAAATTATTTAGATCAAAATTCAACTTCATTTGCATAGCATAATATATATTCTACGCTCTCCGTGAAGATTGGTTACATTATCTTCGAAGCAATTCCCTAAGGATTCCAAAGCATCTTTAAGTGGTGGCACCATACAATCCCCAAACATGAACACAAGTAATACCTTTATCAAAATACCTATTGTACTGTTACACATTAATGGGGGTTTCGTAACACCTCCTAAAACGTAATCTCGATATACCAGTGGGTGTTTTCCAATTCAAAAACACTATCTTCAACTTACAGAAGACCATATTTCAACTGTTGACAGCTCTACTTGGTGAAATAACATAACGTGGGAGAATTTAAAACCACTTAGTAATATTCCACAAAGATTTATTTTCCCTAAATAAATATTAATAAATCTTTGTGGGAAAATAAATCTTTGTTGAATATTACCAAGTGTTTTTAAATTCTTACAGAAGACCGTTGGACGAATTTTATTAAATCTAAAACCTTTTTCAATGTCGCGCATCGAGATATCATATCACATGTAAAGACTAAGCCATCCAAATGTTTACGTAAACCAGTTCTATATCTATCAATAATATCGCCATGCATTATACTATTGTTATTTATACTATAAGTTGGTTGACACAAACTCGAGCAAAGAGGAGCATTTTTATTACTTAGGAAGTACGCTAGAAGAAAACGGACATGGTAGTAAAAACATACGGAAGATAATAGAGCGAACTAAGCCTTTGAGTGCGGCATGACGTGATATCTTGTCTTTCCGCCGGTGCTGATGACGTGATATCACGTCATGGGTACTCCCGCTCTCACTAGGGGGCCTAGTGAAAGTTCCCTAAGTAATGCTGGAACACTCACGGTACTCTTGACGTGATATAACGTCATCAGCGCCAACGCAAAGACAACATGACATGATATCACGTCACGCCGCACTCAAGGGGCTAAGGAGGCGTTTAGCAATAGAAGGTAACTGATGACTGGGACCTTGGGTAAGGATCTGAAGAAGAGGCTGGTGAAGAGCTTGATAAGGAACGTAACGTCGTATGAGGCAGAAACGTGGACCCTCAGAAAGGAGGACGAGGATAGACTGCAGGCATCTGAGATGTGGGTGCTGAGAAGGATGGAGAAGGTGAGGTGGACGGAGAGGAAGAATAACGAGGAAGCGTTTGAGATGGTGGGCGAGGAAAGGAAACTTCTCAATTAAATTCGAGATCGGCAGAGTATTAGGCTGTAGGAGGTAATAAGGGGCGAAGGATTGCTAAAGAGTGAGATAGAAGGAAGAATGCTGGGCAAGCAAGAAAGAGAAAGAAAGAGATTAGGTTTCGTGGATAGGACGAAGAAGGGTGGGCCGTATGCTGAGGAGAAAGAGGATATACTAGAGCGAGAAAGTCCCCTGAAAGTGTTGAAAACCGGGAGAGATTCTCTGACATTCCGCAAAACCTACCTTAACCGGTAGAATACTAAAATGATAATAATTAAACTATTACTCAACGCGAAATAGGAACAGAAAATTCTATAAAAATCAGCAATTGATTCCAAAATTTGAGTTAGTTATAAAGCTTTAGAGACCATATGAATCACGACTTTTAATCACGGCAAGAGGATATCGGTGAGTAAAAACCCATTGTAGAATCAATGCATTTCGCAAGACTGCGAGCTTTCACTCGGTAGATAGCGTCAGTACCCTGCTACAAATAACTCACCCATACTCCACTAACCCGACGATGGACGATTCCGTGCCCCAGGCCCTGAACCATCGCACTGTGAGCGGCAGGGCAAAGGGTCTCTCGACGCCTAGGAAAGGGAGAAGGGTCTGCTATCCATCGAACCCCTTCACTTTGAGACTCGATCCGACCTCACCCTTGCGTCTCGCGATAGCGTCGAAGGGATGGAGAAAAATTACGAGAATGCCAGGGAGGGAAAATGAATAGTCATGTTTGGCACTGCGATACATTCACAGCGATTATCAATTTCCCGTGAATATCGTATTGTTAGCATCGATATTTACCAACAGGCTACGCATCACTTATATTGAAATATCACATTATTGCACGTCATATTCGATAACATGTCACACACCGGATATCAAAATCGTGCGTTTGCATAACATTCGCAAAAGCATAGATTTAATCTATTGGTTGATCATCATGTCGCTGCTGGAGCTCCAGATTATTTTTAGCAAAGAAACCATGCCAATGCCACATAAAAGATGCCAAAGAAGTAGATACATGTATAAAAGCAGCAGATAAAACAATAAATATACATATATAATTATATGTATGTATGTACTTTAGACCTTCACCTATCTCGGAAGTACCATCACGTGGGACGGAAGTACAATGGACATCAAGCGGAGAAAAGCCCAAGCTAAGAAGGTGTTCATGGGAAAAAACAACTGCTGTGCTCAAATAAGATAGGACCACAAACCATGAAACGGCATGTGAAAAAATTCGTGTGGAGTGTTGGTACCCTATGGATCGGAAGGATGAACCATTGGAAAAGTTGACCAGAATAGACTCGAATCCTTCGAAAAGTGGTGCAGGAGGAGGATGTTGAAGATAAAATGGACTGATAAAATAAGAATTGATGAAGTGTACAGAAGATCAGAAGAGGATAGGACCATATGAAGTGCCATCCAGAAAAAAAGATCCAGATGGATTGGACACATTCTGAGACATAATAGGTTTGTGAAGAACGTAACTACAGGCAAAATAAAGTCCACAAAGGAAGACCACGGAATAAGTTCATGGACCAAATAAAGAGGAGAGCACATAGTCTTCCTATGTCTAGTCCTTCGTCCTAGTCGTAGATACCAGGAGGTGAGGGGACTAGCATTAGATAGGAAAGGGTGGAGGGATGCAGTCAACCAATCATAGGATTGAACAACCAATGACGATGATGTACTAAAGCATCACTTCTGAAAAGTAATTATGTCAAAAACATAACGAGAGACTAATGTAAAACTTCATTTCGTACCTCCCCTCTCCCCATCACTATTCCTTTTTTCCTTAAATCTTCGCAGCTAGTGTCTTTAAACCCCCATCAACCAACCGTAACGACTACTCGCGGGGTAATCTACAGTCGTAGATCACGCGATACAATCGGATATGTTCCGTATTCCGCAAAGGAAAATTTACAAGGGGTGTTGAGACCTTGGCATAGCGTTGGAGCGTTGAGCAGCGAGCGGGGAGACAGGACGGGCCGAGTTTCCCCGACGGGTCTCCAAGCCGACAAGGATTGCGTAATCCGGAGTAGGTACGGTGTGCGTGCGGTTTGGTGATGGGTCGAGAAAAAAATATAAAATCTGCATATTGAGGGGGAAAGCAACTCGCCCCGAGGGAGCCGCAGCAGAGGGAAGGTGACCGACACACACACCAATCATTGCGTCGCCTCCAAAAGAGGGAGACGAATGAGACGGAGAAAGAGAGAAGGTTGGAGAGGAAAACACAAAAGAGGAGAAGAGTAGAGGGAGCCTGACGCGTAGCAGAGATAGCGATACTGCCGGTAGTTCGTGGCATAGACCAATACCACATTCTAGAAGACGTATCGGTATGCATGCAGGAAGTTTTTAGAAAGGAGTAACACATTTGAGAATCGCGTCGGTAGGCGGCCGGAGTATTCTCATTCTCCCTTCCCCTGTCGAGGGTATCGGTTCGAATGCCGACAAATATGGGTATTTTCAGCAATATCTAGATCCTCTCACGGTTCTGTGGGGATACTTACATCAACAAACTACTCTGCGAGCCGTGGCATGGGCGTGTGGCAGGGGTGTTAGGGCACCGGCCGTGTAAAGATGTAAGGGATAAGGTTTTCGGAGGGAAAATGGTGACGTTCATTGAGTAGATCTCAGTTTGTATCGCGGTCGCTTATTGTGCGGGGAAAGAACAATTATTTGTGCCAATTTGTTCGGCAATGTATCTCTCTTATTCATTGCTTCTGTATGACCTAGAGATGTAGTGAGGTGCTATGAGAATATTCTCTGTGTCGCTCTGAAACCGGTAAATGTAAGTTTTGTTGTATGTCAGAGAATCATCTCCCGGTATTCCACACTTTCAGTCAGGGGCCTATCTACCTCAAGGATATCTTTTTTCGCCTCTACACACGATCTACCCTTCTTAATCCTGTCCATGAAACTTATTCTCTTCCCTCCCCTTACCCACTCGCCCAACATCCTTCTCTCTATCACTATCTTGAGCAACCCATTGCCTCTTTCTGGATCCTCCAGCCACCTACCATGCCGATCCCGAATCCACTTCAACTATATATTACATCAAATTTAGTATCCCGACCTTCGGATTGGAAGTAAAACTGTTCTCTGGGCCCCTTACGTTAAGGTGGCTGGGGTGCGAATCGTGCGCCATCGAGTGCACGTTTTAATAACATTTCAAGTAAGTCGTAAAAATATTCTTGGGCCACACTTCGCTTTAATATATTTATTTATAAGTTGGAAATAATCATTTATTCTGTAATTCACATGATGCAAGAATTTTTTTTAATGCTCGCTATATTATAGCATTGTTATGACCAGGGTTTTCGGCGCGGAAACCGATATTTATGCGAAAATCGTACATAAATACATGCTTCCAATTTGGGATTATTCTTTAATATTTATCAGGAGTCATTATAATTACATGAAACGTATGTTTTTGCGCTTGGGAGAAAATCTGTACGCATGCCATCGTATTTTTTCGAAACATACATAAAATCCCATAAGGCTACCCACTGAATTAGCATTAAATTTTCAAGATACCAGATCGGTAGCATGCCATTTTTTTCACCTCTATCAATACATATTCCTTTTAATTACATGTATGCAAGGTTGCGCGCAACTCTGTAAATAAAAGAAAATCGCTCGAAGTAACTTGGGAGTGGGCTGACACAAACGCCTGGTTTTCTTACGGCCCTCTCCCGATGAAAACAGTCCTTCCCGGAACCAGGCTTCAAACCGTTCGTCTAAGACACAAATGGTCTCAGTTTTTCTGTTGTGCCCGTTGGAAATCGACGATGCACGTGGACACGCGGTACACTTCGAAAGATTGGGTTCTTGCCCTTGGTGTCGAGGAACCAATAATGACAAAGGGGTTTTGAAAGGAAAATGAGAGTTTATTCAAATCAAGTGTTCGATTAAATAATAAAATGAACCTAATTGTGCGTCTCAACCAGTCGAAATATAACTGACAGACCGAAGAATGACCACGAGCCGAAATGACTCGACTGACCCGAAAGTACCCTACTGTCCATTTGCGCATCTCTCCGTGCCATTATATAGAATGCATACTTAAGTACCGAGGTAAACAACTGTTTCCATCTGGAAGAGATGGGAACTCGACCACCGATATGCAGTTCATAACAGTTCTTCGCACCCCCGATATGCCAACCATCTCAAATTCTTCAATAGAAAATGCGACATGAACCAATTCAACTCTGGTCAATGAAGTATTTTTGGCTTTTTCAATACGTTAACGTATTTTGTAAAATACATTTAAAATTTTAGTTTTGAGAATAGGTAAAGAGTTTTAGGATAACCGACCTTAGGCCACGATCCCTACAACATGCAGAATTCCTGGTTCTTACGGAATATTTTTGAGCATGTAAAGAGAACAGCTTTTCTAAGCAAATACTGTTTATCATGGATGGAACTTGGTAGGCAGAGTCGTTCGTTGTTTCTTCTCTATTTAATATTATGCAGTAGCTTTTAGAAAGGCCTTTTATATTAAAGTGTCAACCGAATAACATCAAAAGTTGTATTTAATAATGAGAAGCATTTCTGAAGAGGATAATATGATTAATATCACCGGGTATAATACAAGTATGGAAACATATAGCATGACTGAGTCGGAGATTAAAGCCCAACTGGTGAAAGGGAAAAAAGTTGGAGTAAAGGAAGGCTAGTAAGCGTTTTTAGCTAAAATAATCTGTGATAAATATGTAGTTTAAACAGCGTTTTTGCTATAGCTAAAAATGAAAATATTATAAACCGTTTCCCATTTGCGTAAAATATGCAATAAAGTATTATACGAAACGTAGCTAACGGGATGTCGGTCAATAAAAAAATCGATATCGGAGCGTATCGATAAAAAACAAGCATCGGAACAAGTCGAGAAAAGCAAGACAAGGGGAGGGGATGAGGATGAACGTAGCGGAAGAGACAAGGGAGGAAGAGCAAAGAGGAAAGGGACAGAGAAAAATGGGAAAAAAAGAATAAAACACGGGAAAGGCCAACTTTTTTAATTTGGGGAAATTATTCCGGAAGGCCAGGGTACAAAGTTTGTAAAGCCCTTTAAAATCGCTAAGCACACATACATTAGGGACCCATGTACGGCAAGAGTCAGGCAACTACGCACCGAGGAAAATAAAAGGTCACGCGATATTTTTTTCGCACAAGTAAAAACAAACGCGTCAGGAATATACGCATCATTCCTTCCAGACGTACGTCAAAGGTTTGCACGCATCTCTTTACCTCTGAGCGTGTTTCCTTGTTTTGTTAAACACATGCGCAAATCTTTTAATTATTCCAAGACATGATACATTAAAACACACTTACATTCGGACTCATGTACGATAAGAGTCGGCCGACAACGTATAGAGGAAAATAAAATGTAGGTATCTTGAGGCAAAAGTAAAAACAGACGTGACGAAATATATACGTCATTCGACCTGGTGTAGATCAAAGGCTTTATGACTCTTTAGCCCTTTCTGAATGCCCTCTCCCTTCAAAAACCTCATTAGCACACGTTCTTGAGGCATGTCCACGACATAAGACGAGAGGTCTCTTCAGAATGAGGCTGCTGGGGGAGGAAGAGCTATATGCGGATGGCAACCACACGTTTTCAAACGTTGAAAGTGAAAAAATACTTCCACACTGCAAAAGCGCAGATGATGGGCCGTAACATTCAGAGAACTAGAGCAACAAAAAATAACTTCAAAACCATCCAAATCCTTCCGTTGGCTCTTTTTTATCAGCGACCACAGATGTTGAGCAAATGTTTTTGCACAAACGGTTGAAATTTTACGCGACATCAAGACATGAAATACATGTTCCGTTAGCCGAGAGTGGAATCACAAATCCTTGCCTAAAATACCAACATTTTAATGGTAAAGTCATAATCCTGCACATGGTGATCGTCCGCCCATGAATATAAGTATTCAACGACCTGCTGTTAAACCTCATTTGAGGCTAGATCGAACTGATATCGCACGTATCATCTTTTAGTAGCAATCTAATTTCTAAATAAGATGCACGTTCTACTAAAAATGTGGAACATGACCTTTAAAAAAATGTAACCGGCAAATAACCATTATAACTTAAGAAAATCCTGAGAAAATTTAAATGGTAAACGCTACAAAGTATTCAATACTCTTGAGAATAGAATTAATAAGAAATGTCACTCCCATGCTCGCTGTTACAACTTTTATCGTGGAAAATAATGAAATGAATGTTCTAACCGTCTAATTGAAAATACCTGATTATTATCCACAAAAGGCAATATATTTTCATTGCCGTTGTGACATTCAATTTGTTTTCATCTTAGAATAATATTTCATTTAAAACGTATCAAGAGATTTAAAAAATTCTAGTTAATTTTATGAGAAAACGCTTCTATAGCACCATTAGAGTGAAAAACTCATTACTCACAACGATGAAACACACAGGCAGGACTAATTCACAAAAACACGTCCAAAAAGTCTAGAGATTAATTAATAACGAAATTGATGTAGATGACACGTAGCTAATGTAATCAATAAAGAGAAAAGCCAAGTATAAATTTGTAAGCGTGCAACAAACGCAGCATTTGCCAACGCTGCGAGGTACAATTGAGGAAACTTTGTGATACTAAAATATTCATTCGATATACTTAAGAATTACGTGGAAATACTACTTGGCGACTAAACTACATAGGGTGCTTTCCAGAGGAAGCACAATTTTCGTTAATTAATAACGGAAATTTATAACGCCATCGAAGACAAAGAACGACATTTTTAGCGCCTACTTTAAGAGCATGCCAGCATTAAATAAAACATCGTGCAAAATGACACGCACCAAACACACCACACTCCCTATTATATAAATTCTGCAACCCCGACAGAAACTCAGCGTCGGAAAAAGTTTACCGTTAAATGATAACGCTGAAAAGGAAACACTTCATCGTCAATAGTGACGAATACAAAGGAAAAGCAGCAGAGAGATTGTCAGCAGTCATATGTCGCAAGTGCATTTCCCTCGACTGGTAAAATAGCGAGTTAACGGCAGAGCGTCCTGTGGTCACGTACCGTCATCCCTACAGGAAACTGGATCAAGGCCATTCCACGAACCGACATAAATATTCTCGAATGGAAGTTTTTTTTCCCCCAGCCCGAGAGTTCACGGCTTCCTCTTTGTACAGTCACAAGCCTGCTGTTGAGCAGTCAGCGTCCGTCGTCCACCCGTCTGGTGTTCGCTACCACTACCACCAACGGAGCAGGTGACTGATGGCCAACAGGCGTCCGGCGTGTTCCTCCCCACACCGCCACACTGAGAAACTGACAAGTATTCCAGCCGTGAAAAATATTTCCTTCGACACAAAACCCTCCTCTCTTGCCTAAAGAAACTCTTAACGGCTGTGGTAAACCTATGGCACGCATTCCGCAGCATGGCAGGCGAGGGTTAATTTTTCGCAGCGCCGTTCCAAGTAAACAAAATTAAACGCTTTGTTTCCTGCTAAAGCATGCGAAACGATTTTGAGGAAACATGTGAAACAATGGGGAAAAAAGTAAATAAAAATTTATTTCACTCCACCGTCATGTCAATGCGTATTTGGGACGTACTCGCTGAATCTCAATTTTTTTCCACTTGGACAGAAAGTACCGTTAGAAAAATTAGTATGCTAATGAATGAACATGAACAGTTTGATTTAGGATAAAAAGAATGAAGATTTGAATGAAATATTTAATACAAAACATAAACATATACGTCACCAGGACAAAATCACAAGCAAAATTTTTAGCTAAATTTCAATTAAAAGAAATGAAGAGAAACCTCTCTAAGAGAATACACGAGTGAAATATATATCAAAATATATATAAATGACTACCTTTTTCACAATTAATTTCCACTGAAGTTAACTTTTAAAGCCAAGTTTTGAAAAGAGGAAGATCATGTCACACGACACGTAAGATGTAGAGTGTAATTTCCCATTTTTTTAAAATAGTGATTCTAGCAACATGCGTCTCGTACTTTAAATAAAATAATATTAGGCCACGCCGAAGGAGAAACTATTTAACGGAAACCTGAACGAAAATTCAGTTACCTGCCCAGGAACTCAAACAAAATGTAAACAAAATTCATATAATGAAAATCCCGTGACAAAACACATTCCGACAGACTGGAATGAAAGCAATCTCATGGCTAGTTGAAAGTAAAGCTCGATATAATTATGCGAGGCATACAAACTAGAATGCATCGACATTATATAAATGATGAAACGTCGAATGATGCAAGCTACAAAAATATCCAAGCTAATGTAGACAGCATTGGTACAAGATACTTTTCGTAAGTAATACGATTGTGACGCATGCCTGATGAAACAATCAATGAGACCTAAAGTTAAAAACTAGCGTGCATGGAAAAGTCCTAAATAGTAAAATACTTAGATTTTGCATTATTAGTAGAGCGAGCATATAATTTGATAATACATAAAAAGGAGAACTTTTCCAATAAACAAATAAAGCATAATAACACGACACGTGTTTGAAATTGTGAAGCCATTATGGTGATTTCAGTGTACCTAAGCTGAAAATCCTTAGTTGTAATCAGGATTTTTAGCCACACCCGAACAAAAAGTTCGTTCTTCCGCCCTATTTTGAAGAAGCCCAGCGTGTAGCCACCTCATCTCTAATGGCTCCAAATTACTGCCTTTTTTGTAGACGGTCACATGCACTATCAGGATAAATAATACCACAATTGTGACGGTTATTGTATTTTAAAGTAGTTCTTTCGGTATTTGATTCGTTAATTAATATGTATGACATAGGGCGTGTATATTTTCATAATGCTCTTCTAGACTATTTCACTTTGAGGTAGGTGGTAAAATGAAAATGTATAATCTTTTACATTTAACCATTACTACTTCAATTTCCCACAAATTCCACATTCAATGAACCGTAAACAATCGTTTAGCTAAGCTTATTAATGCTATTGCTCGAATATTAAATAACTGAAATTTGATGCAGTGGAAGGTTACAAATTGAGGCATATGGGGAGGGCATAAGATCATCAATCTGTAGCCTCACAGCGGAAATTACAACTACATATATTGGTTATCCCTAACAGTTCTTTAATATCCTTCTAATAGCACGTGGGAAAGGATGAATTAGTGGATTAGCGGAAGAGGAGAAGGATCAGCGAATTAGCGAAGGAAATTTGAGGAGGGTAAGCAAGATATCCACCATAAATTCGAAATTGAAGGGCAAATTACTCTTAAAACATATATTGGCTACTTAGTACTGTGGATTCTACTCGATTATACCAAGTTTCTACAGGGAATGAGGATTATTATTCGTTTAAATAAATTTAAAATATAAGTAAGGAGAATCCATATTTAAGTAGCAATGCATGCCAATTTCTAGTTAAGTTATCGATTAAAAACATATTGAAATTGCAAAATTAACAAGTAAGCGCTGAAGAAAAATAGGGGTTAAAAAATATGACGCACAGACCCCGCCCACATTACAGCTTTTACCATTGGTCACCACAGCAAGCGCCATCTCCCTCTATCTCAATGGGAAGGATATTGGCGCGTTTGCTATCTGTAGTATTCACGTTATATCATGTTCGGTTATCCTAGCAACGACTGGTTTACAACACATAAAACTTTCCGTATTGAAAGAGATCAATTGAAACGTCAAATTCTAAGTATTAAAAAAGTGAACTTCATCAAAACATGAGTTCATCTGAAAACTACAGAAATGTCGACCAAGAATAATGAATTCAGCGATTTTTCTTCGGAAGCGAAATATTTCAGATTATTTGTTCTCTGAAAATTTAGAGGCCGATGGAAGTGACATAACACTATTCTTTTAAAGTAATTATCGGTCATTATCTATAAAAGAGTTGAATAACGTTTATTGATCAAATAAATCCCGAATCGATTAAAATAACCTTGTTTTCCTTCCACCTTTAGTGAAGTACTAACATAATGGATAATGATACATTACAGCAAGAAATGAAGAATATCTGAATAAAATTTTACATTCTGATACGACGAAAAATGGGGATCGGATTGGGGTGGTGGCTAAAGTACTGGATAACCATACGGGCGGCCAGGGTTCAAATACCAACAGAGGAGGATGTTTTTCAGAGGAAACCCGATCCCTACTTGAGTGTCTTGTGGATGGCACTTCAAGTACAGTACTCCGTTTGTCGGATGGGACGTTAAACCGTTGTTCCCTTGGCAACTTTCGTTAAGTACAGGCTAACGCCAACACCAGGCTTCTATCCACCCTTCCTCCCTTATCTATCCCCTATGGCGCAAACGACCTTACCTGTCGCTCGGCTCCCAAAAATCCAATCCAAAGCGGCGAAAAATTGTATACGTAACACGGAAAAGAAGGAGTAATTTGCAGCCCGCGCTTTTACGACAATCGCCTTTGGCACGGGTGGCAATATCACGCGGGTCGTAAATCTCAACTTTCCTCCAGTTAGTTACATTTATTAGGACAGTAATTAAAAGGTTACAAATATTAGGAATAATGGATATGATTTCATTTTCCACGGTGAGTGGCCTCTATAAAGTGACCCCTAAGCAGTGAAGAGTTTCGATTAATTACAAATTCGATTCTGAATGATGAACTAACGTAAAGTCGCAATTGGAGGCTATAATTTTAAGGTGTTCATTGGAAAAAGACAGTCGCTGAGCTCAAAGAAGACAGAACTACAAAACAGGAAACAGTGTATGAAAACATTCATGTGGAGCGTGGCATTCTATGGATTGGTAGCATGGACCATTGGAAAAGCAGACCAGAAAAAAATAGTAACCCTCAAAACCTGGTACTGGATGAGGATTTTGAAGATAAAATAGACGGAAAAAATAGGGAATGATGAAGTGTACAGAAGAGTATAAGAGGAAAGAACCATATGAAACACCATGCAGAGAAGAAGAAACGGGTGGATTGGACACATCCTGAGACACAATGCGTTTGTGAAGAACAAGGTTGAAGTCAAAACAGAGGATGACCAAGGAATAAGTACATGGACCAAATAAAGAGGAAAGTTCATAGGAAAAGATGCCAGGAGGTAATGGAACTAGCAATAGATAGGGAGGGGCGGAGGGCTGCAGTCAACGATTCTTAAGATTGAAAGACCAATGAATGAATGAATTTCAATGAGAAGCCTTTGTGAATGAGCGCAATATTCATTTATCAAATTATAAATAGTTTAAGGTAGGGATGTAAAATTATGTTATTTTTATAAAAACGTATTCATTGCCTCTCTCTATGCATGCATATCCCGCTGAAACATATCTTATGAAGAGATGAATGACTTAAAATAACCCGGAGTTCTTCGGAAGAAACATATTTTTACCTCTATCAGAGCAAAATCTTAGAGATACATACGCAGATTAGTTCGCTCGCTTTTAACTATGCGCTGACGCTTGTACTCTGGCGACCCCAAAAAAGAAGCCTCTATATTCCCACGAGGGGATCGCCGAGACATCCAGATGCATACCCAAGTCAAAACGGGAGTCCGAAGTTAAATAGAAGAACTATCTTCGATTTTATGCGGGAGTGGTAAATGGCGTCGACATCTTTGATTAAGCCCAATTGTCGGCCATAATTTCGGACCGAAAGGAGGAATGAAATTCGTTGGCTTAATCCCCGAGAGAGGTTTTCTCAGGTTCTGGCTGCAGACTAAAAGTTTCTAATCTAAAAGAGGAATCCGTATGACGGAACCTGGAGGAGAGAGATGAGCTGTATTGATTACACTATTCACTTTTATATAATAGATCCAATCAATGGGGATATTTCAGGGCAAGAGAGGAGAGAGATAGGGTCCAGAAAGCAATTACAGGCGCTAATTAGCTTACACATGGGAGTTTTTAAAGTGATCGAGGCTCCGCAGTTAGCACTTAGCTTTGCCGATATTTTATGGAATTAGACTCACGTTAAAATTTCGTTTACATATTAAGGGAGGTTTAAGAGAAAAGTTCATTCATTAATCGTTAAAGCCTTTGAAGAGCTTTGGAAGTACTAGCAGCATTAGAATCGGAAGTTTCGCGGAATAACGCCCCTGAGGTAATTCCATTGCCAACAAAAATTTTAGCCGGATAATACCGTGTGGGCTATGGAGTAGTCATTAACATTTAAGCGGCTATTATAATTAGTTTCGGGATATTTTTTAAATAGCCTACATAGTTACTAAATATATGATGAATATTCATCAAAATGAGATTTATGGAACAGAGAAGAAAATTTAATAGAATTCTTGAACACTCTTCCACTACACATGTATTTTCTCATCATACGGTCCGCAGAGTAAGTCGTATCATGAACTTTCCGAATGACAATTACTCGTATATTACTTAGTAATGAATGATTAGGTATAAACGACGAGCAATCCTGTTGCCTAAAATTTGAGCTCTCTGAGATAAAGGGGGTAAATGATTTTAGCCAGATCATTAGCATTGATGATGCCTTTAATTGGATATGGAGTGGGACTTCTACGCGCCAATTCACCGCCACGTTTTTCCTGATCACTTAATGAGGAACAACATATTCGATTGAATTAGCAATACCAGCAGAAAAGATGTACGCAATGAATTCGGATTCATATATAAATTTCATGGCGAAAATAATAACAATGAACGGAAATTGCAAAGTGCGCTAAGAAAATATGGCTTCACTGTGCTGTCATGCAACTCTTCAAATAATCTCACTCGATAAGTAGTGCTTTACTATCACGAAACTCTCGGGAATTGGGATGATGCGTTCAAAGCAGTTGTTGACAGGAGGAATAATTCGAATTATACGACGTCCCTCGACACACGTCTGTCATCACTAATCAATTTATGCCTGTAAGAAGTCAAAATATTTCCATACGCCACATACACATGAGACATATGCCACTAATCAAAGCAAAGCACGCCGATTGACTAGTTCATTTCCACTGCATTGATATTGTGAAAGATTTCTTAAGCTCCTGCGTAGCGAGGGGTAAAAATGGCAAACAGACACTCATCAATTTTTCAAGCAAATCTTTGTTCCCCATAGCTTACAGCTCGTGGGTGTCGAAGTCACGGATTCGATTTCCCATAATTATTTCATCTGATCACCATACAGGACTGTTTTCTATCTCATGGAGACACCTTTAATTTCATCACTCGAACAGGACTTCCAAATAATTAGGAAAATATAGATCAAGGCTTAAAAATGTACTGCCCATCACGTCTCGGTCGAAACTTACTGCAAATTAAGGTTAAGTGCGCATATTGATTATGCGTAACTTTGCGTTACTTTTTATTAAATTTGCCTAATTACTATCCTCTCTCTAACCTAAACTTAATATTCTGCAAATACATACATATATTCAGCGTATTTTCGACCACGTAATATCGCGAATCAACCCCGAATACCTCGTATACGGCAAACATAATTTTACCATAAATTAATAAAATAATAATATTAAAAATTAATTCATTTATCGATAAAGTACTTAATTCCATTTCCTTTTCTAACTTTCGACGGACACTTAAGATCAAAGCGTATCGTCGCCGGAATTTCGCGGAGTAACACTAAGAACACGCCGTTTCCCATTGAAATCTTTTGATTACACCAAACGTAAAACATGAGCATCGAATTTCTCAAAGATAAAGCCATGACATCAAGTTCTAGAGTCAGATGAGTAGAGCAAAATAACAGAAAGAAGAGAATTAAAACATATAGAGATTCGAAGGAGAGAAAATTAGAAACATGAGAGAAAAGACAAGTCCAGAATAACATGCCAGCGTACTCCAATCCCTGAAGATCAAAAGGAAAAAGCAGTAATTGCCAAAACAAGAGATGTAAAAAGGTTTACTTCTTTTAGAAACAGTACACCACGATCCGTCTTTTTCCCACAGGTTTTTGTGGCCTTTATAGCGTCTCAATAAACTAACACCTAGAGAAAGGTCAAATGTTCACTTTGTGGGAAAATCTTGATCACAACAAAGGATAGAATACGACTCTGTGTTCAAGTTTCAAAAATCTTGATAAATTAATTTGATTTCTCAAAAGAAATAACTCGCCGAGGACCTTCTCGAGTTAACTAAAATAATGCTCAACGACTAAAAGAATGTAAGCCTTTTCTGTTTTTTCTGACGAAATATAGCATAATGTATGCAAGCATCTCAAAATTCCCCATTTAATCTGATTATTTTGCTGTTATTTCTTAATTAAGTTTAAGTTTCAAACAATTGTCATTGGATGAGAAAAACCTTCCCTTAAACCCTCTTTCTCATGACACTGCAAAGTATGAAACACGGCAATAAGGATTTCCAAAAATGAAATTAAATAAATTCACAGAATTCGAAATAATTATCAAAACCGGGAATCGAACCACGGACATTTGTTTTGCCGAACCAATGCCCAGACCACTACGCTATCCAAGCTTCCTAATTCCCATGGCAATTTTTGTGGATACAAGGCAACTAGATGTTAATGTTATTAGTGGCAATTACTGATTTTTCTCATGGCAATTTATTCAGAAAAATTCACCCGCCATATTTGAATATTTTCAATTCTCAAAACATTAAGAAAAAATATTTTATCGCAGTCATTTTCTGACAGCATTTATTTTTCTCTGTAGAGTGGCTATTACAGAAGGAGATCGACAACCGAATTCGTTAGTGCTATTAGGAATAAGTGCGGAGGATGGTGAAAGAAGGGGATGGAGGTACTAGGCGTTGACAACAATGTGCCCTTTCCTATTGAAAGAAGACAAGTCATCAAAAGCTAAAGTAGGCACGCCGCTGCAAAAAAACAACATAGCCCGGATTCAAAATTCAACCAGTTGGGATGAAAAGTCACTTTTGTATTTAAAAAATAGTAATATTTTTAAGAGAAAAAGTATTGTCCTCAGGGTATTTTAAAATTCAAATAAGGCGGGTGAGTTTTTTGAAGAAATTGCCATGAGAAAAATTCGGCCTGGACCGGGAATCGAACCACGGACATTTGGTTTGCTGGACCAATGCGCAGACCACTACACTATCCAAGCTTCCTAATTCCCATGGCAATTTTGGTGGAAACAAAGCAAATAGATCTTAAGCCCTTGCGGTCCATCAAAGATGGCAACGCAAGGGAGAGGAGGACTTCAAAGAAGCCACAACCAAGAGTCAGTATCCTTCACCAACACATGCCGTGCTTAGCCATTTGAAAAACTCCATTAGCCATTTAGTCCGGCAAACCAAAGGTCCGTGGTTCGATTCCCGGTCCAGGCCGAATTTTTCTCATGGCAATTTCCTCAAGGTATTTTGTAAAAAATTGATTGAAAATATCTGTTTACGATACCCTCGAATGAAAGAAGAAATTGACAAAAGAAGGAGTTTATAGGAGTTCCTTATCTTCACAGAAGGAAGATAGTATTTTTAATTTTATGAAACGATATATATTTGCCTCAATAGATAAATTATAATCTCAACTGAGAATATACGTCTACTTAACAAATAGGAATATACATCAGCACTGCCTGGATTTAAATAATTACGACCCAGAGACTTTGAAAAAGCAGCACATATATCCTCCTAATGCTTCCAGAGCAATTTAATCTCGCGCACTGGGTACAGACATGCCATAAAATGTTAGCTGTTATCACAGCTATAGTATGCACAGATCACAGACCAAAGCTATTGGGATAGTATTGAAATATCAGGTATTACATATCTTTCGTTTTTAGTACCAATATATTCATTTCAACAAGACATTCAAGTTAGGTTATAAAATGCACATGATTTCGCCGGACAATTCAGTCAATTACAAAATCATATCATAGAATTCAAAAACATTTAATTGACAACCGGAGAATCAATTAAGTTCATTCACGCTTCTACTCTAGCACAGAAGGAACTACACACATCAGAAAAACTAAGGACCGATACCCAATTCCTCTACTTTCTGAGCAACTCAGAGGCTCCATAATATAACGATAGCATATGCTGTCTTGTGGAGCCTAACTTTAATGGAATTTGATGGCAAAATTTTATATCAAACTATGGATAAGCAATTCTATAGGTTTGACATCTATGCTGTAATTGAAACGAGAAACCTCCTTTAAAAATCTTATTTTTGAATATAGGTTCTTTTAATTATTTTATAGAAAAAGTCTACTTATAACCTTTATAGGAAAACCGAGATAATTCTCTCTTGAGAAGGCTTACAGTTGCCACATTTTACTATAAAACCAGTGTCACAGTCAGTCGAAGACGAAAGTGATTTTTCCCATGCCCATTAATGTGAATTTACAAAACTGCTCAAGATATTTCATGTTCTACATAATAATTATGCAAAGTGTGACACTGTCAAAATATCTTAAAATATTGGCCATCACGTTATCATTATGGAAATTGGATTCACTTACCAATTTATAACTCAAACATACGAAAAACTTCATATCTATCGTTCAATATTCATTGATGAAGAGAAAAGCCATTGGGTAAATAAAAACATGCCCATTTTGTATATTTTGAACCGGACATCAGAGCTAAATGTGGCGTTTAATTTGGAAAATTCACTCACTGCCCTTCACCAAACAAGAAATTTAAATCAACACTTTACGAGGTTGTTTAACAATGAAATTCGCTTAAATATTTCTTATTGGATGAGTAAAACTTATTTACATCCCATAACAAGGTAATATAAATAGCGTACGATGTAGCACCGTTAGCGACACATTTAGTCTACAATTACTTTTTTTATTTCTAATCAAACGTTAAATTGATTCGAAACTCTTTCCTTAGCTTTTAGTTTCGTTCCTTCGAAAAAAAACTTAATCCCTTTCACGCACAATGCCTGGGTCGTCTAGAGGACATATGATAAAAAATGAGTGACAAAGGCGGCAAAAATTGTATTACAAAACTTGTCGAAAGTTTGTCACAAAAATAAAATGGAATCATGTTAAAAAATCGGATCTGTATCTCATTTACTACCGACTTCCAGACGGATTATGGACTTGACTTTTTATTCCTCTCCCGACAGAGAAAAAAAGCACTCATACCGAGGAGGGCGGGGAATGGATATATCATTAAACATTCACGTAATGGCATGGAATGTTTCCACTTTTGGGCGCCACTGGGATGAAGGCAAGGAGGGGGTGCAAAATTGGAAGGGAGAGAGCGGCCTACGCGCCGTCAATAATGGAGTCAAACCCCGGGGTCCTCTCTTGTCCCCCCTCTACTCACTCCCTCCCCTATACGCGCTCAAAACGAGTCACGAAGTGCCTAGCCCCCCCCCCCACCATAAGCCTGCCTTTGCCTGAGGGCCACGCCCATACGGAGAAAAATAAATAATGACGAGAAAGGGGTGAGTCGAGGTTCAATAGCGTCCCCCCTCCACTCCCGTCCAAACCTCTTGTATGTTCGGAATGCTGCCAATCCCCACAAATTCATGCATTGGTTGTGTTTGGGACCTGGAGTATGGTACGGCGGACGAGGGATGACGGGATTCCCTGATTACAAATGCAAACATTTCGGGTTCGATTCCCCACGGCAGCGATGCCCTTCATACCACACATATGCCATAATACCGCCAGCTCACGAGAGAATTCGATTTTAATCCAACATAATATTATACATCGACTCACTACAAGATGCTTATGTTGATTTGCCATTTATAAGACCAATTCATTGTATTTTAATAGTAAATTAACACAGAAATACTTTACCCCGGTAATACTGCCGTCAACTTAGCGATATCTGCACTCACCTGGAATGAAAGAAAAATATTTAAATAAATATCTTTTCATAACAAAATATAATTTTCATTAAATAAATCATAACGACTAACAGGTAAAAACTATATATTCAATTTATTTACTTGTAATGCAATGCGTATTTTATTTAAGGAATGGAAATGGATATTTTTCAGAGGAAACCTGATCCCTACTTGCGTGTCTTGTGGAGAGCACTTCTAGTATAGCACTCCGTCTGTTGAATGACACGTTAAACCATGATCCCCTTGGCGCCTTTCGTTAAGAGCAGGCTAATGTCGACGCCAGGTTTCCATCCACCATTTCCTCCCTTAACTGTCTTCTTTGGCACAAACGACCTTAGCTGTCGGTCGCTTCCCCAAAATCCGATTCAATCCAATGGATGCTCCAAGGATGGACAAAGGTGAAAAGAGGCTGCTTCTTAGGTTAGGCCGTGTAGAGCAAATGGGTGAGGGTCAAATACCAAAACAGCTATAAGATAGCGGAGTAAATGGTGTGAGAGGACGCAGTAGATCGAGAAAGCCATTGGCAAATGAGTAGGAGGAGACTCCTTAGAGGGGGAATATTAGTTGTGTATTAGGTAGCTGGAGTGCGAATGGAGAATCGTTGAGCGCACATTTCAATAACTTTTTAAATAAATCGAAAAATATTATTGGGCCGCTCTTCACTATAGAACTTCTATTTACTAGGTAACTCGTGCGAAAATTTCGCACTTTCACGCTATCAGGGAATAAGTATGTTAAGGAAACGGTGTAATTGGGTTTTAAATAGAGAAGAAGGTGTATCATAAAGTACTTTCTTTATACTTGTTTTCTTACAAAAATATACAAAACATATAAATACAATATAGGCAAGAGAGTTTGGTACCAGTAGGAACAATCATGACGTCTGTTACTGAATAATGGCACGCAATTTACAAAACTTCTTTTAAGACAATATTAGAAGTAACAATGTTGTCGTCTGTAACTTTTTGGTTATGAGTTTCTTTAACACAAACATAAATATCACGGAAAGTGCGAACTCTAGAAAATGCTACATACAACTGTCCATGCGAAAAAACGGGTTCTGGCAAGTACAATCCGGCTCTCTGAAGAGTCTGACCCTGTGCTTTATTAACTGTCATTGCAAAGGCCACTTTGATTGGGAATTGTTTTCTTGTCATTTGGAAAGGCATGGTTGGATCCGAAGGGGTGAGTTTAATTCTCGGAATTATGACTGTTCTACCTGAGTCAATTAATTTAGCAGTGATTGTGTATTCGCCTAAATTAGTAATTATTAACCTGGCACCGTTAATCAACCCTTGCTTGGCGCTGAGGTTGCGGATCAACATTACTATGGCGTTTTTCTTTACCAACAACTTATGAGGTGGGAGACCTGAAGGATTTAATGAATTCAAGAATTCCACCGCGTATAACTGTGCGGTATCTGTCTCTGGGCACTCTACAGAATCTGAACTGAGGTATACTTTTTGCTCTCCAGACAAAAGATTAGTTACAATGTAATCGTTGATGGTATTACAATCGTCATTTTTGGGGCAGAGAATGGCTGTTGAGTAAAGCTGGGATACATTGTGTTCGTTGATGCCGTCTGCATTGAAAACATTGGTGATGATGTTGTCGTAATCGCAGTAGCAATGTTTTGGAATGTTGATGGCATCAGCGGATACGTCGTCCTTCATTTGTAAGTCACCATTGCCCAGTTTTAGTAGCCAATCGGTGAATATGATGTCGTCGTTGGCTCTCATGTTTGTTCTGATTTTACGAAGCTGCACCTGAGACCACAACCGCGACCGCTTATTAGTCATTTCGACGATGGCAGATCTATTACCATGCCTGACGACCGGTAGTACTTGTCGGAAAGCGCCACCGAAAAGTATAATCTTGCCACCAAAGGGAAGTGTGTTGTTCATGATGTCTCTTAGTAGCCTGTCCACAATTGTGAGAGCATCTTTGGGTACCATGGAAACCTCGTCCCAAATGATAAGGTCGGCGTTCCGAAGAAGTTGTGCATTTCTGCTGTGGAGCCTCATGGATGAAACAGAGGTGTCTAAGATGGGTGAAGGTAGTTTAAAAAGTGAATGTGACGTCCGTCCTCCGGGTAAAAGATTTGCAGCTATTCCTGTCCAGACTACTGGTAGTACGATCTTGCCCTCGCCTCGCAAGATGTGACATACTGTTTTGTAGACTAAAGTTTTCCCCGATCCCCCTGGACCGTCGATGAAGAAACACTTCGGAATCTTCTCTCTGGCGTGATGTAAAACCTCGTCCGCGATGCCCTTCTGCTCCGGATTTAGTTTGTCGTATGCATCCTGTCCATGTTGACGTTCGCCTCGGAGAACGTAAATATCACCTTGTGGTTCTACAATAGTTGGCTGTGGCAAATGGAAGACCGAACAGGATCGGCCATGCTGTTTGAATAGCTGTTGCAGTTCTCCCAGAGTGAGATTGTATGCCTCTTCCGGTTGGTGTTGTCTCCGGATATCTTCAGACAATGCGTCCCGGAATATTTCCCATAATTCGGTTATATTAGCTGGTGAACAAAATACGCAGATGACTGCGAAGAGCCACCTTAACTGAGATGGCATTTGATGACCGCCTGCTTATTGTAGGCACTCTTTCCATTCGGAGTCGTTGATGACCAGATGCAATTTCTCCGCGGCCTCGTGGAAAGATTGGCATAAGGTTCCATGGACTGTACAAAGATCTTCAAAAGGTTGAGGTCCCTTGACGTGTAGTAGTAGCACACGAAGGTAGTACCTTTCCATGTCAGCAGGATTGACAGTGTAGATGCGGCCTAAGCACTTCGTGTTCTTCTTTCTGACCTCCCATCTTCCTTTTGACCACACATAATGTTCGGGTATTTCATGGTAAAGGTACTGACGCGCAGCAACCATGTGAGTGCACAACGTGAAAAAAAGCCATAATCTTATATGCTCTGTCTAAGTTAGCATCGGCTTCTCTACCGGCCTGGAAAAACACCATTTGTTCTTCGGGTAAATGCACAGGGAGGCGCTCGATGGAATGAGATCTGTTGAAAAGACGGCGTTCATGCAACCGCCACATAGCTTCCGGTGGACTAACATAACGGCAGTTCATGAAAATATCCAGTTCGTCAACCGTGACCTGTTCTTGACCCTCGGCATTAGTTCGCAAACGCAAAGCTGCGCAATCATGACCCTTGTACACGTATTTGTACAAATATTTTACAGATTGAATGGAAGAGCAGTTCTCGACATTAATATGGGCCGCGTAAAATTAAGAAATGTATTTAATGATTCCAAGATACATGGTGACATGAGCAAAATGTCTTTTTGCGTATTAAATCGGTAAAAAAATAAGACTAATGCGACAAAGAGCATTAAGAGCTTAAGAATAAGAACATTAGAAAAATTAGAGTTTAATTTTTATCGAAAAAAATCTAAAACACAGCCACCCGGTAAATATCGCAATATGTCGATAAAATATCTCATCCAATGGTTCCGAGAATAAAGATTGATACTTCAGTCTTCAACTACTAATCCACTCGCGAAAGAAGACAACTTTAAGGCAAGCGAAAATCAGGACGTTTAAACGCAGTGGTAAGATTACATCCTCACGGGTAACCTCGATCAAAACTAAAAAAAATAACTATTAATTTTTCATTCATACGTACATGTGCTGCAACGATTCATAACATTACCAGGGTTATATTTCTGAAATTGGGGAAATAATCACCGTTTTATTGCATACTTACACATGGTTCAAGCAAGAACATGATTTAATTTTCATAACATCAATTCTAACATGCGCATAAATGCATTTCATAAATGATGACGCAATGAGGCAGAAACACTGGAGCACTCGTACTAATTAAACCCAAGTAAAAATGGACAAAATGCAATCTTATGTCAGCATTGGCCAAACACTTAACTCATTCACAAGAATATCAAGCGTCTTTGAGGCGAATGAAACAAAATATGAACACGAAAATGCAGTGGTCAAGCGTAAAAAAAATCTGAATGAAGGGTGAGTTCTCAAGTAAACACATCGGAATTAAATATTTTTAAGATAATTTTACACGATTCAGCGCAGAAAACTAAACACGAATGCTCAACTCAGCGCCGATAAACTTCGCGGAATTGCATTCACAAGTATTTCAAGCGTCATCATGGCGCAAGAAACATAAGATGAAGATGCAGAAAAATTGAGCGGACAAGAATCAAGGAAATCTGAAAGAAGGGTGAGTTTTCAAGTTAAAGCATTAGAATATACACATTTTTAACATGCTTTAAAACGATTTAGCGCAGAAAACTAAACACGAATGCTCAACTCAGCATCGGTAAATTTCGCAATCCATCGCGAAAACACATTAAAGCTGAATTCGGCGACCCATTGCGCGAATCTTTCATCAAAAACCTAAATGGCGCAGCAGCTGTAATATCATCACGATCCATTAGCCAAAAGGGGTTAAGTGCCACTTTCATTTTCCCAGATAATTGTTTCGCTGCAACTTCACACGAATCCCAACGTATATCCCTCGCCACCTCTAACCTTCTACGCTCACCCTCACACACCAGTGTCACCACTCGCGGATTAGGGCGTGAAATTCCAAGTGATTAAGGCTCGAACTGCCAAATCCTTTCCAAAACGTTCGAAAAAGTAGACCGTTGGTGCATATGGATGACATCCTACATCCCTCATACATTGCAGCTTCGACGGTTCATTGTCGTCATTCTGGTCCTCTACTCTGAAAGTTAAAACTAAATTTCGACAAAAAATTACAAGGGTTGAAATTCGCGATTGAAAAAATCCTTTGACATGACCGGGGCCAGAGTTGGTGGAGTAACTGGCTAACACGCCTGACTGGAAAATGGGAGATCCGGGTTCGAATCTCGATCAACTCAAATGATTTTTTTCATGGCGAATTTCAACCCTTGGTATGTATGCATCCGAGCGAGTGACTTCGTACCACATCATTTGTCAATACACTGATTGAAAAAAAAATTACTAGCCTGGGAGGAAAAGGTATCTAAAAAAATTTTGAAAAAACCTTTAAAAAACCCTAAAAATATATTGTTTACTTCCTATCTCCGTATGATAAAAATCACAGGGCACTATCCTTACCTACGCAAGTTGAAAAGTAGATATTATAGGTAGGGAACGCTCTGAAAAAGTTATTGCTCACGTTACGAAAAAAATTGTATTAGTCGACCGCCCGATTATTTATTTCATGGACGATCACGGAACAAACAAATATGTTTTTAATATGATTATTATAAACTGCGCAAGAAAAATTTCTTTAGTGGTAGCTAATATCATTTTACGAGCAAAAACCATCAAAAATTGAACTCAGATTTTCCCTAAACACGTACGATTAACGATAGCTTTTCATTAATCAGGAACGAGAATCCCTCCACACACATCCGCTAAAAGCAGAACAAGGATGCAACGCCGGCAGCTAAAATCGCATCCAAGTGAGCTCTGAGTTAACTGACCAACAACAAAAAAGGGATTTGAGACAATGAATCTTTGTTAGGAACCCTGGACTCAGAAAAAACCTCGTGCTGCATAGCTTTTCGAAGCAGAAATAGATCAATAATTTTCTCTCCAAATATAAAGGTTTACGAATTCCGTGATAACTAAGAGAGCGACATGTTCTCCTTTGCTACTTCAATTACGTCCACTGAAAAAGAACAAAACGACAATTAAACGGAATGAATGGCTTAACTTGGCTTGACAGGCCACGAAAGAATTTAATCTGCCTTACGCACTGACCTAGACAATGTATTGGCGATCAAAGACCCAATTACTGGAAATGTAATTTAAATTTTATGAACTTGCGGGAATGAAAAGAAAACACCTCCCTCTGTTTGCGTATCCCACGAGGATTCCTATTCCTGCCTTAACAGAGACACTATTTCCGTCACCGGAGCGAATGGGAATCCTTTGAGCACCTTCTCCGAGCTAATTTTAATCCATCCAAAAGAATCGTTAAAGTAAATCCACTGCATAGGGACGAGTAGCGACTAGCGTCTCTCAGAGGCTTATGTTGAATAAAACCCTTAGTGATAAAACAAATGCATACTCCCGTAGAGGGGTTAAATCAGATGGTCCATGATAATTTAGACTCTAGGCTCGTTTTGATGATGGAAATGGCATTTGCAGTGAGAACGGTGAGCTCATATCAAGTAAAATTCGTTTGGCAATAACCAAATACTAAACATTCCCGTTTATTCCAAAGGATGTAAAAACATCACATCAAAAATGTACATTCTTCTCTATAAATCCCCATGTCGTTGCATGCCGAGTATTTATTTTCCTAAAAAGAAATACAGCATGATTTGCATGTAAGTTAGATGAAAAAACCGCCATTAAAGTCGATATTCCTACAAACGAATGGGAAAACGAGATATACCACGGGAATATGAGTAGAGCAGGAATAAATGAGTAGAGTATGCAATAGTAGAAGAGATGTGGTCGCTTAAGGGTGTTAAATACTTTCACGAGAGGAAAAATTGAGAGAAAACCTTAGAAGGGCAGGAATAGAAAAGTGACATCTCATGAAATTATAACATTACACATCAGCGATAAAATCTCTCAAAAAATCCCTTAACCCGTAACGCACCACAAACCAGCTTCCACCACTGAAGACAGTCAAAACAAAAATCTATGTTACCCAAGCAACGTGCTTAACAAGAAAATTAGGAGGTCAGGAGGCGAAAATATCCTTTCGAGCAATATCTCCTTAGAATTCTCAAAAGAGCAATAATACTTGAAAATTATGCACGACTTCCGACAAATGGAAACCGGCATAGTATAGCCCATTTGAGATCTCCAATGGAGAAAAATCATGTGAAGAACTGAGAAGGAAGAGGGAATCCCGAATAGCAAAAGAAGAAATGATAACCAACACAATGTGAAATGCCAGTCACACTGGAAAATTTAAAAAATTAGACCCATGATAGAAATATATATTTTGGATTGGGATAGCCTGCCTGCAGCTATTTGGTCCAACTTTACCAAATTTCAATATTTTTATTCAAGGTACAAAAATATTTTGGAGAATTGATTGAATACAAAACACTTTCTCTGGCGTTACTCGGTGAACTCTTTCATAGTGAATTAAAAACAAGTACCTGGTTACAATCCACACTTTATTTAAGCAAAACAACCTCGTTCACGGCATATCACCAGGTGGTATGATGCTTGATGATGGCATTCCATGCCCAAACCTAGATTGTGTAGATTTAAATAAAGCGTGGAATCATAACCAAGTACTTGCTTTTCATTCATGAGGATTGATTGAAGAAATTATTTGGTTTACTTATGATAATGAAGGCAAAAACTCCAATTTTCCACGGGTAAAACAGATTAACTGCGTCCTAGGCTTCAATGTACTGCAACATCATTAGGACCTGATGATAATGTAGTAAAGCCCCTGATACTTCTCTGATTAACGATCATTATTTTGCAAACTCCCACTGTGAGACATTTGAAGCGTACTCCTGATGTTTATAAGCAAAATTATGCTGACAATCAGTATGCATACTATCGCCTGGCATCTAGCCAACAGTAGCATTTTCTTCTCAATAAAAATTATATCAACAAGTTTTCTGCTTTCCACTGAGACCAATAAACTCTCCCATTGTCCAGAAACAAACTCCGTCAGGAATGCTTACGTTCCCCGCCAAGATATAGCGTACACTGAGTGTCCCACTTATTGAGTCAACTTTGTTTTCTCTCCATAGCAATGGGTTTTCGAGTCCAATGTCAATGAGTCATTTGGAACTTTCAGAAGGGAAAAAAACTCATGTTTTTAAGAATTTCGTAATGCACTGCAGTATTGATTGCTGACAGGCAGGATCTTTATTCATCATCAATCGAGCACCCTGTAAAGCTTTTGATGCTCTCCCGCCTTAGCAATTTTAGTGACTCGCGTGAAATTCTTTGGGTTGGTTTCGTTCCCAGAAATTATGTGATTTTTTATAAATTTAAATACTGTCCTAATATGGCCAGAAAAATACAAAAAACAAGAAAGTTTATTCAATTATATTTGTATGGAAATACTAAAATGAGGGGAATGCGATTTGTACCTCTAGTTAAGGCAAATGAAGTCAGTTTTTGGCATACCACTGACATTGGAAACTATACTTATAAGTCAGGGTAGCCTCTTTAGGAAAAAATGTAGACACATATTATCAAATATACATATGATATACCTAGTAGCAATCTCGGGGAATAATAAATGAAATCAAAGGTGTTCGGAATATGCGATTTAAAATGCTTAAAAATCAATAGTTCCTACATCGGGCCGATATGAGTTGAGTATATGAGTTGAGATGGAACTGCATAATAACGTTAAAAATGTATTTGGAAGCAGTTTTGTGATTATTATTATTAAATTATTCCGAGTAGCGACAAAATTCAGGACACTCATGGAGAACTTGCCAAATAAAGTAAAAGCCTAGTAGTATTCCCGGAATTTTCAAGCAAGCAGACTCTCCAAGGCATTTGCCCTGTCTTTAAAGGATTTCATTTCCGGGAGGCAACACACAGTAATAGCTACTTCCCGGGTGGAAGCTCGGCAGAGGTAACGTCATCTCCTAAAAAGATCCAAGCAGACCACATTACAGCGCACTCCCTCGCCTCTTACATGACAACACACCTTCGAGCGCGTTGGATCTCTTTTAAGATCCTCTGCCGCCGAGATACCATTCATTGCGGCCTGGTGAATGGAGCCAAGGTGAAGACGCGGGCGCAGATACTGGACTCCAGCGTAGTGCTTCTGCAACCCTACATCCCTTTTCGTCGGGCAGCTTACTTCCCTATCTCTATGGGGGGAGTTCCTTCAAGGTATCGTCTTTGATACGAGCCTCAAGGACACTCTATACACCTAATCCTCATCCCCACCGAAACTTCAACCCATCACACCATGATGCATCATGAAATGGCCTAATGTGTTCAATACACAGGATACGCAGGAATTCAACTTATATTATAGCCATAGAATGAAGAGCACCTCGTCGTAGAACGCTCCTCTGATTTTCAGCCCCAGAACTAGACTTGCGTTTAACGTTGGCCTATGAGCGCGAGCCCGGGGAGTATTTTGGAGGAAAGTGGGTTTACAGGTAGGGGCATACGATGTAGACTTGCCATGGCTGAAGAAGCATTTTCAAAGAGAAGAGCATTGATGAGGGAGGGTCTGGGAAGAGAGGGAAAGAAAAGGATGATGAAAACTCTAAGAGTGAACGCGATGCTGCGTGAGTCGGAGACCTGGTTATTGCTAACGGAGGATGTACATAGACTTGAGGCGTTTGAGATGTGGGTGTGGTGAAGGATGGAGAGGGTGAACTGGATGGCGAGAAGGACGAACAAAGAGCTATTGGATATGGTTGGAGAGGAAGCAGGTGGCGGAAGTTCGTAAGAGGCAGAAGAGATGGATGGGGGACGTTTGGAAAAGATAGGGAATGTTGAAGAGAATAATGGAGGGGAGAACAATGGTGAAGAGGGGAAAAGGAAGGAAGAGGATCATAATTTCGGACGAAATAAGAAGAGGAAAACGATATGAGGAATTTAAGAGGGATCTATTGGCCAATCACGTAAAGTAGGGAAAATAACAATATGCCGTACATTAAGTACAGTCGAAAACCCAGCCAACCATCTCGTAGAATACGGAAATGGATAAGCGCGAGCTACCGACGGCAGGCGACTATCGTCAGGAGTAGATGCTGTTTATATCTCTCCCCGTTAGTGAATTAGCGGAAGTAACATACGACTTTATTAGTGACTACGGAATACGTTCGACGCGGGCTGAATGACCTTAACAATCCCTTCGCCAAAACCTACTACTATGGAAAGGGGCAGTTTAGGAAACGTGAATGTCAAACGTTATGACCATATTTTAATACCGGCAAGGCGAAATCACAACATGAACAAAAAAACGAGAATTTTTCACGAGGTGCATCGGATTATACGAATATCCAAGAGGTCCTACGGCACAGTGCTACTTTTATTGGTGCCTAACATTATAATATGCAGTGAAAATATTTTCACGACCCAAAACCTGGCATCATATACTGGCATTAATTTTATGGAAGTGAATCCATTATCTAGATAATTACAGTAATACTGTCTGGCCTGCGACATTGCGAAAAATCTTTTCTAATAAAATCTTTTAGGAGGAGAGACAAGAAAGTGGAATCCGTCGGATATCACTCTCTTTTCCCTCCTCTGCGTCGCAACACAACGAACAAGCAATTAAGGAAATTTCCTGCGATCTGCATGACCTCTATGTCCAACAGATACAACATCAAGAGCCACTCAGGAAGTTTATCCAGAATTGTTGAAGCCCGCATCATACACAACTTTTCGTGGGCATTAACCCCACAGCATTTCCCATTCCCTCGAAAAAGCTACGGTGTTAACGCGTCACCAACTCCTTTACGTTCGTAGGTCTCCATATCTTAGGCATCCTTTCCTAGGAGCAACACGTGAATGCTTAGCGATGCAAAGTTCGCGAGAGCACACAACAGCTGTCACTAAGTCATATAAACCTTATCACCATATCGTCCGGCCTAAAGTCCGAAGCTCGTTTTTCACACTCACGGCTGCATTACTTCCTTTTACGTGAATATCACCGAGAGCCCCCGTAACATGCTTCCCAGAAAACGTACCGACGGCATGTACCGTTTTCGTTTCCCTATTAATAAAAATGAATCACCCTGCCCAGCACAACTGCCGCGGCAAGAGGGCATATTCAACTCAATATCTGCATCGTGATATACGGGACAACGTTCCTGAGTAACCCTAAGCAACCACTGCTTGTACAACCCAAATTTATGAAAGTAGCGCTCAGTTAGCACCAAGCCCTCAGGCTGCATATTAAAGGTCAAAGCGCTGGTCACAATTTTATTTCGCAATTTTTAGCACTACAACAAGAGAAATTAAGGTATATTTCACCCGACAATCATAAATATTCACGGAACTGCATCAAATAAAGTTTTCAAACATGTTTATCTTTAAAGACAATATCTCAGGTAACTTTCTGGTATATTTATATAGTCAAATTTAATAGTAACTCTTACTACACCACAACAGTTTATGTCAATGTCAAGACGCTATGCTGAGTTTTTATCTATCATAAAATAGAACATACGACATAATAGCACATTATTATCTCAATATCGTCATGGTAATGCATTACATAGCGGCTTGTGGATTTTGCGAGGAAATTTATTCTCTCCATCTTCATCTTTCAATGCCTAAAATAATATCCAGACATGAAATGATAAATATATTGTAAAATACAAATAAATGATAAGTCTACCTGTGCGACACATATGCATTTCCATCCTCTTTCTCTCGCCCATACAAGTATTGTGATTTTAGCCCACAGCGGTGAAGCTTCCTATCTTCCCCATGTAACTGAAGAGGCACGAAAGTGAGGCTGCGGAATTCCGTCGAACTAGGAGCGCCACATATCATCCACCCTTGCTAGTCACGTGTGATCAAGTGGTTACTTGTGGAAACAGTGCCCGTCAATTACGGCAAGTTATTGCGGTTCCTGACATAGGCCCTGACGTTGGCTCACAGCCAACGAAACAAATGAAAAGCAACCAGCGTTGTATGTTAGGCTGTAAGTGTGTATATGAATGTAAGTACATAGTGATAATGCTGCTTTGAAATAAAATTAGCTAAATACCTCTGACTCTTTTATTCCTCCGTTTCTTTTCCACAGCAATCTACAGTCTTTCTCCAAATGGTTGAGAGCAACTAGATATCCGCCATTAAAACACAGCCAGTTGGCTCCTCCTTTCGTATTTTCGGAGCACTGAATCATGGCTTGAGAGAGATCTAGCCCTCTAGTTGCCGGCCAGTCAGAGATAAGCGAAAGCAGCCAACCGTTCTGCCATCATCGCTCCGCTGCGGTAGATCTATTAGGTACAAGGGCAAGTTCGATGGAGTCGAAAAGCCTCACCTGACCTCGGTAAATATATAAATCAAAATTATGTAGCAAGAAAGAGCTATTCCTTTCCTTTTCTGGCCTGTAATAAAAAAATTCCCATACATCACGTCCTTCACTACACCCCAATATCCCAAAACATCCACTTTTTTTCGCCCTTTGCCAAGTCCCTTCCCAACTTCCTCTTGTCTCTCAATCTATATATATTTGCTGCCCTTGTTTTCCTCCCGATCCGGCCAGCCATCCTTGGGCTACTCTGTAAATCACCCCTCCAAAAACTTCTATCTTCATTTTTAAGTTTCGTTCATTCAAAATTCCTAGAATAATCATCGCTACGCTTTGATACACTTACATGCATAGTAACACTCGAGACCCATCGAGCAACAGGGAATTCACGATTAAATATAACAAACTTTACGCAAAAAATGTCATCGATATTATTTTTTTGTCTTTATTCACCGGGGTAATCGTAGGCCTTCATCGGTAACTCACAAAGGTCTGATTCTTTGAACCGCAACGCCAAAAATCGCAATACTTAGATCGCACTAGTCATAATAAGATAATGCAGACATCAAAAAATTGCATTTATCCAAATAAATTAATTTTACTGCGATCTAGACTTCGATGTTTTTACATAACCATCAGGTGTAAAACCACCGAAACCTAGGTCGCAGTAAAATTTATTTCTGTGGATGATTGTAATTTTTTTATTTCTGTATCATGCATAAACTCCACTCAAAATCATAAGAATCTTCAGATTTTACACACAGTAAGATATGTCATCATCGTCAGCATGTCATCAATATGAATATTGGTCTGCAACAGATCTCCTTTATACTCCCATACATCTCAAAGAATTCATTCCTACATAATTCTACACTTTGACATCCTTTATAATTTTCTTGATGCATTCCATTCTTGATCTTCCTCAGTCATTTTTCCCTTATATTTTGTCTTCCATTATTTTTTCCGCAGACTAGTGTGTTGCAAAATGTATCCAATATAAACAAGTGTTATTACAGAATCCGCGAGCATAAGGATATTGTGGGAGATACAGCTCTTACTTCCCATCCCGAGGTCTCGGGTGCGAATTCCAGTAGTGGTGGATATTTAAAGAGATATATGTCCCTACCATTGCTCTGTATTAAGGTCACTTTTAATACCAGTTTACCAATCTGTCCGTCGGATGGGACGTAAAATAATGGTCCCATGGGCACTCCCCGTTAAGAGTAGACTAATTTTGACAGGGAGCTTCTCTCCACACATCCTCCTCTGTTCCCTAAAATAAAGTAACCATTACCTCATCAGCCAACTAATCAATCCTCAATGGCATCAATACCACGGTTGTCGGTCGCCACTCCACAAAGCAACGAGCTAAAGTCTCTGATATCAAACGCCTTGTGAACACTGTTCATCCACCCATAACTGCGGAACTGAGGGAAGGTAGACCAAAATACCGGAAATTCCATTTGAATTATAAATGTACACTTGAGGAAGATAATATCCTATAGCAAAAGCATAATGGATAATTCCAGGAATTACTCCTTAGCGGACGGAGAAGCCCAAGTCTCCATGTCCCAATTGATTTTCGCATGATGAAATAACAAATCAATCAGCAAAAAGTGTGAGCGAGACAGGTGATTTCGCCGCAGAGCTATATTTGCAGAAACGTGGGAGATGAACGCCTACGTGGAAGAAAGGGCTAAGTGCCCATCGCAACAGAGATAGAGCACGGGGCAAACTTTCAGCAAAAAAAGAAGCGACGACATTTCAGAGAAAGGAGGAAGGAATAACATAGAACGGCGACGAAAAAGGGGAGATGCCGTAAACCGGGATTAAGACGACCTGGAGCGGGTGAAGAGAAGAATGGGAAGAATCTAGCGAGGATCTACGTTGACGCTATAAATCACGATAAAGGAGTAGACCATGATCATATTTCACACTTATTGGGCATGCACTGAAGCCCGAAGAATGAAAGAAAAGGAATAAGTACGGTTAAATGCGACAGGAGAAGGGAAATACATAAATGGTGGACACGCAGAGCCGCATCTGAAATTTCAGATTTAAAGCCGCGTTCTGAGATTGTTCCGGAAGTCATTTTTCTAGGGGTCCTTCGAGAGCAGCCTTAACAATAAATGGGTGACAGATAGATTTTACGCAAGGCACTACACAGAGTAAGTATTGTGGAATATATACTTGCTCGCGTGAAGCCAAACTCAACTTCATGCAGATAAAATTTCGATTGCCATTCGTCGTACCATGGAGTTACTATCTCATATAGTTTCCTTTAATTTCCTTTAATTCCGACGGCTCAATTGGCTCAGTTAATTCTGCAGTAATTATAAATTCCATTATTCCCCAGATTTTTCACGGTTTCTGGCTGCAATTCACGAGTACCAGAAAATTATTGCTTCCAGAAGCATGACGAAAATTGTGTGCCACAATTTTCTGCAAATTTAACGTCAATTGACAGTAAAAACGCCAAACTTTCATTGCAGCTTTGTAAATACGTACTTAAAGGCTTCATAGAGATATCATAGAACCGATAAAATAAGAAAGATACATTTTTGAACAAGTAAGTACAAAAACTCGTTCTTTCCGCACACAATAAGCGACCACAATAAAACCTAGCTCCACTCAATACACCCCCATAAAAAACGTCACCATTTCAACTCCCAAAACCTTATCCCTTACGTCTTTACAAGGCTGGTGCCCTAACACTTCCTGTCACACGCCTATGCGACGGCTCACAGGGTAATATGTAGATGTAGATAGTACTCAGCCATTACATAAACGTTAAAATGGCTATCAGTGAAGGACAATGTATCACTAACACTAGAGGAAAGTTAACCAAACGGGAGGATATAATTCCTTACCTTTTATCTGAGGCTTTTATGAGCTGTTTTCAATGATTCGCTTTATTCAAGGTAGTTAACAATGCAAGGTATCTTCTAATAACAACGCCGTAATCACTTATATGTCAGTTTAAGAGCTAAAAACCAAGGATTAACATTTCCTCGCTGCTGTGCCACTCATGATTGTGATAATCAAAACATAGTCCGTATTGGAAACAGAAAAATCGTAATTAAAGGCTCATTCATTGAAATACTAAAAAAATGGCCCAAAAAGTAAGCCCTAATTGAGATGGCATGAATTAGTGAGTCGGGCCGCTTACAAAAAGAACACGACTGAGTTAAGTGTATATACCATAACTCACAGTAATACACTCAGAAGCATAGTACCAATATCGTAATACCGAACTCAAAATAAGTTTTTCAGCAATCCTGATTCCCTTTTTAACTATGGCGGGCAAACGAATAGATTAGTCGAGCGCTTCTTGACATATGACTGATATAAACGACTTCTAATTTCGCTCAAATTTTCCTTGATAAGTCAGGAAGCTCATCGACTTTCGTAGAGGTAAAAAACTCAATACGCGCGAGCGAGCAAGGTTGCTAAAACGAAGCTGGGACCCACATCGATTTCGCCAGCCCGCCTACCCATTCATTCATGCACACCCAGTTTTTCGGGAAACCGAGCGGCGAATTGAGAGACGAAGATGGAAATTAACCCCTCGAGAAAAAATTCGCGGGGAATTTGGCAGGGGGGGCGGGGTGGGAGTGGGGAGGCGGACGGGAGTGGTTCGCGCGCGAACGTGTTTTCTCCTTGAGCGACGACGGATCGAAGTGAGGCGATCGCTCGAGCGGAGGGAAAATGTCAAAGCCGTCGCTGGCGTAAAATTAAAGCTCAGCGGGCACACTCATCGCCGAGCAATTACGACACGTCTCTCCTCCTCTTGCCCTCGCTTGGATGCTTACCGCACCCGAGTTCCGCGCCACAGGTCGGATGGGGGAGAAGGAGGAGGGAGCGGGAAAGGAGATGGAGAAGACGCAAGCAGCAGGCGAGCCGGTGAACGAGCGACAGATGTCGGGGCCAGGGCGACAGTCAATTTCCAATATCCAACACCCATTTTGTAAACGAAAGAGGTAAGGCAAGTACAATGAGGAAAACGAGGTCCAGATGGAAGGTCAAACTTAAGAGACACGGCGAGTTTGAAGAAACAAAACAGAGGGGAAATTAGAAGAGAAATCCCCTAGGAGGAAAAGCCAAGGGACGAATAAACCGAGGACAGCCAAAAAGCGTCATGAAACATAAGAGAAACCATAAGGAGTTATCCAAGGGATGAATAGAATTGACGGCTGCAGTCAACAAATCATAGAATTGAATGTCTAATGATGATGGTGAGGTAGGGCTACATTCCTTAAGTACTGTTGCAACGAACGAGTGATGACGATAAAATTGGGAAAACCGCAAACTTAAAAAGCGTTATCAACATCATCAAGAATTATCCTATTAGCCACCTGAAGGGCGAATGGCAGTGACACCAGGCATGGAAAAGGGCACGAAACCTTGAGGCGGATTAATGTCTGGCTGTATCCGTTGTTGCATTTATCTTGAGTGGAAAGAAGATAACCATACACTTTGGAGTGATTTCTATTGCGAGAGAAATGATTTTGAAGAACTCACAAAGATATTACCCTTCCGCAACTCATGAAACAAATAGTGAAGGATGATAAAATTGTAACGATGCTTGCAAGATTCAATAAGAGCGCCTTTGGGTCCAGTCTTGTGTCAAATTGTTGGTAGAAGTCCGAATCCCCGCAAACAATAAAGCTATGCAGTTAATTCAGGAGTGACTATCGTAGGTATTTCCATTTGACGTCTGTTTACAATCTTAGGCAGTTTTAAATCGAGGCAAGATGACATCCAAATATATCTCAATAATTGTATGGTCGTAACTTCCTATGTGTAAATCAAGAGGAATAAGAGACCGATGGTACTTCCTACTAGGACACCAGATGTCACCCATTCGGTCCCGGGA
The DNA here is from genome assembly GCA_963169105.1 of Ceriagrion tenellum. NCBI lineage: Eukaryota > Metazoa > Arthropoda > Insecta > Odonata > Coenagrionidae > Ceriagrion > Ceriagrion tenellum. The sequence goes on from OY720634.1 coordinate 72,956,202, forward strand.
CATATTTCTTTGATGACTACTCTGTGTTTGTGATTATCTAAAGAATAGAGCGCAGAGCTAATAGAGCGAAGAAGCTGCAATAAGTCACGCATCAAGCTTTAAGTACGCTTGCAGTAGTTATGAACAACTCGTGCGGATATCCTTGATATTGTGTATAGTTCGAGTATAAATAAATTTATTTTTGACCTTTTCAACCTTTTGATGACCACTTGTATAAATTTTAGAGCAAAAAATAATGACAAACATATCATGAAAAGAATGAAACCCAAAGTATGCAAATTACCACTTTCATTAGCATATATTTTAAGAGACAGCAAAAAGTAATTGTACCAAAAATTTAAAAGCTCTCCGACGCAATAATGACAAACATCATGAAAATAATGAAACCCAAAATGTAAAAATATCACATTTTTTTTAGCAAATATCGAGAGAGACAACTTAGTATATTTGTACCAAAAATTAAACAGCTCTCCGACGAATTTCAATAACTTGAAAATATTATCAGATGTTAAAAATGATATTAAAAAATTATTTCTAACTGTTGTATTATTTTAAATAAAAAAATGTCAATTGTGTTCTTCCTTTTGAATAGTCTTAGGCTCATCATGCAAAGCAGCGTCCTTCGCGAACACAAGAATGCAAGCTATCTTATCTGGAAACAGTAAATATTCATTAAACGTCAGCAGTTATTAAATATTAAATGCTTTAACAATAGCAACATTTTATTAAACTATTAAATGAATAATACCTAAATACTCATTGTAAATGGTTAGTATAAAAAGTATTTTAAATAACTTGTCATAGGGTGTATATCAGCGTCCGTATATGGGTAAGTTTATATACTTACACTTTTTGAATTGCCAATAATAATGTTCTCCTACAGAGAATATCCCAATAATAATGTTCCCCTACAGAGTATCTAATATGTAATCAAGAAATGAATTTTAAACTTACATTTTTATGCTAACTTGACACCTTCAAACAGTTCCTGGGGTTATGAAGGCCAAATTATTTACGAAGGTTTTATTTTGCAATTAGTTCAATATGACATAGAAAGCAATATTATGAGCATGTGTTTGAAATTAAAAAAGAATAACGATTTGCGAATAAAATATAGTACACCCATTTTACCAATAAATGGTTACGCCATCTTTAAAAAGCCATCGCTCGGCGTCTCTCGAGTTAGAAAGTGAGTCCTTTTACCATCTTGGCTCAACCCAACCCTGCCCTACACGCCAACCATCAAGGACTTCCCTCATTTCTCACCTCCGTTTACCCTCTCCCCCTCCTCTCCGTGACACCCCCTACTTAAAAAACGTTCCTCAACGCTGCCGAGCGACCCATTCGGCGCGCCGACGCAAGAGAGCGAAGATGATGGGGATAGAGAGAGAGAATGGTGGGGGGGAAGGAGAGCCGAGTCCCTTTTCCAGTCCGACGAGTCCAAGGAAGGAAAAACACTTATTCCGGAGCACGTCCGCATTAGCACAATGGGTGCGTCACGGCAATTTCCTACGCTCTCCGCCTCTTCTGTATGATTAAGCTTACCCTTCGGCGAAGACGTGGAATGAGAGCGGTCTCGGGAGCCGAGAATGTGTCGCTGGACGGGGGAGGAAGGGAAGGAGGAGGTCGCGGCACTTGTCGCTCTCCTCCGCTGGCCGTGGCGCCCGCTGAGCGTGCTTTTAAACCTCGTCCTCGAGACGGTTTTCGTAGGAAATGGAACTCGCTGGATGCGAGCGAGGTCGCCCGACGGGAGAGATGGGCCCTCCGCACGCCCCGAGTCATCACTCTCCAGAAACGTCTCCGAAAAATCTCCCGTTCATGTATAGGGATGGGAGTCGTCCCTTACACCCCTCCTCCTGCTCCCAACTCTTATTCCACCATCTCCCGCTTCCCGCTTCTCCCGCTTCCCGCTTCTCCCGCTTCCCGCTTCTCCCCCCCCCCTGGACCCTCGTAATTAAACGCGAGTCTAGCGCCGTAAGGGTGCGGCGGCGTGCGTCCATCCGTGTCGCACCATCGACGCTCCTTGATGGTGCGGTCCCATGGAAAGGGGTCTTGGAGGCTTCCCGGGGGGAATGTAAATGCAAAACTGCCTCCTGCACTCCACTCTCTAAAGCCGCAGACGGAAATCCTTGGGACTCTGAAAACCTAGTGGCCGATTTTAAGACCTCTAACGCAGCTCGAGGGAGCGGACTGAGATTTTGGCGGCGAAGTATATTTTAAAGGAGGTTCTCTCACAACTATGTGAATCGAAGCATGGAAGATATCCTCATTTTAATGTTCCTTTATTTGGATTACTTCATACATTGCTTTCACCGATCAACTGCATTAGCTCAAAGAAAGATTAAGAAAGATCCTTAACAAACAAAATAAACTTCGATAGGTATTTATAATAAAATTGTAATTATTATAACTAAAACAAAGTTGTTCATAACTTACACTTAAAGGTGATGTCAAGAATTTACCCAGTCCAAGAAGCAAATTGCAGCGCCACTTGTATGGCGGCAACGCACTCTGCCTTCAAAAATTGAATATTGAATAATTAAAAATCCAGATCGTTTGAGGCCTTCGATTGATTAATTTATCATTTCTCGTATGCTTTTAACACCCACTGAAGCTCATTAAAAACAATGTTCTCTTCAAGGTTGCTCAACCCATTCTCATCCTCATTCTCAATAAGCTCATGCATTTTAAAGACTAATTTTAATGGAAAATGTGGTTTGTAGGAGAAGTATTTTATTGAAATAACCGGATAGAAAACACATATTTATATAGGTATTGTACTCGCAAAATAAAATACAAAACTTTAATATTTTGCGAAAAATGATAACTTATATTTGATGGTAAAATAAAAAAAATCTCCGATAAGCTAATCGCAGCGCTATTTTCAATGCGGGAACGCACTCTGGCTTCAAAAATTGCACATCTAATATATTAAAAATTCATGTGGTCTGCTGCCTTCATTTGATTAGTTTTCATTTACCGGATAATTTTATCACCCATAAAATCAAATCGAAAAAAATATTTTTCTCAAGGTAGAAAATAAAAGAATATTCCGATGCTCGACTCGTTTTCATCTATTAGTTGACGCATTTTATAATATGACTGAGTCGGAAAAAGAAGTAAGGAAAAGCATGATTTTATTGAAATTACTGGATAGAGGACACATTTTTCTACAGGCAACATGCTCGCGAAAAAATGCACATGGCTTTAGTTTTTCAGCAAAACCTTCTCAAGGCCTAAAAGGACTTTATTTGATTAGTTTTCATTGACCGGATAATTTGATCACCAATAAAAGCATATCGAAAACAATGTTTTTCTCAAGGAAGAAAAATAAAGGAATATTATAATTCTCGACTCATTTTTACCTATGAGCTGATGCATTTCAAAGTATGACTAGAACGAAAAAGTGGTAGGGAAAGGCAGAATTTTATTGACATTTCCGCATAGACTCGTTTTTCCATGGGTAACATCCTCGCGAAAAAATGCACATGACTTTAATTTTTCAGCAAAACCTTCTCAAGGCCTCAAACGGAAAGCTCAAGGGAGCGAGTTAAGGTTTTCGGCGGCGAGAGGTTTATTTAAAAGGGCGTATATGCCCTTTCTCTTTCACCTCGCCGTTTTCTCTCTCTCCCTTCAGTCCCCCGTGCAGAGTACTCGTTCCGCCTCCCCCCTACCCCCCCCTCGCATTCGACCCCTCTTTCACACTCACACACAAATCTCTCAAGTCCTTTCACTTTCCATGTCTCTCTCTCTCGACCCTTCTCTCTCTCTCCCTTTTGCGATTCCCTTTCGTTTTCGGTATCCCCCGATGTTTTTTTGTCTCCCTTCTCTCTCTTTCCCTCTCCGTCCTCCCTCTCATATTCTTCCCCGCATGCGCAGCACGAGTAAATACGCGTGAAGGGCGGTGAGGCTCCCGAAAAATTAATGTCTCTCACCCCGAAGAAAAATAAACTACACAGAGAGAAAAATAGATCATTGTGAGAAATAGAGATGGCACGGAATGGGACGGGAGGCAGACTCTGTGAAAAACGCCTTCGCTTCTTTATTTTCCCTCGGGCTTTGTCCAGCGTCACGGTCAATGTGAGTGGAGGAGCAGGCGAAAATTCAGTATTACTTGCACTTTGCTCCACGGATCCGAGTGGTTCCACGCAACCAGACCAAGGGTTGCACAAATTATTATTTATATATTATGGTATAATGCATTCCAGGCAGGTTTTACGACAATATCGGAATGGGAATTATGTTTCCGTAAATATGGCAGTCTTTGTGAATTATTAATTTTTTACGAGTAAGGTTTACACAACATTTGTTAACACAGAGAAAGCTCCAACGAATCTAAAAGTTTTAAGATAACTGGATTGGACATATTATCAAGGTGCCAAAAATATCTTCAACAAATACTGCTGATTTTGGTGCGTTTACTGCGTATGTACACACTCGGCGTACATATGACCGATTTTTCATTTTAATGAATTTAATACCTCCTTACATCTACATCTACGTCATACCCTGCAAGCCACCCAAAGGGTGTGTGGCAGGGGGTGCTTCCACACCAGGCATGCATGAATTATATGGTAGAACACCGAAATTACATTGAAACCCGCGTACCGCACATGCAAAGCGCCAATTCAAAATCGAATACCCAAGAAACATTCTATCTTCAATCGTTCCAACATGCAAGGGATACAAAGACTACTACTACAGATTCAAAATATCATGCAAAAATGAGAACATCAATATTTACATCATGCATAAATAAGAGAGTAGAGAATATAATGAGAAAGATTTACTGTTGCCTATTGTCACTACTCGAACTATTCATGACGACGTTCAAAGCTGTTATGGCCCCGAATGGTACGCGGAAAAAATGACATTTTATACCTTTCGGTTCTACAATCTAGCTCTCTAATTTTATTGGCGCGATCTAATCTGCCGTAGTGCGAGGGGGTTAACATCCCAGATTCTGTCCCTAATTTATGATTTAGAAGAGGAGAGAGCATTCCCAATGAAAAGGATACTCTTCAGTACGAAAATTTATTAATAACCAAGTATTTTACCTACGATATTTGTTGAAACGCTACCAACAAACAAAGTGACATAACATTGGAAAGAGGATGGATTGAAAATCTGCGACTTTCAGAAAGATGACTGAGGATGATAACATTGAGTAATATAAAGCACGTATTCTGAACCCTGTTGAGAAATGTTAATTCTGGAAATTATCATTATAACGAAGAAAACGAACTTTTAAAAACTACAATGAGTAATCTCACAACACTATGTTGAATATAGGTAACGTTTAAAGACTAAAATCAATCGAAACCTGGGAATGGAGGAGGATATTGAAGATAAAATGGATGCACAAAATAAGAAATAATGAAGTGTACAGAAGAGTAGAAGAAGAAAGGACGTTGTGGAGATCTATACAGAAAAGAGGAACCGGATAGATTGGACACACTCTGAGGCACAATGGGTTAGTGAAGGACAAAATTGAAGATGAATAGAGGGTAAAGTACCAAGAGGAAGACACAGGAATAAGTTAATGTGCATAATAGAGAGGAAAGTACATAGGAAGAGATAGCAGGTGGTAAGGAAACTACCATTAGATCGGGAAGGGTGGAGGGCTGCAATCAACCAATCTTAGGATTGAACGACCAATGAATGACGATGTACCTGACGCTGGCGGAACCCCTATCCGCCAGCAAGTAAAACTAACCAGCCCACTGGGGTATGCTTACAAAATACATAAGATTCAATATCTGCACAAGATTATTTATTTAAACAAGTTGAAACTATACTACTTCAAAACAGCAATATTAGGGTACCAATTATTTGAGTCATTCTGCTCTAAATCTATGCTATACCACAGAGAAAAGAAAAACAAGATGGATTGGACACACCCTGGGACACAATGGGTTTGTGAAGAACATAATTGAAGGCAAAGTAGAGGGAAAAGTCCCCAGAGGAAGACCCAAGAATAAGTTAATGTACAAAATAAAGAGAAAAGTACATAGGAAGAGATACCAGGGGGTGAGGAAACTAGCATTAGATCGGGATGGGTGAAGGGCTACAATCAACCAATCTTGGGATTGAACGACCAATTATGATGATGCAACGTTTGATATTTTTCCTTTCATCAAGCATATGCCGTTTAATAATTTTTATTTTCATTTATTATGATGTTTTACTTAACGCTATTATGATATGGTGATTGATTTCTCATGATTATTTCTAATTTAAAATTTACTTACTACTTTCATCGATTGTTGAATGTTAATTTTTTGTGTGGGATTTAAGGGGTTGTTGTTTGGAAATGGGGGATTGTTGAAAATTAGAGAGAGAAGGTAGGAGGTGTAAACGCGATATCTCCATAAGAATTTCTGATAAAAAGATTGTATCATTGTAAAGTAAATAACTGATTGATTAAACAAAGATCCAACGTTACAAATATAAGTATAGCGGTAATAAACTGTTTTAATAAAGAGGTATACAGTAAATAAAGACTCTGACGATACTAAGAAGGCTAATGACTAAAGAAAAAGTCTGATAACAGGACCAAAAGATCAATGAAAAGCATATAATTTTGCCCCAACAATTTGTCAGTACGTCAGATAAAAAGATATACATGCGCACATAGTTAATATAATTCTTTCTTCCCGCAGACCATTCACTATGACTATGAAAAAAGCAAGGCCCTATTCCGAAGTACATCTCACCTTTTATTGTTTTCCTCTCTAAAACCCTATTTTTCTATCCTGTTTTGTAGAGGAATTCGGACCAAACATTCCCTTTTGCATGAACTTGAGGCAGCTTACATGGTGCAGGTAACAAGTGAAAAGCGAGCCACTCAACACAAACGAAAGTAGGGATCCCCCACCCGCATGAGGCTTTTAGAATTATTTTTATCACATTTTCTTCCCTTTTCATCACTGGTGACCGAATAACCTCTCTTTCTTTCTATGCTTATAAGACAGTTCGCAGAAAAACATGCAGCTGAAGATTACGCGACGAAGTGCCCAGATGAGAAATGATCTCATCTCCGAATTAAAATTCTCAACATTTGTTTGCTATATTTTCTACGCTTTAATTCCTCGATGATCATAGCGTTGAGCATTATGAGAGCTCCCTTATGACTCCATTTAAGGATTGCGTGAGGAGAGGGAGCGAAAAACGTTCCTCTTTCGTGCTTTTATCTCTCAAGAAGCTCATATCTGACTCTCTGAGCGCCGGAATGAACGAAGACAATTAGATAGCTGCGAGACAGCGGAGGAAAAAGAACTTTACAAGGACTGAGCGTTTCCTTTTGAAAAACGACATCAAGAAAACAACAAACAACAGCCAACTCGGAAGTCGAGTCAGCGTTGAGTCATGGGAGGACGTGAGAGCGTCCGAGGAAGATGTGAGACAGTTGAGTGCAGCAAGAAACACTGCAAAGAGGGCGCGATGAGTCGCTATTTTTTTTTGTTTTTTCTTGCCGTCCTTCGAAATGGCTCTTGCTCAAGAGCGACCATTGATCAAAAAGTATGCAGAAAAAAAGTTACATCGCCTGAATGCACGTATCACGAGACTCTTGATGGCGCATGGGAGCACGGACGAAGGTGCCTAATGATAACGCCTATCACGTCCTTTCACTGAATGCGCGAAAGCAAAGGGAAAAAATTAAACGTTACGATGAAATGGGAAGTCCGTGAGGGACCCTTGCAGATCCATATCGCTCCACTACTCAACTGTTGTTTGTTCGCGGTGAATATTTGCGTTCACCGTGAAATCAGAGCGGCAGAAAGGGCCGATTGCACTCAACATTCGCACGCGAAAAGAGTGGATATCATTTCGTTCAGTGGAAACCTTTTTACTTGATCGACTTGATGCGATGTAGTAACAATTCCACGGCAATTACACTCACATGAATTGTCAACAGAGCTGAAATAGTTGCGGAATGGCAAACCTAGCCCTGAACTGGTTAATCAACCCGTATTTCCTTTTGTTCTGTTCTAGCCCATTACGGTAAAAGAGTCAGCCTCTCATTTAACCTTACCACACGCATACCCGGCGACAAAGGAACGAACAACGGGAACTCGTTGAGTGGCTATTGAACCAATTGAGAAATGAGAGAACGGGAAAACTCGACTGAATTAAAGATGCCATCTTCCAGTTTCCACTATTAACATACTGATCGACAGAGAAGTGGAATGAAAATTGCCAGAAATACCAGCAGGCATTGATGGATAGCTTTGTAATGTAATTTAGTAACCGTAAGGCCGTTGGTTCGAATCAGAGACGTAGCCATGGGGAGGAGGGTCGCTGAGTCTTGACCCTCTCCGCAATCATGGATTTTAATTAAAACAGCCACTGAAGGAGGGCGATATTTTTCAAACAAATAATATTGAAGTAATTTATTTTTCAGTTTGAACAACATTTCAAAAAAATTTAATAATTTTGGAGCAAAAACAGTCGTCTTCGTAATATTTCAGAGGTTTTCACAACTAAAATCTTTGAATGTCGGCTGGTATACCGCAGTCGCGATTCACTTCCGAATTGCATAGGCACACAAATTAGCCTCAAAATTTAAAATCCTTTTACCTCTTCCTCCCAACCCCTGCTAATACTGGACACAGAAGCCCAAAACGAAATACTGGTAAGGCCCTTGGTTTGAATAATATCCTACACAGATTTGTTGTTTATCTTTTAAGCATAAGGCGGTACAACTACATGAGTTGTAACTATACCACGACTAACAAAATGCCAACATATATTTTTTCAAAAAGAAAATCAACAAGAGAGCAAAAATTTATTTTAAGGGTAAAATAATTGTGAATGCTATAATGAGTACATTTCAAAGTTGAAATATCTCCATTAGAAAATATATTTGGAAAATTATCTGGATATATAATATCCAATAAATTTAATTCGTCATCGCTATCTGTCGCTTTCGCTCCAGCTCCTCTGTTTTTGCTTTCTTCCATCCTCTTCCCAAGTTATGATATCAATATTCCGTACCACGCTAAAAGTATGTACCTGAAGATGTCGTCAATACGATGAAGTAGTTGTTTGAAAATAACACTTGAAAAAGTTTCCGAGTCATTTTGATTTTATCAGGATATAAGATAGTTCTGTGGATACCTGGCTAGTATATAGAGCCAGCCATATTGAGTTTTCTGTTCAAATCTGGTAGGACTCCAATGATTTTGATGGCGCTTTCACTGATTGAAGAGATGTCATCGAATTTTCCATAGTATTCACCACTGTTTGGTACCCGGGTTCATATCATGGAGGCTGGATTTCGTTCCACTATGTCTGGAATGAACTTTCAGGATCATCCACTAAATTGGTCATATTTCAGCCATAAGTTCCATTATCATTTGAACAAAAGCTACACAAAGATATGGCTATAGGAGCAATTTTATCTCAAGCAGCCATTTTGTTAGCCACATACGGCATCTTCATCAATGAGTGGAAAATAATCGCTGCACAGTAATGATTTTGTGCGCCAGTTAGTAGAGATGATACGGAGGAATATCGGTCAGTGGACGGTTAATATCAGTTCATGGAGCAGCAATAACAGCAAGCCGAGGCAACAAAATTACAAAATCATTGTTGGATGTTTTCCAAGCTCCAGGAATAAACACATTCTCTCGAATTCCAAATACAACGAGAGTACTGTGTTGCAAAACAAGCCCCAATACCAGGTGCGTTTTAGGGCCAATTAAACCAGCTAACCGACCGGCATGATGCTATTTTCTCCGCCGCAACGATAGCAAAACTTTCGAAGGAGCGACGGTAAATTTCGAACTTTCCTTCGTACTTGCGGCATTGCTTTTCATGAGAATCACTTCCGCGACGGTTAAGTAGCCATTTAACTACTGCCCTTGCAAAGGTGCCGTTCGATCGAATTGGACGAAATGATCGTTCGGCGTACGTGTTCTGGGACGGATAATGGTACGGAGCAAACGACCGAAGCAAGGATGGGGCCTCCCCTATCGCCGCTACTATCGTCGACAGTCATCGCGTCACATGATCATTTAAAAGCCATCATTTGAGGTATCACCGCCCGTTTTCTCCGAAAGGCACGTCGTGAAATATGACTGCGTTGTAAGGCTTATGGTTTCTTCACACGATACTCACGAAAGGGTCAAGATAGCACTTTGAACATTCTACTATACTAAGGTTATAAAACTGCGCAAATCTGTCCGATGGAAGATAAAAGCAAGGCTGACCCCTGTGTAAAACTGCGATCCCTTCAGAAGGGCGACTTTTATAATGAAGCAATTTATAAAGTAAAAAAAACAGATATGGAACGAGGGAAGACTATTTATTACGCTAATTATTCGAAGATTTTACATGAAAAAATAGACATAAAAGAGATCAAAAATTACAAACCGATCCAGATACAAACCTGGCTGGTCGTTATTTTTGGCATCACCGAGTTTTGCGACAGCAAATAAATTGACAACAAAAAAATCTTATCCAGGAGTATCGTACGATAGCCCCAACCACCACTCCTCCTCAATCTAAAGATTTGAAAGTAGACAGGACACCATTTTATTTCCAAGCATCAAAGCGAAAGTTTGAAGTAATTTAAGGTAGGATTTACATATACTGAATTACTAAAGCTCATGTATTTCGACAAATTGTATATCTCACAGCAATGTGTTGAGCAGGGCTTCCATTGGGAAAAATTGAGGCGCTTAGAATAATAACAGATCCCAACCAGCGTTCATTCTGAGAAAAATGACATTTTCCGTTTCTTTCCAAAACTTGGGAAGTTATTAACATTATGACTTGATATTTTCTGGGTCTTGAAAGTAAGAAATTTCAAGTCTATATGTAAATTCTTGAACCATTAAGATTAATAATTTTTGCGATTTTGTGTTTGTATCAGACCAAAAAATATACAGAAGAAGAAACATCGTGTAAAATTGACATATCCTTCATTTAACATCTTGAAATAACTAATCCAGCTCTATTTCTAAATCTTCACATTTTTCTTCATTAACGACAAAGTTATGAAGAAGATTTTTATAAAAATCATGATTTTCATCAGGTCATTGTATTTTGCTTTCTTTGTCTTTCTCTGTTCACTGTACTTCTGCTGTAACTTAAACAATGAAACATGTGAACTTTTACCCCTTTTCCTAAAATTAACTGTTTGATGCACATCAAGGTCAGAATAACATAAACCAAATTTAACAATCTCAGGATCATCATGATCCACAATAATGGATGTAACCTTACGTAAATGCAAAGAAGCACCATCAACATCTATTTTTCTAATTACAAAGTTTGAAGTAATACCATTCTGTATATCAACAAAGTCCTCCTTGTTCGTTTAATTAATAGTGAAAGTGTTTTTTTACTCTTGCTTCCGCAACAACATCACACCATTGGTCAGGGCTATACACACACTGTATCTTCCTTTTATTCTTTTCAAAAACTGCAAAGTCCCTATCTGAAGCCATGTATGAGTGTCCTGTTATGAAAAATCTGTGTGTTATAGAGTCCAAAACTTTTATTTTCACCAAGTAAACCCAAAGAGCAAAAATTGAAAATTTTTGTTTTGTCCAGCGCAAGAGTCAGTCCATATGATCAGTTTATTAGCATTGAACTTTGATTTCAGCTGAGGAAAAACTTTTAAAGAAACAAGAACCGATATCATCACAGTCACGTGAAGCTACATTTTCAGACCATACATTCATAACTGCACTATCATCATTTAACACGTGAATACCAAAATTATATGTCCATAGCTGACGCAAGTAAAACACTGTTTCCGTCGACATGCGAGGTGTGGGAAGAGCTTGTTGAAGATCAGCAGTTAGAAGTAGAACCCCAGTACTTTCACTTTTACACAACTGAATGTCTTGGTTCATTAATGTCGTCACAGCTGCCACTTGAGCCAAGTGCAGTTGTTTCGTTACTGATGGTTTAGGGTTGTGCACATGCTCATCACAAATCTTGCAAGTATTTGTCAAAGGTAACTTAAAACCTATGTTGAAGCAGGTACTTAAAACTTCACTATATGCATGAAGCTTTACGGGTGTTACTTTTGGCTGCTGATCTGATTCTGCAGATTTTTCATTGCACTCTTTAACATAAAGTCTGTACATTTCCTCAACGAAGTGGACAGTAGATATGTATGTCCTATTGGGGTTTTTAGTCCAACTGTAATGAGAAGTGTATTTGGGAAGCAGAGAATGTGATTTTTCACAGATTCTTTGGCTTCAGCACTAATCTTCAATATTCTGTTTGTATGACGTCCTCTTCTATCATCTGTAGGCATTAGCGCACTGGGGTTCACAGCTGAAGGTGTTGCACAAACATGTTCTTCTGTAAAGGCAGAAAGTAAGCTATTACAAATTCTGATTACAATGTTATTTTTCGCAATAGTAGCTTTCTTTGGTGATTGGTGCGCTAATATACGCATAAAGGCTGCAGGCAACATAAAAAATGAGATTTGGAATACTAATGTAAAGTGAAAATACTATTATGATCCAGCCGGGACTCGAACCCATGAACCCTGATAACTAGACCAGTGTGCTAACCAACTGCGCCACTGCGTCACAGGAACTAATTCGATACACGGACAAGTTTTACTTTCCATTATTGTTTTCCCCGAAACTTTCCAACTCAACAGTGATACTCTTACCTACCTTGCGAGCAAGTAAAATGAAGAAAGGATACAGGGAAATTCGCTTAACCACAGCGAGGGGATATATTTTTAGAAATAAAAATGAGGTCAACATAGGCCATATTGCATTCTGTTTTCATGTGTAAACAAGCAATGTAAAACATAATTTCACTAAAGTAATACCAAATATGCTCAGGAATGCCTTCTGACACAGTGGCTTTGCTTCATTCTTCACCATGACATGATATTTGTGGGTAAACTTGCGCCTGCTTTCGTCTCCGAGAAGTCTATCCTTTTTATATGGCTTTCGAGGTTCACTTTTCTGCATTAAATTAAACAAATAGGCATTCTGTTTATTATAATCACCAAGCCCATAAAATTCTAAAAACAATGTGTCCTTCACATCGTGAGACAAACGTTGAAACACGCAAGTTGAATCAGGAAAGTTACAGCATTTATCTAATTGTTCACGTTTTATCTGGAACCACTATGGAATTTGTTGTTACATACGATTTACCTCTATTTCTGCACAACTTTCTTTTGTTTATCACCCATTCAGTTGCCTTTCTCACTCGTTTCTTTTCTTTTATCGGAGATTCAGGAATAACATCTGAAGACGATGCCATGTTGACTACAACGCCATGAACTTGTAGCGGACTTTATGTAAAGCACTCCGAGTTGGGATATGTCGTTGTCACTCTGAGAATGAGTTCGTTTTCACTGCGGACAAATTTTAAAGGCGGCAAATGAGGGCTTTGGCAAATCTCAATTCATTTGATACATTGTCGCATGAAAGGTAGATGGCAGGAGTGTACAGGCATGCTTCTATCTCAATAATCGAGGTTGGTTGGGATATGCCGTTAATATTCTGAGCGCCTCAATTTACATGCAGCACAAATCTTTTTGTTCTTATTTCGTCAGCAATAGGAGGACACGTTGCAAGTTGTTAACTGCGGAATTATGTCCGATATTTCCTGTTAACATTAAGGCCGTTACCATGGTGACGTTTTCCAAATAGCACTGTTGCGGGGGTATTGCAAAAACAATCGCTTGAAGGACCGCATACATCACTACCCGCACGTGCAGTTACAGGATATTATCTTTGTGAGGCCGAGATGCAGGCTGATTGTACCTCGTCTAAATACCTCTGTGTCCCACCATGGTGCGCCCATGTTAGCTAATTAAAATCACATTTTGGGATTTAAAACATGCCCTTTCTAATAAAATAGGTTTGAAGGTACTTTTTATAAGATAGTTTTTAAATTAACGGGTTGGAAACGCCTTATTTTTGACCTTTTTATAAATTTCGTCTAAGTCAGATGAGATATGCCAAGGAACGGAAAAGCGATGAGTTTGCATGTGTGTAATGAAGAAGTCAGTGTCACTTAGATATTTTATGCGGAAATACATATTCATTGGATGATTTCTCCTGGAGTTGCAGCGAGCTAAAATTGGGATTTTTTTAAGAAAAGTTTTTTTTCGGTAGGTTCCGCTGCAGCTTATCTACTCTGATTGTAATGGTCTAATATTATCATAATTTGAATAAAGTTAAGAACCAAGAGATGCACCAGAAAGCCAAATATTTGTTTTGAGGTAAAATTTACGAGGGTATGATGTCTCGAATTTTACAAAACTCATACTCATCAAGTCGCGAGGTCGTGACATAGGTTCACGCAAACAGGTATACCTCTAAATTTATTCAAACGGTACACCCAAAAATTTACATACATACATTTCTTTAGAGATATGAGGAAAATGAGCATAACAGATGCTATTTAAATCCGAAATGGTCCAACGGGAACCCCTGCACCACTGGAACTGGAATGACCCAACAACAATTCTAACAAAGTATGCGACGACTAATCTTAAGCCCGTTTTACACGACAAACGTAACTTCAGGATCTGCGGCCTTATTCAGTAAGGAGTCGACACGGTTGAACCTCGGTAAATCCGTCGATGTGACGTCAAATTCCCCGCCAAATCTCAACTTTCGAATACTCCCATTTGAATTTTATGTGGCTCTGACGTCAAATTTTCGTCACTGTCGAGACTCGGAAATTCCGCGGGTGTACAGAATAGGTCCCCTGATGTATATAAGAAAATACCATTCAAAGAGTGAAGCGGTGAATTGTAAGAACGCATGTATGAATGCACAGAAGCGAGATGGCAAAATAGCTCCTGCTCTAATTTAGTAATTACTGGACGGCAGATTGAGAAAAAATGCTATTCCAAATTGTGAAATTTCGTGCTCCGTTTTTACCGGCTTTAGGGAAAGCTTTCCTCACTCGCGAGGAGTAGGTTTTTCTTAATTAGCTTCCATTTAAGTAATTAATGGTAAAAACTTACCAGCTTCTATGATATTTTACCTGTTCCTTCTGAAAGTTATAATAACTTCATGTAAACATTAATATATATATTTTACGACATTATTTCATTGGGCACGAAGGAGAAAGTTATGGAAAATGTAAACATGTTCCTCTGCGTTCTAGTGGCATCACTAAGTACTCTTTCAGTCACCATTCACTTACATTTCATTCACTACAATATATTTGAATAGCATAATCCTAGTTTTTGTATAGATTCTTCGACATAAGAATACACCACTTCCTCGCTTAATTCGCCATTTTTGGTTTCCTTACCTATTTTGCAAAACTTTCTTCAGACTAAATCTTCTTCCAAAAATTCGCCATTGGGTCATTTCTCTCCCTGCAAAGACTAAGTTTCAGAGCCAAACTGCATACCGTTTCACTCTATAGTCATTGATTATCTTTGGGAAATCGCATTTTTGGCATCATACATAGTTTCAATCCTTTCCGTAAATTTTTTAACAAAATGAGTTTTACTTAATTCTGAATGTGGTGAACCAATCCTATGCTTCATTAGCAGGGAAAGGAAATTTACTATTCCCGAGAATCATAGAAATTTTGAGAAAGGGTACGCTACATGAAATGGAATGCAAATTGTGATTATAGGATGGGATAACAGCACAGAAAGAATCGAAAAATTTCGTTTTCCTATCAATTATATTCTATCATGTGATAAATAACAGTTATTACATTCAACAAAGGATTGTTGACAAGAAAATCGGTCACCAATTAAGTCACTGGGAAGCAACTTGAAGTAAAAAATTGTTATTTAAAAACGAAACATATAAATATTGGAAATTGCCGTAAGAGAAAACAATCAGTCAATCATGGCCCTCGTAACAAAAGAAAGAAGTAAGTTTCTCAATCAAGTACAACCTTTAATTTTTGGTCAAAATGCAACCCTAGTCACCCAACTTTTAACCGTAACAAGATGTGCTTGGACTCCTTAAGATAGTCTGAGCATGATAGCTTCCTAGTCCTAATGGAGACCATATTTGAACCATACGTTTCAATTTAAGCAGCTATAGGAAGAATGAATTAAATATTCCAGTATTAATGGAGTACGTAAATACTATTGTCCAACTGAAATTCTAAATGAGGTGATAAAACTAATCACGCAAGTCATTAACTTAACTCATTTTTCACGCGGTACGATTAAAACTTCTTTTATATAAACTTTTACGAAAACCACTTATTTTTTAAAACTTCTTTTATGAAAAGAAGTAGTTTTCGTAAAATTTTATTTATTCAAAAAAAAATTACAATGAAATACCACAAAGTTACAGAAGAACAAGTCAATTTTGTTCGACTGAAACTCCTCTGCAGCGGAAGATTTTTAGTGATCCTGAATATTACTGCGGTGACAATATGATTTATTTTCAAAAATAATTGAGAAAACATACAATATGCGTACCGTTTAATTGGTAATAAGATCTAGGTGCTAGATATTACTCATTTTTTAAAATAAGGTCTCACTGTAGTGCGTACACGTACCATTTACCACGTAAAATGCCAGGCATTTTTTGTCAAAAATCTCTGAAAGTAGTTAGGTCAGATGCTATTTTTATGCATCTTTGTAAGAGAGATATATTTTTAGTTTAAATGAGACAAAATTCATTTTTTTCAAGGAGAAATGTTATTTTACTCAAGTACCTGCCTTAAATAAGGAAATGAGTGGAAACTTAAATAAGGAAATGAGTGAGGAAATGATGTAACCCTAACATAGTCTTTTTCAAAAAATTCCCATGAAATCGAAAAGTGAGTCTGATAAAAGATTCCGTTAAGGCCCACCTTCCATTAAGGCTCCGTTTCCCACCTGACCAGACTAAGGCACGATAAATCCTTCCCGATTCCTTTCAATGAAGAGACCCTTCACACATTTCGCATGCATGTATCCGAAACAGCAGAACGAGTCCTTTGGGATCCTAGAAGTACCGAATTAAATTTACACGACCTCTACCATCATGCATCATTCAAAGGGCAAGAATGAACCTGAAGGGGGCGTGGAGGAAAGAGTGGGGGAGACGAAGCAAAAACCTTTTAACCCTTAACCTACCCTCTCCCCTCCCCGCCAAAACCATCCCCCGGCGATGCGGAGGCGGGGTGAAGGAGGCGACATTTCACAGTTTTGCCTCTCGTAGTTGCTCCACCACCCCCGGTCTTTCACCCCCCCTCCCGAGCGACAAAAGAGGCAGAAAATTCTCTCAATTTCGCCCGCATCCAGTTTCACCCTTCCGTCCGTCCCGCTGCGACTACTTCTCCATAATCCACCGCCCACCTCACCTCCTCCTCCCCTTCTTTCCCCTCGACTGTTCCTTCCTCAACAACGAACGGGCTTTCTCAATCGGCACCTTTGATAACCCGCCCGCATCGCTCATTGAGGAGCGGCCCACATCTCCTCTTCCCCTTACAAAGTAATAAACTTTCACTAATTAACTTCCTCCCTCTTCCATCAGCCAAGGGATTCTACCCCCAAGCCACCCTCTCGTTCTCCCTTCCTCTCTCTCTCCTTCTATCTATTCCCCAGGCTCTCTTCACCACCCCAACCCCAGCCAACCCCATTTCAATAACTAGCGCTTCGTGGGGAGGCTAGGGACGCGCGATATTCACGTTTCAACATCGAATCGCGATAAAAAAATTTTCAACGCACTTGACATAATAAATCGAATATCACAGTAAAAATATTCGGTTGAAAATACTCCCTACTTCGAAGAATAGGCATAAATAAAACTATTCCTGGAAACACTTTTCGTCTCAAAAAGCAATGCTTGGAGACAACTCATGGATTGAATTTGAGGTCCTGGCGGGAAATGATACGGCGATGTTGAGAGAATTACTATTGACCCCATGAAGTACACCCTGCAGTAATGTGCAGTAGAAGAAAAAACTATCGGTAAATAAATTCATGTTCGGGGGCATCTAGATAAAACTTTGCCCCCATTTGTTAACTACAGATGCCCCTGTATCTCGGTCATGTTTTGATTAATCACTCGTGATGCTCATATTAATACTATTCGGCGTAACTTGTTAGAATCGAAATTAAGCAACTTTGTCATCTCCACAACACCTTTTAAAATTTCCGCACAACCGGTTTATCCCGTAAAGGTCGCATTGTACGGTACATCTTATTATATAAACGAATGCATGGACTCTTTCATGAGGAAAACTGAACCGTGTACAGTGGAAAATGGTATGATTGTCTGAATGACTGTACGGGAAGTAGAATCTGCACTAAAGGCCGCTTCACACGGTACATTTTATTGCACAAACAAATGTACCATAGATTGTACAAGAAAATAAATGGAATAAGAGCAGGCTATATTTCCCATTCAATCATTTAGATGATCGTACAATCTGCCGCTTTACATGGTACAATTTTCTTCATGAAATACTTCATTCATTCGTTGGTACAATAAAATGTACCTTGTAAAGAGGCCTTAATTCCATTCATTTTTCTTGTACGTTCTAGGATATATTCGTTTGTACAATAAAATGGACCGTGTAAAGCGAACTTTAGGGCATCATCAGGTACATTCATCATCCTTAGTTACATCAGATCATACATCACGGGCATCGTATTGAATCTCACATCGCATAATATTGCACGGTCCGAAGGATCAATATCGCACTTCGATACGTCCGTTGCGCCCCTTGTCACATCGCAATATCGCCCAACAGCCATAGTTGGGTTGCGATGGCTCACGCAGACCTAAACTCTCCCATCCAGCAACGTGAACGTAAAGACATGCGGCGAGGGATGAAAGCAGGCGCCAACGAGATGAGGGGGGTTGAGATATGAAGAGAGAGTTTCGTCATTCCTCCTGCCCACCCCATTCCCACCCCTCCCCATTTTCCTTCAAGACACAGCAGCACATCACACGTCGATCATATCAAGTCCCATAACAACCTCCTTCTCGTCCTCCTACTCTTCCTAACCATAAGGAAATGAGGGGAAGTGTCGGTGGTGGTGGTATGGAGATTCCTTCGAGACTACAACTTGAGCAAACTCGAGTTTTGCGCCTTGGACGAGCTCCTGGGATGCTCTAACATGACGGGCATAAAGCGAAGCTATTCTCTCGAGGGATCAACCAAAGTTTGGTATGTTTGCGGATGTGTCGAGGCGTGGTCGACGGATGCAAATTTCTCACGTGTAGTAAAATATCATAGGATGTTACATGTGCTTCAAATATTAGCGAATCCATCATAATAGCAACAATCATCCGACCGGATCCATTTAGCGTTACCGCAGTAAAGTGAACACCTTCCCCTTCTTGTTTTATACGAGAAGTAAAAATAACTTTATGAACCAAATATAATGAGATGAAAATATTCTCTTTACCTAGAGCATTCAATACTGAAGGATGTGTCGCAAACTTATCAGTTTTTCCAATATAAAACAAGTTATCAGGTTTTTATAATCGAATAATTAATAATGAATAATTCGGCAACATTAGTTGTTGACGCTGTAGACTTAATTGACGCTAAAAGAAAGTTATGGCATCAAATATATCGGTAATTTCTTTGAAGGATAGGCAAGTTAAAAGTAAAACTCCGTAAAATGTTTGAAACGCTAAGCATAGTAGACATTAAATAATCCACAATTAATACGGTATAAAACCACGTAAGAAGAAAAAACTATCGTCATTTGACAACTTTAATTGAAACTGCTCGAATTAGATGAGGAAGTGCTGAAATTAATTTTCTGCAGTACGGTACAGTACTGCTGACCTAAGTTTGTAGGTATCAGGCTATTACTTGAAATATTATTGGTAAATGGTTCGCTCTCTTTATAATACAACAAGGTGAACTTTAGAATACAACAAACACCTACTCATGTGTTTAAAAAAAATAAAACACCCGTTTTTGCAACTTGCTCAGTTAAAAAGGCAGACTGTGACTCAAGATGTAGGGCAAGCTGGACGCATGTTTTGGGAGCGAGATCATGAGAAAATTCCAGTAATTATTGCCGACAAAAGGCAGGGCAGCCACGCAGTCCGCGGGTATCAGATGGCTGAAAAGGTAGCACACGCTCCAAAAAAGAAATATATATACAACCCGGACGCCGCTCACAATAATAACTTTCGCCATAATTACGCGAATTGAATAAGGGAGTTGATGGATGATGTTGCACGGCGCGAGGATATTTCTGGGGATGGGAACGGGTGGGGGTACACAGCTCTGGGACCGTTAAGAGAGTAGGTAGGTAGGTAAGGCAAGATTGTTTAATGCTTCCGGAATTCTCCACGCCTACCGCCCTCAGGAAACATTTCCTAAATAACACGGGCGTAAAAGTCAAATGGTGTGTGTGATGTGATAAAGGACGAGACACGGTTAAGGGTGGGGTGGAGCAGAGGAGGGGGAAGGAGATGGGGAATGGGCGTGGAGAAAGGCCAGCGGGGTTGGACCCCAGGAAAAGGGAGAGAGGAACAGAAAGGGTAGAGTGAAATAGGGAAGAGAGAGACACTGTTATTTAGGAGACGAGAGAAAAAGGGAGACGCAGAGACGCAGACAGAGGGTGGAAAAAAATGGAGGAAATAGTGGAACGGTAAGAAAGGTGCTTTCCGAGTCTCGTTCGAAATAAAAGAATAGTAGGGAAGGAGCAGGAGGGTGAAAGTGAGGGACCTAATAGAAATTAATAAAATGAATACAACGCAAAAAGTCGATTAACGCCGAATAAAAAAAATTCAGCCAGTGAAACGAATCTCTTGTTTTTATTCAGAACTCAAACCGCAATATACTCGGGAACACGAGAGGAACTGCGGACCATCGCATTAGAAAAACAATATGCAGTCGGCCTCCCAGCATAATTTACTCCCGAGAGTTTACCCGGAGCGAGAAAGGACAGAAAGTGGTCCTAAGGTAAATCAAACCTGACATTCGAGACCCATGAAATTCAGACTCCAAACGCATTTTTGTGGACTTTTGTAGGACATGGGTAATCTCCACCCTCCTAATCTCCAGTCATCTTTTCCTTTTCTCTTCCCTTAAATCTTCAGATCCTTAAAATTCGACAACAGTCCTCCAACACTCTAAAACCAAGGCAACGATTGTGAAAATATGCAAAGGATAGGTAACGAGTGATATGACTAATTATGTTTCCATATTTTCCCCGAAAACCATAATTGCCTCATCAAACCAAAGTCTAAGAGTAGTGAAGTACAGTAGGCCCCATATCATGCGTCACAAAACGACCCAGAAGTTTCGTGATTCTTGTTCTTGTTCAATAGTTCTTCCCCTTCCTCACCTTTCACTACGCATACCTTTCAATATCCAGCTGAATTTCATCATCTTCGTATTAACGCTTTTGAAATCACAAAGGAATAGCTTCTTGCAATTTTCTACCGAAACAAGTTTCCATTTTATTTATAAACTCATAAGTGTACATGTTGTTCATATTGGACACACTGACAAATCTTTAAAAGTACCTGTTAAGCACTGGTCAAATCTGGCCGCATTGAATGTTTATAAGTAAAATACAGAAGAGACTTCTCCTCACATCATGCCTTGGTTCTTCCACATCAGTCCCAAGAAGGCCCAGTTAACATGGCTTCTGACATCTTCAAGTTTAATACAAATTCTTCGATAATGCATGATGAGATACCATAGTTTATATTTTATAATTATACATTGTTGGTTGACCAAATAACTTCTGGCCGTTCCTAATATTTTTACAGCGGCAGAAAAATCTAAATATCTCTAAATTATATTTAAAATCTCACATTATGATTTTCTTCACTTTGAAAGATAAAGTCAATGGAAAAATAATGCTAGAGGCATCAAAAAGAAATCATAGCATTTCATTCAAATGGTCGCTCATCTGAAATATATCGACTCAACTACTTGAAATGCATGCATTAAATGTGGAACGATAGAGGCACTTGATAAATGATATCAACACCAAGTATGACTCATAGCGTCACTACGTCGTGGCTACAGGATCTATATACAATCAAAGTTGTCAACACGAAATTAACAAACATTACAGTCTCTCAATTCTAGGAATTAGATAAGTTGAAGAAACACGCTTTACTTTAACGCACATTCTATATAAATACGTTATTTCAAATTGATAACGAAATAGAAGAGTGAGAAAAGGAAAGTAGGCATATGACATAAATGAATAAATGACAGAACATACAGCATACACAATGGTCCATTGCGGCGTGACAAATTGAAAGCCCATCTCCATTAGCACTATGGATCTTCCTCGCTGTACTATCTTAGAAACCTTGTTTCAGCTTTGTCACGTTCACGCATTGCTTCTCACTTGCTTTTCGGTTCCACTGGCAACTAATATTTCATGTCTTGAGTGTCTCTGTGAGCACTTTCACCCATGACTTTCTCGTTACACTCCGTCCTCCCTTTCCATTCACTCTGCTGTCACATATCTGCACGGTGATACGACCTCAATCCATTCTCTCAGCATGACTGAACCTAGAGTAGTCTACTGCTCTAATACTAGTCCATTACCGGAACCTCAACCCTCCTTCTTTCATAACTCACCCATCCTTCAACCTTTCCTTTCTACTTTTTCCACGCACGCAATTCGATTACTTTTGAGAGACAAGAGAATAGACGGGTGGATCGTGAAAAATAGTGAAAAACAATCTCTCAACAAAGTGTGGCTGCTGACAGAGACACATAGAATGGAATAGAAAATTAAATTTATTCTTCCGGTACAAGTGTGTCACTAAGGGTCA
This sequence comes from Ceriagrion tenellum, assembly GCA_963169105.1. NCBI lineage: Eukaryota > Metazoa > Arthropoda > Insecta > Odonata > Coenagrionidae > Ceriagrion > Ceriagrion tenellum. Next base: position 72,978,893 of record OY720634.1, read on the forward strand.
CATATGATTATTCATATCTTTATAGCCAAAAAAATATTACAACAGCAAGATATACAATAGGTATTAATATCACAGAATCCGACATAATATTTAATAAAACAGCAAAACTATAAAAATACATCGGATTTTGTACAGTGAAGCATAATTTTTAGTTCACTTATGATATTTAGTTCATATGAAGTAATATTTCATGATAAAATGAGCAGCATTTGTTCGTACAAATATTTTTGACATTTCAACTACAGTTGTCTTCAGTCGGGCAGGGAAATATATGACATTTATATACAATACAAGTGAACACTGAATCATCATTTATGAAGAAATAAACATTTTTCCGGCCTCACGCGAATTACAATTATGCATTCGAAGGTAACTTAGATGTATCCAAAGATTCAAGGTGTAGATTGGTAGGGGGAGAGGGGCACTCGTTCAATGAAGATGAATCTACGGATGTTCACGGTTTCGACAGAGTTAAATGCAAAGTTATTACTGATCACATTTTTTTATATCATGATTATTCATAATTTTATGGAATGATACGGTGGGTAGTTTTTTAATGTCGAAATAAGGATCCGTTATCTTAATAAAAGAATATAAAATGGCAGATGAAATATTTTTGTAGTAGTATAGTTTAATCAATCCAAGAAAAACTCGAAGTGAGTAAATAGTATTTTGCGTGGAGATGACTTCCTGCCGTATTCTATGCATAGCTCTCACCAAGCCCAAATAAAAATTACATTTCGATTCCTCAGAAATTAAAGCATTAGAAACGGCACATCGCTGCTTCACAAACTGTAAATCCGATTTCGGGGGGCGTTTCCAAGATGCGAAAAGTGATCGCCACTGAGGACATACGAAGTCTATTCAACCCAAGAAACAATTTATTCCACCACATCTCTGAGTACATATAGTGTCTTCTCGACTGAACTAGAGCATTGTAAAAATCTCCAGTACTTTCACCTGTCCGTGTAGGTTTCGTGGACAGCTAAAACGCAATTAGAGGTCATTTTAATGATAAATATCATCTCCGGTAAGGTTGAGCTGTCTAGCCATTTGGACAGCCACATAAGAACAAGTAGTAAACATAATGCCCATCTATGACACCCGACAGCTTACATAATAACTCCCCCAGAGAGCAATAAAACAAGGGACTCTTCTCATAAACTCCCCTCTCTAGTCCTCACCGTAATTTTTAACAGACCAACATCGAGATAAACGCTGCATGCCACCTTGACTGAGAACTCTAAATCCAACATAATTTATAATTTTTTTGTTTTACTAGCAGCATATTGTCTTTAATTTCAACATTAAATGCAGGCGGTTATGAAGAAACAAACATGATTGTGGTGCACTTTTGTAATATTAGTTCTTCTTTCCCGTCAACACATTTTTTATAATGATTACATATTTTTTAAATCCAGCGAAACGTTATATATATCACAAAAGGGCTAGCAACCCCAAAATGAATCAATCACAGAATTTATATAGCTATGAGAATTAACCACAATTCATAAATTTTTACAGTAACTTGGACGTCACGTGCTCTGATAATCAATTAAATGATATTAAAGTGAAAGTATGAAAGTATAGACATACTATAAGTATAGTGAAAGCCGCTGAAGGATTTTAGAAACTACGTGGGATTTACAACATACGGCAAAAAATGTGTAGCGTCGCAATCACCACATACCCACTGGGATTCAAATAATTCACTACCATTGCTGTAAAGAGGTAGTCACTTCCGTTAGCTAGTAACCTAAACTTGAATTGAGTTCACCCAAGACATAGTGGCAACTAATACCGAGGATAAAGAATTTTGCCAATTTTACTCCCAATCCCCAGGAGAATCAGACAAGTACGCCACAACCTTTCAGTGTAAAATTCAGCGCCTCGCTCCCTGGGTTTCGGAAATAACCACGGGACCCAGGATAAGAAAAAACCTTGACGACAACAACGAAACCACCAAGAGAAACGAAAACCCACACGATAGGAAGAAGAACTCGAGGATTTCAATTTGTGAGAGTAAGGAGAGAAAAACCCGAGGGATATAATGGAGAGACACGATGGGGGAACACAAATGGGAAAAGCTGCAAAAAGGGTTAGTAGTGGAGAACTGGCGCGAAGGGGAAGGACGAGGAAAAAGTAGGCGAGCGAAAGACACATCGCTCGACGGGGCAGCACCCGTGCAGTGGTGGTGGTTGGAAGCAACGAAAGCCACCCCTGGACCTCTCCCCTCCCCGCCCCCCCCCCCTCCCTCTCCACCTGCTACAATAAAACCCCAAAAGGAATTATAGATACACCTATAAAATATATCAATGTATCAATACAAGATGAGAAAAAACGTAAGGTCAAAAAAATATTTAGAAATTCAACATGAATATTACTGGGAAGAGAGCATCATAATGGTGAGGTGGCTATGGTACTCGCTTACTATCCCGAGTTTTCGGGTTCGAATCTCGGAAGTCCGAATTGGAGAAGATTCATATGGGCAAAGCCTGATACCTGCTGTGAGCTCAGAGAAAGGTTCTAGACGTCTATAATTCCATTAGAGAGGCATTTTAACTGTCGACTTCTTGGCATTTTTCGTTAGAATAGGCATTGGCCGAAGTCGATTTTTTCTCCACACTTCCTCCATTTCACGATATTTCGTTCCTTACCAACCAACCTTGCAGACAGCTCTATATAAAAAAACAATGACGAAATATGTCGTTGATCGAGTCCTAAAATAACTTAATTTGACCCAATATAATTTAATGATGCCAACAAATGGTTTGAGAAATAAAGAAGAGCCATAAAGAAAATCGTCAGCAAAAACTGCACATGTGGAAAAATTTTTCTACCTTGAAATTAGAATATTCACACATGAGAGAAACAAGACGGATTTAGAGAGTCCGTCTAGACGGCAAGAAGAATCATCTAGATGAGCCAGCCAAGGACCCTAAGTAAGGGAGCGCTTCATCAAACATTAATTAAAAGTATTATGTGGCGCTTTACTGTAGGCACCAAAGATGAAGTGCGTTTGACAAGTCATTAGAAATGTTAACAAGGAAGACTTTGATATTCAATAAAAGCGCTTAGCTGTTACAAAAACATCAGCAAACCAATCTTCGAATTTATGACCGTTTAACCGATATATTTCAAATATACTGTTCTTCCAAGTCCACAGTACGAATCTTGACAGCGCGGGGATTTTCAATAAGAATCACGATCATTCATGTGTGTAGCGTGAAGAGCACTACAAGTACAATATCCACCCGTATGATTGGACAAACTGTTGTCTCCTAGGCACATTTCGTTACAGAAAAGAATAATTCGGGCACGGGGTTTCTCATCTCCCTCCTTGCATTTGCATATCATACCCACACTTATCTCTCCCCTTACCCCAATGAGGCAAATGACATCAGCTGTTGGTTGCCGTCCCTATAGAACCAATAGACTCTAAATAACATAACAGTGAATAAGGTGACATGTTTACAGACAGCCACTGTATTACTAGTTGCTTGCACAGCCATAATACATGGCTGCGGAAACAAAATGAAATAACACAAATGGATGGATAAAAGATTGAACGAAAGGAATAAAGAGAAAGAAAGGTAAAAGGAAGATTCAGTAATGAAGGCTAATTTTAAAAAAATGACATGAAGAAAATAAAATGTTCCTCCTAGGTTTTTCAGCAGCATTCATCAGGAGTGTATGTTTCAAACATTCGGCTTTCCATATTCCGGTGCTCAATTTTCTGAATAGTCCCATTCACATTTCATTCCACACTCGCTAAATATCGCCAGCTTTTTAATCAACATCTTTCAACTAATTCCTGCAGTCCATTATTTCTATTCGTTTTAATGCTTTTTATTAATTTCTCTGTCGTTTCCGCGACTGTAAACGGAATCCAAGCTGTTTCTAGTAGTTTTTCCATAAATTTCGGGCACCAATTTACAGAAGATAACACCAATTTAACCGGTAATAGCGCGTGTAGAAAGAAAGAAGCAAGAAGAAAAGTTACAGAACCAGCACTTAAATCATCACTATTACTAAAATCATTATATTGATTTTGCCTTTAACACATATTGATCTTTACGTGATAACTGAAGGCACTTCACAAGTCCAGAGGCTTACGAGGACCCGAAATTGTAATGGAAACAAAAGAACGATATACATCGATGTACTCGACAAAAATACTAGCGTATGTCAAAATGTGAAAGATGTATGAAGAAAAGTTATAGAAACAGCACTTAAATCATCACTTTAACACAAATTATTACATAAAACTTGCCATTTAACGTGATAATTTAAGGCACCTCACTAGTTGAGAGGCTTACGAGGACCTGAAAATTTCATGGAAAGCAAAAGACCGATATGCATCGATGTGCCTGAAAAAAATATACTAGCGTATGTAGACATGTGAAAGTATGAAGAAAAGTTACAGAAACAGCGCCTAAATCATCACTTAAAAAAAAATTGTTACATTAAACTTGCCGTTTAACGTGTTAATCTAAGGCACCTAACAAGTTGAATGACTTGCGAGGACCTGAAAATTTAATGGAAATCAAAAAAACTGTATACATCGATGTACCTGAAAAATTATACCGAATGCACCAGTATATCGTACCTCACATCCCAATTCTACTCCAGACTCTTCCATCCCATCACCTCAAACTTTCCCCACGCCAACTACTCCGCGCAGACACATCCGCACACACACATATAGGCGAACGCATCCTCTGGGAGAGGATACAGACTGACAGAAATATATAAGGAAGCACAGCGAGCGCTGGGGACGAGGAGGAGGAGCGGGAGGAGAGATGGCTCGGAGGTTTGGGGAGGAGGGAAGGAGCGGGAGAGAGAGAGAGAGATAGCGCCTGTCCCTCGCTTGCTCTCTTCCCTCCAGAGTGGCAAAGGCCCATCCATCGCATAAACGTGATTGCGGAACGAAAAGCGAGGGAGGGGAATGAGTAAGGGAGAGAGGAGGGGGAATGGGAGTTTATAAGAGGGAGATGTGGAGAGGGTTGGTTGGGGTTGCACGAGGAAGGATGGGACAGGGAGAGAGAGAGAGACGGGGAGAGAAGAAAGGGAAGAGGAGGAGGTCACGGGTCGAATCCATTCGGAGGCTTGTGTTGCCAAGGAATTACACCGGGGAGAAACAAAAGACGGCGGCGGGCCGAGTGCGCGGCGCGAGGAAGCGCATTAATTTCATAAGAGCGCTCGTCACAAGATGGATTTTCGCTCGCCTCTGTAGTATCTCACAAGAAACAGCCAGGGCGACCAGAAAAATGCCGGGCCCAGAAAGGAGGAGAAAAAAAAGGAATCGGGGAGGATGCTGTCAAGGGGGGAGGGGGAGATGTTAGGTTTGGGATGGAGGGGGGAGGATAGAAATGAAGAAGACTAAAGACGGAGAGTGAGGGCACAACGTTCGGGAGGAGAATTAGGAGTAGGAGATTGGAATGGAGGAAATGAGGAGAGAAAGAGGGGTTGATGGGTAATGGGGGGGGAAGTGACGGAAAAGAGAGGAATGGGAGATAAGAGGAGGGCTTGTTAATAGGATGGGCGGGGACGTATACTTATGGCATGGAGTGGAGAAGAGCTGGATGAGAGAGAGGGAAGGGAAAAAATAAAATACCAACTCTCGGAAAAAAGATTGCGGAAAAGGGGTGTGGACGGGGGAAGATACAGTAAAGGAGGGAGGAAATAGGAAGGGGGAGAGAGAGAAGGAAATATGAGGGAAGTGACGGGCAGGCAAGAGGCAACCCCTTTTAATCTGGCGAAATTAAGACCCGGACCCCGAAAAATACGCAATAACACTTGACGACCCATCCCGTACAACTCGCGTTATGAGACAAGGAACAGCGAAACCAGCGCCGGGTCTGATTGATTCCGCTCATTTGTAGCCAGTAAAATGCTTCGGAAGTGTGCGGGCGAATTAAAAACGTTGCGAAGTAGCAGCACTCTTTCATCACTTGGCTCGTTCATCAATGAAATTTATCTCTGGTCAATTCTGAGTCTCGGTTGGCACCGTTGATCCTAACACATAAAACACTCTCTAATAATACTTAAGTTTATCCAGCAAGGTAAATTCACTCAAAGGTGAGCTTGATGGAAAAAAATTGACTGTAGCTTGACCTATTAGTTTTTCAAGCATAGAATTTCTCAGCATCTATCAACTAATTAATTGAATAGTCGATGCCTTTTCATGCCTACGGATATTTTCTTCGACAGATCATGCCATAAGTAAGTTGTACGTGGATAATACAATGAAAACCTACTTTCATGTGAGAAATAACGACAGGAATTCTTCAGAGGTGATTTTTAAAAAATTTGACTTTACTTTTAAAAGGTTTACTATTACTAAACCCTTTCAGCCTCAGAGAAAAGACAACACCATAACTTGTTCTATCAACTAATTTTTAAAACTCCATAGCTGATATCAATTGATATCGGTGTGAAATAGACCATGGACTCGAAGAGTATCAAGAATTGAATACTACCACTACAATCCTATAACATCATCGAGCTCCGCTGGAGGGTGAAAGAAAATCAAGGGGCATCCTTTAATATAAATTATTCAAAGAGATTACCTTCTGGAACAGAGAAAATAATTTTAATATGTATAATTCCCGCTCCCGAACTAGACTAACGTAGAGTGAATGGTCACGTATAAGAATCAATGATATCGGCATCTAGAACAGACAGTTTTTTTCTTTCACGGTATTTTAAAAATAATAATCATTGCCTGTGTATGTCATTGGGGTCACATTCTATACTGATTTATCTACCTCACTGTCCCCCACGGCACAAAGGAATGTTAAAACAACATTTATAATAGAGAAGGATTTAAAAAATAGATCTAGTTTTTCAGGAACATTTTTACGCTAATACAAGGAAAATCCGGTCTCAATAACTGAAAAATTGTGCAAGATACAAACTTATTCGGTTGAGCCCTCAAATTTCGGAGTGCACTTAAATAACTCCAACTTACACAAAGTAATTTGATCAAACCTATGAAAATTATTTAAAAGTGGCGCGTAATAATGCCACCACATACAAGATGACAGTTACAACGAAGACGTATTTTTCATATTACAACATTTGCAGATTACTTCCATACAGATTTACTGTCAATGATGCACGTGATACAAGAATGAATAAGTTTACACGTACTTAAAGAGTGCTAAGCATTTATTACAAAATAGCGACAAATATTAAAAATAGGAGAGATTATTTGATATCACTCACTTTCGTCAGTCTCACTTGGTGGTATTCCATCATTAAAAAATTTAAGATGTCAACTTTTACAAAACCACTCGATTTATTAAAACAACGACCCAGGTTTCAATGTGCATTCACATCATCTTCAGGTCTTATCTTTTTTTAGAGATTATTTGAGTTTCTTTTCGATTTTTATCTTGTTTTTCATTAATACAACATAAAAAATTCGCTGTTTTTCAGTTTATTACCGCCCGACGCTATTCGTCAAGGGAGAGTGAACGAGCGATAACACAATTACACATTTTAAAGGATCACGTCACATAATTACGGCGTGATAACAATAAAATGCTTTTTGTCTCAAACACCAGTCCAGGGGTAATTGGGCCATTCCGTTCACTTCGAGCCATTAAATTTTCATTGCCCCTCATGACGCGCACCCGTCGCCTGACTCACGAAATAACACTTAAAATGTTTTTGCGCGTCCATGCCCACGCATCCTATTTTCATTTCCAGTTTTTGTGTACGGATCAAAATGCGGGAAGCAAAGACTCCACACTCTTTTATACCTCGTCTGATATCCCAAGTTCCCTGAGTCGCAAGTCGACGCGAAGATATATACACGCAATCGCCCGGCCATTTAAACCTTTTCCCCAGGAAAAATATGAAGCGACGCAGATGTCGCCGGACGTAAATTCGTCAGATATACACTAAAAGGAATAAAAAAGGGGGACATAAAAGCCTCTAATGGGAGTCCGGCGCCCTCTCGCTTAAATATCCAAAACTGCCAGAGTTCAGACGCCAGGGGTGATCACCAATCGTTGAATTAATTATACATATTCATCACCGAAGCGTAGCACTTGAGCAAAATTCATTAATAAGGCAAGAGATTTTCAACTAGCGACATTTAACTGTTCTGCTTTCACCGTTGGTGAACCGTTAAATCTGCAGCCGAGCGGATTTCGGGGACCGGCCCATTTCCCTAGCATTTATATTTCATCGGCGCCTCCGGCCTGTAAAAAGACGGCAGTGGAAACGGAAGTATTAACCATAAAATCGAAAAAAATTAGAAGGATATAGAAGGCTATTTCCACTTAAAAAATATTTTTATTACTGAAGTTTCAGTCAAAAATTGAAAAGATGTATTTTCGTCACCAATTAGGTGTAAATTAACTACCGATAACAAAATGAGTTTTTTTGTGGCCTAAAAACAAGGGAAAGTTAAATTGACACTCGTAATCAAGCACAAAAAATTAATAAAAACAAATAAATACACAAACTCCTCAATTTTTTCCCTAAGGCAGAACGTCAGGACTTAATCATCACTCCCCACAGCATTATTACTAAATTCAGCGCAAATCACCGTTTTGAGTTGGCCATTTGGATTTTGGGTGAATCGCGGTGATCCGATGCTTCGCAAAAACTACAGACAGCAACCGAACGCAGATCACACAAGACGAGAGACGTATGTAATTGACCCGAGGGAATAAATAACTAACTCAATGTCACACAAATTTATGACGACAAAATATGAAGCTAAAAGTTCAGTCACTTTATTTATTCGCGCGGTTTTCCACACCTGTTTTTATCACATTTTTGGAAGTCAAATTCAACGATTCGATAGGATACAAACGTAACTCTTCCTTTTCAACCGTTCAGACAGAGCTGCAAATCATATTGCTGGAAGAACAGCTTAATGGAGAAACAAAAAACTGGATGGAACCTATGCTACAATAATAAACTGCTCGCCAGAGACCGAACACGCAGAAATATCACCACTAGTCATATACAATGGCGAAGAATCAAACATTGAAAATGCCACTTATTCATCGCAGCAATCACTTCAAACATCTCTAGACCAACAAATGAATTTCAGGCGCGGAATTTCATGGTAGAAAAACTGAACAAGATCCTTTTCTCCGTCTTCGGTTGTTCAATCCTAAGATTGGCTGACTGCAACCCTCCACCCTTCTCTATCCAATGCGAGTTCCCTTACATCCCGGTGTCGCTTCCTATGTACTTTCCTCTTTATTTGGTACATTATATTGTTCCTGGGTCTTCCTCTGGGGACTTTCCCCTCTAATTTGCCTTCAGTTATATTCTTCACAAACCCATTGTGTCTCAGGGTGTGTCCAATCCATCTTGTTCTTCTTTTTTCTATGGTTATCCATATGGTCCTCTCCTCTTCTACTCTTCTGTACACTTCATTTCTTATTTTTTCCGTCCATTTTATCTTCAGCATCATCCTCCAGAACCAGGTTTCAAAGGCTTCTAATCTTTTCTGGTCAGATTTTCCAATAGCCCATGCTTCCGATCTATAGAGTGCCAGGCTACAACTGAATGTTTCACATACTGTTTCCTGGTTTGTAGTCCTGTCTTCTTTGATCACAACGGTTGTCCTTTTCCCATGAACGCCTTCTTAGCTTGGGCTAACCTCCGCTTGATGTTTATTGTACTTATTTCGTCCCACGTCATGGTACTTCCGAGATAGGTGAGTTTCCGAGAGGTAGGTTTTTCAACGTGTGAGGTTAGAATTAAAATTATTAGAACAACAGGGACAGTGCTGTTTCCGACGCGAAGTATGATAACTGAAGTGGGAGACAAAAGAAGGATATGTTGACATAGATCGAGAGGGGAAGTTGCGTAGGGGATTCAAAAGTTGGAATGTGAGGCTGCTGGCTTTCGGTCCAGGCAAGCGGGAACTAAAGAGAGAGAGAGAGATGAGAGAAGGAAGCGGAGAGAAGGCCAGCATGGTTGAGGAACGATAAAAGAGTGGACGAGAGGAAATTGAAATCCAAGGGGGAATCGCACAAGGAAAGCATGGAAGAGATAAAAGAGAGAGAGAAAAGCGGAATAGGATTGAATAACCAGGGTTAAAAGAGAAAGAAGGGGGGAGTGAGCAATGGGAAAAAAGAAGTAGTTTGATTGTCCCTTCGAGTCAGTGCGAAGAAAAGTCATCATCCTCATCACCGTTAACAGAAATCAATACCAGGGCTGGTATTGACGGGAGCTGGTTTGAACTTCGCGAATTTAGGGATCGGTCAGGTGATTATGGAAGTGAACGAGACTATTTGACGTGGTGGATCGCAAACGATGTGCAACCGCGAGTTTCCCGTACATGAATGGATATATTGTTATTTGTATCGCGACCTGGTGAAGAGCGTCTCTTATTCTCTCGAATACAACCAAGCTAGTATAACGCCAAGTGATCATAATTCTGATGTAAATTCTATTCGGGTTTCTGTCCGGGTAAGGTGCTCCATCTTCTTCTTTGCCAATGTTTCGATGTAAGACTTTTCCATCGTCATCAGGGCCGTTGATGCCGGATGTCAAGGTGCCGTGTTTACATGGTATGTCTTTCAGGTCAGGCCGGTTTTGATTAGTGGAGGCGATTTTACTTTTCCAGGATTGAGTTCCAGGTCCTACTTACGTGGAACCCTTCGTCTCTGTTGAAATGTTAAATCCTACATGTCCATAATTCTCTTCCACCCCATCATTGATCCTTAGGCCCGGTTTGATAATCTCAGGATAAATATGGAATAAGTATTACAAATATAAATTATTATCAGTGTATAAATATTTTCTAGGCATGAAAAGAGAAGTAACACTGTTTCACATTCGATAACGCCCACAATGACTGAATGATAATTGTGTAAGTAAAAATGAAACAACGCTCGGTTAAATTCAGGTAGAGGAAAATTCTACTCTAACTCAGGGCTAAATTTCACCTGAGATTGTAAAACTGGGTTCTTCTGTAAAAACCATATTCTTATTTGCTCCATTCATACTCTCTGTTGCATTCCTGCGTAGTTCGTAAATGGAATTAAATTTTATCGACTGCATTAGAAGGTATCCTCTCGTCAAGCCAAATGAAGCACAGTAGTTTTCCATTTTATTTTATTTACACCTAACCGCTTTCTCCCTTCATCATTTTACTCGCCTCAAGCAGGCAAGGGGTGTTATGAAGCTAGCCATAACGAATGGAGAGGAGAAGAGAGAGAAAAGTTAAGAGAGGACAGAAACGACAGGAGTGACATGTTTTAATGGACTGATGTCTCGCACTGCCTTTTTGAAGTTGTTAATTATTTGTTAGTCCGGAATAAGGAATTTATAAATCTATCCTTAAAACAACGTGCCTGTCATATTTTAATGCTCTTATCTACTCAAAAGACGCAAAAAGGGTATCATATGTAATCCGAAGACTTGAATGGACATAGTTACACCGCCAACCTTACCTATCGTGAAATTCTATTCCCAAGACTGCGCCACGCGTGACTTTTCCGTCTATCTCTTTTAATTAAGAAATTTTTGCATAGTTTTCAAGAAGCAATTTCACTCTGGTTAGGCCACATCTTGAACACGTAGGAAGCATATGGTACCATGAGCAGTATTATTTAATTCACGAAATAAAAATGAACAAAGGTAAGTCGCACCCTTAGTAACAAAAAAACAGCTACGAGCAAACTTAGAGGGTAACACAAGGGCTGGAGGTAACCGCTAGAGACTCGACTAGCTTATATAGGTTGAAACGTTCAGTTTCGGCGAGTTTTAGTTAGACAGGAAGCAAGGTTATTTTAACTGAGCAAAATATTTCTATAACTGATATTCACCATCGTCCTTCTCCTACTCCAATCCCATTTCCCTTTTCCTCTACCATCTTCATGTCTGGTGCTCAAACACCTCCATTCAAACGGCCACACAGCAACACTAGGGGCAGTATGAATTGTACAGGTTTGTTCTTACAAATTGTAAATCAATCCGTTACAGGATATGCTTATAGCATTTGTCTCTTCACCTGTACATAGTTTTCATTAAAAAAATCTGTTCTTTCTGCTTCTCCTGGGTGTTTTTCATTAATGGTTTACTCCGCCTAATCGGCAATCATCATTATTTTACAACTCCGCATTCCTCCGAGGTCATCTGTGCCATCTATGATGAATGTAGACGTTGGTTAGGAGAGGATTTCTGGCGAATTGAAAAAAGGTTGGAGAGAGGCATCGGCGTTAGCCTACTCTTATCGAAAGGTGCTAATAGAACCACGGTTTCAGACACCTAATGACGGACTTAGTAATAGGTAACTCCGAATACTATAATCCGAAGACTTGAATGAATGTAGTTACACCGTTAATCTTACCTATCGAGATTTTCAATTCCCAAGAATACCCAAAATTATGCCACGCGAGACTTTTCCCTCAATTTTTTTAATGAAGAAGTTTTTACATAATTTTCAATAAGAAATTTCCCTTCTTGCACAGATTGTAAATGACTGTAGTTACACCGCCACCCATTGGAACTTAAGAAAGGATTTGGGTTCCACAAAAAAAATCTATGCCACCTTGGTGATTCCAACCCGTTCCCTCGGATACAAACCCAGCACTCAAACATCAACCCGATGAGCAGCAGGAATTCTCACCTGCGACACTACATCTACATTACTTGGGGAGAGTTGAGAGAAAGGAATAAAACGGAGAGGGAAATTCTGGTTCGGAAGATCGCAGCGGAGATGGCGTGCAGCGAACGGCGGAGCAGGTGGGGGAAAATAGAAAGGGTTGAGATGAGTGGGGCTGATGAGGAACGGGTCCGTGTGGGTGGACAGGGAACGAAAACCTAGAGGAATGAGAGTTGAAACGAAGGAATGGGTGGGAGTCATAGTGGAGACGGGATTGGGAGGGAAAGAACGTGTAGGTAGGTGGTGGCGACGACGAATGGGGAGGGAACTGGCACGCCGGGGATAGACGAGGAGAGGGGGCGCGGGAGAGGAGAGTGGGACAAGAGAGGAAGGATGGATTGTTTCCTATGTGATGGAGAGGGTGTTAGAGCGCCAGAGAGAGAGAGAGGGCGCTCCGAAAGGTGTGGGGTGGGACCAAAGAGGTGTTGGTTGGGTGTGTTGCCCCCCGCCGAAGTGGTGCGGAAGACGAGTGGGGAGTTTCTGGGGCGCCGCCGCAGACGAGAAAGAGAAAAAGATGATGGAGAACGTGGTGGGCGCCCCCTCGTGTTCCTACCTATTCTTTTTTCATCTTCACTTTTCTTTCTGCTTCTCTCTTTCCCTCTCTCGCTCGCTCATTTATAAATACTGCCATTGCCTCGTTCTTCAACGGCTTCTGTTTTTGCAGAAGTTAAAGGTACGCTCGAGTTTGTGTACGTGTGAGTGTGTCAGTTCACACCCATGTATGCACATACCTTGCGTAACCTACGTGGAGTACACTAGGAAAAAAAACAGAGAGAGAGAGAACACAAAGCTGGAGCGGAGGTCGGCAGAGTTCAAACAATCCCATTTACGGCGATCGCACTCGGTGCGGCTGTTTCTTTTGAAAGGGCAGTCCTAGGCAAAAAAAGAGGTTTCTTGTCCGACATGCGTAGTATTTTAAAAATTTCTTGGGGCGCCTACTGTCTGTTACGCATTTGCTTTTCTGGCCGTTTGGAGAAACGAGAACGCTTCGTCTCTCGCTCTTTGGGTAAACACACTAGATCACGCAGATAACTATTGCGTCAGGATTTTACTTTGTGGTAAAAACATAATTTTTAAAGCCAATTATGGTTATCGCTCTGTAGCGAAAATATGGGATACTTCCTATAAATATGATCAACCACGGGACACCAAAGATAAAAAACATTTGCACAAATAAGACGGTAAGTTTGACGAAGAAATACCATAGACAGAGGCACTCCAATGTGTTACAATCAACTACCATCGATGTAAGATAGGAAAATTTGAATTAGTACTTACCCAAACTAGTCACATCTAGCTTATCTAACTTATCACAACTAGCACAGTTTCTACTGGTAGCGTCATTTAAACTGCAAAAAGTGACAGTCACCCGTTGAATCCATGGTCGGTGCGGTAAAAAGCGTGGATAAATAACGGTTACCAGTTAAATCCAGGTCAGTGTAGTAAAAGTGTGAGGATAAATCCTAAATTCCTTTTTTCCTTACGAAAATGAAAACTTTCACAAAGTTAAACCAGAGACGGTTTCTGTTTTTTTTACTTACATCCATTGGTAGCTATTATAATGGCATACATAATACCAGATATTTCTATGCTTAATTTCTGAACTAAGGAAAGATTTATTCCACCTTTAGACGACTGCAAAAAATCAATGCAAAAATACCATTGAGAGAGAGACACACACCGCTTAGGGACAGCAAAACACACATTGCCGTGAATGGAATTGAGTCCACAGCTTCAAAGCTACGTTACGAGCGCATAACAAACCGAGGCGGCGTTTTAGAGAGAAAGCTTTAAGTAACCCAATAGTACGAGCAAACCTAACACCCCCTATTCCTTACTCATAACACTTGTAAACGAATAAAGAGATGCAATTTTACATTCCTCAAGCTTGGAAACGGAAGCGGCAGACGTGAGTATCCTTGTGGCGACGTACAAACACTGTGAGAGGGAGCACACAGCTGAGATTAAATTTCAGATCGCAGACATTATATCTCCGAGATGATCAACAGCGAGTTCCGCAGCGGCAAGTCCTTTCTTTCCGTTTGCCCAAAAGTATGTAAAGTAAATTAGGAACAAATTCATCAATGGTACACACAGCGCGAGAGAATCACGGAGGTAATTAGTTCCACGGAGATAATTAATGCAGGTTTAATTTTCTTTTATGATTCTACCCGGTATTTTATCAGCTGTATGGCCAGGATAAAAAGCTTCTGAAAATCGAAAAAAAGTCACATTCAAAGTAGGCGCACTGTAATGAATGTCTTCATCCGACTCGATAATTAACCTAGAATTTAAAAATATTTCAAATACGTGTTTCCCATCCATTTTTCAACTTCTTTGAAGCTAAGAACTAAATTTTCGATGCCATGTCCTAGTTCTTCACCGAGATAGGTTTCCTATGTTAAAATTAAGTTAATCTTAAACTCGTGATCCCCTATTTTACTCTGCAAAAAAGAACCATCGCAAAAATAGCCACCAGAAAGTTTAACAGCCCGGCCAATAAATGAAAGAAAAGGCCAAAGAAGGAGTGGAGGAATTAGAATGGTAACTTTCACAGGCACCGGCTAGAAAAATTTAACAAGAGAATGTCGTAGACTCGTTTAGAATTTTAAGATATTCCTCATCATACTCCCACTCATTATTTGAAAAGAGTTACATTCAGTAAGATGTAGAGCTTTCCCGCTAAATTAGATGTAGAACTTGTGAGTACTGTAGGACTACATTGATCCCTTTATCCAGGAAGAAACCAAAGAAAAGTTTCCGCACGAGAAATACGCACACTAACAGTGAAGACAAATTGCTACCTAACTTTTTTGAGAAATTAAAAAGACTATAAAATTAACAGCTATATCCGACCTTAGACCCGGATAATAAACGTTAAAAATTATGGAAATTGAACATTTAAAGTAAAGTTTACAATGGCCGGTATGGGTTCATTAATAATTTACCAAGCCACGGATGAAAAGCTTAAACCTCTTAGCATTTTCTTTACAAAATGAAGCAACTCCAAGCATGTGATAATGGAGAAGTTCGAACGTAATTACAAGTTCCATCGAAGGTAGATGGGATACAAGATCTGGCCATGAGGTACTCGCATCTCTTATTTCTCCAGGGATGGCCTAACGCCTCATGAACAGCATTCCTTTGATGGGCACGGAAACGACTCTCAAATTCCTCGTGTGCAGAAAGAGACGTGCGGGAAATCTTCCAGTCAACCACAAGGGTACTACCTACGATCTGATTTATAACGACCGGCTCAGCCTAATCCAAGATTGATTCTGATTGATGTCCCCGCAAATAGAAAATACCAACACAAAAGAATAAAGTCTACACCTTAGAAACTTAACCCTAATTGTTCACACTTCAGTAGAATTGCATAAGTCACACTGGGTAAAAATCACCCCAGCACCGAAAAAGTGATATCCTACTTCAATTATAAGTTCTAAAAATCAGAAAAAATTATTGGTGTATTGTTTAAGGATTGAAAAAAAAGGTGTCAAAGTTTTTCAACAAAAATTAATTGTTGAAGTATTGTAAATCGTGAAAATAAAGGTATTGAAAATCGTGTTTTTTACGGAAAAATTGTGTTTTTTACAAGATTGATTTTGAGCAAAAAACTATTAGAATCTATTCCTGAAATATTATATGTTCATACAAATTTTTTAATACTCTTCGCTCGAAAAAGTATATTAATTTGGAAGATTGATGTCAAAAAAGTCTTTATTTTGCACGAATATTTGAAATGAAAGGAGTAATAATAATCATCATAGAACAAAAATATTATGCAAAATACGTTTTATTATAATAATTTTATATAATAATATTTTTTTAATGGCTGGGGTTAATTTAACCCTATGAAATCAATCAGGGTCAAGCCCAAGTTGTAAAAGAAAAAAACATCATTGGGCTGGTTTTAATTCGAGCCAATAGTCCTTCTAGAACAAGGGGGAGAGAGTGAAGAGTTTTCTTTTAAAAAAAGAGGCTTATTTTTCACGTTTATTCGGTTTCAACCCGTGGGGACGGCAATTTCCATTAAATCCCGCCGTGTTATCACGCGCGAATGATGACGCATCCACCCGTATACATCATTAAGTACGGCAACGGCCCCAAAGTTTGGAAATCAAGCGCCCGCCCCGCGCACCTGAAATATTACAACGACAACATGGCCGTCGTCGCCATGTTAATTACAGCGGGACCACCTTCGTCCCTCTTACTCACCGCTGCCACCCCACTTCTGTTGCCACCTTAATAAAAATGATGCCCTCGCAACAGCGTCCTCTTCCCTCCTCCTTCCCCACTCCCTCCTCCCCATTATATATATGCATAAACAAGTACAGCACCTCCTCTTCTCCCTCTATTTCCCTCTTCATTCCTCCCTTCCCCATATCTCCGCCCTCCTCCACCCCCGCCATCTTTTCCACGAGCTTCCAGCCACCCTCTCATCCATCCTCGTGAAGCTTCCATCCTGCCCCCACACCCCACACGCCCGTCCAAGAACCCCTCCCCCTCTCTTCCCCGCCGCTCCCTCTCTTCCCCGCCGCTCCCTCCCTCCGTCCTCCTTACCTTCCAGCCCCCCCACGGAATAAAAGCCTCAATCCAAACTAGTGTTGCCAACTTCTTAAGTATTGATCCCAGCACAAGTTCGTTTCAGTAGTTATTAAATCCTGAGGAGCTCAAATTAAAATCGTAATCAGGGTGTCCACTACAGTTTAAATATTAAATTCAAGCATAATTCCAGGTTTTCAAGGCTAAATTTATACAAAATTCCACGTTATAATATTAGCGTGAGACACAGGGTCCATCTTAGGGAAGACTCCGATGCCCTTAACTGCGTTTTAATATTTTTAAATGAAACTGGCCTTTTTAATGGTATTTGAAGGATGTAAATGTACTTTTAGCTTTGAGTTAAGACGTACATCAGTTATTTTATAACATTATCAAGTTCTAAACGTGAATTTTTATAAATATGGCTTGTAGAGGTGCAAAATGACCATGCCGTCGACGCACCCTATTTAAACAAATACTACTACTCCTATACCACTACCAGGTTATAATATTGCGATTTTATATGAGCCAAAGTGACTTTTTTCAAGTTTTATGTAGAATAGGCATTTTTCTAACTTAACTCACAACTAAGAATAAAGAACCCAAACCCAAGAATAAAGTAATTAAATAATTATAAATTATTAAATAAGTGTAAAAATAATCAAATATGTAGTTTTATTGGTAGTAAGTTTTATAATGGTTTTAAGAAGACTGAATCAGAAGTAGCCTTACTCTTTTTTTTCTACTTTACTATTTTTAATTAACTCTCTCTACTTAGTCTTCGTATTTCATTTATTTATTCAAACTATCGGTAAACCCATTATATTATGTACAGTTATTATATACAGATTATTTAAGCCATCGTTGTTGATTTTGTTTATAAAACAGGGATTTTTTCGTTTTGAAATGATAATTATTAAAATTCCCGACTCAAACCAGAAATTCAAGAATAATCCACGAACATTACCCGGTGCTGAAAATTCACGAATAATACCAGATTTTTCCTATTTTCCCGGTGAGTGGATACCCTGGTAATTAATAATAATGTCAAATGCGACGATCGATGTTTTATTACTCCAACGGAGAATGTTAACAAAATAATATATTTGGTTAAATCTTTAGGTAGTCATGGAGGTATACCTGATTTATCACTGCCATCGTTTACAGAATGGGCAATAAACACATATATAAAGGAAATACGCCATTTTTTATTTATACTACATCAATCGAATAATATTACAATTATAAGAAACCATCCTCCAGACTAACTTTAGTAAACAACCAAGATCGTATATTTTTCATTGTTGTGCTTAGAATTTTTGAATTTAAACGTAAAAAAGGTAATAAATTATACACTTTATGTCCTATGCATAAGAAACATCGTTTGAATAACGTCAGGTTTGGCTTGGGTAAGGAAATACTTTATGCTTTACGTAGGGTGTAGGGAGAAGGATTGTTCAATAATAACCTAATAATGACGTAAAACTTTATAAATAAATGCATGCCTTAAGAGGAGCAACTTATGACAAAAAAATTAATTATCACTAAACGTTGACTTAGTATCACCATTAAATACGCAGCCTCATCAATTCCATCAGCAAAATTACACTACCTCTGCGTAGGTCTGTTTAAATTCAGCAGCATAGATATAATTTGATCGATTCCTCCTTTTGATTATCCATTATACGCATCAAATATATTTTAAATCTATTAGAAAAATCAGTAAAAAACAGTTTATAAGTAATTAAATATCCATAAGTCGCATTTTCAAAAGTTACGTCTGAAACTTTAACTTGTATTTACGTATTTATAAGTTGAAATATATAAATACTAAAATGTTTTCTTTAATGTACAAATAATTTATGATGCTGTCAAAATGTTATCAGTAGTTTAATTTCTATATGTATAGCATTATAAAATTCCACCATAATTCACAATTCACGGTTTTAATCAGAAGAATTTCCTTTTCGCCGAATAATGCCGCCCTAAAAAAAGCCTTCACAGGCAAACCACTCCTAACTACCCAACTGATTCAATTGAGATTCAATTAAGATCACATTGCATCATTAATCATCATAATCCATAGGCCTAATAAATGGAAACGAAATTTAGAGATACATATTCTGTGATTTCTACTTAGTCTTCGTATTTCATTTATTTATTCAAACTTACGGTAAACCCATTATATTATGTACAGTTATTATATACTGTAATAGATAATAGTAATTAACGAGAGAACAAAATAACAGCAAAAGAATAATTATTGCGGAAAGGGCAGTTGACATATTTTTCTTGAAACTTGCCAATGGTAAGAAAACGCCTCAATCCGGGAAGAGGGAAGTTAAAAAAAAAACGCGGACGCGGGAGCTCTCTGGAGAAACCGCAGGAGTTGGCAACCCTAATCCTAAACCCCCTTACCCCACACCCTTAACCCTTCCCCCAAGGTCCTCTCTCCACCCCCTTCCACAAACCCCCTCCGTCTCTCGCTGCCTTACAAATCTTCATGGCGACCCAACCCACTTCATCAAGGTCCCTACACATCTTCCGTCCCCTCCCCCTCCTCCCTCCCCCGCCCTTCCCATGCTCTCCTCCGCGTTCAACTCCCAGCCTACTCCACTCATTCTCATTACAGTACACCACACGCACTCACACACGCTCGCTCCAACCTTTCCGCTGCCTCTCTCTCCCGGCCATACGCACGCACACGTGGCTTGCACGCGACACACACACAGAGACAAAAACGCACACGGACGGCGGAGCGACCGACGTCACCCGCGGGCGGGAGAGTGAGGAGGGAAAATAATGGATGTACGGCCACTGTCCTCGCTGCTTTCAATTCGCTGCGAAAAGGGTTAGGCGCTCGATTCCCTGGAGATACCGTTGTGGAAGACCTGTGCCATCCTTCCTAGAAGCGAACAACACTTCCCCGCCCTTCCGTCCGTCCTGCCCACCTAACCTTCCTCGCGTATATATCCCATTCCACACACACGGGGACTTTTATTCTCTCGCGCGCCGAGCAAACAAGGACGGACGGACGGAGAGCCGCGAAGACGATCCGTCCGCCGCGATGGGATTGGTTTAGAGAAGAGTTGGCCGTACGTTAGTATGTCTTTTCCTCCCCTCCCAATCTTCCTCCTCCCCTCCCCCCTCTCTACTCCCCGCCTCCTTTCTCCTCCGTTTCACTGTCACGTGCAGCGAGCTCGTGATAATGCGCTGTAATTGACGAGGCCATCCGCGTTCGAGAATATTCGTGAGGAGATCCTAGTGACAGGCGCGACGCGATAGTCCAGTCGGTGGATGCTCCGGCTACACACCGAAGGGAGTCAGTATCGACACTAGTTGAAGCGGATTTAATGGTAACATTTACAATACCACATACTTAAAAAAAACACACGACCCGGGTTTCAACGCTTAAGCGTCATCTCTTTTTTTTTAAGTATGTGGTATTGTAAATGTTACCATTAAATCCTCTGAAAAATGGAATACCACAAAGTTACCCAGAAACTTGTATTATTTACTAGTTGAAGCATCTCCGCCACACATAGCTCCTAATTCCAAGAACAAAACTTAATTCGATTGAAATGAAATTTTTATACAGTAAGTTCTCGATTTCCATCGGAGATGCGAGCTGAAGAGGAGCGACATAAGTCAAAACAACGTAAAACGGATCCAGATATTTGTGATCACTTTAATCCCACGATAAATCAAGGCGTTAATTTCAAATTTTGTTTTTTGCCTTCATCCCGGAAAAAAATAGCTATTTCAGAAAGGATGATTATTTCTCAGTTATCAAAAAACGCATGCATGGTTCGGTCAATTTTATTGGAATTAACAAGGGAAAATTTTACCAACGGGCCTCCTTGTTAGCATGGACGTAGCATTGAGTAAGACGTAAATCGAAACGACGCATACCGAAGACCTAACGTACACCCTTCTACATTTTGTTGGCAATATGAGATTCGTGGAGAACATTATCGCCGAGTTTATGTAATCCGTATGCTCTCCATCTCTACACCACGAAAGCAGCCAATTTCTAGCACCGCACTAAATTTAAATAATTTAATTTAGAGAATAATATTTTCACGTTTGAAGACTCCTAGATGGGCTGTTAGTGTACGGAATATTGTAATACTAAAATAACTGCATTTCGTAACACACAACGTATACTGGCGCTATTCCGATCTCACTGTGACACTCAGGATACGAATTTTAATTAGAGCTGTCGCACAGTCAATTAAATGCGTAGCACCATATATCCTATAACTTGTGCTCACATCAAATCAAGTAAGGTACTTATTTTACATAAATTAAATTTTTTCTAAAAACATTTAGCAAACAAAGTTAAAAATTTAATATTTCTACAAAAAAACAGCATTTCTATAAAGAAAATTACGCCGTACCACCCCGGTTCCGCCCTCCGTTTATTTGTACTAGCTCGTGAAACTGTTGAGCAACTCAGCACTCGAGAATATTTTTAGTGTAATTCTTACAAACGAGGTGGTAGTGTGGATAGCGTACGGATGCCATGTAGAGGGGTGCCGGGTTTAAAACCAGTAGAGGCCTTTCTAGGCATCCACAGCTAGAGTCATGCTGTGCGGTATTATTTCATTGGAACTGAAAATTTTCACATTCAAATATACAGCATTTTCACTCATTATATATATTTAACAAGAGGGGTAAAACATTTCCGCGATACACATGCAAAGAACTAATAAAAAAAACTAGTCACTAATTTATCGCTGTTTTACTAATTCCAATATTGTTAAATAGGAGATATTACTATATTTTGAACGTCTTGTAAATTTATCCTGAATAGCATATTCCAAACTTAAAACGGGTAATAATGATTCATACGCAAGTTACAAGAGTTAGGACATGCAAAATTGAACTGTGCAATTTAGTACACACATTAGCCACCTACACGAATGGAAGCCTGAGACAGAAGAATTCATCAAAGTGTCTTTGCTGAGCGATTTAAAAGCGATAAGATTTTATCATGAATACAGAAAGTAGATCAGGGAACAGAAATAACTCATAAGTCACTCTAAAAATGTAAATTTCATACTTGTTTGAGCTTCATGCACATTATAGAAGTGCGAATGGGCTCCACCCTCACATTAAAGTCCAACCATAAGGTTTTTATATCTAAATTAATGAGAAATCGTCAAAGTATCTGGCAACTCAGTATTTTCATATAAATAATAATGAGAGTGACAAAGAAGAATAACTAATGTTTCTAAAGTCTATTTAGTAGAAAAGGAAGAAAAGAGATGAGTGCCGCAAAAATGAAGAAAGAAAAACATTTTAGCCACAAATTGTCACTCATTAACGGACACAGTACAAATACAACAGCCTTTCTCAGGCATGATATTCTTTAGAAATTAAACTGCCACTCACTCCTTGACATTTAATTATAACACGAAATCATGTCCTTTTCTTTCCCTTTACCAAGTCCCAGAGACAATTTACCAGCCCATCCTCATCACAGAATTATAATTTTTTCTAAGTTTAAATTTTCGAGTAATAAGTAGGCGATTTTTTAAATCCAAATTTACTGAATTTCGCGATAATTCTTTCAATTTTAATTAAACTAGGACATGGCAATTTGTGAAATGCAAAACAGGCGTTTTTTCTCTCAAGTAATTCTATGTGGGCAGGAAATAAGCCAGAATTAAAGTGAAAAAAACGAACGATTCCAATGAGTATGCTGCAAGTATTATTACATCTATAAAACGCGAGATAAACCGCCAATAAACATAAAAAATAATACCACGTCACGGCTCCAATGAGGACCCAGATGCGGAAGCACAGGATGCTCCACATTGAAAAGGTACGCTTATTCACGCAGAAAAAAAAAGATTCTCACAACCAGAGGTTTTAACCTCATTCCAAACACGTCCATTCACGAAAGAGAAATGCAGAACTTAAGCGGTGATAAAAAACATTCGACTGGAGCGATGAGAGAAGGAAGAGAGGAGTGTGGAGCGCCAACATGGACTAAAATAATTTGGAAAGTTGAAAATACGCCTGCAGTTGACGTGGATTTCACGGCTCCACCTCAAATTCTGATGAAGAGTAATCCGAGTGCCGTATTCTACGAATTACTCTTCATCAAATTCACATCCTCTCCGGGAGGTATTTTGCACTTCCCAAAACTCTCACAGGTGCTAATGCCCTGAATTGCTGGAGTGCCAACGAGCAATGCAATTCCGTACGTCACCCTGGCCTGACCTCCTCTCCCCCACTCAGTGCATACTACCCACAAGGGCTGGCCCAGTACCAGACTTCCGGCTATCATCCGATTCCGACGTTTCCACCATCTGATACTTCGATATTACCGATTTGATACTAAATATTCTGATACATCAACCGATTTACATATAATTGATAAGCATTTTAACGTACTTCTGAACGCTCCTTAACTAAACTGTGAATTATTACGTACATAAATGATTGTTTAATGATGGACCACCCCGAATTTACTCAAATATTCAACAGCACTCTCCGATGTGGCTTCACCAATACTATGTTAATTATTAAAGAATATGCTTCGACTAACATACGTCAAGCTTTTCAAAAATGTTGTCTCCTACATAAGTGTAAAGTAAATATTTTAAAAGTAGACACTCAAGAGACCAAGTAAATTCCTCCCAATCTCTTGAATTTAGCCGTTTCGCCCATTAATTTAACGTTAACTGTGAGATTTACCGGTGAATAGGCAGCAAATTTATCGATGTTTCGTAAATCTGCAGACACACTCTTCATTAGCAGTGCTTCTGAATCCACTCCGATGATGAAGAGCGAGTTGGTAGACTTGGAGCCTTTAACCCTGTGGAGCACTCTAGCAACTTTCCTTCGCTATTTATAATTTTTTATAACCGTTTTCTGACGGATAGGTCTGTCAAACTTTCGATATTTTTTAAAATATCGGAACGGTCGATACCATACATTTTCGGCAGCATCGACATTTATTAGTAAGAATCGATGAAGCCCCACTTCTCCCTGATTCTCTCAAGAACCCTCCACACAAAACTTAGTCCAATGCAAGCCAGGGATAGATCCCCTAGGATAAAAACCCATTTATTACCACGAGTGCGCTAAGCGGAGTAGATGTGGAGGGAGGGGTCACAAGAGCCAGGGTTTTTTTTCCACATTTGCCCCTTACCCTCGAACTGTCGCTTACGAGGGGGGAAGAAAAAAACACCATCAACGCCAAATTCACATGGTCTCACTCATCTCCGTTTCGAGCGTTGCGTTAAAGCAACGCAGGACTTTATGTGACAAATTAATAACATTCAGAACGCATATGCGCGTAATTCAAGGAGAATTCGGAATAAAAGCTTAAAAAAACACTGCTGCACATTTCATAAATGGAAAAGCAACGGAGAGATTACTTTTTAACACGCATAAGGCTTCTGAAAAGCATGACCTAAGGCTTTTATAAACGATGACAGCACGTTCCTTCAAAACTGCATCGTATCAACACGTTCAAGTACACGTCCATGGCATAAATACTCCCAGTTCTAATTTTGCTAATTAGTTCTCGTAAAAGTTCACGCATCCATCCAAGAGAGAAAACGCATTTTCTAAACATGCCTCACACATGGATAAAGAAGAACACTTCAGTTTTCCGCCGATAACTTTCTAAGGCGACCGGCTTCTATGTTTTACATCATTATCAATCCTTATTAGAAGACAATTGCACAGGGTTCTTCTCACGTCAAGAATATGTTCCAATCATAGAGGTACATGAGGGCATCAAACTGAAGCCTGACAACCGAAATAATAACCATATTGCTAAACGCTGCTCTTTCCTTACTTTCCCGTGGCTTTGACAAAAAATTTAGACAAAAATTCAATTAAATAAGTTTTTTTATAATACTGGACTTCGTCGTGACTCCTCGATATTTGTTTCCACCGACGTTAATAATAAGAAATGTCTTATTCCACGATTAAAAGAAAATCAGAAAGCATATAATCGAATTATTTCTAAATAATTATCATACACCACAAAACTAAGTGCTGAATTAGCATTCAATTGCTAAAAATCCAAATAGGAATGATGAGAATTTTCTCTTTTTTACCGATGGATTTCACTAATGAGTACACTTATGCAAAAGTACATGCCAATATGAACATAAAAAATCTCTCTAACTTTTTTTAAGACAGATAGGGACTATAAGGAGGTCTTATAGATCCTTCAGAGAGGAAATTTCATGAAAAGATCCCAAAGAGTGGCAATATAGGAACCGTACAGATACTTAACGATCAATTGGGAGAATAATAATAATATATTTACTCCCAAAGAATTTTTGTTACACAAACTGGTAACAGCAAAGAAGAGGGAGCTTTAGGTGGTCTCCAAGGTCATAAGACCAGAATTGAGCCACCAGCAAATTACAAAAATGTATGCCATAAAAATAAACGCAGTAGCTGTTACATAAGTATTGTTACAATGAAATACCATCAAAATAAATGTTCAATTTTTTCATGAGAAAGAAGCCAATCTTTGGCAAGTTTTAACGTTTTTTTTTAAATTTATTTTTTTTAATTTCAGCGGGTAATAAATTAAATATCTTTGACCCTATATAGAGGAAGCAACGTTTATATAAAGTTAATCTTGGTCTGTTTGTTACAATATTTTATTCATTCCATTTACAATTATCAGATACACTCGGCATATTGCCACTTCTGGCATAAAAAATTTTAAGATTTTAAATAAATACAAATACCTTAGTGCCAACAATTTGAGGGCCACGAACAACGGAAATGAGTGTTCATAAGAATTTTTGGACAATATTACACGAATTATTTTTTTTTTGCAAGACGAGTGCACACTTAAATGTGTTCATGTATGCACTGCCCCAGCAGATTATACCATAAGAGATTTTGGAATGAACAAGAGCATGATAAATGGTTTTTTTGACCGGAAGTAGACATTTGTTTCGTAAGAAGTAAAATTTGGACGAGGCACATCTAAGGCATTTGTTTACAGTAAGTAAATGTTTATCCCAGCGTAGATTGCTATCCAAAATTACTCAGGATGACGATGGAGCTAACTTAAACGGCCACCCGTTAATGACAGCACTCTGTATATTCTTACCGTAATTAGGACCACGATTGATTCTTTCATTAACACGAATATTAGAAGGAAAAAAGACATCAACTAAAACAAAAACCAAACATTATAATTAAAACTGAAAATAGACAACTGATTTTCGGGCCAAAATACCAGCGCTGCGCAGGTTTCGTTGGGCGAAACAGGTCGATTGATACACTAACAAAGTTTTAAATGGGTAAACCGTGAAACAATACGGTTGCAAATGAATATTAAAACTATTTCAAAAGGTTCCTGTTTTTCCTGGTGCTACCGAGCTCTGATGATTTCCTTCGCAATTCACACGAGGGAAGGGGCTAATGCCATACTAGTAATCTTTTCTCTCAATCATTAGTTCACGAGTTCTAAAACCAATCATTAGCTTTACGCACGTAACACACATAAAGTTGATGAACCTAAGGCATATTGCTTGCAAAGCGCCAGGATTTAGTCCAAAACGCGAGAAAAAGACTAATTGTCATTCCCCTCTATAACTGTGAGACTAAATGATGAAGAGTCAATTCGGAACAGTTTTTTAATTATGCCTTTTTTCGAGCCGCATATGAGAACTCTATCAATGAAAAGCATTGAAAATTCCTCGAATGTGAGGACATTCTGAGAAAATTAGAATCTCAATATTCTGAGGAATAGAACCCAACAGATGAATTTAACAACATTGAATGGTATGAGAGACAAATTAATAAAATCAAGAGTTAATGCGGTGAGATAATTTAAATAAAGAAGAAACTTCAAGAGAAAAAGGAATTTAATGCCTAAAAAGATCAACAACAAAGCAAAAAGGCAAGTAACATTACCAAGGTTGAGGCAGAAGGTCATAAATTTAGGGAAAGCAGATATAGCGCTCTACGCTTAACCACTCTTTTCAAGCCTTTTTAGCAGGGCCCATCCAATAGAGAATGCTTCGATTGTGGGTACGTACTATAGGATAATAAAGTATCCCAACAATTGGAGCTCTGATTACCGCTCCATTGGGAATTATAGCATTTTCTTCCGTAGTATATTCTTAGGCTTTGCCGCGAAGAGGGAAATTTAAACACAGGTAGGCGGTAGGCTCATAGTCTTAGTCTGAGACGGCCGCTCGTGTGGACTGAGGGTTTATCCTTAACCTGGTGGATGACCTTATATGCATAAACATTTTCCCTAGAGCTCTAACGTTTGTGTCAACATAAACTAGGTAAAAATAAACCCTTATTCCTAAGTAAAGCAAAGTGGAGACCACAGACAGCTTATCACTGCCCGTGATCTTTACACGGCCGGCGGTTGACCATTGGAAAATATGGGATAGGTTATTTAATGTAATTGCTTTTGTGTGAGTGCTTTCGACTTTTTTCAGATAAATTTCATTCTTGGAGAGTGATATAATTCAAAAATGCCTTTGATCCAGGCGATTGTGGAAGTATTTTCACAATGGTAATGGCAGGCTCAACCGTTATGGAAATACCACGGGTAATGGGGTCGAACAGAAGTACTGTTTATTCCTAGCTAAAGTGATACAGACAGGGAGATGACGACATCACGACCAAGAAGTAGAAGATCACGGTACATGTCTCGAGAAGATGGATTCAACATTCGTCGATACGCTACTGACAATCCTCTATATTCTGTTGGGCGGCTGCAACTAATACGATAAATGCGCTCAAATTGCAGCAATCACAAAATGAGAAACGCCTACGCGAAGCTAGTCTAAGAAACAGCAGGTCGGCAGGCAGTAAGACGTTTTTCAAAATCCAGATAAGATTCCAAGCAAAACAAAGTGGTATTTATAACGTTATAGTCCAATTTTACTAGTGTCTTGATTTATTCATTCGTCGTTGCGGATACTAAGCCTCTTTGTTTCTTTGTTTAAAGGTGACTTAATGGCTGAAAAGTGAATT
This sequence comes from Ceriagrion tenellum, assembly GCA_963169105.1. Lineage (NCBI taxonomy): Eukaryota > Metazoa > Arthropoda > Insecta > Odonata > Coenagrionidae > Ceriagrion > Ceriagrion tenellum. Next base: position 73,007,079 of record OY720634.1, read on the forward strand.
AAAACCACTTACATCCGCATTAATTACATTCGCAAAAAAATAAACTTTTTCGCAGTGGTGATATTTTAAGTATCGCAAGTTACACAGCATGAAACGTTAAATCCTTCCAAATGCTCCACGCTATCCTTATTTACTATCATCTCTCCCGATGTTTACTCGAGAATATATACTTCCTAGTTTATTTAAAGCCGAAGCTGAGAAAGCAGAGGTGGACTTCGAGAGAATACCAGGATACCTTCAGAGTATGAGGGGTGAGTCAAGGCTTGGGGAAAATTGCCGAGAGATGTAGAATTAGGGAAGGAAGGTACTGCGAGAATAAAGAGTCGAATGGATCTGTTCATATGCAAACTAGCACGCCCATCTAATGCGCCTGCATTACCATGGTTCACAGTGCGAAAAGCGGTTGGGGCACGCAGGCGGTCGTCTAATAGCTCACCACATAACTGCGTTTGAATTTCCCTCGTCGCGGGCGAAAGCTTGGAATAGTATGTCACGAGAGAGGAAGTAAAATTTCCTCCAAGAGCAGTAGTGCCTCCGATCCATTTGTTGGAAAACTTTATTATCCCATAGTACATATGCAATTAAAGGACGATAGCGTGACCGGGGCACCTTAGCACCCTCCAGCCATAAGCTGGTCTCTCCCACAGAGCCCCGAACCCATTAACTTTCCAGGCCGTCTGTTTCGAATGAAAAGGCAGTTTCTGACGTCAAATTTCGCACCTCACCACCTTCAGGCAATGGGATCGTATCGCCGATAGCGGCATAAATATGACAACAATGGACTCAATATCACTCGATGACGATCGATCAAAGAGTTATGGAAATTTTCCAAACAGGAGGACTTTACTTCCCTTTCCTCTTAACTTCCAAGTCCATTCACGTCACAGAACTGGTTTTCCATTAACAAAATGAAGGAGTATTTCAACTTTTTCAGGATGGAGATTGCGTTTTTCAAGGAGCCGGTAATGCAAAGAGGGGAGGGCTATTAGCGTGTCATGACCGTTTTCATATATTTATTTAAGCAACACTATGATGTATATTGAGCATACGGATCTTAATATTTAATTTGTTGAATTTAACGTACATTAGAGCATATTAGCGCACATAATCGCATACGAACGACGTGGAATGGAACAATGTACGCGGACGACGGGTCCGGTAACCAGCCAGTAGATTTTATCATTTGGCATCACATTGGTCACGGACATATTAGTGAAAAGTCATCGAATTCGATCAAAAAACACAATTTAAAAAGTAAGTTTTTTATCATTCACAAACCACGTGAGACCGGGTTATGAGCGGCTGGGCAAGGGGGTCAAGATTGTGGTAACCAGCCCCTTTGGCGGCCTCCTCCAGACGCTTCACGATCATGCCAAAATAAATCGAAATTTATGGAAAACTGGATGAAAATGTTAAATTAATAAAGAAAAAAACGACGAAATAATAAACAATGTAAACTTTATCTTGACCGGACTATGAAATAATAAATATATGCACACACTTATTTTCAGTGTTTGTTGTTTTTATTGAATATCAGCACAAAAATTAGTCGCGGGTACAATATTCGACGTTCTGTTATTTTTTATCGCACATTACCTCAGCTCCTAGTTCGCAGGGACAAAAACAAATGCGGTGATGTGGGCAGCACAATAGAATGAACGGAAAGCTCTCATAACGTTCCATTGCAATTCAGATGAATATGGATTGGAAACATTGAGCCAAGGAAAAGCAAAAAATCTCGGCTCTAGGAAATAGAACCAATTTTTCATTCATTCCCTTAACACGGGAATAATGCATATCGATTAGAAACTCAACCTTGCCTTCACGTGAAGAACTCAGAGACTGAATATTGTATAACAAGCAGCTGAGATAATTTGATTCAATGATGGTAAAGCATGAATTAAACCGGAGTGCATTGGGAAATAAATGCTAGGTGCTCAAGACTAGTGACTGAATATTGGTCAAGGTAATGATATGACACTTTCACGTGAAAATTCAAGATTTCCTCGACATCTTCACAAAGTGAAACGTTCCTGACCTAGAAAAATTAACCTGACAATATGTCCAGCCCAGAGAAAGATCCGAAAAAATAAAAGAAGAATTTTCAATTTATAAAGTTGGTGGTTTACGGCGTGACTTTGTGGAATTTACTGATGATTGTGAATGAAAAACAAAGCTTTACTTTTTCATTCAGAATTTTCAAATTATGTAAAAATCAGGGTGAATTATTGGATTTAAAAGAGTGTTGGCCATTGTCAGGAGTCGTCCCAATTTTCATGGATTTCAAGGAGAGTCGGCTACCCGGTTTCATCTCGAGGGATATTCTCATCGTTCTCACCACCCACTCATTACTCCCAGATTTTTATTTCCTTCGACACCTCTTATCCAAGTCGAGTCTCTCCGACGTCGAGTATTCCAAACCTCTGTTCCTCCAAAATCAACCCGTTCTCCACATCCCCTCACAGCATCTTCCTCAATTCTTCACGAACCCTCCAAAGGGCATCTCTCTCTTTCTCAGTCGCGTACCAAGCACTTAGTTCTCAATTTCGCCGCTCAATTTCGTAATGGCGCACTTCCTCCCCCCCCCCTGCTCTCCGCCGATCAAGTCTCGCAGATCAAATGAACGCGCGAGAGACACAGAGAATGTCTATGGAGGCGTCAAACGCTTGTTTTCGCTCATGAAGTATGCAAGGTTCCTTTTTGACGGGTCCGATTAATCCGACGGGTCCTCCTCGGCGTTTCCCGAAAGCCTTGACCTCCCCTGGGATTAAGCACTTAGGTTGATTAGGACGTGATATTTTTTTCCAGAGGTATTTTTCTCCTGAATCACACTCACATACACGTATATGTAGGTCCCTCAGTTGAATGCGACTTCGTCGATCAAGTGAATTATTACTTTGGGACAGCGACTGGAAGCGGAGCGCATGAAGATGGGAGAGCCCAGGAACCATACTGACTGAGTACCCATTCGAGCTATCATTCAAAATTCTTTGTTTCAACTTCCTTTATATCATCATCATCAGTACAGGTGTTGGTGGTAGGCCCATGGGTAGTTATGGTGATAATCAAACCTATCTATTTTTTTTTTAATTGTACTAAATTTAAAATTTTACTTGCATTTCTAAAAATTGCGCAATAAGAGCAGTGGCATAAATGCATATTAATATTAGATTTATTGCTATTTTGTAGAATTTTCTTTCAGTGAGGCTAGAAAAATTTGTATTTTATTTTGATTTCATTTTTTTCTAAAAGCAAGTCTTATTGATTTAATATAAATAGCTTTCTTGTAACCATTTAAAACTTACCAGCGCATCATCTTATTGAAATTGATTATTTCTTGTTAATATACCATTTATTGCAATGGGTTTTTCTAACCGAAAATAAACATTATAATTAAAGGAAAATTACACCGTTTCCTTCTATAAACGATCACCATTACATTATTAATTGTTTTGAAATTTCATTACTATATCCTAACCATTTCTTTTTATAATGGGCTCGTTTGGCGTTTCTTAGGCCTTGTACTGGCATAGGCAATTTAACCGCACCGTACCCAGATGTATAATGTTTTGGGTTACTATACGAAAGGGAAATTACCAACATGTCGAGAAAACTCATCCAGTAACTAACATTGACAAAAAGTAAAAATTCATGAACTATTCCCCAAGATTTTCATTATTACATTAACATAAAATTACATTAAAATATTTTTTCACGTTAACTCTTTCTACATTAAAATTCATTCCTCTTTTCTATTTGATTTACGAGAAAATCACATGAATGGCTTTGAAAGAGCACTTCGCTTCTTAAGATCTTTGTGCAAAGAAAAAGCCCATTATAAGAATTTTTCCTAAAGATGGTGCCACGAGATCTGCGGCAGAAGAAATGTCCGACAAAAGTTGCAAGGTTTTATTTTAAATCCTGTTGTATTTATTTTGTATGTACAAATCTTCGTGTCAGTCGAGACCACCGGTCTTAACCCAAGTAGTCGTCAAGGTGGTCGCTCAAAGGGTATTCCTTGTACCCTAGCACCTTTAGACCCCCTTCATATTTATCATTCAACTTTTTTCCTCTTCTCTCTTCCCACTCATTCTTAGCCTAACACCCCACCCTCTATTGCCCGCTCGGCATCTTGTTACTTCTCATTTCTCACAGCAACCCTTATCGCTTCCTCATCTGAATATCCTCCGACCAGCCTCCTAAAATTTTTATGACGTTCAATACTTTCGTATGCGTTACCTTCCAATCCAAAAAAGCCTTTCTATCCTTCACCTCATTCATATCTCAAAGCCTCTCAGGTCTACACTCATATTTCTTTCGTCTCTACCATGCTGCTGAACGCTTTGCTCCACTTTAGGGTTTTAGCAAACTTTTCATTGAATATCTTAACCCTAGTACAACCTAAGCAGCCCCTTGTCTTAGTCAACTCTTTCTTTGCTATACTCCCGAGATATGTGAACAATTCCATTTACTGTCACCTATGCCCTCCAATCTCCTATCGAGATCGGAGATATGCAATATCATTCCTGCATTGAAAGAATCTCCTATTTTCAATGCTTAATTTTTCCGCATTACACAGTTAAAAAAATAAAAGTGTACAGAAACAATAAAACGCTGTGATTTATTCATTTAATTCTATATTTTCATTAACCAGTCTTTCCCTTGAGAGCTTACAAAAACAAAATTCAAAACTTAAACGTTAACTCAATTTCATTTGAGCCAACTCCCTTGCCCTCAGCGATTTGGGAACTGAATCCATGGGACGAAACACTGCCAAAAAAAGCTGTGTTTTTTCAACGGCCTGGAAAATTTCCCGAATAATTTACCTGAAACTTTATAAAATATTTTCATGGAACAAATAAATGGAGATGAATAATTTCAAGAGAAATGTATTAGGCGATTGTACATTTATATGTTATAATATTCCCAGTTGCTTGAGCAACTTAAATTACAGAGGTGAAGAATTAATTCCTATAATTTACAATGTAATGCAAAACTATTCCTTAAAAAGGGAGCTTCATTCATAACTTTTACAGAGGAAATGGATTACTAAATAAGAATGGATCTACGAAATACCTAAATTTAGATTCATTGCTCATGACTGAATAATATTCCATCAAAATATTAGTAAGTGATGAATTTATCATCAATTTCACAACCATTTTAAACTTAAATTTAAGGTGTATTTTTTTTAGAAATACTACTTCAGAGAATAAAAAATTTGAACTCCAAGGTATGTGCAATGAATCTCATACATATTAGAATTAATTGTCATTGAAAATATTTTTTCACGTAATAAACTAAATTTCTAACCCTTTCAAAAGAAAAATGAATATCTTTGGTAATGAGGCAATCGCTCGAGGGCTTGATTTTATCCTTGAATGCCATAAACTTGTTACATATTACGGCAGAAGGGAAAAAAAAACTTAATACAGAATAATATACCCACTGTTCCTCAACAGAGATAATATAAAATCCGTTTAATGAGGGCAGGTATTAATCGAATCAAAAAAGAGAACATCCAAACATTCCAGCGAGTACACATCCAAGGGTCTCAAATAAGTGCCTTTCAGAAAAACGAGCTTCAAATTAAGGAAACAAAAATTATAAGGCAAGTTCCTTCCTGTGAAAAAATTACGTCATCACAAAGAAGCTTTAAAGGAGGCAATGATGCAAAGGAGGCAAAAATTTGGATGAGTTACAAATGCAACATAACAGATGGAACGTTCGGAATTAATGAGAACCAGAGTTGGCTAAAATGAGAAAGAAGTGTTACGAACTCAAACAAATTAAAGAGAAGCAAAAAATATTTCCCAATATTTTTATCGCAACAAAGATACATGCATGAAAACACTCATTTACAAGGATAATGCCACTATTACATATATAAAACAATAAAAATTCGGTTGGCAACATTTCTCTCCACTGACCTTTCAGTCAAGTCTAGACTTCTTTGCAATTCCTCACTCAAACGTCCTTTCTAAATCCACTTCCAAACTTGGTTTACACGACAACAAAGCCATGAAATTCCAGACTTGAGAGACTTCAAAGATGCACCCGTCCACCCTTTAAGGTCGTCCAGCCATGATGTAAAACCATTGCCCAAAGTTTCCACGAGTGGGTCACGCTTAAAGATTCCCTCATCTTAACTTCGCGGACCCAGATAGAGAGAGAGGGGCCCGCATGTTGACAAAGATTTCTTTCCGGACCCGCCCCAAGTACACCCGGAGAGTTACCGACTGTTTCAAACGAGCCGAAACATTCTGCGCGGAAATACGCGGGCTGTGGAGTGGAGTTTCTTAGATCGGCAGAGGCACCGAAGTTTCGTCGCTTTGTCCAAACTTGGATTCAGTCAGTACGGGGCAAAGAAAACGGACGTCAAGCGGACAAAACGAACGCGCTATGCGACGATGTGACGTCTCCCCGCACGAGCTTAACGGTAAACAAATTAAAAAATCACGATTGTTCTCACAATAACATCATCGAGGAGTGCCCCCAAAATCCTGCATGGATAGCATTGGGCCAACAACGCTAGCGGCAGTAAAAATCTAATGCATGGGCATCCAGCCAGAAAGCTCAACTTTGTAGTGTCAGATTTGAAAATTGATAATACACGCGATTTTCTCGTTAGGAGGCCGTGATTAAATATTTGAGGGCCAACACCAGAACCCTATTCCATCCCTTATCTGGTTTAGGAATGACTGCCATGGGAGATAAACTTACAAGTTATTTTCAATGGTGATTAAAACTTATCAGCGCAGGTTATTAAAATGGATCCTATTAATATCATAAACATGCATATATACTAATTTCATTATATAATCCATGAATTTGATAACAACGAAAAAAAAATATTATTTTTCCCAAAATTTTAGAACCAAAAATGAAGACAAGTACATTATGGAAAGAAGAAAGCCTAAACTTTACTAATTACCATTATATTTTTGTAAACATGGTTATGAACAGCTCAAGGTAATTGTGCCAAATGTTCTAAATATTCTTTTGGCACACCTTAAAAATTTAAAAAATACTAAACTCTTTGAAAGAAATCAAACAAGGATTGGTAACAACAATTTATCAATAAAACTATCTATAATTTTAGTATATGATCTGTATATCTATAAATATCTGGAGTAAAATGCATACAAAATTATTCATACCATTTATATAAATATTTTAATATGTATGTAGTAAGGGTATATATATGAAACATTTTAATGTATTGTTTGTATTTTCTTGTTTACATAAGTAATTCTTTAAAGTGACACCTTTAGATGAGCCTTTGGATTTGGAGGACCAAGATTTTTATGAACTAAAAATTTTGAAAAATATTGTTTGTTCAACAACATACCTTATCTCATACCCATACACTAGTAACATTTGAAAGTATGTACGTAAAATGCATTTTGTTTCAGAGATAGTTTGCCATTAGATACCATATCTTGAAGGCTTTTCGTATTCTTTAATTTAGAATAATTGTTTGCGCTAGGTCGGATCCCCAGGAAATTACTTCCGGTATAGGCAGGGTAGGTGGCAGAAGGAAATACTACAAGGCGTTGGGTTGCACAAGTTCGTGTACGGAGGAAGGATTTTGGGCAAGCGGGGAAGGGGAAGAAAGGGAATAAGATTTGTGGACGGAATGAAGAAGGGCAGATTGCATGCTGAGGCGAAAAAGAAGATACTAAAGGTAGAAAGGTCTCTGAAAGTGTATAATATCGATAAGAGTTTCTCTGACATTCAAAAAAATCTACCTTTCACCGGTGTATTCTTAAAATAAAAAAACCTGATCTTTGGGGAAGTTCGATAAGTGACAGAGCTCAGGAAATATTTACGAGCCAAAACATGTAAATCACCAGAATCAATGGTGATTTCACGGTGGAATATTTTAAGGATGACTTTAAAACACAACGATATACATTTCAGACTTGAAATAAAATGCAATAGTTTTAATATTTCTTTAAGTGGTCAATCTGAGCTTGCTGGTCAATAATCTAAGATAATCTATTTTCTAGATCATCCGTATTCTTTTGGTATTTCTCCCGCCAATTTAAATGTAATCAACTTGGTTACAGCAGTTGATGTTTGTTATTTTTTAAGAATGGCACATACCACAGTAGGAGAAGTGAGCTGTTAGTGAACCTGCAGCCACGTGATTTTCACCGGTATTCCATAAACAGATTTGCTTGAGACGGGCGATTCCATCATTAAGTCGCCTGAAGTAAAATTACCATCCGATCGAAGATCAGCCGCCAGATAATAGGTATTGATATTCTTAATAACTACCATCTTGAAAATCTTGAAAGATTTACTTTACTATGGCCAAATAATTAAAGGAATGAATAAAGTTTTTGTGCTATGGAACGCGTAAACATCCCAATATTAATCAAAGCATCACAAGAGTGAATTTTCGCCCTAAGTAACACAATCCTATACTGCTCTCAACATTATACGTAGCCATACAAGACAAAACCACTAAGAATTCCGCAACCTACGCTTTAAAAAATATAAAAAATGTCGTTGTCTTGAAGCCGATGGTGAAAATTCTCATATCCCCGTTATTGCGTTCAATGTCTCATAACCCTCATATATCCAAGTCGGGTAATCAAATAAAATGCCACCATGAAGGATTTCGAAATATAGGAGTCAATTTCATGTGGACTTGAGCTTTCACTCGTAATATACTTTACGATAATCGAAAAAAATGGAATACACTTTCTTTAACATTTACGATTCGAGTGGATAAACCAAGATCCAAGCACTTTACTGCCGATGAAAAATATCGATGGGCTAAATGACGAGCCCTCTGCAAAATTTAAGAATAACTTCATCCGAATTATTTGAAGTATAAACCACTTTTTTGATCACAGTTGTACTCAAGTGGGTTCTCTTGCATCCCCGAGTCCGACAGAGTGAAAGCATTTGGCAAAGCCGATGTTCATGAAAAAGATAAGCAATGCCAAAATTTGAGAGTGGAAATTTCGAGGCTTGATGGTTGATGATAAATAGTTCAAAATACTAAGAAATATCCATCATATTTTGGTACACCCTGTCTAGTGGGTATAAAAATGTTTACGATCAACATAAAGAAAAACTAGAGGCAGAATTGAGGTTGGAGTTTTCGATGGCATTCCCTATTGATAACCTGAACTTAAAGGCAGACTGAAATGCATGTCTCATTTACAGGAGAAACTGAAAGAACGCAAGGTTTAAGCGAAAGGAAGGTTTTGCATGAATTTGAATAGAATCTCACCACCTCCTTTAAATCATTTACAAAGTTCTCGCAGCAAGGCAACTGTAATTAGTATACGAAAAAAGGTATGAGAAAATTTTCGGCAACATCTTCCATACATAAATATTGAAGTCCACAATTTGAAAGATGCCATCTACTTATTTAATCTACCGTTCTCCAATGAAAAAGATGATAAACAGACCGTCGAAACCTAAGAAATATTAACATGTGAGAGCCTTTCGCGTTTTTCTTTATTTTCATTGGCACCCTTTTTAGCTGGTACTCATTACCAAGCACTAAACTTTCAACCAAAAAATTCCATCTTTCATTGAAAAAGCACGTTATTTCATAATTATTTCAGCCCTGAGACGAATAAAATTGAAAATTTCTGGACGGTAAAAAGCCCTCTGTTTACGATCTGGCATGCATATTCCTTAATTTTTACCAAAATTCAGACGTTGAGGGTACATTACAGCCCCAAGAATTGTAAAACCCTTATCTCAATTAAATGCTCAATTTCACCACGTACATGCTACTCTCTGCTCCTGTACTAAGAGAATCCTAAGAGAATCTACCGTACCTTCCATTCCATATTTATAGTCATTACCCGAATATTATATTTTATTTTTGTTCGATGAAAAAAACTCTAAATTCCCAATGTTTCCAGTTAGAACCATCCCATTAACAGATTGCGGCCAAACATAAGGTTTGAGTATAATTATGAGTCGCTAATGCAAATTAAATGTGCGTACTTTTTAAACAAAATACATACGTACTGTTGTTAACGAAAGTAGTAATACAATTTACCTCACCACGTAAACTTTTCTGCACGACCAAAGTTTTACCTGACCACAGTCACCTGTTTACTAGGATAATATTACACATAAGGCGGATTAATTTCTCTACACTTATGGCCTATGAGAATCTCGAATCAACTTTCAACGGTTACAATCTAAGGCTAATGTCATTTCAGTCATATCTCTATCAATATTTGTCATGGATGCACCGAGAAATCTAACCAATTTAGAGGTAAATTGGAATGACAGAGTTGACAAGACGTCCCCGCTAGCAAAGTGATATTCCACAATTTCTCAGTTGCGATCCGATAAGCTCCCAGAAAACTTTATTAAAACACATGAGAATCCATAGGCAAATACATGCATAAATTATCCCTTAATCAGAGCAAAACATGAGCTCATGACAGACCCATAAGTGTCGTAAGAGTATGATGTAAAATTATTCTGCCTTATGGCCGGTTGCAAGATCATTTATGTAAGGGAATCAATAGTTACAAGATCCATGAAGTTATACATCTCATCAATATATTCGAGTCGCAGAAACACATCTACAAGTCCCTTAACTTATTTACTAATTGCTAATCGCATCGAATATTTGATATAATCTTCCATCGCCAGATAAAATTTACGAAAGCTAAGCATATGATTAATTGCTTAATGCACATGATAATTAGCCAGTAAGAGTAAATTAACTGGTCATTTCTCTAAAAACACCCTCTTTTAACAAGTAATTAAATCTCTAAGCAGTTCATTGCGCATCCGACATCTTGGCTATGGAACTCATAACTCCATGCCATAAGTTATGAAACCTATAGGTATATTTATCGAATGTTTATACAACACATATTGAATAGTTGCTAAGGCTTATGGCTCCCATGACTTTATAGAATATATATGTCGTTCCTGAAACTACCCATTAATCGACAAAACTTAATTAAGCCCTGTAAGCAAATGATGAACATTTTTCAAATATTATATAACACGGCAAGAGCATTTAGGTATGCTCGTTAAACCCAAATTCCATTTTTGCTAAAAAAAAAGGTTCAAACAAAGCATTCTGCGCAGTCAATAAGCATCGCGTCATCAAAAATTACGCTTGAACGTTTAAACCAAGACTACGGAGAGCAATTAATAAATAAATACATGCATACATAAATATATAATAGAGCGTAACTCTTTTCGAGTTGTACAATCCACTCCACGGCCTATCCGAAAAAATGAAAGCCGCTTTCGTCCTCTCGCTGTTCCTCGCAGGGGCCATAATGGACTCGCAGTTGTTATTCGTTCTGTTTTGTTCAACTTCCAACCGGAAATATGGAGTCCATAATTTACAGCCTGGCCGGCATGACAGTTGACTCAAAAATTATTGCCCTTTTTTCAGCACAGCATCACATTCGCATTTTTTTCGCAGCTTCCCTCTCCACCATCCCTCCAGCCCATTCAATTCTCCGTCCCCCTATGTCCACCCCCCACTCGTTCCAAAAATTCCCTCCCCCTCCTTCAACTCCTGCACCGCTCCCCCCGAAACAAAAAAATCAAATAAAACAAAATGCTTTGCCTCTTTTTCTTCCCCCATCACCCCGTTTATCCTCACCAACGTCCACCTCCTCCTCCTCCCCCCAGTCCCCACCCAACTTGTAGACTCCCCGGATGGCGGCCAACAAAAAAAAAGACATACGAAAAAAAACCTGCGCAAGCCGATTCACATATTAACCCATTTTGTCTGCCGAGGGTGGGTGCTGAAATTCCCCAATCAACGTTTAAGCAGTGTGGAGAAGAAAAAATGAAATACAAATTATAATGGGTAAAATAAATAATAATTAAAAAAAGACATGAGATAAAATAAACTTAGCGCCCGAACGAACGAAGAGGAAAGAGAAATAAGGAAAGCAATTTTTTCCTCTCTCGAGAAAGAAAAATAACGCTCGCCGTCTGCTGTGATCGCAAAAAGAAATTCATGGAGGAGACGATAAAAATCCAAGCCCTTCTTCTTGCCAAGGGAGTCAAGGCGTCAATGGGATGAAAGGTCGACAAGCAACGGAGGTCGGTTTCAAAGAGTTACCGAAAAAAAAGGGTTTTGGGGATGTATGGCAGAGGGTAAGAAGGAGAGAAAGGGCGCGCCCTAAAACTGGGTGTAGATGGTGAGAGAGAGAGAGAATAAGATATCAGGAGATGGGCTCCTTGCCTCCGTAAGCGCAGGTGGAATGAGCCAATGTGGATGGTAGCGGGGGGGTAGCCGGGCGAAATTTAGACCGCTTTGGAAGAGAAGAGGAGGAAGGCCCCCGGAGGGTGATTGTCCCTCAGCTATAAATTTTCAGAGGGGCCTATAAGAAGGGATGAGACAAGAGGGATGGAAGGCTAACAAAATTTGTCGGTTAAGATTAAAATCTTTTTGAATTCTTTTCACTTGATGATCCCTAGTCCCAAGATTTTTTTTAATGGTCTACGCCTTCGGATAAAACTCCTGTTCGAATCCAACTGGCTATAAAGTCACATTTTATTGCCTCTATCTCCATCCAGGACTCAGTCGAGGAGAACCTCAGTTAAAGAGCATGGCGCGGTTTCGGCAAGTAAAATGCCTCGTATTCATCCCCAGCGAAGGGTTATTTTTTATAAGGTGGCTCCGTGAATGAGCTTAAATCTGCCACAAGTATTAATCTAGCCAAGAACCTATTGTCAAGGGAGTCACGCGATGAAGGTAGATAGCGATCAAAAATATTGTACGGAAAAAGTATAAAATGAAAGCAAAGCCTACTATGATAAGCATTCTAATTTCGATGACGATAGGGGGAATAGCAACTAAGAGAAGGGAAGTGGAGACACGGAATGGAGTCTCATGATAAGAGCAGCAAAGTAACCTCAGAAAGGCGAAAGAAGATGGCGCTGGATTCGTCAAGGCGGTTGCAACGAGAGAGGACACAAATGTCATTTTACTCATTCTGTGGTAACCATTGAGGTAGATGAAGAGGTCACTTACTATGCTGGCTAACGCTAAAAGCTGAATCCAGTTCTCCATCTTCGTTCACCCTCATTTTCCTATAGCACTCGCGGTATAACGCAATAATTTTGCAATTTTACCATATTTTTCTTCGATGACTTACTATAAATCAGCATGAACTTAGTTCTTTAATATGCATTCTCCTGAAATATTTTGTTTATTTATATGAATCAATAATAATCCGCATTACCTGTGAAATTTATTGTAAAACCGATTGAAATCCAAGGCACTAAGCAGCCAATATTTGCTTTAAGAGGTATTTCCCCTAAATTTCAAGCAGATGGTTGTTATTTTTGCTTAACATCCGCTAATACGTCTTTTCTGCCGTGATATTCATAGGAAAGTAAGGAAAGATCAGGGTTAAACAATATGGTTGTTAATTCGGTTGACAGGATTCAGTTTGATGACGTATTTCCCTCTTCATATACCTCAATTGTGGCTTTTCTTTAGATATGAACGACAAAATGTTACTTTCCCATGCTATAATTTTTATCACAAATTGAACTCAAAGGGAGAGAGGATAAAATAGTATTTTTATATCAAATATAAATGTCATTTTCATGGAAACCTGTTTTTTAGCGGCAAAAAGTTCCATAAAATTGATTAATAATGAAATGTGTAGACGCATCTCACCGCTTACTTTTGACTTATTCCCTAATTACTACGAACATTGAAGTCGCAATATAGTACTTTCATAGAAATGACACTACACTCAACGTCTGTGATTGTAAAAGAAGGGCTCATCAAAAATAAATTGGTGGAATAATTGGCATTTTTGTGCCTTAATTTTGATTGACAATAGCTACTGCATTGCTTCTGAGAAAACAAGATTTTAAAAACCATTTGAAAAAATTAGGAATTTATTAGTTTTTTTACTTATACGTTAGCGGTGGAATCTCTTTAAGAGAATCAATTACCATTAAAAATTAAACAATCAATTTTCGGAAAAAAATTAGAACCCACCAGTTCAAAAAAAACGAGCGCCCAACTCCTATATTCGTGGTTGATATCAAACACTGAGCTAATTCTATTTAAATAACTATAGGTAGCTGTAATAATAAGCAAGTTCATTTTTCTTGAAGGATTCATTGTTTGTTTTTATATTTAAGTTCATACAATTGTTTATAAATGAAATCACATTTTATAACTGTTCAAGTATTTTATATCTGTTCAAGTTTTTGGAAAGGAAGTTACCACAAGTTTTGAAAAAATAAATCGTTTTTCCTCCAAAATCTCTGTTCAAAATCTGCCTCACTATCTCCATCCATATCACGTTATGTCAACCTATCCCTAGGAATATGCCAACTTACCTCGCAACCGGGGTTATTTTGCATACCCCTATGCATGGCTATTGCATTCGGGGTTAGTTGGCATAGTTGCAAGCTTTCAGAAAAAGTGTTTTTGGGGTTACCTAAACACATATTTAATTGATGGGTCCTGCGTGATTTTGTATTCAAAAGGTTAAGCTATCCGCCGAATTCATCAGGATTTCTCCAAGTATTGCACAAAAAAATAGAAAAAAATCAAAAACTAAAATTTATGGCGACTGGCCCCCGTCTCTCCTACGCTTTGATACTGACTGAAATCGGAAAAGTTGAGTGGTAGGAAAACCGGAAAAGACACGACCTCTGATACTAGAGTATAATACAACGATATAAAATATATCCCAAAATATAAGGAGCGAAAAAAGTCATTGATATTGGTTAAAAATTCAATGGCCGAGCTCATAAGCGGTGCGGCGTTCTTCAGAATTGCCTTATAAAGCTGAAAGAAATGCAAAATTTTAGAGTTAGCTATTAAAAAGGAACATTTTCAGGAGGTACATAAGATATTCTACATTGTTCCTTGACATCCACATTGGAGGTTACCAGAGATCGCTATCCCTTAATCTGATCCACGTGACAGCAATTTACACAAGCACACGAGCAATCTTCTAAAGTGTCTACACGAGAGACAAATGGAAGTCCACCAACTACTAGGCGGGAAGAAAATGCGAGACCGAAAGGGGAAAAGAGAACGGCAGATAAAAAAGCAGAATAAGAAAGTATGCAAAAAAGAGGAACGAAATGGGGGCATAAAGAGAGGGTGATAACGGCACAATTTAATACGAAAATAACCTCTCGGCACACGAAAGGGTGACTACGTGTGAGAATTATGGATGAAATGGTGAACGTAAAAAAGCACATGAAAATGAACTCTCGATCATTACCTTCGGTAAGGGAATTCGACGCAAGGAGCCCTCTGGGGACGGCGCCTCCGGAGTAATAGGGCAACAGATTAAATGACCCAGAGCCCTTTACTGCCCGCCTATTTACCTCACCTCTCGCAGCCTTGGGTGGCAATTACTCACATGTGCTTGTATAGCAAAATGCGCTCACGAATTTCCGATTTTTGTCAATTTTATCCATATCACTCGTGTTTATAGTACTAAAGAGTGCAAAAATTGAATCGAAGGGAATTTAAAGCAGGAAAAGTTATGACGACAGGCATAGATCAAAATGTTGCAGACTAACCCAGTGTTTTACTCACGATCCGGTCATCAAATGAAGAAGGATCAAAAAATCAGATGTCAGCAGAGCTGTACCATAGCCAGTAGTAACATCAGTGTTATCCCAACACCAATAACATACACCCTACCGATGTTCCAACTAGAATTCATGGCCATATAAAAGTACGTGAAAGATTCTGTGTATCACAATAATTACAAAGCTATTAGGTAAAGACTAAACTGAATGATTTATCCTTACGCCATAACTATATTACATTAACTAAAATCCGTAATCAGATTGATGAAATTGAATTTTTAAAATACGACGGGTTTTCATGTGACTATAATGGCTGGGTTGCTTAAAATACATAATCAAAAATGCCTAAATAGGTGTCATTGCTAAAAATGTTAGTTATTTCGATTCGAAACTAATACATTTCATCATGCGAAGGGAAAAATCAAATACACCTGAAAATAACTCTAACCAATGAATCTCACGGCAACATTAGATCAATTATAACAACAAGGTAATTAAAGATCCTACAGTGACAATTTATACAATGTTAATGAAAAAATATCCAAATCCAGAAGGATATAAACAATTATCGGGCCGAAATCAGTTTCAATAACTCTTTCCACTGCTTCACTTGCCGTAGGAATTCTAACTGAATCAACGAAACCGGTCTCCAGAGTTACATCCCGTCAACAGCACACCTCCGTAAAAAAAATTTAAACACCTTTTTTTTGCATTCGTTAACACTCTACAGTAAAGTTTTACACCATGAAAAATCATGAACCCGTCAGCGGAGAAGGGAGCCACAGTATAAAGTAAGTAGTTGATCACGCTATTAAAACAACATCCCCACCAATGATTTGCTTCAAAGCCTCCTCATGTCTGAATGATGAATATAAAACCTTAAGGAAACCTCTGGAATCATTGCTTTCCAAGTCAGCCAAGTTTTTTCTCGACGTAATCTGATTGATTATGGGCGCAGTTACCATAAATCCACAGTACATGACGCCATTGAACACTAAATGAAAACCAACCAGTCATTGTCAAAACTAATGTTGACGGCGAAGCTATAACAACGATACATAGGGTCGCAATTATTCTCGGATTGCTTTCTTGGCCGTGCGAAAGGAGCAGCCCACATTAACAACGAATCAGATAGAGAAGTTCACCTCAAGACAAAACTGTAACGAGAAATTCCATTTCAGGCATGGTGCATGTCCGTGATTTCGAGCTAGTCCTGGAATTACGAGGGTAAGTCAATAAATAGGGCGTAAACGTCAGCATTTCATCATCAGCATCACTCTTAAACATTTCTTAGGGAATATTTGTAACATCCAACGCACAGTTCCGACTTAACCCCCAGTGATTTTCATCTGTTCGGGCCCTTAAAATTTCATTTTGGTGGCTTGCGATTTGAAAATGATGATACCGTAGTCGAGGAGGTTACTCGTTGGCTGCGGCAGCAAACGTTAAGACTTCTTTGCAGTCGTCCAACAAGGAATTGTAAATAAACGGGATAAGTGTCTGAATTTACATGATAAATATGTAAAAAAGTGAAAGAAAAACTCAGGAGATTTCTTAGATCACTATTGCCTCTATCCAGGTTTGCGAGTTATTTATTTATTTACCCTCGTACTTTCGTCGGAAAAAACTTCAGGAAACTTTTTTTTATGCGCTCAAAGCTAGAGAGAGGAGACCTTCAATAAAGAATGAATAGGATTTTACTTTGCAGATTGATTGACGAATATGCCTGGGATAAAAAAGGGAGACGCATCATGTGATTAATGGAAGCAGATATTTCAAGGCATTTTTCCTTGCAAGAAAAAGAACACATATCTGAAACGAAGGGACTATACATGCTCAAACTACAGCGTAAAATATTGCAGACAATTACAACTCAAAATATATCCCGCAGGGCACATTTCATTGCTAAATGAAAAATCGTTGAAAAATAAACGGCCAAAATTATTTACCGAAAACAATTCAGATGTAATCGCGTTATGCTTCAAAAATACATCATTCGCCTCTCAGTTCAAGACACCAGCTTTCATAAAAAAAGGATTCACAATTTTCTAGCATTGTAATAACAAATAGAGGCACAAAGTGTCAAGATATCATTGAATATTCCAAGGTTATTGGATAATAAAGACCCGTGCTCGAAGTTTGAGAACCAGTGTTCACTTCCATATTTCCCATGGGCTATGTTTTGAGGAAATTACTATCAACTTAGTTTAGGAGTAACAGCAGATTAGCATCACTCAGAAACTATGATCAATTTACTAGCGATGAACTATGAAAATAATTATGGCATATAAACTAATTCACAAACTAATGCCGCTAATTGACCAAATAACGTCCCCCCTCGCCCAAAGCCACAAAATGCAGACTAATGGGCAACTACGTTTTATCCTTATGCGGGAGATATCATTAGAAAACACCTAATTACTATGTACTCTTTCGAGAATTCAAAAGTAAGCCATAATAATGATGACAAGAAAAGTATTCATGTGTTTTAAGAAACTAAAGGAATCCATGATTAAGAAGATATAATAACATAATGCGTAGTTAAAACTGATTAAGAACTATTGCCTTACTGTCAAAGTAGCGAGGCTCCTATTAAATTTTTGTTGTGCATAAAAAATCGAGCATAGATGGCGAAAGAAAGATTTATGCGCGTCTTTTTTCCTCATTTGACCCACCATGGCCAGAAAACACAACTCTTGCAAGAGTAAGACGGGCTTAGAATAAAAATAAAGTTTTTAAAATACTTAAAATGAACACATAATGGTCATTCAATGAAAAGTAAAAATCTTAATGCTTCGATTAAATAATTTCACTCACTATTTTCCAACTGATTCCTTCAAAACCGATGCGTTAGTGAAAACACTCCAGTATCCATCACGAACAATGCGGAAGAAGACGGGAGTGAAGAGAGAGGGAGAGACATGTTAAGGGTTTTAAGTATTATCTGCGCTTCATTAGCAGAGTTCCAAATCAAAGTTCTTATCAAGGGGAATTAATTGAACAACCGAAATTGTTTTCCGATCTTGTTACAAATCAGTATGTTTAATAGTTGCGTTCTTTCACGAAAAATAGTCATTGGTTAAGTAGTTGAGACAAAGGTTTTACGAGCTCCACCTTTTATGGTCATATTGCGTCATCCAAACTGAGATCTTAAACCAAAATTGCATTAAAAATTGATATTCAAGGCATCGAGTCGAATCCGCGAGTTTTTGGTTTCCTGACAGCCTCAATGCTAGACTTGTCTAGCGTTGAGGATATGAAAAGTCAAGATTGATACTTAACACAGATAATAACTTGGTATGCAAATCGGGGAGCAAGACCGGTGGTTTTACTAGAATGCCTTCTGAAACTCGGGGTCCTTTGATGGCAACTTCTGAAGCTCGAGGTGAGCGCGCAGTAAGGATTTATACACGCCCTTAATTAAACGCCAAAGGAGTGGGATAGAATCTCACACAATTAATCAAGGTCATGAAAATCTAGTCATACATACATACAAACCGTGTGTTCGCTAAAGGTGCCGAGAAGCAAAGATGCCCTCGCAGTAATTTGAACGTACACTTTGTATGCGCTCATAACATCCGTTTTACGCTCAAATACAGGCATTTAGCATTACTGTACTCAAAAAGTCATGAATAAGAGATAAAAAATAATTCAAAAGCTCACTACAAATAAGGACTGAACATGAATTAAAATCTGACTATGAAAGTCTCATTCAACACATTCAAACCTGTGCGTTACCTTGGAAATGCCAAAAAAGGAAACAGAAATTGCGTGCATTTACGACTAAATTTTACGGGCTATTTACTGATGCGTTGTTAGCTCCAAGAGAAGATTCTTCAATAGGCCATTTAATTTGCACTTGCATTTCACGAAAAAAAATACAATTTGAAGGGGAGAAAAATGCTTTTTCCGCATATTGCCTGATATCATATTGCATGGTAATTAATATACAAGCATTAATGATCTATGCAGTTTAAACTGTAACACCCTGTGACAAATGTTTCCGTGATGCCTCACACGGTGCAAACACTGAAAACACATAGACGACTCACGTTACGCTCAGTTATTGCAACGCCTTTCTCATTAGCTGAGAGTCATCTTCCCATGCCGTCTCCATCCAAAGAGCAAACATTCTTTTGTTGGGAAGATAATTTTGAGATAAAGCAAATATACAATTACGAGGCAAGCTTGTGATTGCAAATGATCTTCGAAAAGTCATTTTAAAACCTCAAAGAGATAAAATATCTCACAATGAATCATCAGCAATAGAAGTTTTAATTCTTGCCACCGTATTTAAACAATCTACGATAAATACAATGACAAACACGTCTAAATTGCCGCCTGAAGAATAAAAGACAGATAGCCGTGAACCTTTCAAGGCCAGAAGAAACTGATGTTCAAACAGTGGAACTCTTGACGTCGAGAAACTAAAGTTACTCCACTTCACGTAAAACTCTCTCCATGCAGTGAAGGTGTACTGAAAGGGTTTCACCACGGTCATTACCCTGGAGGAATGCAATTCTAAGGCATGAATGAAAAAGCCAAAGAGCAATAAGCCCTACGGCGAGTGAAATTCACGGATCAAGGGTTTGTGGGTCAGTTCAACTCCCTTTGCTGCCAGCAATGGAGAGACCAGGTGCTTAGCAAATCGATCATTTTGGATTTACATGACAGAGCCGAGGGCACTATCCGAATTTCAACCCTTGACCCATAGCCACAATCCTTTGGCGTAAATCATTGAGCTAGAACACCGTTTCCACACCGCGACTCTCCCAAAATAGCAACTCTGACGTAACAATTATGCACGTTAATCATTTTCATAAACTCCAAAGAATATTTAACTCTTAAAATCATTATGAAAAGCGTAATGAAAACAAAACAAAATAATCGCATACGCAGTGATCCTCACACCATTTCCAAACGATAAAAAAAGCTAATCCAATTATCTCGAGGCGGATAATAATTTTCAAATACGCGTTCAAATAATGTTGAAGTGACCCCATTATTAACACGGTAAAATTAATACGGCTTCTCAAACCTATATGTGGCTTCGAGCTAACTGTTCAGCTAACGAGATGATTAAATCGTATTAGGATTAAAGGGATATTAATATTCACATTGGATAACCCTTACATTATTATGATTTATCGTATATTATTTTATTGCGTAGCCTAAAAACAGTCCAAAACAGCAAAAATAGGAGAAATGACGAACTTTAAATAGAGGCATAAATACGAGGTGTGTTCAAAAAAATACCCGGAATGTTTAAATTTCGCGCGTTTGGAGAGTCCGATTGTCAAAAAAAAAATTTTATTGTGTTGGTATACATGCCCCTGAAGTATGACACAATTTTCAGCTGTATTCATTGTTTACTTTATCTGTGGCAACCGCTAAGGTTAGACGTGTTTTCATGAGCTCGGCGATTTTCGATTGTTAAAAAAAATGCATCAAAGAATTTGTATTAAGTTTTGGGTAAAAAATGAAATAAACTGTAACAAAGTGTGCGAAATGTTAACAAAGGCCTATGGTGAGTCTGCTATGAAAAAAACAAGTGTTTACGAGTGGTATAAGCGTTTCCAAGATGGCCGTGAAGACGTTGAAGATGACGAACGCCCCGAACGCCCCAGCACATCAACAACCGATGAAAACGTGGAAAAAGTGAAAGCAGTGGTTATGAATGATCGCCTAATCACAATCAGAGAAGTCGCTGATGATGTTGGCATATCGATTGGCTCATGCCATGACATTTTTGCGAACATTTTGGGTATGAAACGCGTGGCAGCAAAATTTGTCCCAAAATTGTTGAATTTTGAACAAAAACAGCGGCGAATGGAAGTTGCTCAGGAATCACTAAATGAAGTCAACGTCGACTCAGATTTGCTCAAAAGAGTTATGACAGGTGACGAAACTTTGTTACACTTTATTTCATTTTTTACGCAAAACTTAATACAAATTTTTTGATCCATTTTTTTTAACAATCGAAAATCGCCGAGCTCATGAAAACACGTCTAACCTTAGCGGTTGCCACAGATAAAGTAAACAATGAATACAGCTGAAAATTGTGTCATACTTCAGGGGCAAGTATACCAACACAATAGAAAACTTTTTTTAACAATCGGACTCTCCAAACGCGCGAAATTTAAACATTCCGGGTATTTTTTGAACACAACTCGTACATTTCACACATATCGTCATTCTTTATAACGTTTATCAATTATGATGCGCGTAATCGTAACACTACCGCCCACAGATGAACTGGATGCCCAACACAGAGTCAACTTCTCAGAATGGCTACAGGTTTCTTACAGTCTCTTAAAAGAAATACTAACTTGACTTTCGCAAATAATATAAAACAATATTAAATATTTATAGAATTGAGCACCCTGGCACCAACAATATAAAATTCTTAGCTACAATAAATATTCAAATTGTACACAATTGATGCCCAATTATTTATCCTGATACTTAACTTTAGAGAAATATCTATAAATCTTGAAATATTTTCCACGGTCATTAAAGGAGTAAGTTCGGTGATATTTAATTTAATACTTAAGCTAGTCATTGTATTTGTTCGAGCAATAGCCAGTTGCAAGAACGACATACACGAATTCTATAATGTAATGGGACCCATAAGCCATGGCAACCATTCAATAAGTGTTACAGAAACTTAAGATAAGTATAATTGGTTTCACAACTTATGGCGTGGAGTTAAGAGTTCCATGAGCAGCCAAGATGGCGGATGGGAAATAAACCACTTGAAGACTTAGTTACTAGATAAAAGAGTTGTTTTGAGACAAATGACCAGTTTACTTACTCTTACTGACAAATTATTATGTGTATTGGCAAGTATTCATAGGCAAACCTTCAATTAATTCTATCTGATAGTAGATGATTTGATCAAATATTCGATGCCATTAGCTATTAGTGAATAAGTTAAGGGACTAGTAGATGTGTTCTTTGAACCAGAGTATTTTTATGAGATCTATAACTTCATTGATCTCATAATTATTGATTCCATAACTAAATTTCCTTGCAACCGGCCATTCGTTGAGCAGTTGATTCATTAGAGATATAACTGAATTCCAATCTTCTAATAATCAACCTCACGATGGACCCTGAATATTCGGCAAATAAAATTCAACTATGACCAACCTGAAACGGTAATTTTATAAAAATTTGATTTCTCAAGGTAACATCGAACAATTAGGTATCCTTCGACCGCAGAGCTTATTTCAATCTCATCCCCGAACTAAGCGAGAAACAGGCAGAGCCAGGTAGAGTGGCCAGACTAAATGGCAGTTCGACCCGAAAAATTCACTCACGGATTTCCTTTAAATGCGAGAGGCGATCTAAGGGAAAGGACGCGCGGAGAGGGCTGCGGGATTGGTAACTTTGATTACGCAAACATTACAAGAGCGCGAAGGAAGTGAACACTGGCTATATCTCGCTAGCTGATTCGACGGTTTCCGCGGGGTTTGATTCGAAGTGGAGCAGCTTTCGGGCGTTCCTCCGCGTGATGTCCATAATTGACAACTGTTTCTCCAGCCTCCTGCTGGTGACTTCAGATCTAAAGTGGCAATGCATTTTTCTGATCCACCCTGCATAGTCGGGTCTGATTAGTGTGTTGCTGGTTTCCCGTATTTTTACTTTGAAATTTCTCTTCCAGGCGTTAGCGAGATTGTAACCGTCCTCCCGATTGGAGTTTTTAGGATGCTTTGCTATTCCAATGGCTTACCGGATTAACCTGGGGAAGTAGTGGCTTTCCTCAGATACAATTCTTGGATTCTCCACTACCTTGTGACCGGGTTCTGACCAAACTTGTTCCGTGACGGCGGAGAATTGGAACTGCTTCTATCTCGCGAGTTTCTGCACCTTCTATGGCCCCAAATTCATTCAATGTTGGAATGGAAAATTTTCTCCTTTATGGCCTTAGCCCTCAACGAAGTATTATGTTGTTCCAAAATATGACCAACGTGGAAGATGATGAGGGTAGATTGGAGGCTGCCGGCTTAGGAGGATGAATATAGTTATTTGGATAGATAGGAGATTATGCCAAGAGGAATAACATGTGCGGGAACAGGAGAGGAGGCAGTTGGGAAAAATAAGAAAGAAAACCACTTACTCTTTAGTAAGTGGTTGTGAGTGGTAATGAGGGACAGTTGAGGAGGGTGATTGAGGGGGGAATGCTAGGCAAGATAAATGGATAGATGACTTTATTATGTGGGGCATGGTTGTGACACTGTTGAGTCTAATCTTCCAATAACATCTGCCCGAGGCACGAGTGGACCTCTTACACCTCACCCACGCCAATTAGACGAGAGAGGGGATCGTGGACAGAGAGAGAGGTTAGAAGGATGAAAAGGATGTGAATTGATTGGCGACAAAAAAGGACAAATGGTTAGAGGTGAAAAGCAACGCAACATCTCTCATCGAAAAGTACCAATATTGGTCGAATACAATGATGTCGATGATAATCACAATTTTATGAAATTTACAGTGGATACAACATTCACCGGGCCTGGGATTCGAACCCATACCCTACAATTTCGCACCGAGAGCTCTAACCAAATAAGCTTGCTAACCTTCCACTTCCCCACTGAATTTCTGGGAATCTTGTTGGACGACTCGGCGTGGAATCTAGAGGTTTGGTTCGATTCCCAGTCAAGAGTTTTTTTCAACGTGAATTTCACACAGTTGTGTGACCATCAGCGGTCCAGACTGTTTAAGTCACTCCGCGTCCAGTTCCACAGCAAGTTTACTACGATGATCATCGTTTTAAACATTAAATAAAATTGATAAAAGTACAATTTTATACATACACGTACACAGATCAATAATAAAATAAATTAGAGAGGATTTAGATCAATGTCATATGAGATTTATCCAGGAAGACAAGTTCAAAAATGGGTAAGTTACAACAAATAACCGTTAAATTACAAACCGTAGCATATTTAGATACCATTTCCAACACAAAGGGGGGAAAAGACAAAGAATGCAACTCGTGAGGTAATATTCAATGCCTGGAAATATTTGGTAGTTAGAGATAACAACATAAACCAAGAAGATTGATAGTGATGCCTACAAACTTACACCAAGTTGGGAACAATTTCGAAGGTCTGTCTTGGTTAATCAATAAAAATCAAACAGAGCTTAGTTCTTTCTCATTTTAAAAGAACCTAATTTTTAAAAACAAATAGCACTAAGAGACTGGCTATATTTATTCCAAGCACGAGAACTACAGGGTAAAAACAGTCGTAATGATACTGAGTTTTTGAAATTGATGGAATAAATCACAACCTGAAAAGTGCATTAGTGCGTATTGATGCCATATGGCGTTCCATAATAGAATACTGAATCTACAAATCGACACAAAATATAATCTCAAAAGTTTCAACAGATTCAGGCGAGATATCGTGGAAGTTCGTCATATTAAAACAGAAACAACTACTGCCCTATTCCACAAGGTATTTGAATGTATACGACGTGTTTCAGCTCACAGAGCCATCACCAGGTACAAGACATATTTGGTGTAAATATGATGTGCTCTTTACCAAATATGTCTGTTACTTGATGATTGTTCTGTGAGCTTCAACGCGTCGTACGTATAAACATACCTTGTGGAATAGTGCAATCGTTGCTTCCGTTTTAATTTTTAATCTCAAAAGTTATTAAATTCGAAAAAAAATGATTAATCAAGTCCTTCTTGATGAAAATTGGATCTTGCGAGAGTTTTAGTTAGGATTTTGTAATTATGGTGTCCTAAAGGTTTGCATTAAGATACCTTTTTGTCATGATAGGCTTCTAACATTTAACATACATATTTACAACAACAATTTGTTTTCCAAGATCCCCATGCCCTCATGTCCTATTCTCTAGTAACCTAATCCCTCACGTGATATTTCTTCATTTCAGCCTTTATTTAGAAAAATTCACATACTGACGCGACAAAAGGAACACAGACTTGAAACAAAAATAAGAAGAGTTTTTGACCAAAGTCATCTTGTTCCTTAAGCAACACGCTACAAAGACCACAGGTTCAGGACCAGCGCGTGATGACAACTAAGCCACCACGAACCGATCAAACATGGGGTAAAAGGACCTGGTCAGTCAAACACTACTATTTCGATGGACTTAACATGAAATTAAGTAATTAGTTATCGGAAAGCATTATCTTTCTTCTTATCTGCCGATCAAACGGAATTACACAACCGACAGGCTTAAGCCTCAATTTCAACGTTCAATTCAGCAATACAGTTTTAACTCACGCAAAATATTTAGTACTTAGTCTATCCCACTAAAATATGAAAATAAGACCTATAGGTTCTAAATAAAAGTACTTGTGGTCGCGAGTAAGAGAGTTGTGCTAAAATTTAATCCGAAACATTCTCTTTTATCTCCATGTACAAGCATGAAACCTCAGAATGAGATGGATATCTACAGGTAATAGGTTACGAATATTTGTATTAAGTAAGAAAATGCCACGGATAAGGACAACTTCAGGCCTTTTCTGAGAGATCTAAATGTTTTAAATAGATCAAATTAGTAATCAGAACCAGCAAAAGCGTGGTGGTTCCGCAAATTCAGGCATAACAATGATCCATATCTAGTTAAAATAATACATTGAATTAATTTTTACTTCAAATATGGCCACAAAATGGTAGATAATGTCCATTTCAACGGCAATGAAAAGTAATAAATGTACTGAAAGAAGGACCGGAGCCAATCAGTTCGCTTTACAAGCAAATTGCAGTTTTATATCCCATACGACATCTTAGCTCACATTTATTTCATGACATTACGCACTCACAGAGTCGCCGCAACTAATTTCATTTGAGATCGATTTAATAGCTAAACTTACGCAATAAAATTCATACAATCGCCCCGAGTGAAGAGATTTAAAGCTTAATTGTTCTGAATCGCCAGAAATTAGGGGCAATTAATTCTTCCCGGCCTTGGATCCGCTCATGACTGTCACTCTATTTCATCAAACGGTGGAGCCGAGATGTATTGTAACCCTGATACTTTCTAAATTGGGACCAACGAACAGCTCCTAAATTAAAGAGAAGGAAATGAAATAAGAGATAGAATCCATTAATAATCCTGCAATAGAATCGATTGTAGAGGGCATTTAGCAAATGTAGCGATTCAAACACAAAATGGACTGTAATTGCCGCACTGCATTAAAAAGTAAAAATTGGCAAAACATTCATATTATCAACATTAGACGTACAAAATAAATCTATGGAGAAATAAGAAAGGCTTGCAATGACAGACTTTCAAACACATACAACCAGAAGATTTAAAGACGTACTATTTTCGTATGGTGCACGATAACTTAAAGGTTAGACAACAGGTTACGTACAAACACATTAATCAAAATTCATATATATTATGACTCAATATTAACCGGTAGTAATGAGATAGAAATTAAAAAACAAAGTGAAAACCTTCGGCTATGCAAATCAATAGAAGCTGGGTATTCTGTATGAAGCCACATTTAGCCTTCACGGATGTATTCCATCAATGCCTTTCAGAAGAGATGAAAAACGTGAATGCCTATAACAAAATGCTGTTAACGCACTTGTATAGCTGAAGTACTGAGAGAAAAATACAAACAATCTAAGGTTTTCCCGGGGAATCTCATACGAAAAAGTGTCATGCGTCACCGGTTCTCAATTGACTTCATGACTGCCTAAAACAAATGTTTTTTTTTTCAATTTATGAATAAATCAGGAACATCACAATTTAACTTTTCATAATAAGCTTTTATCAAATTGTAACAGAATTTTGATTTTGTTGTGACGGTAAAAATACGCATGGGAAATTTGAAAGATGAAATACAAAAAGCAACGTTTAGTTTTATAAAGAGACTTGTAAGGAAAAAGAATGAGAATATAGCCACTAATGATATATATGCTTGAATTAGAATTTGAATGGTAACATAAGAACAATACTGAGCGTTTAACGCTTATTAGTCATTATTATCATCATCTGAATTAATCGACTGATATCTGCATAAAGTTCCCTATTCGGTTTCACACCAGGGGTCTCAAGTTTATCAACTGATACCATTTGTAATTCCAAGACTTCGAGACGAGTTTTAGACCCAATAAGTTACTAGCGACAAATTTCGTGGAAAGTAAAAACACCATCATGCGACATTAAGCTGAATCACACATCGAATCTAACTTCGATGTAAAAATATGAATGAGTTCCAAAAAACATCAATCGGGCAAGAGTATTAATGATCTCCAATATGTATGAATCGACTTTCAATATTGATTATCCGAATGAAATTGAATTTCCCGAGATAAATTTTCCTCTCTAAAATATCAAACTCAAGTCGGAGAAATTAATAGGAGTATGAACCGTCTCTCACTCAACGTTTAAGCCAGTCACGCCAACTCAACGATAAGTTCCTCCTCTTGAACATTTCTTGGCACAACATTGATTAGTAACATTTATATTCACCGAATGAAAATAATGAAGCAAAAAACAAGATCATGACACAACATTGATGAATACAAAATTTAATAAACCCAGAGAGAGTTCCATTGCAATTAAATCAAATTTAAAAGCAGGAAAGAAATCTTATTCAATAAGATTCCCTTAATACTATCATCCCCACTTGGTTTATAAACTTAACCTTGTTAAAATATAACGGAAGACGAACTGATTTTAGTAAGTTACACTTATACTTCCTGGTATCTTCTCCAAAAAGGGATAGCAACATCAAATCAGTAGGGATTCAAAACAACCACTCGTAAATTAAAAATTCCCAATTCTAATGATTAACAAGTTTCCAAAAACACAATGAGCCGTCAAAGACGCCTCTTTCGAAGTGGAGTCTAAATAGTAGAGCGCATAAAAAATGAAAATGTCTTAATTCCAATGTCTTGACAAAGACCTAACGAATGCTTAAGGATTGGATTTTGGAGAAGCGGATGGGACTGACAGCTAAGGACATTTGCGCCATTCGCAACAGGTAAGCGAGGAAGGGGGGATAGAAACCTGGCGTCAGCATTGGCCTGCTCTTAAGGAAAGGCGTCAAGGAGCCCACAGGTTAACACCTCATCCGACGTACGGAGTACTATACTTGCAGTACCCTCCACCAGACTACCTCCACCACTCAAGTTGGGATCAGGTTTCCACTGAAAAACTGAACTGGAAATCCCTCTACAGGGATTTGAACCCTAGCCACCCGTAAGGTTACTCAGTACTTTAGCCACTACAACAACCCCATGTGAAAGGAACATAGGTTAGATGGCATTCATCAAGCTTTATTCTATGGCAAAACTGTTTCAGAATACGTTATGAAAAGAGGCTGAAACTGGTTTTTGCTGAAAATGTATCTGAAAGTTAAGAAAAGGAGAAGTTATTTGAGGGTAGAGATACATTAGTACGGAGATGGATAGGGAAAACAAATTGACATGTCGATGATAACCCTTCTCCTCTCCGTAGATTTAGTAGAAGTGAGGAACCGAGTTGGTGGGAGAAGTCTAAATATAATGAAGAAAATCGAAGGATACGTCAAAAGAAATGGCTCGGAGTAATAAGCTGAGAATGGAACAAAATGATGAGATCCGTGCTTTACAGAAAAGGATGAATTCCTTTCGCCTTCCATTATGGCAACAAAAAAAGAAAATTGTACCAAATTTTAGCTAGAACAAGGGTCTAGAGGAAACCATCTGGAACATTTTAAAAGATATTTTATTATTTTCAATATGAGTTCGTTCCAAGGGAAAGTAATGAAATTTTATTTCATAGCACTTTTGAAGTGAAATTAATTCATTCCCAGAACCTTTTTATTCGTATCCTAAAACGATAGGAATAAAAATTAAAATAAACTCGGCTAAAATGAAGTATCGGAGGATTTAAAATATAAATTTTAATCAATCGTCCGCAAAAAAATTTAGAAAGCTTAACCCCACTTGCCTCTTCCATTTATAACACTTTCCGATACGATTCAAAGAAAGGTACTTCAATATCCGCCACCGGATACATGAGTAACAAGACAATAATAATGCCATGTAACGGTGAATTCCTATCAACCCCCTTTCTTAAGAATCCCCGTTTCAACGTCAGTAAGGCAAGAGATGAAAATTGTAATTAAATAACGGAGGAAGTAATATATTTACATTTTTTCCCATTAATAATATTCTTTAATGAATAATAATTATACGGGGAAAAAGGTGGAAAGATGTCCAACGAAATGTGAATTTTAAAAATGATGCAAGTATCTACTTAAATAATGAATGGAAAAAGCCGGAATGGATTACTAAGCAACGTGAAAAGGACATAAAATAAAAAATAAAGGAAATTAAAAGTGAAAAGGAAATAAATAGAAGTAAAAAAAGTACAATTTAAGTGAAACATGAGAAAAATATACCGGAAAAACACCTGATTTTTTTAAACAATTCCCACCTTTTTATAAAATATGGTTCTTCGTACGCAACAGATATGAATTCCGACGAAAATAATTCGAAAATATGCTATAATCGCCGCTGACGCAATCGAGTATAAAGTCATTACGCGAAAATTTTTATCGCTCTGACGCACACAGAACGAATGAAACTTCCTTCCCTGACGCAAAGAGGTGACCTATTACGATCATAAATTCACAGTTTTGGTAGAATTTTTTTTTAATTATTCCGTTATTCCATACCTGCCGTGTGTAATATATTTATACAGACAACTCAATGCAGTGAAGGTCATATTAATCATAGGGTTGTAAAATGGAGACTGTGTTAATAGGCAAATTATAAATGTATTTTTGCAGTTTTTGATTATGCCTTGAACATTACTTCAGTTAACAATACCTAGCAAGCATTTACTTCTAAATTTAGTCTTTTATTTTCGTCGTTTAAAATTTCCTGTGCAGAACTTTTCGGGCTGAAAAAAATAGTTTCTTATGAATTATTCTCATATGAAAATACTACGAAAGCTTATCACCTAATGTATTTCTCACCAAAGATATTACTATGATTTATGACCGGTTTCGCCAAAATACAGTATCTATCCATCATTGTATAATGTATGAAGCAGATGGAGGCGCAGAATTATACAGCATTACGCAATGTGGTCGCCATTAAAGTTCATTTTTTGGATACCGAAGGTAAGACCCAGCATAATGAACCGTATAAAGAGCAATAATCGTTTGGGAACTTAGAGGTGAAATCATTCTAGAACAGATGGGTCATTTGAGCCATGCTCAAAACTTTCAAATCCCACAGTTTTACGACGGAGAAAAATCTGACGACTATTTCAGGAGGCTCACTCTCGTGTCTAATGCGATACTTGAGATATAAACCTTGGGCAAAATTTAACGGACATTTTAGGTCTGTAAGTGTCACAAGCTGACTCGCAACTTCAACTTTTCAACGACCTACTGAGCTTAAGAAGCTCCTCTGGAGGAACCTCAAGAGTCCAAATAAACTGAAGACGGAACTGAAACAAGTATAAATATATTCACTACCACCACCCGGCCCGACCACTTCAACGATGAGAATTCAATACAGTGGCCACCACATTTATAGGTTTTTATTTTGCTCTTATTGTCCTCCCTCCTGAGTAAATCCTCTCATGAGAATTTCATGACAAAGGAATACTCTCGACTGCGGCTCGTAAAGCAGCCGGTACTTCTCAGACTCCTCCGGCATTTTTACGTCCGTAAAACGCAGTTTATTTCAATGTTCCAGTGGATTTCACGGATCAATGATGGTGCCAGCGGCTTCAAATTAAAATAACTGAGTAAAGGAAAACAAGATAATTTTTTCTCATTCATCCGAGATTCCACTTCAATAACAATCTAACCTCACACTACTCCCCTACACTACAGGATACTAACGAACGCAGAAGAAAAAATGGGGAGAAAACGTCTACATTATGCGTCAAAATAATCATAAACAACTGCATCATAATGAGATATCAATCAACACAAAGTACTCAAAAACCCTAAGGAGATACGGTGAAATTATAAAAAGCAGGACGAGAACGTTAGAATTTTTTAGGTTACTTTTTCATTACTATCAAAAAAGTCCGTCTATTTCCAACGGAAGGGAAAAGATTAAGAAATATTACAGTAATTTTCTCAATCTAATAGAGAAATTTACGCCCCATTTATAACATGATTTTTTTCACTACATGAAAATTGTCCGTTTAGGGGCTAAAGCTCATTCACTGAAATTGCCCAGTTTTAAATTGGTAGATATACATAATAATTTCCCCATTATTCGTCCGATTATGATTTTCAATTGAATTTTTAAAAAGGTTTTGGACCTGCAAGCAATTAAAAAGATCTTGGCATATTATTATTTCTTACTATACTTATTTCTTTTAACGGCTTCTCACGAGACGCTAGTTAAAGCAAATGTAGTATCCCTCATGCAAATCAACCATCAGTTTCAATTAGAATCATGTTTCACCCAGGGAAATGAAACTACACCAGGCGACCTTTGTTTCGGTGCCTTATATACCAATTATAAATATTCCCTATCCCCTAAAAACAAAACAAATTTCACACAACTGTGCGACTACTGCGCAATTGACTCCACTGTGGATACTGCGCGGCCAATTTCGCACTTCTTCTAATGAATTAACATCGAAAAGAAGAGAGAGCAAACAAAAGAGTATCAGATCAGCAGAAACGTTGTTTCATTAATTCCCGCGTTACCTGGAGTCAATATAGACATCAACAAGTCAAAAGATTATAAAGAAAATATCATCTTGACTCGTAGTCAAAGGAAATCACGAAGAAATATCCTATTAAAACGATCACTTGATTTGGATCTTCGTACTGATTTACATAGCCGTCCATAAAACATCGTTAAAAATCTATATTAATATGGATTCATGTATCGATCTAAAATATGAGATTTAAAAAAATAGAGTGACATAAAAAGCATTAATCATTAAGAATACCAACCACCCGATGGGAAGGTTATAAGTACGAGGTCGAATATTCCACTGAAAAAAAATTGCTCATAGTACGTAAAACAAACATTAAAGATATTTCAGAGAAGTTACATGATAAAGGTCTCGCATTCCAAAGATAATTATACGTATATATCCATAAATTGTATCTGTTAGATACTTTGACGAGGGACACTAATGTTACCACTCATTATTCCTATGCCAGACGCTTAAGTACCGGTAGATAAATACTTAAAAATGGTATGCAATCTCTAACCAGGAATGTACGAGTATATCCAAATATCCCACATTATCCAAACAAATTCATTTAAAAGGTTCATTTAAACCACTTGTAGAGCATTTGACCGTAAATATTCACTGCTAATTCTGACGATATATGTCTTTTACTCCCTCTCCTTCAACTCTCTGACGGTCATCTACAGCCTTCACCTTCACGACAGGTCTTTAGTCATTCAACCACGATCACAATTGCAATCTCTAATCCTCCACGATCATGTAGACTATCACCAATCATGTTTGGATCCTAGAACTGATAAAATTACATCCTCCAATATACCATAATCACAGTTAATTTCAATAACGTCTTATACATTCCTAATATTCAACTTTATAACTTAACGTACGTAGTTAGGCATTCATCCTATGGTTTCTCTCCTGAGAAATTGCCCTGTTTCCCCCTAAGTGACGTATTGATCGAATGCTGGAGAAGCATAGAGGATAGCAGCAGCAGAGCAAAGAAGATTGAATGTAACGGAGATTTTGTCCGACAAAGAAATGTTAAGGACCAAGAGGATCAAAAATGAAGACGTAAAATAAATTACTTTTTCATTTGATTATTTCAAAATTGTACAGAAAAAGGATCAAATGGATATGGATGTAGTATAAATTACTTTGAATAAGAATAAAGACTGAGGAACTCTACAGCCGATAGTCTCACGCCAGAATCTCGGACATCTACTATTTTCTTTTGAAACTATAGCGAAGAGTCAGGCTCTACAAGTCCGACTCTAGACACAATAATATGAAAGAATTAAGAAGATAATAAAGAGATTAGGTGAGGAAGAGCAAATAATTATAAGGTTTTTCAGAGGAAAATCAGTATGCTGAGGAAAATTTTGGAAGAAAGCAGAAATGCTGTTCATATAAATTTCAGAAAGTAATAAGTTCCATAATTTGAGGCTCAACTATGTGGAAGTTAAATTTCACAAATGAAAAATTAAATTTGTTTCTTTCTACAGATTTATTTTCCTAGTACAACATGTTTCGACACAGTGATGTCATCATCAGGTACAAATTAAAAAAATGCAAAAGATTTCTGTGACCAACTATCAAAGAAAACTCCTCCATCCTCCTCCAAATGCCTACTAGTGTCTTTCAATGTGGAGAATCTGTTTATAAGCATACCAGCATCGGATGCCGTGAATGTGACAAAAAAGTGATGGAAAACGCTGGGACGGAAGCGACCGTCATTGAGAAATTTAAGTCATTATTGAAAGTATGTCGACCAGAATTTTTTTTAATTTAATGGTGAATATTAAAAACCCTGTGAAGAGTTAGCAATGGGTTCCCCATTATCACCACTCTCAGCCAAACTGTTTATGGACGACATTGAGGACACATTTTTCAGTTGTAACTAAGGGTTAACCAAGAATATTCATTGCTGGTTCCGTTACGTGGACGATATTTTTGCAGTATGGACTGGTACAGATAGACAATTGGATAAGTTTCTGAACATTCTGAAAACCCAGCGTATAAAAGAATTGAGTTTACTAGTGAGAAAGAAGAAGAGGGAAAACTGAATTTCCTGGATGTGACAGTAACAAAAATAGATAAGAAATTTGATTTTAGAATTTTCCGCAAACCCACCACCATGGACCACATCATTCCCTCTGACTCCCGCCATCACATATCACAAAAATTGTCCGTTTTTCACTTCCTTTTATACAGACTAATGGACATCCCTCTTTCTAAAGAAACATTTAACCAGGAATTAGAAATTATTAAATCAATAGCCATTTCTAATGGTTACAATGAGAGCATTATTGACAAAAATGCTCCTTAAAAAACGCTCCATCAGGACAAAACGAATGCTCTTTACTCCAACGAAAGCGGAGAGTGATAATATTTGGTGGTGCAAATTACCATATTACGGGTTAATTTCAGAAAAATAGGCAACCTCTTCCCAAAAGACCAATTTAGAATTGCATTTTACAACAATAAAAACCTTAGAATTTTCCTGCATAACTCAAAAGACAAATTACGGTGCAACGACTGCAGTGCGGCGTATGTGGGACAGACAGGACGCAGTTTCTAGAAAAGAACAGAGGAACACAAGAGGTGTTTCCGAAAATGCAATCTTTCCCAGTCCCACTTTGCCAAGCACCTGTGGGAAGAAAACCACAGCAGCGATTTCATACCGGAGATATTACACCTAGAGAAAAAAGGGAGGAGGATAGACAAAATGGAGGAGCTGGAATTAAGAAGGACTTGAAGAAGGGTCTTTTACTCAACGATATCCTTTTTGAAAAACTTTCCCCCTCCTGGAAGTTTCTCTATCCCTCACGGAAAAACTGAAACCACTGACCCTCCCTCCCCACTCCCCACATGCTGATAACCCACCGCTACATTTATCCCTAAACCTAGAGGTTCCACACCACGTCAACCCCTCCCCCCTCACCCCCCACCCCACCCACCACTTACGTGTCCTCTCACGGGTTTTCCAGATTCCTAGCCCAATCACCATCCCTGACCTCTCCTCAGGTTTTCTCTCCTCACCTCCCCTCCTACTTTCCCCCAAACCCCTTATGATATATATACTTCTAAAAGCATTTTTGAGTTTGTACCTGATTATAACACCGCTGTGTCGAAACATATTGTACCAGGAAAAAAAAATCTGTGGAAGGGGAAAAAAGTACTTTTTCATTTGTTCGGAAAGTAATGTTATAGAGGTATATTACCGGTATTCAAAATTATCTGAAGGATAATATATAATAAAAAGTATGATAGCAAATATATGGCAAACATAGCATACATAAAGATGCTTCCACTGGAAATAGTGGGATAGTTCTTGTGAAACAAAAGCAGACGAGTATTACACGAAAAGGGAAGCGGAAACATTCACTTCACTAACCACATTTTCAAATAAAGAATATGATTTATGGATCGAGAATAAGATGGTTAAAGGCGTTTAACAAAAACTTCGAGCGATAAGGGGAGAATGTCGGTATATTCTGAGAAAATAAAAAAAAAACTAAGACTGAGGAGGTAAGTTCAGCCGTGGAATTACAAAAAAAGCCAATGTGGGAAAAAGATAAGCTGAGATTCAAGGCTTGGCAACCCGACACACAAAGTATATAGAAAATAATACGCAGTGATAACGGAAAATGAGTGTTACAAATGGTCGGAGAGCAAGCAAAGTTTCTTTAAAAACTCCAAAAATGGTCGAGAAAATATGCGCAGGAGTCAGAAGGCTAAAGAGAGGTATAAAGCGTATGGAAAATAAAAGTGTTGAAAACACATAGTTATGCATGTGGTACGGAGCTCATTAGGAAGGGCCTTTAAAATGCTTATTGTAAGAATTGATTTCGATGGAAAAGAGAGAGAATTGTTGTCCCGCTTAATAAAACGGATTGGATTGGATATTTGGGGAGGCGACCGACGGCTAAGGTCATTTGCGTCATAGGGGATAGGTGATGGAGGGAGGGTGGATAGAAACCCAGCATTATCCTGCTCTTAACGAAAGGCGCCAAGGGAACCACGGTTTAACGTTTCATCCGACAGACGGCTTCCATGAAGTACCCCCACAAGACACTCAAGTAGGGATCGTGTTCCCTCTGAAATACATTCTCCTCTGAAATACCTCTGCAGGGAATTGAACCCTGGCCGCGCGTGTGGTGGGCGAGTACTCTAGCAACTACACCAACCCGATCCCCCTAACGAAACGGAGTTTTGTGAATAAATAAGGAAGACAGTGGTAACAAATACGGATTGTAAAACCGATGAAAACGAGCTACTGAGTCTCAAACGCATGATCAACACAAAGCCGGACACGTTTATGCAGCGTTACACACCACTAATCCATAGCTCTCTAGTTCACATCTTCATTAGTGGATTAGACCAAACAGCTTTTGCCACATGCCCTTACAATAACAAATCTAATTAACTGCACACTAATTAAACGTACATAAGCAGCAGGACAAAAAAGGAGTGAATGGGTGTTCAAATTAACTCACACGACTTACTAACAGGAATGACAAAAACGATTCCTTAAAGATTTCCCCAATATGATAATGAGTTCAGGTCATTCCCAATCAAATCATCAAATAAAAAATAAACTGGATGGAAGAACTATTTTTTTAAATCCATTTTTTGCACACACTACGAGCGTTAGCCGTTGAAATCTATGACTGAAAATTGTATATTTTTCCTCGTATTCTTGTTGCAGCCATTTTTTCAAGATGTCGAATACGAATTTTTTGAGAATTATTTTGTTTACTCAATCCTCGAGAACTAGGTATGACAGATGTGAGATACTGAAGGCATAATATTTAAATATAATGTTAAATATTTCATTTACTTATTTTCTTTCCTTTTACATTTCATCAGCGTTGAAATTGAACTTAAATCAACATTTGTGCATACAGATCGCTGGTTTTTGACTAAAGAAAACTGTATCTCTACGGAGAGTCTTAGACTCAAGAGCTTTTTCATTTTAAATAATCATGTAGATGAATAATTTAAGATTGTTCTATATACGTGACACTGTATTTTGTTCTTAAAGAAGCTAACAAACTAGGCTTCATTATCAAAATCAGTCATTTTTGGACTTCATTTTACCCATAGGGGGAACTATTAAAATACGTGGCTAGCAGACTACAAAGACTCGCAGAAGTACAGCACATGGTCAAAACTTAAAAGTTCGAGATTCTACTCGTACGATATATTTAGCAGCTTTAACCTCGCGAGAAAATGAACTAAATTAAATTGTTGCTATAGGCTTTTTTAAGTGTTCCCAAGGGAATCCAATTGCTGATAAAACATTAGGAACTGTACCTGGACTATTTCATAATATATTTAAGGCAATTTTGGCTATAAAACTGACGCGAATTGTCGAAAATTTGACGTCATTTAAATAAAATCTTGGAGATATGGATTACAAAGAGATATTTACGCACCATTTATTTTACTTTTTGAATTTTATATTTGGATCCCAGAATCGTAAAATCGCAAAAATAAAATTCAATCTGACCTCAACTGAATCGGGGTCAAATGCAACGTTTACATTAAAATTTCATGCCTATGAAACGATCTTATAAAACAGTAAAACACATCGCGGCAGTAAAATAAATCAAAACGAGATTTTTCTCTCCCATGAGTCACATGTGCGGAAAAATGCTCCCAAACGTCAGTCGCAAGTTCCATTAATAGAAAAAAGTATTGCCATTAATGTAGATAACCGCGAAATTATCACCATTTTGCTTTCCCGAATACTTCTCCGCATAAGGTTTTCGACCGCAAATTGCCGCGAACCGAATACAAGTTTGCCCTTCAACTCGTTCCATTCCTCTGCTCGCGCTATTACGTTTCCATGACACTGGACGTAGAATAATAATAAAGCCAGTCATTTGGGAGCATTAATACCATGCCACTGATTTGAAATTCTTCGCTGAATAACGACCAATTATTGGCGCAAAGATATTAAAGTTGGGGAAAAATAACCCACGCGAACAACATGACCCGGATTACTATTTTTCAGTGACAAAAAACAAGAAGAGTTGGATGGGGGAGGTTGAGAGTTTCCCTTAATAAATGGACCAATTGCAGCAAATCCCTAACCCCTAATTAATACCGAAAATTCAATCCACCAGCGTTACAGAGCGTGAAATTGGATGGCTACGACAATTTGATTTATGCAACTTCATGCCGGTTAAAATTTTTCCCGGCTACTCTATGAGAGTTTGGCACGCACATAAGTTGCTGTAATAAATTATGTCCTACTTACGAGTGGACCGGTCAATATTCAAGCAAACTCTCCAAATCCTTGTCCAAGGTCGTACACTCAGGAAGGCTCGAGAGACTCACCTGGAATGAAAGCAAAGGAATAATATGAATGCATTTGATTTATTGAGAAAGGTTAAAGAATTAATGGCAGAGAATATTACCCGGGGTCGATGACCTATAAATACCCATAACGCTCAGAATTTGGGCGCACAAATTTGAGAGGGAAATATTCGATGGACGCAGGTAAGACTTGGTGAAAGATGAGAGGACCATAACGTAAGATTTATTTCCTCTGGGGAGCACCCTTGGAGTAAGAAAAAAAATGGACAGTCTACTACTCTGTTAAGTATTAAATCAATGGGCAGTTTGTTCATAAGAATGAGAAAAACAAAGATTACAAGATGCACTTTACATAATATACGACAGGAATTAAATATACAATCAATATACAATATTCAATATAAACATACAACAGCTGAAGCTAAATTACATTCAAAATAAGTTTTCAACAGGAATATGCCATGGTGAACAATGAACAATGAAGTATCACCATAAATGTGAAAACAACTGACAAATTATGATCTAACTTGAACATTTAAAAGGTATTTGAAACAGTTATTTTTGAAAGATAGTAAATTTTTAGTGTTTTTTAGAGCATTTAGTAAAGCATTACATAGCTGGAGCTGGATATAAAGAAAGACTTTGCAAAGACTATTTGGGGAGTTGGAGGAATTAGGGTATCACCAGTAGACCTAGAAGGCCGGGTAGTGCGTGAGAAACTAAAATTAAATAGGTTATATAAATATTGTGGGGTTTTATCTATTATGGTGTAATAAAGGAGAACACCTAGGAATTATCTTCTTCGTTGCGTTAGATTGAGCCAGCGGAAGAACCAGGAATAATATCATGAACCAAAAAAAGAGGAAATTATATACATAGGAAGAGATATCAGGAGGTAAGGGAACTAGCATTAGATAGGGAACGATGTAGGGATGCAGTGAACCAATGTTATAATTTTAAAATTAAGGTTCGCAGTGGATGAGAGCTACCTTTTCTTTCCCTGGTACGATTTTTCCCAAAAGTCACGGTGTCTCGTAGCTCCTCGCTCCTTTCATTTCTGCAGTTTTATCAAGAGTAAGTCCCATTTCTTACATAGGTATCTTAATTTGGCTGCACTATTAGTATACCCTATATCCATCCAATGTACAGAAGAGGGTATGAACACATGGAACACCATGGAGAAAAGAAGAACAAGATGGATTGGACACACCCTGAGACACAATGGGTTTGTGAAGAACATAAACGAAGGCAAAATAGAAGGAAAATCCCCTGAGAAAGACCAAAAGAAGACCCAGGAATGAGTTCCTGGCGGAAATAAAGAGTAAAGTACATAGGGAAAGATACCAGGAGGTAAGGGAACAAGCATTAGATAGGGAAGAATGGAGGGCTGTAGTCAACCAATCTTAGGACTGAACAATGATTAACCGGCGACACAGACAATTGATGGCGAACGAAAAAGCAAGAATCCTGAGCGCTTAAGAGGATCGGTACGGTGTTGTGGCTACAGTACTGGTTTCCCTACCCAATGGCACGGGATCGAGTTCTGTCAGTGACGGAGAATTTTCAAAAAATATCCAGGTCCCTCCTTTAAATCCATGTGAAAACAACTTCAAGTGTAGTATTGCGTCCTTTTGATTGGAAATTTAGCTGTCCACTTCTTTCTGCCTTTCGTCAATAGCAGGCAAAATTACACATCTGATTTCGCTCCACCAATCCTCCCATTCAAATCCCGCCACCCCATCTATCCCAAATACGCAAATAACCAAAGCTAGCAGTCGTCACCACGAATGACCAAACAACGAGATCAGCTTTTCCATTGTGATCAACATCATCTAAACTAATATATGAATTTAAACGAATCAATAAATTCTAGGAGGTCTTTCAGTCAGATTCTAACAAAACTATTTCATCGAGTAAAGCTAAAGGTTTAGAATTAAATTGGGACAACAGGTCACGAAATACGTTCGCAAGTCAGACTCGATAATGCCTGCGAAGAGGTGGAATCGATCAAGGCAGCAATTGTTTCCTGAGCAGAAGAAATTCGAGGCTTCCTTTATTCTTTAACGTGGTTTAATGCCAATTATTAACGCAAAGATTAAAAAAATTATGGTCCGAGCACAAGGAGAGACAATATCCCCTCACGAGAAGAAACACGCGGAACAAAACCAATAATGGGAAACGGAATTCTCACGCGAGGAAACCGACGCAAGAGGGCAAGGGGCCAGACCAATGATTACGAGGGGGCCTGGAATATGGGCTCGAAAAGAGAAGAAGGAAGACAATTTTATCGTTCCGTTCCACAAATTCACCGCATGAAGACAAGGTTGCCAGCTTAAACACACGTATAAAATCACTGAAAGTAATGAGTAGAATATATGTCGGTAGTTAAGCGTTGAAAATAAACGAAACTTTTTCAGGCGTTACTCTGTGGAAGTTTTTGATATACATGTTGAAATGATACAACTTGGTTAACATGAAGCGTTGAAAATCTTTTAAATGTTTCACCTTCCTTAGTATTAGACTTAATAGTGCTATAATGGATTAGAATCAGTACGAAAGTACCAGAATAGAGCAAATAAATACTGATCATACAAAAGCTCAAAGAGTAAAGGGACTAATTAGGTCATCCGCTCAGTATGTGAATAAAATTTAACAAAACTCAAAAACTGAAGACAGTATTTTTTCTTTAGAACTCTGATGTATAGAAGTATAATCTAGAGGTATAATCTGAAAGGATTATTTTGTATACAAGTCCACTCACACACACAATCGTTCTCGTCAAGTCTGACCGTTAAATATTTTGATCATTTGCAGCGCTGTGGTTGGCTTGCCCTTTGATAATTCACGGGAATCTCGGGTATGGGAACAATATAAGAGCTAATAGTGAACACTAAGTAGATCCTACAGGCTCGTTTATACTCGAGACGCCACCGTTGGAAAAATTTAACCGCAATGTAACTAACAATCGCGTGGATTGAGAAAAAGGTAAGGAGGCCGATATGGTCTAAAAAGTCTTCGTTAAAGCTACGTCTTAATTTTCATAATGGATACACTACATCTCTCACCAACCGACAACGCCTATCTTTACCTTACCTTGACCACAGACAATGGTTAAAAATCCTGGGAAAATCTTTGTTTTTTTCCGAAAGAAGCAAATACTTTAAATAACTCAACGGAAGCTACGATTTTCCGCTAACCAGGAGATATTAGAGCTTAGCAGGGACAAAGCGACGCAACGTATCCTCTGCAAAGTCAGTTTCTGACACAAAAAAAGTTAATTAAATCTCATTGAATAAATAAGCTATCTGTATCTGATGAATTCATGGTCTCAGAATGAATAAATATCAGTACCTGATAATGTCACTAATGACACGATACCGGTCATATAGTAAAGGATATAAATAATTGAATACAAAATCTAAGGTCTATAGACCGCTGTAGCATCCAACTAACGATTTCCTCCCTAATGTCGTTTAACAAGAACATTATTTTACCCTTAAATATCGTTAAACATGAGGTTATTCACGAAGATGCTCCCTGAAATGGTTAAGAAAGCAGGCATCCGAGAACCAGGGACGCAGCAGAACCCGTGCTCCGTGACAAAATTCATTATGCAACCTATGAAACAGATAGTTACGCCGATTGGTCGGTAAAAAAGACAAAAAACGGATAGTTATCGCTACCATGAGTCTCACAAGAGTTTAAGAATAGCACTTCTAACGACACAACTACAGACTTGCTCCATCCCAGAGGACATATACATGTACCGCACAGAGACAGTATCCAGCCGTCTCTAGAGAGGTATACGCTCGACGCGTGGAGCGCTCTGTGCAGAGGAGGAGAGAGAATGAGACGAGGGGCGCGCATGTCATCGATGGAAGCAGCGGATGGAGCTGAAGATGGATGGGGAGAAAATGGTAGCGAGCGGACGAGGGAGAAGGAAGCGGGAGAACTGTCAGGCGGACGGACCCTATTGCTGGAAAAATTGGAACCGTCTGGAACCCTTTTAACGTTTCAGGGGGTCTCGGGAGAACGAGGGGAAACGAAAGAGGGGGAGAGAGGGTGACGGGAATAAGGAAAGACGCTTGAAGGGAGATATAAGGGAATGCTTAAAATACACTCGGTCATATTTCGTGACAAATGTTATATAATGCGGGGGGAAGTCGTCCGAGCATTTGTCTGTGGCACGGGAGGAAGAGGAAACGACATTTCAGATTAACC
Organism: Ceriagrion tenellum; assembly: GCA_963169105.1. NCBI lineage: Eukaryota > Metazoa > Arthropoda > Insecta > Odonata > Coenagrionidae > Ceriagrion > Ceriagrion tenellum. The sequence continues at coordinate 73,049,841 of OY720634.1, forward strand.
TGAGATGTAATATTACGAGGAAAAACCTCTTCGTCTGTACGATTATAGAATGAGACCTTCTCCACAGATATAAGCGCACCTGGTGGTTTTCTACGACACAGAACTCCATATCGTGGATTCTTAGGTTGAGGCAATGATTTTTTCACCAAATGGCATGACATTACACGGCTAATGGGCTTGCGCTAGTAACGTATAAACGCTTGCAAGACCAAACCATAGTGTAAACAAGTGTCAATCATTCATCAACATATGCCCAAGTATTCCCGCAAGTTGCCAAGCTCATTTTTAATTAAAATACGTACACGTATCGCTTCGAATGAAAGCACTGTACATGCATCTTTTAGACAGGAATACCGCGGCGAAATTTAACTTGAATATTTTCAAACATTAAAAAGGTAAGCCCTTGGTGCATGGCTGGAATATGATTTATAGACTCCTCACGCTAGTTTTCATATAAATACATCGATACACCTCTCTTGCACGTAGACACGCTCAAACGGCACCATTTCGAATTGATATATGATCACGCATATACTCGCAGACGTTCATGCATCGATCAGATAGGCTCAATTTCCCAGGGCTGTGATCAAAATTCAATATGCATTGTGTATCAAGAAGTAAGCATCGGGTACACATCCGGAATATTGGTCCCAGAAATCACACACTGGGTTCAAATGTAAATAATGGCAAATCTGTCACGTAGAAAACCAACCGCAAAATATCATCTTAAGAACGCACTCACCACTCTGTGAGAAATGGCGAACGAGATCGAGATAAAGTGGATTTTATCTGGCCCTGTCATTCCTCTCCCATTTTGGAAGTAAACAGAGAGCTCAAAGGTACAAATACCATGTATACCTACGTACACAATAAATCTCTGTAAAATTCGGAGTAAACGGTGTTTGTCGAGGAACGCTTCAGCAGGTGACTGTCATACGCTTTCACGAAACAATTCGGATAGGGGTCGTTGGTAAATAAGGATCTCGAAAATTTATCAGCTTTTCACTTTTACCAATTCCTCGCTATTTTCCACGGCACTCAAGAATTGAGCGAGTGATTTGGACAACAGAGAGAGCGAGATAAATGACAAATAACAGTTCGGAAACTATTCCCACCCTCGGAGAAATGGATAGCAAATGAAAAGGGTACGAGAAAATTATCCTGGATGGAGTAACAGAAATAAATTCAAAAGTGATTAACTGAAAATTGGGTAACCAATGGGGTGGACTTGATGCACGCCTTTCCAATACCCTTAATTAAAAGTCCCGGTGAGGCTCAGAGATAGTTCAGTGCTACAAAGATGATGATGATGACGAGCCAGAACATTTGCATCGCAAAGCCTGCTCACTTCAAAAACAAATAACTCATTCATGTTCAGTGCAAACGTACACAAATTCACTTGATCATGACATAAACGAGTTAATACAGGGAGGGAGACCAGGAGAGGCTTTATGATATAAATGAATAAATGAGGGCAAGGTGAAAATTATTGAACTCAAAAACAATAATCCATAGAAACTAAGATGTAACGTGAGCAGGAAAAGAGGACCTAAAAACTTACATACTGACAGTTGTGGATAAAAGGAAAATAATGCAGTACAACGCCGTTTATATACGAAGCCAATTCCTCAAGTTCCGAACCATCGAAGCTTAGTAGAGTCATTGGCCAGCGGCTCCAGAGATCTCCGACCCTTCACAGTGCTTGATAGAACAAAAATATATGACCTTTACGCAGAAAAGTTATCACCATTGAAGATACCCGAGGTAAAATGGCAACCGTATTCCTACGGTATTTATCAGTATTCGGTGTTATTTATATTCCAAGAGTATTTCCACTGAGACGGATGAATACTACCTAGAAGTATTTATTGGTATTGATTACGAATTTATGGGAATTACACTGGAAGTATTTAATGGTATTTACCTAGTATTTATATATATTCAATCCATATATTCATTCCGATTTATCAGTATTCTATCCTTATTTACAGGTATTCCTCTGGCTTTATTTATCAATATTCCTTAAGTACTTATCGGTATTCCGAGGACGGGACATCGACAAAACATCATGTAGAGAAAAAAATCCACTTTTTCGTCTTATGAAACGAATACCCGTCAAAAGAGGAGATAAATAAAAAAATTTATACTCGGAAGTAGAGAAATTTACTTAATTATGCATCATTCGACATACATAGCCCGAGAACGCAGATATCTTTATCATTTCATTGGTATATGAAACCAAACAACACACTTCTCACACCAATACAGTCACTTATTCCACTTTATCATCAATATCATCGTGAAGACGATGGTTAAAATAAACTGCTAATGATGAATAGATAAGATACACAAGTACAAACGCAAAATCCGTCTTTTTTCACAAGAAATTAACATGGGTATTCACAAGTAAGCCACAGTTTTTACAATCACAAACATTCGCGATGCCTTTTCTCATAAATATATTCACTTAATCCAAGATGTACTTCTTGACTAAAGTATTTAAGTGATGCCAAATGTGGTATCACGCGGCAACAAAGCGTTCACATTAAAGGTTCACCATCGTAGATCTTTGGCATATACTGTAAACAAGCCGTGATTGAAGACACACTCGGAAACATGCACCGCTACAATATTAAAACGCATTTGGCCACTATTTACAATAGATATCGAATATTAATACGTCTGAAGAAATATGTAGCACATAATATCCTCTCCAAGCCGATACTTTTCACAATTAAAGATAAACTTAGCACCAAAACAAGTCGTTTGTCGGTAATTGTTGAAGTGCTGTGTTGCCGGAAGTCACGAGGGACCCGAGATACGATCGCGTTAAGTACGAGACATGCCTATATAGTTGCATTACAAACGACTGGTTGAGGAGATTGGGCTGATGCACTCAATGAAATAATTAAGTAAGTAAATAAATAAGCTGCCAAAAAGACAGAGGTTATCAGTAATTGGAGTTGGTCAATAAAGTCCAGGTACACGATTGCCCTGTTATTAATTACATATTTCTCAGGAAATACGATGGAATATTCCAGGAATACTGTACCAACCCAAATACTGATAAATATGATACTCTTTCATTGGAATACTGCTGGGCATCGTTGTTCGCATTCCTCATATTGCATGGAATACTGAAGCAATCCTAATAAATACTGCGCCCTGAACGAGGAATATGATGGAATACCGTAGGAATAAGGAAGGAATACGGATAAATACCTATAAATAGAAGAGGAAAACAAATAAATACTATTGCCTTTTACCTCGGGTACACAGAATAATCGGCAGGATGCGCGAAGGGCCATTGTTATGGTCTCGTTGGTGTTACTGACCTCTTGCAACAACCTTGATGGGAATTACATTCAAACTGTCGATTGAAAATTAGAATCAATGTTTTATGTAAATTTAAAACCGATTTATTTTCAGACGAAATTTTCAATATCTTACGAACTCCAACATACTTCGGTAGATCAGATCATGAGTATTAAATGAGGGAAGTAGATTGTAGAACAGAAAGGTTTAATACGTCGTTTTTCTCGAGATCGATAAGAGGTCATAATGGCTGCGTTGAGAATTTGAAGCAGGTTACTTGACAGGTGGTGTAGCTGATTAATTCATATGTACCATAATTCATGTTTCTAAAGCTGCCAAGTAGTGCTAGCACCATGTTTTGGATGCTCCTTGCATGACTCTTGAGTCACGTTGATATAATTACATTATAGATTATTATAGTAGTTTTTGTAGCATTTGTAGTATATGGAACGTGTGGTGCCTGTTGGTGAATGTGAAGTTCTTCTCTGTATTTCATTGAAGTAAACCAAACTTCGTGACTTCCATGGATTTATTATTACGATTACAACTGGTTTTGGTAGTTACGTCATCATCAAGTACACTTTTCGTACCTGATGATGGCGAAACTGCCGAAACCGGTTGTACTCACAATACTTAATCTGTGGAAAACACTAAGTTTGGTTTACTATAATGTGTACTTTCCACCAAGTGAAACCTTCAACATTTGAATCTATCTGTAGTTCATGTTGGTGATTAGTCACCCCCTGTCAAACACCCTTGTGGTGGCTGGCAAGGCAATGAGTAGATAAATAAATATAATTTGATAGGCGAACTCAATAAGTGGGGCATTAATTTTGCTAGCATAGGCAACAGCTAATGAAATATTATTCTAATGCACAAATCAGCTTTTATCCACATTTTCGCTTATTTGTCACTAATCGACGCCATTCTCGTCGGCCCCTATCCACACACCATCCACTGATATTGCTAACCAGAAACCGAATCGATATATTAGCTCAACCCTTCCGCACCCACAGCTTTCAACTTGTCTCAACACAACATTTGTCAAGCCAATGCGAAGTCGTCTTGCAAGGGAGCTGAGTGCTGCCACTAAGTTCCTCCCACCCCCCATCTAAAGTAACCCTTTTCCTAATCGAGTGTCCGGGAAAATCCCATTAAGCATGAATAGCTTTGCAGACGTTTTCTTTGCCTCCCCCCTTTCCATCTCCATTCCGATAATTCTATCACGAGATACACGCCTTAGCGGTGTTGCTCCAAGCGTGGTCTTAAGTCGCGCACACAGATCGATCATTGATTTTCGCCGCTCATCGCAAAGGAGTTGGCCAAGCAGAGAGAGGAAACGTGGACAGAAAGAGAGAGAACCGCATTCCGCATTGCATCTCGAATAGCTAAAGATTTACCGCTCTTACCCTCCCCCGCACCCCGTCCCCCCGGAAACACTCAACACCGCGGCTAAACCGAAAAAAATGTTATCCGAAAAAAATGTCTAATTTTAGTTTTTCTTCAGTTTCATAACCAAGAAAAAGTGATAGAAATAGGCAGTGATAATATCACAATAAAACTTAACAAGATTAAAAATTCAGCAACAGCACAACATTCACAATCATAACTATTAGATATATAATGAAATGGTGAATTCTTTAGTTTTCTACAAAAGATTTATTACGTTCTTACGACCCGGGTTTCATCGCTCCGTGATATCACCTGATGATGTCGCACAGCGATGAAACCCAGGTCGTAAGAACGTAATAAATCTTTTGTAGAAAACTAAAAGCTTCATCATTTCGTTATGAAGAAATTCCACCAAGTTACTGCAAATGCCATTAATCCAATAAGATGGATATAGGAAGAGATGTCGCCGAAAGAGTTTATAGGAATATAATAAGGTTCGAATGACGTTGAAGATCTCAGGTGTAATTCTTAGGGAGCACTATCATCATAACGATAAAATGATATTAAAAACATGCGCCTAATTCGGTAAACATTCAGATTTAAAGACACGACTAGCATCGCTTATTACATTATCCTAGAAGGCAGTATACGGTGTGAACAGAACCTGACACTGAGAAATCGGATTTAAAATGAAACCCAATGGTTTATGGAGTCATTTGATCAAACCAATACCAATAAGTCGTTAAAATTATTCACATAATTTAAAAGGGTAATCACAAGGGATAGTTCAGACCAAATGGTAACATTCAAAATGATTCATTTTCACGAGATATTTTTCACGAAGTAATACGAATAACTGGACTATTTCTTCTGGCGCTATTTCCAGTATTGGGAAAACCAATTTTCAATTACTTTAATGTTATTAAACTCATTTTATCCCAGGTTATCTAGGCTAAAAAAAAGGTTTAGTTGCGAAGGTTATGTGATGTTTAGCATCTTCATGTTTTTTTGGCCTGCTGAGCATGATTCTGAGTTGTGCCAACAAAAAATTTGGACTGGGAATCCCTAGGGAAGCTTAATGGGGTGGACTCAGATTTGGACAAGAACTATTAAATTAGTCTATTCTTGTTTGTTGGGTTTGCCAAGAAGTTTTTCTGAGAAATGACTGACTTAAGGCAATCAATGGTAAGTAAATCTACTGGAACATAATTCCGAGGTCTACTCCTCTCAGACTCCTTCGTACATCCGCCGGTGGACTCCTCTGGATAACTATCAGAAACAACAATTGCAGTAGAGCTGTACTTAGCAGCAACATAAGTGAGATACAGATTGCAGATAGAGGAAAATGGCCCTTCCTTTACCCCAGATAACTCAGTTGTAACAGGAAACTCCCATATACAACTACTCTTGGCGCTCCCGCGCGCGGCTACCTCGCCGCTCAATTGTCTGCCAGTCCTACCCATGATGCCGCTGCTCGAGTCGACCGGCTTCACGCATGCGCCGCGTTGACAGCTCGGACGTGGTGCTTGCAACCGCCAAATCCATTCTCCTCACTGCCATTCCGAACCTGCTGTCGTGCAGTACTATTAGCTACCTTTACTTTTGCAAGGACATCCATGATCCAGCCACTGCTACGGAGGCACTTCATCGAGAAGAATTCCCGCAAATAAACCTAGGAATTGCAGTATAACTAAGCCAGGAATTTAATTATTTCGTTCCTGCAACAATAGAGCTTTTTAAACCCCCATGTGGGTTAGATCCTTGAAATGCCTTGCACAATGCAGATTTTGCACCTTAGGAGGGAGGCGAGGCTCCAGATGACTAGGATCGTGACGGCCGGTAACAAACGAGCGAGGGGAGCGCAAGGCCTCTCACTGCAGTGAAATAAGAAGGGGACGGTTTTTGACTGATTTTACAGCTTCATTTTGTTTCACATCCGTTCCTCCGATAAAATATTATTTGTATCAATTCTGTAGTAAATTATGTTTAATTTTCAAAAATTTAATTGCTCTCTTCATAATTCATACCAAAATATTTATCCTGAAAAAACAGCTCGAAATTAGGAAAATTTCGATATTCTCATAAAAATACGCTTCCCCAGTCAAAACTTTTCGTTGGCAAACCTTAGATTCCTATTCAGCAGCAATAAAAAAAATTAAAATACCAAAAATCATCTCTCCATCACAACTTCACAGCTAAAACTCCCAGGATCCTAGACTATTTGCCATCAATGCCACGGATATCTTTATTCACCAGTTTTGTCGCACAGATCGCAGCTTTATATCTCCCATGCTATATTTTACGCAAAAACGTACGTGGAACCATCAAAGAGTAGTTTTTCATTATAACTGGATTTCACGAACTTATATTTTAAAAAAACTATCGAGGTCCAGGAATCAATTCCCTTGTCCCAACAGCGGCGGCCGGGGATTGACACGGATTTTTGTAATACCGCAGGTTTTACTGTTATCGAGGTCGTCAGCAAACAAATGCCCCGCACACAGATTACGAGAACAACTCTAGCTCTGGTGTTTTATACCATTTCATGGAGGAGTTTTGGCATTAAATTTAAAAAGAGGAAAGCTTTTCTGGGTCCAAGGATGACGCATGAAATTTTTATTAGTTAGTGAAAGCTGATAAACTTGAGGGTCTTGTTCTTTACCAGAATTTTTCCATCCAAAAGTATTATGCAGCATTGTCCAAATAAAATCCCGAAGTTTATGGCGAGTTTTTTTACAATTGTTAAATCAGTCAACTTGCAATTTAAAACCAGTATTCTATTGAATCTACCATCATTAAAGTCTCAACCTGAAAATTCAATACATGTTATATTTCAACGCATATGAACTCACTGCGAATAATTTTGACATATTGCAAATTCAAGCCCAAATAATGAATGGTAGTCGCAATGTCATCACTTTTTCAATTTGAAGGTAGGTTTACTTTAGACTTTAAAGTGATACCCCCGTCAAATGACGCATAAGTCAAAAAAAAACAAGCTGGTCGCGTATAGAAATAGACATCAATTTTTTTAAACAACCGAATTATACATATCCTCGCTATTTTCCCTCACGTTTTACTTGAAATCACTAAATGTTAAATGCGAAAATAGTTAAAGCATGAGGAAAAATAGTATATTTCAGCCTTATCAAAATGCCACCTTTCGCAAAAATAATTTCAGTTAATAGTAAAGAAATGCAATAATTGAAGTCTAAATGTGGTAATTACATGGAAATAGGTCTGCTACCAGCTCTTATAGCTGTGAAAATGAGTTCACATTTCGCATCTTGACTTAATTTTTACTAGCTAAGAGTTTCAGTGAAAATAGAGTTTTAAAAGAAAGACATAAAGGCGTAATTCACTTTACTTGTTTTGAATCACATATTCAAGGTACCAACTCATCAATGGCCTTCCTCTTGAAAGTTATTATAACATCGTGCTAGCGTTCCTAAATAACATCTCTCTTCATTTGGCTTATTTAACTGTCTCTAGGTTTTATTCGCGAGACCTCCCTTGGAGACCTCTTCTGCACACACACAATGCATCATATCTCACTACAATTCCTACAACCAAGAGGACGAATTGAAGTTGACATGCTTTAAGCTATCACGCTCGACGAATTGTTCCTAGGATACCGCTAGCAATTTCCTTAAAAACTCCATGAAGTAATAGACATAAATAATAGATTCAAGATAGAAATCTAGCTTATCAAGAACAGCATCAATTCGATCTTCCAATTAGCACAAATAACGTCATTCACTACCTCATCCTGCCGTAACAAATAATCCAAAGACAAGCATTTTTCCCCGTCTCTAACGTCCGTGAGGAAGCAACCGAAAAACTTCCAAATTGCGGACGGGATAACGAATACTACGAAAACTGACGAAAAAAGATGAAAAAGATGACGACAGGAGCGGGAAAGAGTGAAGGACGGAGGAAAATAAATATGCGAAACTATCCTCCCATACTCGATCGTGATCGAACGCAAAACAAAAGCCCATCGCAAACCGTTCCTTTCTCCCTACGATTCCCCCCTCCTTCCACTCCCTTTCCTTTAGCTAATGTACACTGATGTCGGAGTGGAGGAATTACGCAGCGGGAAAAAAGTTTGGGGGAGGCCCGTACAACAGGGGAAAGAGAGCGTGAGGGATCAGAGGGCTCGAGACTGGGGGTGGCGTGCTCGCGTTTGGAGAGCAAGTCTAATAATGCATCGGCACTGGAATTAAAATAAATTCAACAAAGAGAAAAAAGGAAGGAATGGATCTCTGAGAGAGCATTCCAGGAAGCAGTTCCCTTTGGGAAAGAGCGAGAGAAATGGAGAAAAATAAAGGCGTGTTTGGTACAGGGGAGGAGATGTGAGGTGGGGGGGAGACGGGAGGTTGGGGTTGGATGGAAAGACGCGATAGGGGAGGTGCAAAAAGGGTATGGAGGAGTGAAGAGCTAACGATACTCTTTCCTCGCAGGCAACAGCCACTTTTGCATCCTGCCGGCACCCTTCCCTCACCTACCTATCCGTTCCCCTTCTTTTTTTTATTTTGAAGAATAGACGCAGGACGGCGCGTTGTTCGACAAAGAATGGTTTACACTGCAATGCGGTAACCGACTTGTATCTACGTTTGTGCACGAGCGTGCTCGCGTTTGCGTTTCTGTGATTTTGCACGGGTTTGAACATAAAAAAGTAAAGTATGAGGAAACACATCGGGATATCCTGCACAACATTGCACGAGCATCACGTTTCCAAAATGAAAAACAAATTATTCGACTGGAAAATTTTTTTTCGATATATTGAGAGTAGTCACGGCAAAGGTAAGTTGGTAAGAAAGGGATAGTTTGGGGATTGGAGGAGATGAGAAACCCGGCGTCGAAATTACCTTTCTCCAAACGTGAGGATCCTGGAGTGCCGTGCACCATGAACGAAATATCAGTTAGGCGGAGGCTTAAAGAGAAATTTTGGGTCCACCATTCAGCGACACGGAATTCTCTAAACGATGGTGAACGTTTAATTAAAATCTCCAATAAATAAAATTCTTACAGGAAGGAACATACAGCAATAATCCATTTTATAGTGAACGTATACCAAACAAAAAAGGACACAAGCGTAAAAACACGACAAGAAGAAGGTAACAGATAATAATCCAACATGGGGAGATATTAAAAATTTCTATTTTTGGAAATGACATATGGCTAAGTTTACCAAAGACGCTGGAAGATACGGTGAAAGGATCGATTTTCTCAAGAAGGGAATTCACTAGAGAAGAGAGGTGGGGAGATATTAAAAATGAGGGATAAAATGAGGGATCGCTAGGTAAGTAATAATCTGGGAGTAGGGATATGGAGCAATGAGTGAGTCCTGGTGTGTCGAGAGGGTATTCTGAAATGTATCAATGAAACAAGTTCGGAACAGTAAACAGTTGAGTTCAGAGTGCTTTGCATAAGTTTAAGATCAGTTTCAAGGAAGATAATATCAGGTTTATTAACGAAGAGTGAGGAAAGGATAGCATCAGAAGTTAGGTTTCGGAGATTTTGCCCTCTATTTTTAGCAATATGTGCGTAGAAGTTAGTGATATGTTGCAGAGATTGTTAGCATTAGAATTAGATAACATTAGAAGTCAATGTAAAGATTAAATGGGCCATCACATAACTTAAAATTTCACTTAAAAATGACTCAACTTGAGCACTGAACCACTTGAGGCAGAAAAATTTGCATTCCACCATAAAGTAGTTCAAAAGGAATAAGCATCCTTTTCATTTGAATTAATCAGCAAATTCACTGGCATCTTTAACATCTTCTTCGCATGGAAGCAATGCATTTTTCACATCACTTCCCGGGAATATCAAACTCAATTCATCCAACTGACCACTTACCGAGGTTCGAATAATCCTCATCCCGGCCTAAATTACCGCACTGAATACCACTCTTTTGACACATCGGAATTTCAATCATTTAGTATGCATCTCCCATCAATTTGGATTCTCGTATTTCAATAATTGGAACTTTCGCGAAATCAACATATTTCGCAGGATGCTTAAAACGGCGCCTCCAAGACAGATATGCCATACTCGCGACCAATTCCCAAACGAATTTCACAAACAAAATTTACAGCATCCCAAATTTTCGGTCACGCCGGTCAAACATACATCTTATAAGGGTTACGGGAATTACGCGTTCTAATACTTCCATGGAAATAATAAGGACGGCGTATTCTCCTTACTTACGATGGTCCTATGCATTTTTTCCTTGATTGATCTAACAACAAGACCGCTTGAAATGTGGCGGCAAGCTTCCATTCTGAAGACCTTCCCTCGGGTTAATTCAACATATCCCCAGACAGGCGCTTGAAATTATACCTACAAGAAACCCATCAAGTAAGCATTTACAGGTATAATTTGGAATAGAAAACAGATAATCCTTTCACGAAACTTAAAACCGTGTATTTCCGCAGAGAATGAATAGTCAAATTTTCACCACCAAAACAATATTTCTCTCACTGTAATTCTTAGACAACAAGTAAAAAAACAGGAGGCAAGTAATGAATGACATCACTACAAATTCCAGAACCCTCTTAGATTAAGTTCCGAGCACTAGTCTATTATGGCAAAAAATCTATAGAGAGAGAAATTATCTGCGTTTTCAGACACTTTGTATGAATAATTCCTGTTCAAGGAACAGCAGGAAACACGATCACCCAAACCTCTGATATTAATCGAATAGGGTCAGACTATCTCTCCCAAGGCCTGAGAACCAGGTCTAATAAACATTAACCAAATCATTACTAATCAATAACTAACATTGGGTAGAAATTGGTAGCGGATAGCCAGAAGCGGCAGCAGGAAATTAGGACAAACCCACTAGATACCAAAAGCCACGTGTAACTAAGGAGGAAGAGACACAGCAGCATTTGACATTTAGATTTTCCTGGAACAAGAATGCAAGCATAAAGATAGAAATATATATTAATACGTAAAACGCAGAGGAAGGAGGAAATGATCTGTTCCTAAGGCATCGGAATATAATATAAGGTCACACGATAAAAATACTAGTATAGTCAAATATTATATTTTTATTTTAATACTTTAAATTAACGACGTAGTTACACTGCAAATGGCTGGCTAACTACACGTAGTAATTACAGTGCCTCCCAGTATATATACTGCTGAATTAATTAGATTATTTTCATGATAAACTTATATCTTTTCCCAAATCTTCTGGTGTCACTTAATACAACATTTCAACGAAGAAAGTCATTTATTCATTTTCCATTTATTTTCTATTTTCATTATTTATGCATTAGTAAAGTTTTTCTAAACGTAAAAGGTCTTCTTTCGGTGGTGTCCTTGGTGGTGTGACTGGCTGTCACACCTGACCGGCAATCGAGAAATCCGGGGTCGTCCCGGTCAAGTCAAATGATGTTTTCATGGCGAATTTCAACCCTTGGTGTATATGAACTCCGGCGAGTGGCTTTGTACCATATCATTTGTTAATTCAATGATTGAAAATTCTTCTCTTGCATTAGGCCTGGGGGTCAGAGGTCTTCTGCACATAAACGAACATAAAAATGACATGCAGCCCACTAGTTCAAAGTAGCCCAAAATGTTATCCTTATCAAGCTCAGTGAAGTTATTTTTTTTTCCAAATCATGATTTCTTACCAGAAATCAAGGCATAAGATAAATGGCAAATTAATACTCATTAAAGTTAATTTTTAGGATACAAAACTTCAATCTTTGATAACTCATACGCCTACTATTTAAACAATTGCATTGATGACTCTGAAGCAAGGCAGTTCGCAGCATCTGAATTTATTACCTCCCATGTTAATACTAAATTTCTGAATTTGACAAAAACTTTCAATGCATTCTACCCAGTTTCAGAGGAAACATTCTCTTCGCTAAACTTTACAAACTCAGGACTCCACGGAACCACGGAAAAGAACATTTATCTTGAGTAAATTTCAACTTCGTCCTTACAGACAGTACTTAAATATACCTTAATTTTCCTCATAATTAATCGATACAACCGTCAAGTGACATGGATAACTCCGTATCTACTAAAACTGAAACTGAAGAAGTAAATCATGCAAAGCAAAGGAGTTACCAGGCAGATGGTCCGATGCAATAGCCATTTATGTCAAATCCACGCGCGGTCGGACAAAGGTCAAGGCCACAGGGAAATCACACTGCAGACAAATTGAACGCCCCAGCAATCTTGAAGCATTCGACGAGAATATTAATCGCCTCCTCCCAATCTTCCGAGACTGGGAAAGAATTTAAAACGGGCCGCCTCCGCACACCGATTAAAAACGAAGAAGAAGAAGCCGGTGGGCGCGCCCTCCCATTACGCCCACGTTTCGCCGCTTGCATCCGAGTGCTTCCGGCGATGCACGCGGGGCGACTCCCTATAAACCAACATCGAGCGGACGACGGCGACGAGCCCCTCCGCCGTAGAAGGACGAAGAAAATCGAAAAGGGAAATTTTTACCTGTCCCCGCCAACGCAAGATTTTCCCCATTAAATAGTCGCAATCATTTTTTTTACTCTGCAGGGCACTTGGTTGAACGGCAGGCACTCGGCGGGCCTCTTGGCTTGAATTAAACTTGCAGTTCTTTTTATGAACGATGATTATAGCGCATTTAAGATGGTTTGGGTGAGATTTCTCTGGCATAGTTGAAACGTGTTTGAATTTTATTTGTTAATTCAAGCGGTAGCAAAAGGTAAATGCAGCAAACCCAAGTCATAACAATGCTTTAATAGAGACGAAAACTTTCAAATATAGTAATCAATTAACTAATAGGTAGCCAGTTACCCGGAGGAGGCAGCAGCCCTCCTTCTTATGAGTTAAAGTGAATACACTAAACTATAGGCACAGCAAGGTATTTACTTAAACGGCTGTAGACAGCGAGGTGGAAGGCAGCAATCAGCTTGCTATCCAGAGGAGACATTCATTTTAATAAGAGATAAAAATGGAATTCTCTCGAATGAGATATTCCGGAAATAAACTTTTCCACCATTCAAATCTTCAAATCTCCGGGCAGAAATTTCTCTGAGAGGGTACATTAGCAACATTTTAGGATTTGCGCCTGGAATGTAAGATCGAGCCTGGGCTGTTGAGGATTAGAAAATTTTACAATTAAAATGAGAAAATGGGTCTGGATGTTTTGCGTATCATCGAAATTAAATAGGCCGAAGTAGCGGACTTATGAAGTGGCAGCTACCGAACAGTCCACTCTGAATTTTCGAATGGTAATGCAGAAGATGGGTCCACACAATTTGAAAGTGGCGACAAGCGAGTAAAGAAATATCGACAATATAGTGATAGGGTAATAATAGAGTGTAATAAATGTAACCGATGGGAGCGGTGGTTGTACAAGAATACATGCCCACGTCAAGTTGTGAAGATGACGACGGAGAAGAAGTGTAAGAGAAGAATGAAATAAGTATTAATGAACGCGAGGGGAGAGTAAAATGTAATTATTCTTGGAAACTGGACTAGTAGGGGCAGGGCAAGAAGCTAAGATAGTAGTGAAGTAATGTGTGGGAAAATAAAATGGTAGAAGGGAGAGATTTATTAAACTCTGCGTGCAAATTGACCTCGTCGTCACAAACACATCATTTGGAAACCACCCGCAAAGAATAAACGCGAGAAAAATGTCAAGAGCCAAAAGTAGACTTCTGATCAACCACATATTAGTTAGCAGTGATTTAGAAATCAAGTATAGGATTGCAAGAGCTATTCTGGTGCGGATATCAACTAGGGCCATGATTGGGTCGTGATGAAACGTTAGCTCAAGTAAAAAAAAACTAGAGTATGCAAATGAAAAAATGCTGGCATGTGGAAGGATTGGGGGAAACGGAACAAAGATTCACCCATAAAAGTGGGTAAGATCAAGTTGAAGAGGATAAAAACGATTCAAGAGCAATCGGGGAGAAAATTGCAAGAGATAAAGAAAGGAATTATTAAATCATCCAAAGAAAAAGTAGGGCGGAAACAAACTGAGAATTGGCAGCTATGCATTTAATAGGAAGTCTTGGACGTAATAGATGAAAGGACAAGGGATATAAATTCTAAATCAGAGTAATGCAACAGATGTATAAAATAGTAATAAAAGCAGTTAGCCATAAAGCAGAAGTACCATAGTGGAATGGATAAAAGACGCATGAAAAAAGGTGGAAGGCAATCTATACCTGCGAAAACTTGAAGCTGCCTATGGAACTTGAAGAAGTTACTTTTAAGAATATCCAAACAAAAGTAGTGATTCAGAGCTAAGGAAATGAAACTCTTGTAGAAAGTAATTGAGGGCAATGCAAAGAGATGGAAAGACAACCTAGAGAGATTTTACAGCAGCAAAGCACTGAATAATAGAATACCGTAGGATGCTGACAGTGTGAATGAAAATAAAAAGGACAATTCATATTAATATCCGAATGTGATGCTGCAGTAAAATTTCTGAGAGAGAGAGGCGCCATGAGTTGATGAGATTCCCCCGTTTCTTAGGTATGCAGGAGTGAGGACTCGGGATATGCTAAACAGATTGATTTGTGAAATTCACACATGTGGAAGAATGCCAAAGCACTTTATAAAGAATTTAAACATCCCTTTCCCGAAGAATGAAAGAGAAAAGACAGTCTAAGATTTTAGAAAAATTATTCTAAGAGCATATACATAGAGAATTCTCACCAGAATCATCTACAGGAGGATAGAATTGAGGATAGAGGAATTCCGATATAAAGACCAATTTCATTTCAGGAGAAGTACGGGAACGAGGGAAGCTATTTCAGCCGAACGACTTAACGTAGAAAAAGAGGATTCTAAAATATGAGCCAACATATGTTCGCTACATCGACCTGGTGAAGCCATTTGACAATGTGGATTGGACAGAATGCTTACTCCAATGATGAGCATGGGAGTGTATTTAATGGCACAAGAGCAGCATGCGGGCTGTGTGAGGAACAGCTCGCAGCGAATAAATGGGGTGGAAAGGTGGAAAGGCTGAATTTAAAAAAAATCACTGCAAGGATGCGTGATGCCACCAATGATCTTCAATACATGCATTGAAATAGCCATGAATGAAGTAACAGTACAATTAAAGGCAGATATACGAGGGCATGGAAAAATCAACATGCTACAATTCTCAGGGAACGTAGCGATTCTCGCTAGGAAGGAAGATTTTATAAAAATTCTGGATTGCACGGACAATTCTCTTATAAAATACAACTTGAAGTTCAATTTTCAGAAAACAAAAGGTCATGGTTGTGGAATAAATCAAGAAGAAAGATTCACCGTACAGCATGGGCGGCAAATACTTACGCAAGGGGGATAATTATTCAGTCTGGGAAGTAAGATCACCAGCGATAGAAGCAAAAAAGATATTGAGAGCACAAGAGCTCAAGCGAAGAAGGAATCCTACCAGAAGAGTAGTCAGCTGAAAGCTGGAAACACACACCTAGGAGGAATCTAAGGATATAACAGTGAAGTATTGACACCAACACCAGCTGCGCAAGGAAAATTGAAGCCAATAGAGATGTGGCGTTACCTAATAATTAAGATCAAATGGACGGATAATATCACAAACGAAGAAGTCTTACGGAGAGCAGGAGAGAAAGAAAGCATAATGAAAACTTTGACAGGGAGAGACAAATTTATTGGATATATTTTGCGACAAAAGAGTCCAATGAAAATGATAATTGAAAGAGAAATATACAGGAAGAATAAAATATAGCAGCAAAATCATGGAACACGTCAAATTAAATAATTACATAAAAATGAAGCAGTTTGGTAGATAGGAGACTGGAGTGGAGAGCTACTGCAAACATCGTATTGATGAAGACTAATGGTGATTATTCTTCAAAAACGTCCAATGATTCCTAGGCATTTTACAAATTTCCTGAATGTGATAGATGCAATTGATGTATTTTCCTTTACGCCGGACGTTCAACATATTTTACTATGGCCATACTATTATGGTAGAAGCGATCACAGGCATCAAATTAATTAAATAGACTGCCAAACCGATATATTTAAAATGCCATTTCTTCCACGTAAAATAAGGGACTATAATAGTCGTGATACATCAGTTCTAGAATACTTTGGCTCTCACTAGGTAACATAGGTCTTTGCACGTGCGCTTGATATTACAACATCATTAGTAGTTACTAACCTCGCAGGTAATTTCCGGTATGATATACTCTTGTAGTACTTAGTGGTGCTATTTATCTGTCTCAGTAATAATACTAGCCAATAGTTGTATCTTAAGTAGTGTACTGCATGGCATCATGTTCTTGTCCGTAGCACTCCCCTAGTTTCTGGTCTGACCCCGCATTGTTGGCCTGCGCCTGGTACCTGCGGGAACGTGTGCGGTTCTGATTTCAGCTGGGATGAGAGCTTCATTCCTCGTGTAGAATCACCCTTTGCCACACACCCTAGTGGTGGCTTGCACGGTATTTCGTGGATGCATTGAAATCGAGGAATGGAAATTTTTTTATCGTAAAGACACAACCGCTTAGTCTTCAACTCACCACACAAAGCAAAAGGACCATACGTTATAAAGTTCTAAGATCTAACAAACAACCTGAAGATGATGCAATAATGTCGAAACCCGGGTAGGAGGTAAATTTTAATATTTTGCAGAAAATTGAGCGTTTTATTTCTTCAATATGGCCACACGTTAATTCTACCGCAGGCACGTTATCCATACGCTGGCCTGGGTTATATCCCGCAAATTCCTGGTAGATATGCCAATATACTGCAAACCTGACTACCGCGGTTCGCTATGGAAATTGACCATCAAACTTTAACTGAAAACGCGCTTCATGATCTCGAAAAAAATCTTATAATCATGAGATATGTCCACCGTATAGAAATAATAATCAACTTTGCTCGCGTGAGAAGGCTTAAGGGATGGGAAAAAGAAGATGTGTTGCCAAGTGGGCAAGATCCGACCTCTTCTTTCAAGCAGAAAGAGTAAAAGAAAGAACGAGGTTTCGTGCACTAAAAATAAGGATATACCGGGACAATAGTAAAAGTTAATAAAGGACGAATTGAGAAGGAACGAAATGGTAATGGTGATGAGGGGGAAAAGTCGGGTTAGCGCGAAAAAAAAGAGAAAACACGATAACTGAGGCAGGGAATTGGAGGAGATTATAAAAATAAGACGCTTAAGGGAAGAGAAAAATATGTGTCACGTGTGGAAGCGATAAGCGGACAATTCGTCTACTTATAAATATCCATTGAACCATTTATTCCACATGATAATGGTTCTCGATATGCCGCCCACACCATGATGGCCATAGGTGATTTGGTCCAAAGCGAATAGTCCAGACTAAGTATTTCACAATTTATGCAAATCCATTGATTAAAAATACAAAGAGTATATAAGATTTGATGAATAGGAAAGATACATCAAGGAAAAAACGATAAACTATGCCAAGTTTATTAAAATCTCAAATAAACGGGCTAATGTTATCCATTGATTTTTTTATTTTGTTTTCCGAAGTTCATGAATTTTACATATGTTCTGCAGATGGAGCATAATTTTTCATTGACCGTTCTCTTGAGCTGCAGGATTAGCCCTAAGTCGATTCTCAATTACCATTAGAAGTAAATCAATCAGATCATTGATCTTGAATTGGTAATAGGCTTTCTTTCATGGCCATTCGTAATTGAGATAAATTGTACGGACGTTTTGAAATGAACGAATTGTCGTCGAAGGACAGCTTCTACATGAAAACCAAAACAATATCTGACGTAGAAAATGCCAAAAATGCGAGAATCAGTCGGTGGAATGGTACATGATGACATTTTCTAACTCCCTATCCTCAACCCGTCGCTTAAAATGCTAAAAAATTGAAAACTTCAAACAATTTTCCGCACATTACGATAAAGCTTTTGCTCAAGACTGCCTCGAGTGTTGGAACATGAAAATCTTTTAGAAGGTACAAAGCTTAATTAAATATGCCCATCGGGGCATCATTATATTTTTATTTTGCCGTTATTGATTGCACTAAAGTGCCATTTGGACGTTTTCTAAAGGCATTATATGTTTTCTCATGTGCTAATACCCATGTTTTTTTCCAAATATTACATAATAATGAAAATTGTGGCACAACTTAATTAGAAACTAACGAAGCGTGACGACATGACAATGGTGATAAAATAATTTCAGAAACTTGCGAAAACTTTTTACGCAATCACCGTCAAAAACAGCCACACTCTCTTTGAGCCCAAAAAATAGGTAATTTTATTCGGATATGCTTTTTCCGGGATAGCATATGAAAATATACAGGACCGAATTTAACCATTATTTTAACTTAAATGCCCAAAAATGTGTAATAATAAGAGAAGCACCTCCGGGCAATATTATAATACGTCTTTTCTGTGTAGAAAAAATTAATATATTTTTTTTCTCACTTTATAAATCGGATATAGCATGTGAAATCATGAAGTTTAGACTCTTTTCCCATTAGTATATCATGTCATATGAATGATTTACTATAAAATTTTACAACACCATCGTGAGCAGCAAAATCTAATCTATTTATAATGAACAATAAAACTTTTACTATCTTCACACTATTTTGCTATTCACAAACCAGATTTCATCAGTGAGTGTCATTATGTCACTTCTATCATGATCCTGGTCGTTGAATAATAAAAAAAGAGTGAAAATATAAAAAGTATTATTGTTTATCATGTTCATAACAAATTTTTACAAAGTGACGCCTGATGTTACTTCTCACAAACCAATTTAAGTTGTTCCTCATACGAAATATCTATTACCGTTTCTAAAAATATTGTTACTGCCACCAATCGTCTAAAAATCGTTCGAACAGGAAGAAAAAGCGAAATTTTCGGTAAAAATCGCAATGTATTCCAAAAGTGTGGGCACAATCGTTCTAATGTAGGGAGTGCGCCATCGATGACGAAAGTAGAGAAGCTCAAATTGACGTCACGTGCCGACCGCTCCATACTCTCTCCAATCACCTTGGCATAAAAATCTTCTCTTTCTACGTTGCAACTCAGATACACAATGGATGCACTGTCGAACAACAACAATGGCCTATTCCACTGCACGAAAATATACGTAATGATCGCTCAAAATACGGACGGTTGAACTCGAGTTTTTTTATACCATAATGCACGCGATGACGTACAATAGTCTTCCTCTTGTGTTTCAGGCAACTCCCGAAACTCGATCATCGACAAAAGGGTGGGAACAAAAGAAAAAAAGCGGAAGGCTCGAATCTTGCTCACAGCTATGCAAGCGAGCGGATGGTGAAATCCGAAATACTAAGTATTATTACGATCTGGTGATTGGCTTTTCATATGTTGAAAGCACAAAAGAAAACAAAAAATTCCGACAGCACGATTCCACACGTGCATCACTGTCAAATACTAACCCCAAAAGCGATCGAGGCGCCTGGAAATATGATTTTACTTTGAAATTCCGTCGCCCGAATTTAATCATGAATGCCCACGATGCTTTGCCTGACATACGAATGAGGGTGAAATAAAAATAATATGAGCCGAGAGGAATCCATCAGTAGCATTTAATGCGCAGTATTCATAGAATAATTTACATATTGTTCCATCCATGAGTATTTCACACGATCATTGACGAGCACCGTAACTCGGATTCCTTAAAACTTCCTTCTACTGCTGGTAGAAAAATAATTTATCTTTCAGGGTGAGACCATTTGTAGCATGCCCACTAACACAAACATATCCATGAATTCCTTCATGTCCAACACAATAAAGATAAAGGTCTCAAACCATCTTTCGGCAAAGAAGATAATTTTGAAAAATATCGGTAATCAAATTTTGAGAATACCGGGACAAGCCACGCTCCTGGAATCTCAAAAAATCCACAGGGAGGAGGACGCCCCAGTGAATTAAATGGAAAAAGCTCTCGGTGCAATGGCATGGGATGCCGATTCGAGTCCCGGTCATGGCGAATGTTTTTTTTCTTTGTGGAATTTTGTACATCAGTATTCAAACGGATGTGGATATTTATGATTTCTGTTCCTAAGAGTTTTCACCAATGGTGAGGACTGAACCAGCCGCCGTACGTACGAAAAAGATCTACAGCAGTATTTAAACGTATGACGAATAACTTAAGATGTATTTGACTCACATTAGCCGGGAGGCCAACAAAACTAACTTGGTGACGCGCGTCTAGTCAAGAGATCTTGACGACAATAGACCTTATTTTACCTCACAAAGATCTTCGGGTTATCCTAAATCACTCATAATTGGTTGTTCAATCTTAAGATTGGTTGACTGCAGCCCTCCATCCTTCCCTATCTAATGCTAGTTCTCTCACCTCCTGGTATCTCTTCCTATGTACTTTCCTCTTTGACTTGAACTTTTCCTGAGTCTTCCTCTAGGGACTTTTTCCTATATTTTGCTTCAATTATGTTCTTCACAAATCCGTTGTGTCGCAAGCTGTGTCCAATCCATCTAGTTTTTCTTTTCTGTATGGAGTTCCATATGGTCCTTTTCTCTTCTTCTCATCTGTACACTTCATTTAGCTATTGTTAGCACTACATCATGATAAATTAGTACCGTTGTAACTAATTTCTTAAGATGGATGGCAGTAGGTTGAGGAGCTAATACTGTAGATTAGAGGGAAAGGAGGCGACAATCAATGAGAAATTATACGCAGAATAAGGCAATGTAGGCGTTAAAAAAAATAATCGTGTAGGATTTTCCACGGAGTGAAAATATAGGATTCATGATCAAGCATTCTTTCTTCACTTTCTTTCAAAATGTTTTTGCAAGCATTCTTTTTTCTCTCGGTGTTTATCGCACGCTTTCTTTACCTCGCCCCTACATTTTGCTGCGCTCAATATAGTGTCCTTTTTTTGAAATCTGAAAATTACTATAATGTTGAATAAAGAACACGAATAAAAACCGAGAATATTTTATGTGCAGAATGTTCTAAATATGATATAAGATACACCTCGTAAACAACTACATTGCAGAGGAAATCAATGATTTAAAGAACAGTATTTCTGTCGTTACATAAGCCATTACATCTTACCACGAGCAAATTTTGCTTCCTTAACCATTCCCTTAAACCATAATGACAGCTCTAATACAATAATGCTTCAATGACATATGAAAGACATAACCATCATGAGAACAGAGCTTTTTCGTGATGGTGCCCATACTGCGTTCATGGTTGTCATCTCACAGTTGAGGATTACGCTCCCTTCTAGCGAGAGACACCCTAGAATTGATTCGTGATAGCTCCCCAGAGTCCACAAGTTCACAAGTCACAATCTCCACAGGCTCCTGGCTTGAGTCCCCACACCCCCACCAGTTTACCACATTTATATGCCGCATAAATAGATGATTCTAATTCACTCAAGACCTTTCTCCCGTCTTCTTTTCGTCTTACACTACTGCCTCGAGCATGCTGGCATACTTCAGAATGTATACCATTTGTCATGTTTTCTTCTTGTCAGTGTCTTTCCACGACTGGTGTGCATCCCAACCCTTTCACTGAAAAGGAGTTCTTTTGTCAGTCGATTAGTCCCCTTACAATCCGTCATTCGCCTGCGCCACTTCATTTCTATCCATCCCCAACAGCGTTAGCTGAATCGGTGACGCGCGCTGACCTACCAACCGATAGGTCGTTGGTTGGAATTCTACTGCATGAGGTGATGATGAAGAGAGTGCTACATAGCGCTTAACACTGGATCACCTTAAAAATTAACCAATTCTTCTATTAATACGGCAAGAAATATCCTTTTTAAGCGGCTTTGGAGAACATACGAAGATTCAGGCGTGGCGTGGTGGATATTCATTACTCCGTGCTGTAAGAGGAGAAACAGAATCAAATTTCATCACTACATTATTAAACACTGACCATGATTTTGAATTCGGTGAAATTTTGATGCATAAATTTCGGATAATTTTCGGAGAGGACAGCATTATAAACATTTATAATAATCTTCGGTTTCGAAACGATAGTCCGCGTTAAATAAATCAGTATTAAGAATTACTTCCGCCTTTTCTCTCGAAACATTGCTTCCATGAATGTAGAAAAGTAATCTGGTGATAAACTACAATCTGGGTTCAAACAAGGGCAATTTTCCTACAGCAACTACACCTGTCTTCCTGATCATGATAGAAATTCTCAGTTTGTAATGCCGAATCCGTAGTACTTCCTACTTTCAACGGCTAATTTCTTAAGTGCCCAACGCACACCACAGGTCGATAATGAATCGTATGTTTTTTTTCATCAAGCGTTCCCATTCAAGAACTAAGTGAGCGTTGAGACAGATCATAACAAAGCGACTTCTCTGATACACATTTAAAATTCTCTCTTCACAGCGGTAAACATGCTGTACATTCAACTACCTTCGGTTTTTTTAATGCGTAAAGGAATTATTTGAACGCAGACCTCCCAATCGATGCTCAAAATCGAATAGTTCATTTTTTTACTAACAGAGACCAGACGTGGGATAAGAACGAAACGAAGCAATCATGCATTCCGGGTGGTCCATCTTGTGACGGAGAACGAATGACAATGCAGGGTTTTTCCCCCTTCCCCGGTCTCTTTTTTTTATCCCAGAGAAGGACGATTACCACTACCAGTACCTACAGAACCCACGAAACGATTCGGACTGTTGACTTTTCCCTTCGCGTCGCAAGGTCCTGGCCGGTGCAAACGCCGACGATGGCATCACAGCACCGGTGGTGGTCTGTTGAGCAACACTCAGGGGGGTGGGCGGGGAGGCTGGCAATAGCGAGGGGAGGAAAATGAGGAAGAATGGGTTAAACGAGTCAACAACGGGGAACCCGCAAACTCCCACGTGCAACAAAACGAAGTACACAAACTAATGGGATCCTCACGACCCCAAACCCCCAGAACTCCGGTTTTCCGTCCTCTATCTACATCCCGTTCCCGACTCTAAATAACTCCGAACGGCCTTTGCGGAAGGTGACCCCCGAGAGCATCGACGTTCTCCGTCGCGACGAAACGAAAACAAGACCGAAATTATGACATGCTGAGCAATACTCAGTTTAATTTAGCTGCAGAGCAAGATATCGTAAAAACAAATGAATTTGGCCACATAATGATGAAAAATAGCTCACTTTTTCCAATGATGCTGAATAAAATGAATAAAGATGACCTAATGAATAAAGAGACAATCTGCAGTAAATGTAAGGCAGTGATGCCATTAAGCATTGTTAAGTACTCAAATGCTATATATTTAAACTAGGTGGTAAAACTACCTTCATTTAGAGCTCCAACTCTCCTCCTCTCTCTCTAAACTAATTAAAACATAACCAACAACCCCGAGGCGAGATCCGAAACCCACCATTGTTGGAGTAATCAGCCCGGAACAAAAGCAGCCCGAACACTACACGGTCGATTATAAAAATTGAAATAATCGTTTACCGAGGTAAACTAGCGTAATTTTAATCGCCAACAAAAGTCGTCACATTATTTACCCCGGGGCAAGATGAAAAATCGTGGGAACTCACGTTACTCAAAGCCATCATTTGGCGATTATTCAAACCCATAAAAAATCCAGCAATAAATTCATCCCTATCATAGTGGTTCGAACGGGATATAATGGGGAAGTCAATCGCGGAGGCAAGTAACGGGCGAGTAGGGACCAAATGGAAAAGATAACGAGGAGAGACAAGGGAGGGCAAGAACGAGGGGAGCCAAGAAGCCCTCCGTAGTCTACCGACCAACCTACTGGGGGACATCGAAGCGGAAGCGGGGACGCCATTGGATGCACCGCAGGCTTCCTCGGGTCGCTCGCTTAGCTCCGAAAGCATGTGCGCGCACCATTGTGTACGTAAAACGGTCTCGCCCCCCATTCTCGACCAAAACTAACAAACTACCACGAACCGTCGATCTCCATTCTCCTTCCCATCATGACTTCTCCCCCAATCCTAGGCACGACCACAAGCACACACAAAAAATATATCCCCCCCGGTCCACCCTTCCGTATTCCTGACCCAGACGAAAAACTCCCACAAACGGAAACGCAATAGCAGAGGCATCTCAGGAGGGACGGACGGACACAAAACACACGAGCCGTGTGGCAACAGTGTAAGAACGCAGGGGGAGAGAGAGAGGAGAGTAGACGATGGTGGGGTATGAGCTGAGCACGAGCGAAGGTTAGGCATGGGAAAGGAAGGAGAGGGGTGTGGGTAAAGAGATTCGAAAGAGGGGGGAAGAGGAGAGGTGGGGAATGAGGAGCAGCAGCGGTGGTGAATGGGACACTCCAGAGGGGTGGGACACGTATTTCGTTTGTATTTATTTATTTCTAAATAAAAGAAAGGACACGAAATAAGGAACGATGGAGACCATGAGGAGGACCTTGTGGAAGAATGGATGGATAGTTACGAGCAGGATGGTCTCGTTGGCACGTGAGGAGGCAAAGGGCAGGTTTGGTGGAAAGGTAAAGAGAAGCAGAGGTAGATGACCGCGATATTCAGGTTGATTGTGCGCCGGAATGGTAATCTTAAAGTCCAGGGCTCGAATCCCATCCCTGTTGTGGACGTTGTGTTTGACTTTGAATTGATGTCACATGATATGATACATATAAGATGATAAACTACGAAAATATAAACGAATGGTGCGACACTTGGCAGTTAGAATTAAATTTTTTAATGTGCGTTGTTATGAATTTTTAGAGGAAGAGTACCTTTACCAACGAGACGTACACAATTAATGAAGCCGAACTAATAAATGTAGAGTCAGTTAAGTACTCATGTGTGACCCTTACTCAGGACTTGTCGTGGAGGAAGCATATACGTGAATATTGCGAATAGGCAAATCGTAAATTAGGATTTACTAAAAGAATACTAGGACAATGTGACGAGAAAGTAAAGGAGCGGTGTTATTTTTCCTTCGTGAGACCTCACTTGGAGTACGCCGCTAGTGTATGGGACCCTTAAAAAGTAGGATCAGTCTCAGATTTAGATCAAATACAGCACAGAGCAGCTAGATATGTTATAAATTGTTACGATAAACATGCAAGTGTTAGTGACTTGTTGAGGAAATTAGGGTGGGAACCTCTATCCGATCGAAGGGAAAAATATAGATCAAATCTTTTACGAATGTTTGATGTAGAATTTTTTTACTAGAGCCGTACTATTATGGTAGAAACGATCACAGGCATAAGATTAAGGAAATAGACTGCCGAACTGATAGATTTAAAATGTCATTTTTTCCACGGACAATAAGGGACCATAATAGGCGCGATAGATTAGTTCTAGGATACTTTGACTCTCACTAGGTAACATAGGTCTTTACACTTATGCTAAATATCTTAAAATCATTATTAGTTACTAACCTTTCATGTAATTTCCCGCATGATATACTCTTGTATGATTTAGTACCTTGCTATTTATCTGTCGCATTAATAATACCAACCAGTAGTTGTATCTTAAGAAGTGTACTGCATGGTAGCCTGTTCCTGTACGTAGCACTCTCCTAGTCTCTGGTATGACCGCGCACCGTTGTCCTGACTGCTATTGGCCTTCGCCTGGCATTTGGGGGAACGTGCGCGGTTCTGATTTTAGCAGGGATGAGAGCTTAATGCCTGGTGTGGAATCACCCCGTGCCACACACCCTAGTGGTGGCTTTCACGGTATTCTGTAAATGTAGATCTATATCAGCTGGCAAACTACGGAGCATAAAACACCTTGCCAACCAAAAGGGTCAAAGTAATAAACTCATAGTTTATATTTCAACTAGGGTTAAATAACGGCTCAAGTGATAGTGCAGGAATTACCTAACGGGTTGTTCCTTCTTAGAAGTCCTCTATTCCCTAGTGTTGTCATCGTTGATGGGCCGTATGAGTACAACAGCAAGGGTAAAACATCAAGTTCTCCAAATCCGCGGATACTGCCACGGTAATCATGAGGCCTGAGTGGCGTAGTCGTCTAAACATTTGCCCAGAAAGCCATAGTTGCGAAAGCTACAGAATAGCCCCTCGCATAATTTTCTCTCGCGATAATTTCCAAGTACTACCACGTGGTTTTAAGGCAGAATGAACATTCGGAGATTAACATCAAGAAAGAGGGAGAATCTGGAAGAGAAGGATTTTCATTTCGAATACAATGAATAATTTTCAGGAAACAGTAAGGGAACTGAGTGTATAAGCAGGCACGGAAACATAAAACCCAACTAAAAGCAATTACAAAGAGAAAAGACTTCATGAGAATAGCTCGGAAAAAAACACGACTAAAAGATCAGTGAAGACTTTTCAAAGAATCTCATAACCTTTATTCCATTATGATTTATCTTCACTCCGTATTTCACGCACTGACAATCTAAGTATCAACTTAAGCTTGTAATCTCTTCGAAGTTGGACTAGATGACGAATCGAAGATGAAAACTTTTGCATGCAATAACTCAGCAAAAATTGATGTAGCTACTGTCTTTTAGCTGAGCAGGGCGGTATGCATCACTGAGGTACAGAGGAGAGGTCACTTGCTATGCTGGCCAATGCTAGAAGCTGATGAGTCTCAATAGGTATGCACTATACACGTACATAGCAGCGGTGGGGTTAACTGCCGGTAGTTTGAGCGAGATATCATCTCACCAAGAATTCAATAAATTTGGTCTCATTTTGAAGAATAATATCTCACCGTTCCAAAGATATAAAAATATCTGCCTTTTACTGCACAACCTATTGGGATATTTCCCAACTAATACATGGTAAATGGTACAACTCTACACTTCAGAGAGAGTTTATTTAACTATTGAGGAATCTATACCACCTGGAATCTGTGATAAATATAACAGCGGTCATGTTTTCTCAACTCTTTTTTAAAAAATAAGTCAATTACTCTCGAAATAAATTTTCACAGAAACGCTAAAGAAAACCTTCATCTGGGAAGGCTTTTCCACCGGGTAGAATAAAAAAACGAGTCAAAATAATAACTTATGATAATATACCTACTTATTAACATACCGGTAAGTTCAACCATATAAAAAGATTTACTTAAAGCTTCTCACAGCTGTAAGATTTCACTCAGCTCCTCTCTTCTTACGTCTTAACTATGCCTATGGAAAAAATATCACACAAAATACCTCAAGGGAAAAAGGAAATATGCTGAACTGAGGAGAGGTCGTGTGAGGATGTAGTGAAATTGGCGTAACTTTATGGAAAATTGTCACGGACAAGGCGTATAATATCTTAGTATATTCCTTACTTAAAAGGTTTATTGCCGACCCAAGTTTCGACTGAACAGGAATCATTATCAAGGTATATCACAGAAATCATTATCAAGGGATTTTCTTAATAATAATTGCTGTGCAGTCGACACATGGGACGGCGATACACCTCTCAAGTGAGGAATATACTCAGATATGTTTTTCGTCATGCCTGAGGAAGAAGCGTTATCCTAGGAAGGAAGATGGAAGAGAAGCAACGTTCCATCTAAGCCTTCTCTGACAAATGGAGCACCCAAAGCGCAACGACTACAAAACAGCAGAGGGAGATTTTCAGGATCGGCAGAGGAGGACGAGCACCCGAAACACAAGCGTCTTCCTTCGGAGGTCGAAGGGAGTAGCGCAAAGAGTGAGGGAGAGGCTTGAGTATGGAATGAATTGGAACCTGAAGCGGAGGGGAGGAAGGAGGAGGAGGAGGAGAGGTGAGGAGAAGGGGAGAGGGACGGTGAAGTGAAAGAAAAAATAAAGGAAGGGGAAATGGTCAGAGGTGTACGTTTGAGAGACTCGCGACGTGGTGTGAGAGAGGACGGGGTGAGAGGAGAGGCTTGGAGGTAAGAGGTCCCCGATGGGAGGAGGATGGAGGGAGGGGCCTCATGCTATGCGGAAGGGAAGGCCAAGGCCGCCTCACGAGGCAAGGGAGAGAGAGAGAGAGAGAGAGAGAGAGGAAGAGGCAACAACCTCACCTCTCCGCTCATCTCGAGCGCATTTCTTTGTCCCTCCGCTAGCGATGGTAGGCATTCCATCAATTGAGTGGTTGGTCCTCCCGAGGTCTGTCCTTGCCTATAATTTCTCCCGAACACGGGAGGTCTTTTCTTTAGTTTCCCTCACATTAACTATCTTCTAGTTCAAACATTAAATCCCACTTCAGGAGATCGGATCGACAAAAGATTAATCGTCATTTTTTCCATTTTAGAGAAGACATTGAAGCCTGTCCTCCTACACCCCTTCTGGTTATTCTTCGTGCTCACATTCCATTCCACACTTTTCCTTTTATTTACACACCCAAATCTTTAAAGCCCTCTCTCATTAGTCTTAATGTTAACCAAGCGGCCAATTTTCTCAAGCATATCACATTCTACGGCTAATTTTCTGAAGGAAGTCGAATTTGGGGGTTTCTGGTTAAATTTTTGATACGTGTTTACCTACATAACACAAATTGACAATGCGATGCATTAAAACTTTTCTATTTTATTTAATGCTACGATAAACAATGGGATGAAGGACATACTGAGAATAAAACAAATGATGAAGGAGGTAGATAATTTCTGAATGGATCGCGTTTGTTTCCTCAAGGTATAACACACATTTTATGGTGGGTGGCAATAGGAACTTGGGTCAATACAGATTAAATAGTGTGAAGCATAAGAAAGACAAAATTTCGGGATCAATTTTACGAAAAAATTCTCTTTAAGAGCAGCACAAATATCACTTATCAATTCCTTAATGATTTATTTCACACCAACCGATCACCGGAGTCAAGTAGTAATTAATTCTCGAAACGTCATTATACTTATTGCATGCGAAAACAAATTTTATCAAGTGATTTTGTCGTATTAGCATTTTGCTTTCGTCGTATCCAGTCCGCATGCAATTCCTCTTGACTAGAAAGCATCGAGAAGTTATTCATCACCGGATACTTCCACAAAATAGTACGATAGCTGGCTTTCACATGCCATAAGTATCACTATATTTTGATAATCGTCCTCCAGGAGGCGTAAATCTATCATGAAACCGGTCACCAAGAAATAAACCAGTGAAGCATTGAAAGGAGTAAATTCCGTTGTTACAAATTGAGCAGATAAGTCCAGCTGAAATAGAGGTAAAAAAAATCTTTTCTGTCTTAAAAATTGTCATCTAAAAAAAATTCCAATGAAATATCAGCGTTTTTTTATTACATCGCTATTCCTCCAACGTCTATCTATTTCGTCGCATCCGTCGCGCCGGTTGAAGTTCCCCATGCAGGCGATCGCCGGTTGCGGGACACGCGGAGACGGGGACGGTCGATTAGCGAGCCGGATGTATGTGTACACGTTATTACTGTACCGTGCAGGGTCGCGCAAACAGCTGAGGCCATCCTGCGCATTGATGGCGGAGGGGTTAGGGTTAGCTTTGGATGAGGCACGTGACGGGGGAAACGGTCGGGATTCAAAGAGGAAAACAACAGAGCAAACGACGATCCGGTTGCCGCTGTTGCAGAAGAGAGTGAACTCGGAAATTTCATTTGAAAAAAATTCTCTATTTCGAAACGACGACATGACTGCATATTTGAAAGAACGTTTATGGCTTCTCCATTCTTTAGTATCATTGAGGTAATACTCAACGTTTTGCGTCCTCAGCTAGGCGCTTCATTGGTAAATAAGAGTATTGCAGCAAACTGTCTACATACAGCCTTGGGAACCGTTGGCTGTAATCCAGTTGGAAAATAAATACACTCACTAATACAACGGCTCACTGCATGATGATACATGTATGGATAGCCCTGTATGTGTACAATGAACTCCATTCCCGAAGAAGGGTGCAGCGGAGGACGTAAAAATCGGAATATAATTTCAAAAATGAAAAACAGAAGCAGAGAATATTAAATTAAACTTGAACATAAAACCTGTGGAATCCCAAAAAGTTATTTTGCAAGATTTTCTAAAGGAAGCAATCACGTTGTGATGAGCTCCATCAATGCCCACCGGCACATAATGAGTTGGAATCAAGGAGGGCAAGAATACGACATGAGCGAGCGATCTTCACATTAATAATTAGCCATAAAAAATAAGTGAAAACAAATGTAAGGGAAATAATGTAATTCGACGTGTAATAGACCCTTTCAAGATTGTGATTGAAACTCGTTATTTTCAACACTGACACGAATCTAGCATCCTCTATACATAGGGTAGCCGTTCTACTATTGCTGCCATATAACTCCTCCACGCATTCTCTCCATCCATCTTGAATATGTTCTCATTCGATCAATATCCGACCTGTTTTATATTTAACCTAGGTATCTTTAGCCCTTTCTTACCGTGCGAATTTCCACAGATAAAAAATCATCCGCCTTGACCGGGATTCGAACCCGGATCCCTCGAAAAGCAATTCCGGCCGAGTGCTTTAGCCAGTTAAGCTACCGAGGCGTCCTCTTCCCCTGTGGATTTTTGTGACCTTTAGGGGACTAGATGTTCTCGACACGATTTTTTCTCTGTGGAAATTTCCACATATGTGCATTGCGGGTGACTCCGTAAAAGTGGAACTCCGCGGCTAGTCCCGGATAGCTTGAAATTTGCCTTTCTTACCGCCTGATATCAATGCTACTTTATCTTACGACACACTTATTTTCCCTTCTTCATGCAACTTTTCCATTTCCTCGAATGTCCCTTTCCACCAATTTTCCTTCACCGATTGGCCACCTGCCGAAGTTTATTATTTAATTCCTTATTATTCCTCTTCCCTTGGACGGAGTTCATATTTTTCCGCTACCTTTTACCCTCCATTTTCCTAACCATTTCTTCCTTTACCCACAGCTTCTTAAACCTTTTCGTCTCCAATGATCCTATTGTTTTCTCCGATGCTCATACTCTGATTCTCCTATTTTCTTCAATTGTCTCCAATTTTTTGCTTCACTTATATTTCTTTCCACTGGCTCCTGGTATTCCCTCCTTTTTCCTCTTACAAAGCTCCCAAGTTTCAGCTTTTCATCCTCCTACATTTATTATGCCTATTTAATTTAACATAACATTTCATCGTAGCAAAATTATGATTAGAGTCTGCGTCAGCTCCCTGAGAGCTCCGCGAGTTTTGGACACTGCTCCTGAATAGTTGCCTAACCATAATATAATGAATGCTATATCTCCCAGTGTCTCCCAGCATTTTTCATGAGTACCTTCACTTGATGATGTTTTACAGAAATCCACTATATTTAGTCAATGCAATCAACGAGAGTATTGACGAAGCATCAACACAAGTGAGTACACACGCCAATATTTTTCCTTTCTTTTACAAATACATAGTTTTTACGATAAACTAGACCACTTTGTAGATAACATTACTGAGAGGACTTATTCCCAGTGGGACTGAAAAATCTTTCGAAAGATTTTTACAAGGCTCGTTCACAATTACACGACGATATCTGAGCGGAACATGATAATATTTTAAATAATTTTTCCGCCACATTCAAGCACCTTCCATTACCTAGGTTATTTTGCCGAAAAGAATTGGCCACAGGATGTGCATTAGCTCAGTGCCACAAGTTGCGTACGTCAACTTATTTATGGGTCAAGCCGTTCATTTAATCAAATCATACACTTTCACATATTTGTACGAAGAGTGAATGACATAAGGAGCACATTAAAGAGGACGAAAATAAAAGCGAGGGCCTCTAAGCCTCTTTGACCACATTATTCATACACAAAGAGAGATATAGGTGATGAAGAAGAAGGCACCATTCCAGCTCCTCGAATAATCATGTTAATTTTTTTAAGATCTCAAACATCCTACGTCAAATTCCCGATCTCCCTAGATCCCTTCACGTATGTGAATGTCCTAACATTAAGACGCTACCTCCGAGAAATAAACCCCGGTAACCAAGATAAAATGAATCCGAAATGGAAAGATCCACAACCAAGCAAACCGGGGCGCCGCATACATACAGATGACGGAATTTCCATTCCGAAAAGGCTGCGGACCTAGATTTTTTTCGTGCTCACATATGCTTATCGGCAGCGGTTGCATTCGAATGAATGCGCTGGTAGCAAGCATGACCCGATTCCTTATTTGAAGGACGTCACGGCGCAGGCTTTAGGGCATTGCAGGAGGGCACAGTTTAACATCTCTGCCTCTTCATACACTGGAAGCAATATTTTTACAGTTTTAACGAGGCCGAAAACTTCGGGTGCGCAGTAAATTCAAACCATTAGAGGGACGATACTCACGCGTTGTGCACTTCGGAACGTGCGTGGAGACTACACGTCATAAACATGGGAGAGTTCGTATCTACATAAAAACTTCTGTTAGAAATCTCAAATAGCTCATTCAAGCAGCAACAAACTGGATGCCAAATGGAAAAATTTTATAAGCGCACTTCCTCCAAGAAGCTCTAGCATACAAATACGGTACGGTCATACGCAGCGTAAGATTTACCTAGCAATTTTATTAAAGGTTTAGCTGAAAAAAAGCACTAAGCTAAAAGCTTACCTACTACCTCCATTTCTTACAGCGCCTTGGGTCGATGACAATAATCCTAAGCACTGTTTCAAAATGGACATCATAACTTAATTTAATTTCCACTCACACTGTCTCAGAATAAAAATCAACCTGATTCAGAACTAACCACAAGGCATAGAAATGTTGTGTATCGCATTGTAACGGTGAAAATTACAATGAGGGAAGAAATGAAACTAAAAAAAGAACAGATAATAAATTAAAGTGGCAATTTTAGTTCGATAATAAACTGAAGTGACATTTAGAAAGCTAGACAATTATTCATCAAATCTGATGATAAAAGTTCGTAGAAACTTCTCATTATTGACATAAAAACTTTATATTAGATTCAAAAGGTAAAAACAGTAAAAAAAGAAAAAAAAAACCTGATTTAGCAATTTGTAATGGATAATTGATGGCCAAGGATAGGTGGACAGAATATGCAGCCAATAAAAGGAAATCAATCGACACTCAGTTAATTTAGCTCGGGCTAAAATTATATTCCATGTTAACTTCGTATCGAGTCAGACGCAAGAATTAAAGAATGCAAACAATCAACGTCCTTTTTCAACGTTTTAGGCAAGAAAATCAAATCTCAGTAAACCCGAGGTAAACAAGCAATAGATACAAACTAGCGAGAATGAGGGCAAATAAAAAGAATTACTAAAGAAAAGCAATACTGGCGAAAAAGAAAGAAAAATAAATTGATATATATAGACGAAATTTATGTAATCACAGTCCATAGATGGCTGAAAATAAAATAAAAAAAGAAAGCAAACAAATTCGAATAATTTTCCCTTACACAAAAAGCACAATCAAAACGTAGTTAGCATTTACAATTCATGTGACATATTTATAATGGGGGGAAAAGGATTTTATTACCCCATGAATACAAACGAAACTATAATAAATTCACGCCGGCTAATTCGACGCTTCTTCTCTGTGACAGTGGAAATCCATCGTCCTCGGAGCTAGGCCTAAAGATTTATCGTTTCGCCGTCGGATCCACGCTGTTGACCATGTCTTTAAAGCTTTCGAAGTAAATTCCGTCCTGTTTGTTCCGCCCTCTCATTCGGTTCCTCTTTTCCTCTCCTCATTCCTCTCTAAAGAAATCTCTTCCTTCCGCTCTACTTTCCTCACGCCCGCGGATCGAATCCCTTGCCGCGTTAAGAAGTCGCCCCCTCGAGCATCTTTGCTCATCCTTCAAGTACGTACGGGTGAAGAGCCGATTTAACCCTGTGTGCACAAGTATTGTTGCTTTTATTTTGAAAAGGAACAGTCAGACAAACGCACCCGTTGTAACAAGCATTCGTTTACACAAGGGAACACTTCCTCGAAGCGAAGGATGTTTATCTAAAATCAACTCATATATGTAAGACAAGGACTGGGGGGATTAAAGAGAATGTGGGAGGGTTTCCACTCCGGTTTTTGCCCAATGAACCAGGCCCCTTTTTTTACTCCTCCTCAAAGTATACAAAAATCTATGAAAACTGTGATCTTTATCTATATGATCAATTCTATGGAGGTCTACCTGATGTATCTCATCTGGGTTGGAAGCCTATTTTATAAAAAAATATACCTATACCTACTCTAGTAGTAATAAAGAGTACTTTACTTAAATGACTACTTCCTAGGCTACATGTGTAATAAAAGCATTAACATTATCAGAATGTCCGTCGAGAAGGAATTTTCTGCTTCATTTCAACTTTAAATTAAAGTTTATCCCTTCAATTACAATTTGCAGCGTAATTCAAGCAGTTTATCATAATGAAAAATAAATATTGAAAGTTAATTTAAGACCAGTGGACGTTTCGGAGAACCACTGCTTATAATTTATTTTGGTGAAAAATACAGGGACCGCGGATGGAAAAATGGATTTTCCCACTGATTCATATCTTTATTTTCCTCGTCTCATCTTTACCAATGCCCAGAGATGCGAAGGCAAACAAAAAGCGCATTCCTCTCTTACACCACCGCTCTTGAGCTCGTTTGACCATTATTTATCAATTTCAAAATAAATAAATGAAGCCTGCTAGCGATAGCACGGGACTTAACATGAATTTTTTAAGAAAGTAGGCGAAAATGATCTTGTGCCTAACCCGAGATTTGGGAAATCCAAAAGTAGTCGATTATTTTCGGAGTGGCTATATTCGGCAATGTGCATTGCTCTAAAGATGTTCAACATCTCTTTCTTGAAATAAATCTGTTGAAATAAATGTCGCATTTTATAGCTTTCTTTCAATATTCGGTCCGATAAAAGAAAATTAATTTGGTTTTCGATGATTCGTGAAGCCCAACAAATGTTATTTTCCTTTAAAAATTTAAGTCCAGAGCGAATTTAAACACATATGTTTCGGTAACATACAGTATCCATGTTTGACTATAGGTTTTCTGATAGTATATTGATACCTACTCTGGATCATTTCAAAGTCATAAGCCACATTTTTCTTGTGACAACGTCAAAAATAACTTCCGAAACCACATTTTGATACCATGATAGATTGAACCATAAACATAAAATGGGGAAATAACTAATACAAGTTCTTTGGTTACTTTGTGGTATTCCATTTTACAGAAAATTTAATAATAACATTCACAATACCACATACTTAAAAAAAAACACACGACCCGGGTTTCAACGCTTAAGCGTCATCACCTGAAGATGACGCTTAAGCGTTGAAACCCGGGTCGTGTGTTTTTTTAAGTATGTGGTATTGTAAACGTTACCATTAAATCCTCTGGGAAAATAGCACCTTCGAATGCATAGTTTTAAAAAGTCTTAATTCTTAGTCACTAAATTTGATATCGTGCTGGCTGCCCGTAAGATTTTGTTCAACGGTCAGTCTCTTCAGTAATACCGCTGTAGGAAAAATGCTTTTTATGGAGATAACCACTGATCACAGCACATCTTTCATACCTGTTTTAGATATCTTACGATTAATTATCCTATTCATCTACCTTTGAGCTTAACCCATTAATATATATTAAACACGCTATCAAATTGTCCTTAAAACTCTCGTCGAATATTAAGCATTGAACGTTTTATGAAAACTCCTAACCAGCCACATAACATTCAGGTGGCTATTAAGGTACCTAAATTTCATTGGCAGATGCTCACTTACAGCTAAAGTTTTACGAAAACAAAGGAAGCACATTGAATCAATAGTTTTGGATTCAATCTGGGTTAGGGATATTTCAAAGGAAAGTAAAATTGAAGGCCTAGTCCAAATTGAATGAAACAAGGCGAGATAGCGAGCAAAGTCAAATCTTTGATTGATAGACAACGTTAATAATCCAGAAACCCCTGTTTTGCAAACAACTAGCTCGGGGATATGGTACCCGGCAGCGACAACTTTACGGCTCCGCCTTTGACTCACATACGAAGGCCCAATGCTAAAGAAAAGCGAGAAATCTTCCAGCCAAATCCAAGCCCCCGCGGCTATTTCCTCGAAGAGGAAGAATTTTTTTTCCCCATGAGACCGTGTTTCTCCGAACTCAACCAGGTGGGACTCAAGAAGAGGGAAGATTAATTCTTGCTCGAAACGGGCGGTAGATGTCCGCGGGGTAGATCAAGATAAATATTCGCGGAAGGAGAAAAAGCAGTAGGTACCCCGTAAGCCTGAAGGAAATAAGCGCTAATTTCGCGAGTATTTTATTTATTCAATTTCTAAAGGTTAAGCCACCTAATCTACCTAACGTCAGAGGTGGCCACTAGAGCAAGAAAACTCATTAAAGAACAAAGAAATGTGAGATAAAACTAGAATTTCACTAAGAGGAGCATTTAGAGCTAGCACTCAAATTAGCTAAGAGATAAACCACATGAAAGAGTTCGCGTCAACCGTTTTTAACCGATAGGAGTTTTCTAACTGCTGAAGTGATAAATTGTCATTTGAAACAGTTTCGGTTGAAACATTAATGGAAGCGACAAATAAACCACTGAATTTTCTTTCCACTCAAATTCCATACGTAACCCGAACTTAAGTTGATCGGGATTCCAGCTAAGTTCATTTAAAAACTGCCACACTTATCAAGAATTCGTCCGATAATTACATGGCAGGGTATTTGACGCATTTATTACCAGAACAGAAGGTTTTTTAAGCATTTTCTAAACAAAATACACAATTTTACAACCAACGGAAGTGATTATCAGCTACTAGAACGCCAATGCGGTGACATGCACAGAGTTTTTTCACTATCTAGCCAAGCACAGGAGAAAGAGCCCATTATATGAAGATTGAGAAAAGAGGAAAGTAATCAAAATTCAGTATATTGAAAGTGCCGGCTTTAGAAATTAGTCCAATATCGATATTTCTTACAGAAAAATTATGGTAGCTGTTTCTTTTCCATCTCCGCAACTCCACGTTGAAGGACAGATAATTCTTAATTCGTGAGTTGCGCATCTACTCTAATTGTAAGAGTGGGCTCTGAACATACGCCAAAAGTTAGTAGCTGGAGAACTTAAACTCTGAGCAGGCGTATACTGGGCGCAACAATTCAATTGATATCTTGCGTTTGATGGTGTTCGAGGTTCCGATAGATGCAGCTAGGGGAGACATATCTTTATCAAACCTCTACATGTAATAACCGGCTCCTGCAACCAATCAGAGATAAGGGCTGGCGGTTAAAAAAAAAAAGGTGACTCGTCCATTGATGCAAATACTTACTATTTTCCTGAATTGAGGAGCAATAGCCATTTTCAAAAAAATTAAAAATCGATAAAGGGATGAAAAAATTTCACCTTCCAAAATGTCTTCGATTTTATAGCTATCCTTATTGTATGAGAAGACTAATCGTTTGCTTCAAAGACCATTAATGGTACAATAACCAGGAGAGATAATTTAAAGTACATAAACGCCAGGGACACCAATTACCCACACGGTGATAAATTCGAGAGATTAGAGATGGCTATGTATTAAAAGCCTCGAATGGGAGACTAACGATGGCTCATTTAATTGCCAGTTACATAGAAGAAGTTTAACAGTTTCAAGATTTCATCCGAGGAGTACATAATTACCTTCCAACAATCGTCGAGACCACACACAAAGATAATTCTAGCATACTGACATTATAAGAAATTTATCAAAAGATTGACACCTAAGCAGGAATAAAAGAATAAGTTCCACACACTAAGATTAATTTTCCTTACTTTTAATAACATTAGCAAAATCGGTCAATGAGCCACATTCACCAAAAGGAAACATATCATGTGGAAAGGATTTATTCTCTTATGCTGAGAGTATCTCAAAACAGTCCAGAAATCATTAAACCATTACGAGAAGCGGAATGAATTTAGCTAGGGCAAAAACCTCTCACGATTTGCTTTCCCATTTTACTCATTGGTTATTCAATCCAAAGATTGGTTGACTGCAGCACTTCGCCCTTCCCTGTGCAATGCTAGTTCCGTAACTTTCAAGTAGCTCCTCCTATACACCTTCCTCTTTATTTGGTCCATAAACCAATTCCTGGGTCATCCATATATAGCAGAGCACAATCACCATCATTGGCAATAGGCAACACACCAGAGGTTTCTCAAATGAGATATCAATAATAGGATAAAAGTTTTGATCTAACGCTATCTCTTTGGAAAACCTCTGGTCTCTGTCTCCATCGTTACCCATACCAAACCTTTTTTGATATAAATATAGTTGAAAAGTTTTTACGCTCATACAATGGCGCGTAAAACATTGTCTCGGAGGTGAAAATATGAGCGAAATGTTTTCCTAGATTGCAATGCAATTCACTTACATCAGCTCATAATAAAGACGTCATTCTCGGTCATTACACAAAATTAGTACCTCAAGAAATTTCTTGATATAGCAATATAGAAATCAGTCACACTCATTCAGTCTAACCATACGACTTCACAACTATAATAATTCATAGGAATTAATTAGTAACAGAGTGCATAGAGGATATACTCTAATATCACGATTCCTGATGGGCAAAGAAAAATCTACAGATGGACTTCATTTACTCCTCGGACCGGTTGTTTTACATTAGATGAAAATTAATCGGACGGATTATAGCTTCATTCAGATGCAATAAAGGACAATCTGTCATAGGAACCCGCGGGCTCCAAACTTAATTATAATGCAGCTGGCACTTACATGTATATTTTTAACAGGTGTCTATTTACATGTCTAAAATCTCAAATATTCCGCGACCATCAGATTACATAAAAATGTAAATGTTCCACGAAATAAACGCAGCACAGCAATATTCACCAAAGTTCAATGTTTTCACTATGATCAGAAGGAAAAATGTGTACGCTTTCCGAAAAAAATCTCTCGCATCATTCTATTTAAGATACCCTATTTGCATACGCTTTCTCTCTTGGTTAGCATGAACCGTATTTCTTCACGCAACAGCCAAGATGAATGCCTTATGCGTTCATGGAGTGGTTTATGAAGACCCAAACTTCTATGGCTCCCAAGTCGCGTGTTCCTTTTGAGTTGAATACCACCGCCAGGTGTAATAAATCGGTCAAGACATCAAAATGCTAGGAAGCGTTCAGAGCCTACCGATATTCAGAGCAACGGAGGTAAAAGTATATTCGAAAAATAAGTTTCAATTTTCGGCGCTGGCCTAAGGGACTGCTCCTCAACGTATCACTCATCTGGGAAAGATGTATTGCTTTATGACATCTAACTAAGTTCAATCTTTTTCATGATCTTCTTTCCCGACAGCAAGGAGGCTTAAAGGAATTCTGAGAGGGACTTGGGCCTAGGATTTCCAGACCAAAAAATGTTCTTCCCTTAAGCCTAATTAATGTCTTTTAGCTTCATTTTTATTTTCATACACTGGTCCAGGTGAGGAACATTAAGCCATCCCAGATTATGCAGAATATCACCCAGGAGTCATTAGCAAAAAAGTGAATCCATACTTATAAGGGTTATCTTGCTCTCGATGGCGCGGTTAGCTTCTGTTAATATGTTTTTTGGGACAAATTACAGGCACAAAACTTGAGAGTTTGACAGATAAAGCCAAATGATACTAAGTAATCCGAACAGAAATATTAAATCCTCTAAATTATCACCAACAAAGCCAGCAGATACCACAGGAGCTGGGATTCCAAGCAATGGAGTAGTTATTTCCGTAAATAAAACAACGAGACATCAAACGATTTGGGAATGAGGATAAAAGCCCCATGGATAAAAAAAAAAGAATCCACTCATTACGTCATCTCCAAGATTCACAATATCTTTATCATGAAGTAGAGAGGGAAATGAGGCCAAAGACCATAGCCTGAAATAATACAGATTAGGAGCCACTAACATGTCTCCTAGCGGTCGCCTCTTATCAATAAACCCGCCACTTAAATTATTTTTTTAGCATGACAACAGTTAGCGTCAACGATATATTCCCACATAAGAATTCAAATAGCCCGAAGGTTGTCCACTCCATGACACAATACAAGATGACTAATTTATATGCCATCGGTGAGAGGGGTTTAAATTGAATTCTTATCAATTGAAATTCTATGTCAACAGCGGATCCGGAAGTGAGCGATAAAAACGACGGCTTATCGCTGGAGTAATTTAAATTTCTAATCGCATACTTAACAGTCGGTTATGAAAATCCATAAATATTTCGTCAGCAAAACATGTCCAAAAGAAACTGCTCAAACGGCACGCGTCATTCAACACAGCACTCGGGAGACTTAAAACTTCGTGCATGCATCAACGACAGAGATTTCCGTTAAGATCATTTCAGTCATCCAAGATTTGTATTAGCAGCAGGCCACCAAGCTACTTGCCCTTTTTCTTCATTTCCCCAACCCTGCCGTTAAATTCCCCGTTAGCTGCTTACTATTTGAAATGTGCTTTAGGTTTCCATCGGCAGTTGTTTGCGCACAATTTCCTTCCCGACTTAATGTACGGGAGGAAAATATTATTCCACGAAGCATGAAATGCCGACCCGTTTTTCAAAGGTTTCAAAGTAATTTTCAAGGTTTAAACTTCAGCATTAAATCTAATAATGGTAATTTAATACCCCGTAACATGATCAAGAATTACGTAATCACATAGCATAGTTTATAGAAGCTTTAGGTAACCCCTAAGACATTTGCCTGTTGTCGGAAGCACCTTCAAGACAAAGAAGCAATACACATAACAACATAATCGCTACAGATGAAACAGTACGAAAATTAATACAGAAAATATATTAAACACGAGATTTTCGATATGAGGTTACAACGATTTGCTATAGTGTTTTCTCTAATTTGTTTGAAGTCAACAACCAGAGCTTAACCAGCTTAAGAAAGATTTAATAAGATTTATAGATTTAATTGATTTTGGCTAAAATTTGACCCAAACTAGATATAACATAAGATATAACAAAGATATAACATCTTAGATACTATTACAAGAATTTTATTTATAAACACAAGGATCTCCAAAAGGTGGTTACAACGACTTCTAGAAATTTTCACCCACTAAATTGTTTGAAGTCAACAGCCAAAGCTTAACCTGTTTTTAGAATACTTGCTTTGCTTAACCTAGATTTAATTGTTTGAGGCAAACAACTAAAAAGTTTGGGCCTCATATAAATAAAACATCGTTCATACAACGTTAAAAAATAGCATCGTTTATACAACGTTAGGTTTGGCTTTGTAAAAACAGATATAAGGTTGGACCGTAAGTCATGGGCATGAGGTTTTTCCAATATATTTGGACTATTCCCACTGCGGAGGTAAAACGACTGAAAGACCTTATACACATACATTTGCCTCACGGGTATTATCCGCAGATTGGCAAATAAGGGAAAAGATGGTGAAAGGTAGCCTTCTCTGGCTATGATTCTTATAATTTCTTTTTGGGTAGTTTCTACCCTTTTAAATGAGAGTGAACAAGGAGTGAAAATCTTTGTGAAACATTCGAAATATTTCCATTTATTCAATGGTAGAGTAACATCAAGGAACGCCTTACAATTATACGTATATAAAGTAGGCAATGTCTTAGATTGCGCTCAATACAAGTGACTTCTTCCACAAACTTCCCCCGATTACTCACGGTCTCCCTCGTGATCTTTCCCTGAATCGTAGGTACACACACATATATATATATATCGATCTCACCCGCCTAGACGTGGAACCTGATTTGGAGAAATCTCTAGTCTCGACAACGCAGCGCCATGTTAGACGGCAAAAACA
Source organism: Ceriagrion tenellum (assembly GCA_963169105.1). Taxonomy (NCBI): domain Eukaryota; kingdom Metazoa; phylum Arthropoda; class Insecta; order Odonata; family Coenagrionidae; genus Ceriagrion; species Ceriagrion tenellum. The sequence goes on from OY720634.1 coordinate 73,092,089, forward strand.
AGATCGGAGTAATTTCGCAAAGGGTTCGACCGAAATGCAAAGCGGGAAAGTTTTCGACCCCAACTCCAACGAGGCGGGCAACAACCGCGCCCCGTTTTATTGGAACACGACGTCGACGTGACCCGCAATAACCCCTTCCCAGAGCCGTTATGGACCCAGAGGCCTTATCGAAAGGGCTTCGTCTGCAAGACTCAAAGGTCTATCGGAAGAGGAACACCATTATGCTTACAGACGATTCTTTGTGTAAGACCCGAACTCCCTAGCGGGGATCACAACAGAGAAAACTTGTGCATGGTGGCGACCACAGATTTTTTTCCAGGAAGAGATAGTTCGAAGCGGGGAGATGGAAGGAGTTGAGGAAAAAGGACAATTTCCGATGAGAAAACATTCAGGAACAAACTGAAATAATGAATACTGAAAGGGCCGCTAAAAATTTATTCGCATTTTGGCTGCCCAACAACTTAGAACGAATGAGCATTGGGAACACTAACAGCTGATTGGAAGGCTTTTGGGCAATCATCATCCTAACTTCTCCTTTCCGTGATTATTTATTCCCTAACAAAGTACTCGTCCGCCGTTAATTATTTGATGATGGTTGATTCCGCTCTCCACTAAGCCAAGAGCATTAGGGATCCTGGTCATAAAGACTTAACCAAAAAATTAATAAAATACAAAGAAAGCTGTACGCTTCGTTGTAAAATTGCTACAAGCGAATATATAGTGTTTCACAACTTTTACAGGGATTAAGGAGGGAGCCTCTAGAGACTCAGAGGCTACACGCTAGGTATAGCTTACTTAAGAAATTCATAACTGATGTGTTTCAGAGCGACATTGAGAATATTATTATGACGCCTCATTACATCTCTAAGGCTGACAGATACGATAAAATAAGAGAGATACACTGTCGAACAGATAGGTACAAAAACTCGGTCTTTCCGCGCACAATAAGAGACCACAATAAAAACTGAGCTCCATTAAATACACTCCCACAATATGCGTCATCATTTCACCTCCCAAAATCATATCTCTTGCACGCCCATGTGGCAGCTCGCAGGGTAGTATGTGGATATAGATTTCAAAGTATCCCCATAGTTCCGCAGACCTATGCCTCACCTTATTTCTTGCTAAATCTAGGGGGCCATTCTTCCTCATCCGAGGATTCCAAGCGCTCTTTTATGTCTCACCTGTTTTATCATACTCTCACCTCACCGCCCACCATCCAATTTTTCTCACTTCACTGACTTATCTCCGCTAATTTCCTTCGCTCTTCCACGACATTCATCAATTTCCGGTCCATCTTTCTCGCTATCAAGATCATCCTTATGGAATTCTTCTCCACACCCAAATCTCAAAATCCTCTACCCACGCATAACCTCACTGAAGTGAAAACACAAGGAAAATATCGAATCCAAGGCCGCATCCTCTTTCCAAAATGACCATGCTCCAGGCCCACACAGCGGAAGAGGAACATCATTATGCTTAAACCATGTAAGAGTTTCCACTAATCTTATCTTCACGTCTCTGCTCAGAGCCTCCCAACGCTAGTTCCCTTCTCTATGAAAATAATTCCTAGCCTAGAGCAATTCTGGCACTGATTTACCCCAAAAAGAAAGCATACTCCTTTAAAAAATATTCCCAATATACGTGAAATGCTTCTAGGAATATTGTCAATAAAATTACCCAAGTGCACGAGTGGATGTCTCGCGGGTGAACGGCGGATTTATGGAATTTGAACAAGGAAACAGTATGCCAAGAGGCATACAGTTGAAGTATAAGTTTTCAGTCAAACACACTTGCAACCAAAGGACACTTAAAACTTCTCGTGCTCCCCGCTCTTCTCAGGGGGTAGAATGGCCAAACCGACACCATCAATTGCCAAGGCACGAGACGGACTCTTATCATCCCCCTCGAGTCGATGTACTCTTCCCCTCACACCAGAAATAACTCTCCAGATCAAAGCGAATGATCACTCAAAGCGGTCAGTCACCCTATTACTCAATGCCAATGATATGGCCGATCGCTCACCCCTTCAGACTCTGTCTGCAATCGACGACAAGTAAAAGATACAGCCAGAGTAAAAGGCGACAAGTAAAAGACTAATTCCACATAAAAGGGAATGTATAAACCGAGTGATGACCGTCCACAATCACATTCTGGTACGCAACGCCATACGTCCATTTCGGGAAGGTTTGTGTTCGATGCATTTAGGAGGCTAGATCACCGTATCGCCATCGTGAGGGCCATGGTTTCTGATTTCGGTACCTGTGGAGTTTTTTTAGAGGAATAACGAGTCTCATTCAGCTACCACAGGGGGAGTATTTTAAGTGCAGCATTCGTCAAATGGGACGCTAAATAGTTGACTCCCTGATTGTCATTCATTAGTATTTTGACAATCCCAAGGCCTACTTTCTCTCCATCCTTCCAAATTACGGTATAATTCTACCTGTGCTAGCCTACCTATATAACCTCGATGGTACGAATGACCGAAGCTCTCAGTTGACTTTCGTAATAATTTCCATTAGTTAATGGGGATTTGAAATGAAAAATGATACATTGTAGATTCACTACAGTAAATTTATATTCGATACGGGTTTCGTCATCTTACACTCATCTCCTCTCTCAGGTCTTAGTCATTGTAAATGAAAAATATATTCAACAGCAATCGGTGAGATAATTTGGAACATCATCGAGAAGAATAAAAGGAAAAAACTACACGTTACAAATAATACACACGTTATACACCGAAGTCCCACATTATCTAGTGAGATACTTCAAGGGTTTGTGAAATACACTTCCATAAATTCAGACTTCATAGTAAAGTGATCTTAGTACAGGGAGCAATTTCATGAATTTAACCGAGTTTAATTACCGAGTGAACATTGCAAAGTTTTTTCTTTTAAAATTAACTGAAAATGGCGTAGAACATTAAAACCCACTTCACACCTGAATAAAATACTGTGGAATCACAAAGATATCATTTCTCATTTCAACGTGAATCGCTTCTATCAAGTCACGCCGGAGACCACATACTGAGGTGATTTCTTGATGACGGATCACGTAAGAAGAAAAAATCCTCCTCATTCCCGAGTCGGCCGACACAGACTAAGCCACATGCACAAAATTTGTCATGCGGCGTGCGCGTCCGCAGCGATGAAGATGTATTGCTTCCGCAACGATGAGGGATTCCGATAGAGGAATGCGCAAGGCCTTTGACCAGCAGTTCAACAGTTCGTGAGGACGGAAACGATCGAATTTTGGCGGCTGCGGGTCCGTCGCGGGGCCAGGTGCCGCCGATTACAAACATCCAGAAGACTCGACGTTTCTAGCTACCAACCTTCAACACGTCGCCTGGCCCGTGCGATCCGACACATTGAATTAGACACGACATTCGGCGAAATAAATCCAGCCTCGTGATCAATCCCAAACATTTTTACGCAGATGCATGGAGACAGCTTATGTAATTCACGCGGCGAGGCCAGGAACGGCGTTGAGGGTTAATTTGATCTGGGGCGTGTATATGAGGAAAAAAGCCCGAGATGTAAAGCCGCTCAGTAAAAAAATATATCCCCTATGCGCAAACACCCGCAGGCTACACGCATGAGCGGTTATCTAGAGAGAGCTGAGAGTTAACTGAATTTTTGACTTTATTTTCGATATATTTTTTGGTGCGCGAACATTCATCAATGTGGAAGCCATGTTGATAAAAATTATTTTTTTTTTCAAATTTCCATTCCGAAACCCATGCAAAGTTTATAAAAAGCGAGTAATTTACCCCAATCTACGTTCGGCTAGGCATATTTTAGGCCATCACAAACGACGATACACTGACCACACGCCAACTTGAATGAAATAGCCACTCAACCATGACACACTCCCTCGAAAATTACTACTACAACTGAGTGAGCTGAAAGTACATTAAATTCGATTAACATCATCGAGTGAAAATAGTATAATCTTTATTACATAATCATTTCTTTTATTACCAATACTTGAATAACATTTTGTTCTCTCACTTGTTTTTCATTAAAAACATCTTCAATTTGAAAGAGCCCGATTTATCTAACCCATTCAAAGCGGTGATGAACGAGAGAATCTGGGGTAACGTTAAGAGATAGGAACATTGAGCATTTTCTAATTAAATAGTGTGAGAGATAAAATATTTTGACCTGAAGAATAAAAGAATTGACTACATAAAACAAGAAATATGAAACAGCCCTTCAGTGGGTTATCGTTAATTATAACAGAAAAATAAATCAGATGTCTCGGTTTTTTCTCCTAAGCAACAAAACAGCTCACCATAAAAAAATAATTAAATTAACCCTAACCTCCAGTCAATTACATTCATGGGACAGGAGTTCTTAAAACTATTAATTCAACGGCAACGACTTCAAGGAAAATATCCGTTCTCAGAACTTTCACAGTTCTAAGTAAAAGCTTATCCGTAGCATGGACAAGCGAGCTAAAATAATGGCACGCCTTAGCAGCTGCCACTGGGCATAGGCGGCTGTTTATAAAAAAATGGGTGATTTAACACTGGAAAACGAGGAGGTGAAGTCATCAAGTTTTCTCTTTTACGCTCAGCCCTCAATTCAAAAAACTTACATACGTACAATGCAGAAATGTATTTAAATTTCTTGATTTTCAGCCCAGTTTTACAATGTCTTGTCAACTTAAACCATCAGATGACGCGATCTCGACCTTAATGTGGTGTTAACAAAGTACTTAGGTTTTTCAAAGTACATTTGACTGTTCCCTTCCCTTGGATTACAACCATGATGCGATGGAAGGGCTTGCAAGTTCAAATAACCCACAAGAGCTGGACTGGCAAGAGCTATTTCTATTACTGGTCATGCCTAATTATGAGTATTGCTTCTGGTAAGGTTAACCATAGCAGATAGATCGAAGGGTAAAAGCAAGACGAAAGGTAGTTCACCAGATGGTGTCATGCTAAAAACAATGTCGGTATGCCTAAGGGACGCCCACCCTACTATATTTTCCCTGAAAATGGAAGTCATTCAAAGAAAGTTGAATCCTGGCGAACACGGGAAGATACTCTATAGGGCAGGTCTCCAAGGGATATTTTCTGAATTCTATTTAATACTTACTTTTACCGTTAATATACACCAAAAGACTAAATTTCTTACCGGTAAGTTGAATTAAGCGATCTCTATCAGAACATTTATACTTCCAACATGAATTATTTCCGCAATAGGAACCAGATGAGATAATCATGGTGGCCAGTTTGTGGAATGAATGTTCCCTGTCACCAGAGATACGATCGTCCGGTTGGGAACCCGAGAGAACTTCATGCAGATAATACGCCGGGAGAATACCAGATACTTAATTGCTTTCAACATGTGTGGTATGAAAAAACTAACCCGGTTATTTTCACATTTTTTGAACCCCTACCAACCGACCATTGTTTCACACACGCACTAATTTCAAGATCCTGAGTACTTGTGCCATGGGCGTAATGCACCAACCCATTGTCGGTAATTTGAAATTAAAAAGTGTACTGATACTAAGCCTTTTCTTACTCCACATGTCGAACGCTAATCATTTCCACCAAGTGACACCTGAGACATTCTCTAATGTAAGCATGTGTACATATTCGATATAATAATGAATTTATGAAAAACTAGAAATTTTAATACCGGTCCAAATTCGCAAAATGAGAATTAAATGCACCATAAAAAATAGATAAGGAAGGTACGCAAATACAGGAATAGACATTAGAGAGCTTAGCTCTAACCCCTAACGGAATTCTATGATGATTCCTTCGTTCTATGCGCATTGCAAACGCTAGAGAAGGGATCTCAGGAAATAAGGAATAATGGCCAGTCATTAATCCAATGATTGAGTCACCGTAGCTATACTCAGTCCTCATCTCAACAAGGCTCATTTTTTCACCACTACCTACGCGTGTGACTCCAATTATCTGTTTGACGTAATGCACTCGTGACCTTGCTCAACTGCCATATCCATCGATAGGGAAATAAGGATGTGGGCCGTAATTATGGACGCGAGGATTCCCTTCTCTGTCAGATGCGATGCATAATATCTCTCGTTTGAAAAGGCAGAACATCGAATGCTGGAAACACAGAAATTTTCCCAAGGGAAAAAATAGAAAGAGCATTATATTAAAATGATGAATATTTTCGAGATTTTAAAAGATGGGATAGGAATCTACAGCACTTCTTGGAAAAAAACCTTCTCGAAGAGGAAATAAGCGCAGAACACCATTCTTATTATAGGAATACCACTGAACTAACAATGAACATGCAAGCAGAGTGGTAAAAAAAAGTTATGGAGTCGCTAGAAATTAAATTATTACCATTGTTACTGAGGTCGACAATGGTTTAATAACTCTTTCCAATGAGACAGAGAGCTGAGGTGCCCGAATATCTGTGAAAAACTTGCCCATAAACATGGAAGTCCCTTACTTTACGATGGAAACGGAGAAAGCAAATTCGGCCGTCATAGCAGTAATCGTTAAGGCATATCACATTTTCAAGGCGGGAAAGAGGGAGAAATGATGTTCACTGGAGGCCATTGCCGGTTCATAACAGCGAGTGCGAAGGGATTGGAAATGAAAGGACCAATACCGTCAGTAAACAATCATAACAGGAAACACTTTCCCTGGATCCCGATTGCTTCGAAAACAAATCTAGCCGTATGACCTTATTCACCTGGGAGGATTTTGGTGTAGAAATGAGTGGTGTAGATTTGGGCGGTCGTATGTTGACAAAATAGTATTACAGCTAACACATCTCACCAAAACCGCAAGTCATAGGAGTTATTTGGGCCAATGCACAGCTCAAATTTAACGAAATACGATAATTAATAAATTTTATTGCATAGTTGTGAGTACATAATAATGGATCAATTAATACAAATGCTAATATGCACTTTTTAGGCCAAGGTTGAAATGATTAACAGAGAAAGGAGTAGATACAACATTTTAGAGTTGTTTTTGCGAGCATTAATCGGAGAAAAAACAGGCAATGCACCCAATTTCAACTACCGTGCTCAGGACTCTAAAAGTACGAACTTTAGGTCTCTAACCTGCGGCATACTACTGACAAAATTTCACGCAGCTTCACCGAGATTCAACTCATATTTTCGATAGAGATCTGATTGAGTCAATAAAACAATAGGCATTGTAAACATTTCTTCCAAACTCTGCATTTCATTTGTAGCAAAGAAAAATCCTTGGTCGTTTCAATCACCGCGCCTGTGTCGTAAGCAGGACAATAGTCAGCAACATTGATTGGTATATTTTCTCTGACTTCGTCTCTTTATCTCGACAAATCTCATTACTCTACAAAAACACGAAGAAATTATTGATGACATCAATTATTTACCCATTTTCCAAACAAATTTCCTCATCTTAAGACTAGCAGCAAAATTTACCGAGCTGGCTAAAACTAAACCCAAAAGCAATATTAAAAATCAGCCTATAACGATTCAAATAGTTAGTTTTTAGTTTCTTTCGCATTAAACCCCAGAGAAATATCTATTAGAGTACGTTGACATTTCTATTCTATCTTCACTACCCCTACTACCACGGTAAATTGTCACAGTTTAACGAGTAAGATGGCTGAGGATGAATTTTGACACACACGGGTAATTTTATGGCAAGCTACCAGAGTTAATATTATTGGAGCTTTCCCATCGGTCGAGTGCGTAGCTCACTTCGCATCACAATAGCGCAGCGGCTTTAAGGCTCTGCGTATAAGTCGGCGCCCTTCAAAACAGATAAAAAGTAGAGTTTATGAGCGCCAACAACAAAATATCTTCGATGCCACATCCGTGGCCGTCGTTTTAGAGTTCATCTTCAGTTAAGAAAGTTTGTGCGAGATAGTTCCCTAGTCATAATGGAGACCATATTCAATTTTTACGTTTTAATTTCAGCAGCTATAGAAAGCATGAATTAAATATTGCATTGTTAATCGTGCAATAATATAGTTTTATACGACTGGAGTTCTGAGCAATTAAAAAAATATCTACAGTAGATTCCGGGTATTTGGGACACATCGGGACAGGTGCACTTTGTCCCAATTAAGCGGCTGCCCAAATTAAGCGAAGTATCCCGTAAGTATGCGTAAACAAATGTAGAAATAAAGATGACTAAATAAGTTCTGTAATGCAAAAAGTTTATTTCACTATTAATTGGTTAAACAAATCCGTGAAAATGAGTTAAACATTTTTTCAGGAACTCTATAAGTCTTGTTGAAAATATTTCTCTCAGCTTCAGATGACGCTGGATGGATGCCTTTTACGATGTCCCATTGAAGAACAATGCACGTTTTATTATATAAGAATACGTGTATTATGTACGTACGTTATGTACACTTATCTCTTGACACATCGTCTACAGCCCACCCACAGCCTCCAGAGTCCTCTCCCCTAAAAACGACACTACACTGGATGAAGTCACGTGGACCGGAAACGAAATCCGGTTCCCCTACAGGCCGGTCTAAGAATTTTAGAGGCAGGAATAGGTATCCATATGGAAAATAAGATAAAATACAAGAACTCGAATGTTAAAAAACCGTATTCTGATCTGGAAAAAAATAGTATTTCTTTACGAGTGTAGAGTCAATGTTGCTAACTCATGGCCCAATTAAGCGGCATGCTGTCCCGATTAAGCAGAGAAAACACAGCGAGCGATATTCTTCAATTGGGTTCTGGTCTTCAAGACTTGCCCCAATTAAGCGGCTGGCCCAAATAACTGGTGACTCGATTGACCGGAATCAACTGTATTTGAATCTTGAGCTAAACTCATGTATTCACGCGTTACGTTTAAAACTCCACAACGGATGGTTTTTTTGTGATTTTGAAATAATTACGGCGGAGGTTATATGATTTATTTTAAAAAATAGGTGAGAAAACATTTACACTACACACTTAATTTTTGACGAGATCAGGGAGTTAGAAATTCTTCATTTATTTCAAATATGATCCCTCTGGAGTGCATACGCGTACCAATTAAAGGGCTGGTGTTTTTCGCCAAAAATCTCTGAAAGTACAGTAAGTCCTCGGTATGTAACGTTTCGATTTACGTCTGATTCAATGTAACGTCCATTCTGACAAGGGTCGTTGGAAAAATTTTCCCTGTTTAATGCAAATAAAATACACCGTATGTGCATATGCTTGCGTTTTTTGATAACTGAGACAATCATACTAACTGAGATAGGTATTTTTTCCTGGGTGAAGGCAAAAAACGAATTTTGAAATTAACGCCTTGATTTATCGCGGGATTGAATTGCTCATAAATATTTGGATCCGTTTTTGTTTATTTTATGTTATTGCATCTAATTATTTTTTTTCTATGTTCCAGGGGACTTATGGTCCCAGAACAATAAAGACCATTTTCAATTCAATTTTACGTTGTTGCGACTTACGTCGATCTTCTTCGACACGCATCTCGAACGTAAATCGAGGACTTCCTGTAGTTCGGCAAGGGGCAGATATCTAGATATTTTTGCAAGGAATCGATATTGTTCTATAAATGAGAAAAAATTCACTGATTTCTATGGGAAATAATATATATCTCGAACTAACGTAAACCGTCATATACACATTGAGGTTTTTACTACTCGGCGATAAAAATCTCCAGTTCCAAAACGTATATTTTGAACAAATTTGATCATAGCAAACAAAAATTCGGTCGAGGTTACTGGGAACTTACTTCTATCCGCCGGCAGGTTATTGAGCGTTTCACCAATTCGCAACGTCCCATGCCTCGACAATCGTTAGCGCTGAAGTGCTCCTATTATTGCTGACTTAAAAACCTAGATTGAAAAGCCCCAAATAATAGTCCAGGTACTATTCGAGAAAAGAGGTCTGGCTTTGATTTAAGAAGAATTTCATTAAAAAAGCAAGTAAAAGGCGTTTTCCTTATGTTTTTAAGCCGCTGAATACGAAAATGCTTGTTGCCAGGTCGATATTTAGCCCGGAAGTGAAATATCCAATATTGCGTCCGAGATGGCAGCGAAGAAAACACTTTAAGTTTCCTCCTAAATTTCGAGTAAATTGATTGTACTTACGCCTCTTCGTGTGTTTTAAGTAGTCGGAAACACGAACCTCAACCAGAATTGACGATTGAATCAACATTTTCAAGATTACGGAAGATTTAAAGGAACAAATCAGGTACCAACTACTGAAAAGTGTAATTTCTCTGGCAAACGGCGCCAAAAATATAAAAATTGCATTAAATTATTATTGTGGAGGGTTTTATAAGCTTTCCTGTGAATCTACATTGATGCTGAAGTGATGAATTATGAGTTTGATAGGATAACGGTGCTTCATTTTTCCATCGCGTGAGCGCTTAGAAGGAAGGAAGGAAGCGTAAGGCCTCGCCTTCGTTTTTTGCATATACGTATACATAGCGAGCATTCATTATTTCCATGGGAAATGTCTGTCAATTTGATAGTCATAAGGCACAATGGCTAATGAATGACGTATCTATCTCTCTCCGGTAAACGTCAACTAAATGGCTGGATAAATTTAATTCTTGTCGAGAGACGGATAAATCGCCTTAAGATGAGTCGTTTAAGTTAGAGATCTAGAATAGATGCCGCACTGTTCATCAATAATTCCCCCAAATGACCACTCAAAATTTCAATATTTTCTCGGGCATCCGTCCGAGTGAGCTTCCGTGTTGGCCGACGTTTCGGCCAGCATGGACCCGAGACAGCTTTGAGGCGGACGGAAGCCCGGGAAAACGTTGAGAAACTCGTACGCTGAGAGAGCATCAGAGCTTACTTGATCACCCAAAAGCAAAAACATTCTCGACATTTTTTTCAGAGCAATTATAGTATATGGGCGAAAACACCGATATCTCCCCGAATACGGTAAGACTAAATGAAGGTTCATAATGCGGCGGGTGAGCGACGCCCACCTCACAAATAAGGCAGCAGCCACCAATACGTTCGGTTGGGAGATGGAGATTGACCAAAGGCATGGAAACAAGTTCCGAGGTTTGTAAATGCATGAATTCTGATTCTGAAAAGATAGGGAAAACATGGGAAAGGAATGAGAGATGCGAAAAATGCATCCGAATGCAATCGACGAAGCGGTAGTAGTGAGCTAGGAGCGCGGAAGAAAATTCGCTCAGCGAGAGGCGGAATGACGGGAAAAAATGTGAGCTGGGAGGCAAATAGGCTGGGGGAGGAAGAGAGAGATTATGAGGGATTGGAGGGGGGGAGCAGTGTTTAGGGGGAGGAAAGGAAATTCCACAATTCCGAGAGGAACGTAGTTGCACTCCTACTAGTGGAAATTGCAAGCAAGAGTTGAAAGCCAAGGAAACGGAACGGCGGCACTATTACAGATTCAATCGACGCTTCTCTTCTTTCCTACTCTTTTTTTTTCACCTTTTATTTTAATCCCGGACAAAATTTCACGGCATATCATTCCGACAGTAGGCTACCCAAGATGCCTTTCAATGTCATGCAGAATCCGATTTGAATTTTCGCTGGGGCTGGGGAATATCAATTAATGCAGTCACAGCTTCGCCGATTTCATGTTGACAAGGAAGTTCGCGGGAAATAAATGACCCAGCCCGAATTTAATACGACCTCTGGTGTTCGCCTCAAATTTTATAAAAAGATAATTTTCAATTTTGGGGATCTTAAAGAGCAGGGTACGATTATGGGACCAGTGCAGTTCTTCCAAGGAAACTTTTTGAATGTAGCATGGGGGCAAGAGTAAAACGGGGCCACGAATATCGACGCCAGGGACCAATCAAGTAATTTGATTTTTGGAAAACGGTGAGCTTAATATGGCGTAATTTTAAAATCACAAGAGCGGAAATTTGCAAAAAAATTACATGAATTGATAAGAGCGGGATTTCAATTCTCGTCTCCCGATTATCAGTCAAGCGTACAGGCCAGTTATCTCACCAAGGGCACTTACTGTTAGTAAGCATTTAGGGAGACGAAGACGAAATTTGAATGCTTGCTTAATGAAATATTAATTCAATTGCTGAAATCCGGGCCGTGTGACATAAACACATAGAGTGGAACCACAAAGTAATTCCGTTTCCTGTTTTACCAAATTTATTACTTAGCCCAAAACAAAGGGGAATTGCCATCACATTTTATTTGAACATCCGTATTCAGGCACATCCAGAAATATGAAATGAAAATGATAGTTCCAAAACCAAGACTGCCGTGTCAATCCACTGCGACGCGTGGAGTTACAAGAGAAATCTTCAAGGTCGCTGAAGCTGCTGTTACAGGACATACGAGGAGATGTATTTCGTCCTATTTTCATTGATTCTTTCCTAACTAACAAGCAACATAAACACTGAGCTCACTATAGAACATGAAAAGAGGCGGATAAGCATATTGTAGTTTGACATTTGAGGATTTGGAGAGAGCAAGCCTGAATGATTTCAAAGGGCATTATTTCCGTCAACCTTCTCGGAAGGCGCTTTCCACGTCACTGATTTAAATTCAGAGTGACGACCAGCCATTTCTACCAACAGACTCCACACCTCGCTAATTCATTTTAACGAGGAAGGAGCGGCACAGAATCAGCCGGCGGCATCTCTTAAGAGAAGTCTGAACGCCTACGAGAACTCCGACACCAATGCATGAGCGCCTACCAGCATAAGCATAGTTTGACACCATTATGAATATTAAAAATACCCTTGTTACTCTCCCACCGTACCGTATCATTACGACCGGTTTTGTACGTAATGGAGTGTAAGTAATGCTCGTTCTTGGCGTGGAAGGCCCCCGCTCCCCCCTCACACATCGACAAGTAAAAGCCTTAGCCAGCCAGGAAACTCGCTCCTTCTATAAAGAGATACGAAGCGAGTGATTTATTAGCGTGTCTACAAGCTTCAGGAGCGATTATGATCAAATGGACCGAAGAAATAACCAACGAAGGCGTCCTCAAGAATAATTGAATAGAAAAGAAGTATAATGAAGTCTCAAAGAAGAAAAAGAAACAATCTCATTGGACGCATTTAGCAATAGAAGAGCCTGTTGAAAACTGTGATAAAAGTAGACACGAATGGGAAGAATGAAAGAAGATCAAAAATGGAATATATTATGCAAACAGTGAAGGACGTCAAAGTAAAGAAATATGCATAAATGAAGCGGTTGGGGGAGAGGAGAGTGGAGCATAGAGCTACAACAAACCAATGGTCGGATTAATGACTACTCATGACAAAACTGAAGCTCAATGCCAAGAACACTCCTTTCCAGCCATTAATAATGCAGCCGCATTGGCACTAGAGAGCGATGGACGCGACAGTAATTTCGATGAAGAAGACAATTCCGGCACCAGTTAAATTGCCACATCAGTCAAGGTAATTAATTTTTAAACCTCTCACCAAAGTTTACTTCAATGTTTGATTAAAATTTGAAATACTGCATACATGGATCAAATTTCTGTGATGCGAAAGTCAGCATGTGAATGTTTTTCATGAAACAAATTCGAAATCATCAGTCCATAGCATGTTTAAATAAATATAATCAACTGAATGTACTACAGATTAACATAAACTTACAAAGGGAGTAGGTAAAGCCCATGGATTTTTCCAGAAATAAATTTTAATCTATAGCGGTGAACCATTCGTCAAAAACAGAGAAAAGATGAAGTCAGAAAAGTCACATTAATTGAGGTATTTCAAGGAAGTATCTTTTATTGTTTTAACATAACACACTATCTGCAATCCATAGTTACCGTATAATTAACGTGATTGTTTGCTATAGAAAAAATTGTCCAAATTAAACAGCAAAATGTAGATCTTCTTGCTGCCTTTGACAGCAATGCACAATTTTCCTCAGAGATTTTTACGCGGCAAATGACTCATCCATTGGAGCATATATTGTCTACTAAATGTGAAAAGGCTCATACTAAGCCTGAATAACTATTATATAATGGCTTATTCCTGGAATAAAATGTTTAACACACCGTTCTTGCGTTTTGTTTGTTAGCTTTGTGACCATTGAAGGTAGAGAGGCGCGTAAAAGTGCCGTGTATTTTTCATCTAGTAGTATGTTAAAGGAAGAATTTCGCGGTCAACAATTTTGTTGACAGTTGCTCACGTTGGTGTGAAATGGGGCTCTCAAACATTTTATTCCTTTTCTGAATCTGGTGGGTATGTTTTCACCCAACTCAGTCTGTAATTTTCCTCTTTCTTAAAGCCTAAAGGAGTGAAAAGAGAGAGATTTCAAAGCTCGAATGTCTCAGTTGGCGACGGCACAAATCTTGCTGCGACATCACCAACGCCTCCCCAACTGAGTGCACCATGGGAAAGGGAACGAAGGGGCGGAGATAGGGGAAAGGCTGAGAGCTGGGCGATGGAAGGGTCGACGGACAAAGGGCTTTATTTAGGGCGGAAATGAGGCTATATGGCCGCTTCTTACATTTATCATTCGCCCAATAAGAGGAGTTGGAAAGGGGATCATTCTGGTCGGTCAGAGTTAGTGTGACGAGGGGTCGAGAAAAGGGTGTCAGGGGGAGACGAGGATGAGGACGCACAGAGAACATCAACGAATAGCACGTGTCTTTGTATAATCTTGACCCCCCTCGCCTATCGTTTCCCTGAGCTATGAGCAAGTGTTAGCTCACGCACGTGTTTCAGTGATCATATTTGACGTAACACGAAACATATAAGGGGTAAAAGCTGCGCGATCTAACCATCAGATCAGCCATAAAAAGTTCTAGTGTAGGGTGCATTAGTTTTGTTTGAGACATCCAATGAACTTTCTAATTTCCGGTCTATTCAGCCTGAATAAGTAACTCTAAATAAATGAACTACATTTTAACTTCGCTAAGACTTCCCCGTTAGGTTTTCACAAGATACTACAAGGTACTCGAAATAGTTTTTGGCTCCAAAGGGTGGAACAACTAAAACCATGGTGGACAGTCCACGGTAATTGCTTTGAATAAGGATGTTTTTTTCAATATACTTGGCAGCCAAACTCGCTGCATTTTTCAGCACAGGACGGTTTCTTTTAATTAAATCATGGACCATTGTAACACCAGTCCCATCACAAAATATTGCGTTCACACCAATTAAAACTACAACAAGTGGGAAAAGTCACGTTTTATTTCATCAGGCACGAAAGGAACTTTTGATGTCATGACGAGCATGCATTCAGCAATGCGCAATAACTGAAATGCAATTTCTACTCTCTATATTAAAAAGAGTTCCGCAGAGAGACAATGAATATACGCGGGCATTTAATGGAACAGAAATTAATATCGGCAATGTACACACGTAACACGATTTAACAATGATTTATATTTGAAATGAAGGTACTATCCACGTCGCTGAGAGCTGGGAAAGAAAGTGGGTCACAAGTATTTTTTCCGCCTTTTTGGAATTAATCTTTGTGGGCCGCTTTTATTGTTAGTTTACCAGTTTACCATTAGCTCTGATAAAACTCAAGGAAAAACATTAAAATCATTGTAAATATCAAAACAATAATTTTTTCCTTTATCTAAAAACTAGTAACTTCATCACACTGTTTCTTTTGATACCACCCAATCGTAAAATTAGAAGTCTCAATGTGTGTACGATAACTATGTGAATGTTTAACAGTTAAATAGGTTGAGCAACCACCTTTCACAAACTCGTAGCATCTCACGAACTGCAAGCAACATTTAAAAGAAATTTCGCATAAAAGATGGAAACACAACACAGCCCTAAATTAAATTCGAGTAATGACCGAGTGCAAGAATATTTAGTTATGGAATTAGTAGTGATGAGATCCTCAAAGTTATAGATCTCATAAATATATTCGGGTTACAGGAACACCTCTACTAATTACTTAACTTATTTACCGATTGTTAATAGCTTCGAATATTTGATCTAATCTTCCACCGCCGGTTGAAATTGAGGAAATTTTAGCCTATGAATCATCGCTAATGTAGAAAAAATAGTCAGTAAGAGTAAAAAACCTGGCCATTTGACTCAAAGAAACTCTTTTATATCGAAATTAAGTCTCCAAGCGGTCATTGCGCATCCGCCATCTTGGATATTTATTAAACTCATGGCTCCGTGCCGTAAGTTATGAAACCAATTAATATATCAAATGATTCTGCAACACTTATTGAATGGTTGCCATGGCTCATGGGTCCCGTAACTTTATGGAATACATATGTTACATTCCTGAAACTGGCCATAAGAAGTACTGACGTGGTGTAAGCAAAGTTTTTCCAGCAAGCAGTATAAATCGAGAGTATTTTGGAAAACAATCGTTCCACTAACAACAAAGTTATCTTGTCTACGACGCGTCATATGTAAGACAATTACCAACTTCCAATATAGGCTACATCATTTTTTTAACCATCTGAATCTACGGGTAATATAAAACAACTATCGATTAGTAACGGTACACGGCTACATCGCTCATTTCATCTTTATGAAGTGGTTGTTCCCCATTGGGGATCGCGAGAGTGACAACGCGCGTGGGACGATGGAACAGGATATAGGGAGGACGAACATGAGGGAGTGGCCACCTTCGAGACAAACGATATTGAGCCGGCCGACGAACCAAATCACGACTTCCTCCAGCTCACAGATTACCTGCGTGGAACACGAGCCTCGTCAACCTCTCTTCGAAGACCTTGTTGCGTGACTATTTAATACGCCGTTCTAATGCTTCAAAATACGTGCGCAAACATCGGAGGTCTTCGTCGTCGCACCGCAGACACGGAACTGCAGGCGCTCGTTTTTTGTTTGCTTGCCCCACGAGAGAATCGAGCACTAATGGGTGCTCTTTTTGTGTTCTCATTCCTAGATCAGCTCTTTACTTCGAGCGCGCAATGGCTTTGTCCGTTGAAGTTACATTCTCTGCAACAACACCCATGCAAGGCACGAGGAATAGTCTTTTGTGGCTTCCAACGAATTCGCAAAACGGGCAGAATTCGCTACCGGGGAGAAAATTGGCCGTAAAATTAAACTAGGTCTCGATTCATGGGTTCAGAAATGCCTTTTCTTTGAACACGACTTCCGTATCCCAGCTGGCTGGGCCTTTGCATGTCCTCTCCTGGGACCTTTTGTCAAACGAGACAAGGAAAACCATTAGCTACAACTGACCAACACATACACAAATGTAGCGTATGGATCATTAAGCGGGTGTCGAAAACTACCTTCATAAGGTGTATAAATTAAAATACGGCTGCAATGATAATATAACAGTTAAAAGCATAGCAGCATCATAATTCTCCATTACTTTATTTTTTTTTACTTCCCTTTTGTATTGAATCTACATTGAATACACTACTTTTGTATTGAATCAATGGACTTGACTCCGTCCAATAAAAGTTAAGGTAAATTAAGTTAAATCGTCAAATCACTTTCGACAATTCAATCGATGTCAAAAAAAAGTGCGCATTATATATATCTAAACGTGTCTAAATCTAACATTTATATTTCTAAACGCATGGTCTTTACGAATGAGAACTTTGTAACTAATTATACAAACTTGGCTAATAGTCAATCATTATATATCATTACATTTAATATGCCATGTGTTGACTTCAATGAGTAAAAGGAGGAGTAACACCATTTGTCATACTTAAAATAAACACTCTAAAACGGCTGCTCACGAGAAGACTCGTTTACAACCTAGTATTACACTGCCACGAAATGGGAATTATATACATCATAGGTTATCGAAAGCAGACTTTACCACCGATTCAAATGAGGAGAACCAAGAACTGCGTCCATGGTGATGTAGTTTTAGTTCACAGCACAACAACCCCAAAATATTATTACTATCGTAGGTTTATATACATCACGTTTACTTCATGGAGTTTGGACAAGACGGGGATTCAACCTGCGAACCTGTGTTTGAAAGAAATATTCAAAGCATCGCTAATTAATCCAAGACATCAAACGACCATTTAAAAGACTGAAGAAGGGAATGGGGTTGATGCATCACCGCGGATTAAAAAAAAAGAGGTCCTACTTAGAGGCAAAAACAAACTTCCGATCCCATTCCAAAAGAGAGCTTCAAAAAAAAAAGAAGAACGAAAAACGGCAGCACCGCTCTGAGCCAGTCACTCTCGGAGCGCGCGGTGATCGACACAATGGAAAACACGCACGCCCCATGCGAGAGAATAAAAGGAAGCACTCCCCGCGAGCACGAGATAACGCATAGGAGAGAGTGCGCCGGAGGGACGCGGCACTTACCATCACACGAGGGGGCGCCGGGGGGGGCGGGGGGGGGGGGAGGAGCACAAACTTTTTTTCATCGTGACACTTCGCAGCCCTTTTTCTCGTCTTTCCCGTACCTCACACAACCATCACAAAACCAACACCACAACCATCTCTCTCTCTCTCCATGGGTCTCGACCACGCGCACGCCCCGTGGAAACGAAAGGACGCCAAGGGTGAGATATGTGACTGTGTGTAGGGATGTGGTGAATTCTCAAAAACGTGGCACGTTGAAGGGGGCCCTCCAACCAAACAGCCACACCCCCTCCAAAACCTCCATTCCCCTCCTCCTTTTGCTCGAGCGCTTATTTTATGAGCGCGTCCAGAGCCAACTTCCCGGACGGGTTGAAAGTCGCCTCGCTAGCCGTGAGCCGAATGGAAGAGAGGCTTATTCTTCTTTTTTTTATTAAACTCCCGCGGCAGCATCCGCGGACGGGGGAGAGAAAGAAGCATTGAGAGAAATGGACAGAGGGAGAGAGGAATGCTCACTGGACACACAAGAGTGAGGGGAGAAATGCGTACTTAGGTTTTAGGTCACCAGCCTTTAACGGTGTAGCTCTGACATATATTGATCAGTTTATAAAAGGGTAGCTGAATGAGAGGGGAATCAATTTCACGCATTTCCCCACTTTATGCTATTGGTCAGGAACTGCAAACACGTCTTCGCACACTACACAATAAGTATTGGATAGAATTTAAAATCAAATGAATAGTTAAGTCCCTCTGCCTTGCCTTGCCATTGCGGTCACTAATAATTTAACAGACGAAGCCACTACAAGGTATAATCCGCTTTGATTGATTCATTATCCAGATTTTCTAAATAAGCTAGATAAAATGTTTCTGTCTGATGATTAAAAGACATAGATAGCCTCTCACCTTAATTGTACCTTGCCGTGGCAAGGAAAAAAAACGAAGAACTAAACCAATGACGATATCGAAGAAGTTCCGGTCCCACCGTGACAAGGGCAAAGAGTAAATTATTGGATTAACGTGGGCAATGGATGCCGAAGGCACCGTAGTTTACAGCCAAGGATCGACTGAAACTTTCCACACAGCTGTTTCTGAAAAAAATAAACGCTTGGGCATCGTGTTATCTGTGAGTGCACAGATATTTGGTTCTTTCCCTGCTACCTCATACTACTAGCCTGGTTACGGACGCATTATGTCCATGTTGCGTCAAATCCGTTGTCCCTTTTTCAGCCCTTTCAATCAATAGAGAGGAGTTTAATCATTTCCTAGGGGTTAGAAACAGGCCTCTGCAATTAAGTCTCCCAATTACATAACTGAGATATATAAATATAGGACGATTATAATGAAGATCACAAAGTATTACGTTGAAGAGATATAGGCATTTACGAAACTGACTAATGACAGACTGTCGTCGTTTGAGTAATGCTTGTGGAGAAGAATACCTGCAGTGCGGTAGACGCTTAAGAAAACGACTGCAAAAGTTCTCGGCAGAGAGAATGGTCAGAGAAGTTGCTGTTCCGAATTAGGAAGAGTCGGAGCAAATGGTAGAAGAGGATTTAACAAGAGGCGGAGGGAATGCTTAAGGCCGCGTTAGACGAGAGGCCGGTAGTTATAAGGGAGAAAGAGAACAGGCTTTGGTGATTGGTATGAAGAGAAGCCCGGCCGAAGAAAAATACCGCGTTGGGAAAGCAAACGTGCGCCCGATGTCGCGAAAAAATGGTCGAGTCCGTGTTAACCCCAACTAAAATTTAACTGACACCGGTAGGTCATTTGCGATAAAATTAATTATAATAAATTAACTGTAGCAGAATCCAGGGATGAGAAAAATGGGTAAAGAGATTAAGAGACGGAGAGGAAGAGGGATTGACAAAGAGAATAGGGTAGGAAGCACACTGCATACACCAAGACACACTCGAATAGAGGGGGAGTTATAAAAGAAAATAAGAAAAAAGCCGGTAAAAAGAGAAAAAAAAACAGAGTGGCCATCCAGGGTCCATACGTATACGAGCGCATGCATACCAACGCACATCGACAATCGTCCGCAGAGTATGAGGGATGGTGGGTAACGGAGAGGGGGGGGGTTGAGGGGAAAAGAGGGAAGGAGGATGGGAGGGGGAGGGGTCAGCGGTGAAGAGCCGGCCGAAGGGAATGACGGTGCGCGCAACGCCACTAACTCCCGGTCACGTGATTTGATCGGGCACCGGAGGGGGAGGAGGGGAGAAGAAGGAATCAAAGACAGAGAGGGAGAGACGGGAGAGAAAAAGCAAGAGAGGATAGAAATTGAGAGAAAAGAAAAGAAATGTGGGGGTAAGGCCCAGCGATACACTTTTCAATTTCAATATCTAATTGCGTTCAACATTTTGGATGTCAGTAGATGCGGTGCAGTACATATTGCATGCTACTGCATGCAGCACAAGATTCAATATCGTACGCTACTGAATCTAAAAGCATATTGTCAAAAAGCGACGCATATCACATCCAAGACCATCAAAATTGCATGGCGATTTTTCCAATACGCCGTATCTTGCATTCGTTGCAAAAGATAGATTAGCCGAATCAGGAGCGGTGAACGCTAAAGAAGGCGACTACCAAGGAGTCATCTTTAGCGTCCACCGCTCCTGTGTTAATGACCCACGGTCCCTTTTTTAACCTTACTCATCAATAGATAGAGATGAGGAGTTGACTCATATCCTAGGGGTCCGAAACGGGCCTCTGCAATTAAGTCTCCTAATATTCATAACTAAGATATATAATTATAGGAAGAGTATAATAAGGATCACAGAGTAGTACGGTGAAGGAACCTAGGCACTTAGGAAAAATACTAGTAATAGATTGTCATTTAGAGCAGTCTCAGGCAGTCCGGACAATGGGAATCGCAATGCGCAATCTTCAGCACATCCCATTGCAAACCGCAGTAAATTCATGGCAATATTGCACTGCACTGAAAGGGGAACGCAGAAGTTCTCGCACTTAAGCATGCTACTCCATAATATAGACGATAGTTTCGGACCGTACTTGATGGAATTCCTTGATATCAGGGATAGAAGAATTAAAACTGCAATTCCACATGGTAACAGATTTACTGACACGACCAATTTCAACTGATGATGCTACTCTGCGGCGAAACCGGTCGTATCAATGAATCTATTACCATGTGAAATGCAGTGTTAATTCTTCCACCCCTGATACTCCATGATACTTAATATTCCAAAACGCATAATATTTCACGATACAGTACATTATCGAAATGCCATGTATATCACAACTCACGGCGATATCTCCAAGATATCGCATCTCGCAGTCGACGGAAAATGTTGGTCAGCAGAATCGAGAAGGATTGGTAGGTGCACATCTCGAACGGTCCAGTATAGATATCACCGTGTATTGTGATATGCATAGTATTTCGATAATGTTCTGTATTGTGAAGTATATGCGTTTTTAACCTTGCTCATAAATAGATAGAGAATAGGAGTTAAATCATATCCTAGGCATCAGGAGAAGGCCTCTGCAATTAAGTCTCATAACATACATAACTAAGATATATAATTATAGTTAGGGTATTTTGAGGATCACAGAGTATTACGATGAAGGGACGCAGGCACTTATGAAAATGACTTATGATAGATTGTCGTTGAGATGAATCTCAGACAATCATGCTCCACTTAAAATGAAATAACTTTAACACATTATTAGTTAATTATAGCACATTGTATGTTTAATGGACACGATTCACAGTAGAAAAATACCCAAAAGGACTTAATTTCAAGTATTATTTGGATTTTCATTTCTCCATTTAATTTTGATATAAAAATGTTCGGAACAAAGTATAGAAGGATAGCATTGTGCCAATCATAAGTAATAGGTGACACATTTTACAAAAATTATGCACTGATTTGTGTATATATGACGTTTGTTTATTCCTTCCTCGTGGAAATTATCTTCTCACGAGCCATGTTATTCCTCTTTGAAATGCATCGATCAGACATCAGACAGACAATCGGAATCGCAACGCGATATCTTCAGCACATCCCATCGCAAACCGTAGTAGATTCATGGCAATATTGCACTGCACCGAAAGGGGAACGCAGGAAGGCCCGTACTTCTGAATGCTAATCCATTAAACTTAATATTAAAAAACGAATAATACTTCACGATACACCATAATTTCGAAATGCCATGCATATCACAATGCATCGCGATATCTCCAAGATATCGCCACTTGCATTCGATGGAAAACGTTGGTCAGCAGAACCGAGCGGGATTGGTGGGCGCACATCTCGGACGGTCCGGACGATCGGAATCTCCGAGCGATATCTCCAGCACATCATATCGCAAAACCACAATTCGACGCATCGCAATATCGCACGGCCTCATAAAAAGGGAAGGGCTTTGAAGGGCGCGAGGGCTGTAAGAGAATAAAAATGGAAACGTTTTATCGGAGAGTAATGGACGCCAAGGGATGCGCCCAGCGGGAGTGGGCACTTTTGAAGCACAGGCAGCGGCGCGCGCGTACGCTCATATTTACGGTCAGGTCGGAAGGTACGGAGGTAACCCTTGAGTGTTTCAGGGAGGAGGGGGAGAAAAATAGTAGAGAGAGAGAGAATATAGAGTGGGGAAGTGAGATAAGTATAGCAGCCAAGGGAAAGAATAGAGTGAATGCTCTGGCGAACGCATAAAAATGAAAGGGTGCTCGGGGGAAAGGACTAACGGAGAACGGTCCCGGGAAAAGGAGGGATAGACGAGAAAGAAAGAGAAGTAGGGACAGATTGAAGGCGCCCACGAGTGTATTAACCATTAAAGTCGCCCCGTGAATGGGCCAGGCGGTGGCGGACGCAAAGAGGAGCGTGACTTAGAGGAGAGAGAGAGGGGAGATAAAAGGGGTTGAGAGAATAGCTGCGGAAAATGACCGGGAGAGAATGGAATTACAAGACAGCAGCATCCAGAGTTTTTTTTCCTGGGGAACCGAATTAGAATGAGATTACTTCATTCATCCTAAGTTCGTTGAGATTTATGCTCGCCTCCTTTTCTACGCGAGAGACCGTCGGAATTTCCTATGTAAACTGTTTTCCCCCGAAAAAGTCAAAAATGGGATACGATAATGCACTGTTTCACTAGCCGGAGAAGCAATGTGTGAGGTTATAAGACTAAAGCACCACAGGGGTGAATGGATACTACTATCAACAGAGGTGTCCTACTGATTAAGGTAGAAGGTAGGTTCGGATAGGTATAATAAATAGTTCGGACAATAGAAACACATCCAGCGTTTTTCGGGGTGATGAATAAAAATTGTAACAGGCAGTTAGTTTATCTTAAGTGGGTAGAGACGCTACCGTATTTTTCACGAAAAACGAAACTTCACATGCCAAGGTAATAAAGAGTTGCAAAAACGGGGTGAGCAAACGAAAAGGTGGAGGAAAACAACTTGAAAATGGGGAAAAGATATCACTATAAGAAGTTGACAACCGGGTAGGGAGCATTGCCGATCGATCTAACGATATAGGAGCATTACCGTCAACTCATATACATCCTCTCTTATACATGCATGTATAAGGCACACATATGTGTATTGCACATGCAACTTCCTTCTTCCTTATTTCCAAAAACCCCTTCATCTCATTCAAAGAAGATAATAACACATTCAAACAAATAGTACAAAGAGAGTAAAGCATTTTTCATGACACTAGTGACCACTAAGTGTCTGTTGAATCAGCTCGTTTTATAAGGTGAAAAATCGAAAAGATAAGCAGAAAGTATATCATAAAGGAGCAACGTCATCCAATGGAAAGGTAGACACTTTCATAGTATTGGAGCCGCGCTGTTTCTTGGAGAAGAAGAGATTGAAGTATTAAAAATTTTCAATAGAGACATACGAGAATAAAATGTAAGAAATGTATACGTCCTCGTCACCCACCGGATCAGTATAAGTACTAGTCAAATGTGAATAAAGTAAGCGCGAAGTACGCTTTTTTTGGCTGATTCAGCTTATTTCTAACGACAGCCGAAGAATAAAGTTCAGTCTCAAGGATTAGAGATTTAAACAGCAACACCCTACACAACAATCAGTTTCATCTCACACCATTATAAGCATGAAACATTTTCCCCTGAGAACAATATAACATATTGCCTTATGAACTACTTTCCACTATAAGAATACAATCAATTCTAAAATTATTCTTCAGTTTCCTTTGACAATCCCCTTCGTAAAATTTAAGAATTTATAAGAGCAAGCACAAGAGTTGGCCCCTTATTTCAGTCATTTTTATTTCAACACGCCTGAAATTCAATTTCCCCCTTTGATACCTTCTTCGGAATTCCTCAGTTACGATAAGTCACCACTTCCATCGAGGAATCTATCCCCTCTTAGCTGGGGAATCCTCCTCTCTGTACTATTTACGCTCCATTTTTCTCTAAAGACCCATTCGAAACAACGAAGAGCTGCGCTCCATGTAAAGTTTAATCTCATCTATTTCCCAACGTCCGCACACTGGAAAATTTTTAGGACTAGGGTAAAATTCTTCCCAAGCACGGAGAAGCAAAAGAGAAAAAATACTGCACATACACCAGGCATAAACTTTGCCGACGATTAAGTTCTCCAACATTGAAAATAACGTTTTTTTTAATTGTGAGCTTGAAATAAATAGCCAACAGGTATCTCCGCGAAATAATACAGGAGACTCGTCAACTCTTCCAAATCCTTCTTTATACATCTTTCTCCATTTTTATCCTACTATTCCAACGGCTCCACAATGATATATTCTTGGAGAAAATTAAGAGGAAAGGCCGACTCTTCACTCACCCACTTGAAAGGAACTTGCCAGATTTCAGATAGGAAACACAAGGCACGAGAGTCACGGGATGGAGCTACCTGCATCGAAAGAGGAGTGAAATTATGGCCTGGGAGGCCATCAACAAAAAGTGATCACGAAAGTGAAGGGCAAGTCATCACGGATGGTAATAAATGCTATCAGAAAACAGCAGGGATGCTCACCCGAAAAAAGATGACGGGAACAGTGAACCGGAAAAAGTCATCTCGGAAAAAAAACAGCCGTGACGGGCTGTGAATTTTAATCCGATCTGTTGCCACAGGGGTAAGTGGGCTATGACGTTCCAATGCTTTCGCAACAGTTAGGTGAAGGATCTTGGTAGTTGACAGCATCAAAAAACTCGAATAATCTCGTATATCGCATGTACATTCCTGAATGTAACTGCTTTTAATGCAAGCTCTCCCTATTTTCATTTTCCTCGACCAAAAATCCACGGAAAGGTTAAAGGCACAACGTAGACTTTTAACTTCTCGAGAAAACGTACGCCCAGTTTTCATCATATCGCATCATGATAACGGGCTCCTTTATTTTCTTTGGCCGCCAGATCACAATTTGCGAGGCAATCAAGGACTACTTTAGCGTTAATTCATTTTAAAATCACATAAGAATGACAAGCATGAAAGAACACGCCAGAAGTATCATTAATATGGATTCCACCTCTCAATTTGCCTAGTATCTGCTTGAAAAACATCATTTAAGTGATTTTAACCCAAAAACTTGACATGTTCTCGCGAATGGTGTACAGATGGATGATTTTGAACAAATTGAAATTATTCGAAAGTCTAGCAACCTTTGTTATAAGCAACTTATTCCGCACCCCTTCCCACTTCTTTCCGACAAACTTTTTTTGTATAATAGTGGACCATCTTTCCTCACAAGCTCTTAATCTATGTTCCCCTGCCTTCCCTCCTAAAAGTTAGTTCCTTCTCCACAAACCTCCCCGTTACTGTCACAATAATCAATAAATAAATTTAATACAAACAATGGTAACTCCTTTTCCGCGGACTACAACCTTGACGAGGTGGAAGGGCTTGCGCGTTTCATTGACCCCAAGAGCTGGACTGGCGGGAGCAATTAATAATGCTCCCGGTAGGATTACCCATGCCAGATAAGTCGTAGGGTAGGACCTAGACGAAAAGTAGTCTAGTGATGGTGTCAAGTGAAAAATACTGTGGGGGAAAGGAGGTGAGAGTCCCATTCCAACTATTAACTACTCAGAAAAATGAAATGAATGTCAATCAAAGATAAATGAATCTTGGCAACTACGGGACGCCGCCAAATGGGGCGGGTGTCGGGCCCGGCATCGGGGTAGGCAAGGCCCCCGAGATAGTCATCTCACGAAATCCTTGCACATGAGTCATCACAGGATGCTGAGGCATAAAAGGATATTCTAGAGCGAGATAGGCCACTGAAAAAGTAGAAAATGGGTGGAGATTCTCTGTCATTCAATAAAACCTACCTAAACCGGTAGAGACTTAAAAAAATGGTACCTGATGATGCAACAAAGCCATAAACAAGTTGAATTTATTAAATAATTGTAGAAAAGTACTAAGCATCTACGCGATTTGGACTAGAAAGATTTGATCCAAATTTCATAACCATTAAATATTTTTTTTTGTTAAAAGATACCAACCTCAAAATTAGCGGATGGCTTTTAAAGTAAATTACCGGCAAAACGAAATATCATGGAAACCATCGCTCAAGGACATGGTGAAATCCTTCCAATGGAATTCGAAAACCACAAGGTAAACAAGAAATTGTAGTCATCAAGCGCAGCAAATATTATTCTCAACTGAATGAATCCACAAGGAAGTTCTCCGGTCTAATTGGATGACGCATCGATAGAGTGCACATGTTGACAGTGGTGATGAAATTTACATATCTGAGAAATTTTACAACGCGGACGAATTTGTAATGTAAACACGGTGGAGGCGGAGCATGATCTCAATATGAATTACATTCTATTTTGACATGATCAATCTCGTTTGCTATGCACGAAAGGAAGCACGGCGAACGACGCATTTTTTTGTGACCCGAGGGGATAGAGAGGTTGGAAGGGCATGCAAAAATTTATAAATTCTCCTTAATGAGAGAAAGCACCGAGAGAGAGACAGGGAAAAATGTTATTTTGACAAGAGGTTTCCTCAAGGGTTCCTTTCCTCCGCGCCAAATATTAATACGAGAATATTTCAATGAGAGAGATAAAACACGCCAACAAATATGAAGAGCATCGTGATTCCTTTCCCCTTTAACAAAATTGAGGCAAAATAAGGAAAAACGTTCAACAATCACTCAAAAAATTCGTACACGTTGATACGAATTACCTACAAAAAATTACTTTTATGTAGAAGCTGGTTTTCGGTTCAAGTACTACCGGCTTCGAAATCGATTGCCCTTTCTTATATTTTACTCTTTCCTGTATACGTTGTTTAAGCTATATAATACGTCATACTCCGAAGATGTGCAGGATAAAAACTTCGCCAACTCGTGAAAAGAGGAGAAAATAAAACTACAAAAGAGAATGCCTATGAGCATCTTTATACAATCAACCAAAGAAATGTTTCATTTCATTTCCCAAAAAATATAGTAAATGCAAAATATCCTTCGTCATATAAATGTAGGAATTCATAGAAAGCACGCTTTAAAACAGAAATGAGCTGAGAACCCTTGGCTGCAAGCGAAGAGAAAGTGTGACACGGCTAATGGAAGGATAGGGTCTGGAGCCACTGGTGACAGCGAGGTATCACGCGAGGCAAATATTACTAGAATAAACGCGAGTACTCCTCTTACTTGTTGATACGACTGATACTATTTTAGCCACAGACCATCGCTGATAACCGAGTTATCTACAAGTTGCTATAACTACTTCCAAGTAATCATTGCGGCGGCATGTTGATGGCACAGTTATAAAGCAGGAAAGAGAGACAAAAATAAGAGTGAGACACTCCGAAGAGAGATATTGTTGGGCTTTCTCAGCTAACTCAATTTTAAATACTAGATGATTGACAGAACGAGTATTATCTGTTAACGTATTTCCAATTTTTCGAAGTTCTTTTCTTTTACAATTGTCTCCTTCCCTCCATTATTTATGACTAGCATCGAAGAATCGCCTGCCATTACACAGTTCTCAGGAAAACTATTCGAATGAAGATGTAGAGACGCAAGAGGTAGATAAAGTATCAAAGCATTTATTGATGAGCTGCTTATCCAGTAAATTCGTGGCATCTATGTCTCATAAATTTCCCATTTTATGGTTTCTCCATAAAAATATAAGAAATGTTTGAAGAAATCTAAGAATAGGTCATGTCATACTTCACGACAGTTGGGAAGAAAGAGAAAGTGGAAGGGTGTAATTTCTTTTACAAGTAGCATATAAGAGGGAAAATGTATCAAAATTATATTTCTGACTGCACTACCAAGGTAAAACAGCATGTCAACATCAATTATCCTATAAATCGACGTTAGATATTCAACAAACACTACATGTTGCAGAACATCCCAAGGTAGTGCCCATTGGTGGCTGGTATCTTAACGACCCCTTCCGCACTCCTCTGCCTCGGCTCGCCGGGTAATGCGTTTTAAACGCACAACTTCAACAAAATAAATACAAATTCAAGTTGGACACTGATCCTTCTTCTTACATTATCATTCAAAACGCGCGAGAAGAGATACCAAGGAAGGATTGGGGGGGACAGTGGATGTGTGAGGGGTAATGATCAAGGACGGGATCTTCCCTCCCTTCCACTTCATCCCCCAACGCGGATCTTCCGACCCGATCACTTAATATTCGCGAAAAGATCCGCACGAGGCTTAAGAGAGAAAGGGAAAGGTGCTTCAGTAATTACAAATCAGAAGGGACGAGGAGGAAAGAGGAGGTAGAGGGAACGTTGGGAAGAAAGGGTAGGAGGGTAAGAGGAGGAAGAGCCCTGAGCAAAGCACATGCGGAGTGAAAACGAAATGAGGAGGTGGAGAAGAAGAAGAGAATGTCTGGCTGATGGGGACGAGTGGCGAAAGGAGTAGGACGAAGAGTACATCACGATGAAAAAGATGAAAAGAGGGAGGGAGGGAAGGAAGCAACGTGAAAGGGTTTTAGACTGAAAGGACGAAGGAGGGGGAGTGAGGGAGGGAGAAGGCACAGAAGTGGAAGGATAGAGTTGACTGGGGTGGAAAACGGAGTTATGTCACGACAGAGACCGATGGCGTCGAGGCGAGAGTGAGGCGAAACTCTTGGAGAGCTGAGGAGTCGGTCGCCCACGGGGGAGGAAGAGGAGGAGAGGAGGACCGGAGTGGCAAGGAAGATAGAAAGGAGGGAAGGAGGGAGGTTGGGGGAAACGGAGAGGAAGCTGCGAAGATGGAGCGGGAGAACTCAGGAGAAAGCATAATGGAGTGGTCCATAGTGAACCAGATGTACATACATGCGGGAGGCATTTTATAACTGAAATAAATTCAGGCGAGATATCTTGGAAGTTCGTCATATTATGACAGAGGTAACAATTGGACTTTTCCACAGTATATTTTAATGCGTGCGACGCGTTTCAGCTCACAGACATATTTAGGTACAAGACAAGACACATCAGGTACACGACGTATTTAATAGAGAGCATATCACATTTATACATTTGATATGTTTGAGGGGGGTTGAGGAACAGAAATAAGGTGGGGAAGTGGCGGGAAAACGGAAAAATAAGGAAATATAAGGAAAAACCAAGGCTAGGAGGGGGAATCCAGTAAATCCTGGAGGAAAAAAGGAATGGGGAAGACCAGGAAAACGGAAAGGCAAAATGGGGGAGGAATGTAAGCAGGATGCATATATATATGCATAAAATTTGCCATAATACAGAGCTTACGAATCATATCTACTCAATATAACAATAGATGAATGGAATCGCTAACTTTAATAACCTATTCAGCCCTTTCCTTAATGTTCCAAACCATTTTTTTACCGTCATGAAGTTCACAACGTAATAAATCATTTATCATGGTTGTTTATACCTCACATCTATAAATTATAATGTTTTATGCATACACTTTTGAAAGCTGCGGCTTGTATTACCGCTTTATTTAATATTGAAAATTGAACCTTACATTATTTATAAAGTTCATTTCGAATTTTTAAATTTTATTCTTAAGGAATCGTTGTTAAAACCTTCCCACTAATTGTTAAGACGAGGAAAGATATCTCAAATTTTAAAATTAATTGAGAATAGAGTAGTAATAATATTGGCCAATTTTATTCTTTAAATGAACTATATTTAATCGTATTTATTGACGGAACATAATACGGATATCTAACACGAGATTTTGATAACCAAAGTTCAATCAATAAAATCGAAGGTCCATTCAAATTTCTCATATATCAATCACTCAGAAACCTTTAGTGGTAATATTTTAATTTATAAAATTACACATTCAAGATAACTTGGAAAAAAAATTAAAACAAAGGCTTGGGCTGCCAGGTCATATCTGCAAGTTGACCACCCACCCTTTAGCAACACCCTGAATTATTTAGCATAAATTATGAAGCAAAAAATACATTGCTGAAAATAATTGGTACATGTTAAGATTTAACAAAAACTTCTCTAGCTTCTTTAGGATTGAACAAATTGAACAAAAACCTTTGTTTTTGATTGAATGATAATAAGGGGTATATGACAGGGTTTACAACAATTAGAGTTAATTACTTTATAAACTTAAATAATGGGTAATCAACATTGGAGTCTAATGAGATATGTTTTTCATTTCTCTAAGCTACAGAATTTACCGTTATTTTTTTTTATTATATAGTACACAATACTTTACAGCGGGAAAGTACGAATTATATTGTCTCGCGAGTCCTCAGACATGCTGAAAGGTTTCACTGCGCATCATAATAAATTTATTTAAACAAAAAGACAGAAAGAGGCAAGGAGGAGATAATGAGAGCGTTGACACTGCCTTGAAGACGTTGGCGAATAAGGGGTATTGGGAGTGGGAACGCCCCCTCTCCTACAATCCCTCCCTCTCGCCACCCACCCAAGGCCAGATCCGCGAAATTACATTTAATGCGTCCCTTCTTTTTTTCCTCTAACACAATTTAACCGCACGCGGGGCGCGTGAACGTGCATACAACACCCATAATGTTGGTCGTCAACACTTATCTGGGCAACCGCGCGTGATACCAATTATGGCTGAGAGAGGAGGGGGAACTTAGTTGGATGGCTGAAGAAAGTAGAAGTTGGAGGCAGAAAGGAAGGTCGAAGAGCGAGAAGGGAGGAGAATAGGGAAGGGAGGAGCTTAAACCATTCTCCATGCCCTTTTGGCGGAATTTAATTCGACCAAACAACATGTTTTCCCTTTTTTTTCGCTCTCTAAATGACGCGATACTGCCTTCATCTCACCTTGCGATGGCGGAATGAAACAAAGAGTCCCTACCAGCCTACCTGGGCGTCGTAATAGGAATGCGGAGAAGATTAAAGAAATTGTGAAGGGCATTGCGAGTTTCTTGGGGTGGGAGGGGTTTCGATGCGTTCAAGATCCCATAGGCGCAATGTCTAACAAATGACTTTAAGAAGGTTTTACTTCACGATGGTGAGATACAAAACAAGTCAGAAATTTCATCTATTTCTTCCCGTCGGCAAATAAAGTACAGCTTTCCCTCATAGCATGCCATGCCTAATTAGTATGTTTCTTAAAGAGACTAGGGTTCTTACTTCGAGGAGCCGACTGAAAAACCATTAAAATCTTACTTGTATATTTCATCTTCAATAACATCTTTAATCAGTCAGACGGCACAAAATTATACGTTTGGTTCCTAACTCCACTGCCATTTCGCGTGTTAGACATCACGCATTTTGCAAACATGTCTTAAAGCAAGAAAATCGTGTATTTTATCCTTTTAATGCATGCCACACGTGATTAGAGGGAAATGTAGCTAGAAGGATAAATTAGTAGGATGTTGTTTTTTAACAAGAAGCATATAAATGGGAAAAAAGTACACAACAATCATATTAAAGTTTTTACCACTTTGATTACAGCGCTCTACAAAAACTTCCTGGAAATTGACTCTCGAATTCTACATAAATGTAGATTTTGCAGAACACCTCAAGGTGCTCCAATCTCTTTCCTTTTGATTTGATGGAAACAAAGTTCTTGGAAAGGACACAAAATTCAACAAATCACCAGAAAATTTACATCATTTGCAACATAAAAAGGCCCACAATCTTATTCACAATTATGTACGCCCGCCACGAATATTGAAGTCATGGGGTGATACACATAAGAATAATGGAGGAGAAACGAATCACAATTATTTAAGAACGATGCGCCGCATCGATTGATAGTCTCCACCGCTTGGTTAAATTTCTCCTTTACCTCATGGCACATACAAAACTACGTAGAAATTAACTCGAAAAAACACCACCGTATAAGCAGAGGAATATATGAATATTCTCATGGATACATAACTGTCAACTCTTTGGATCAAAAATTTGAACTTGTCACTCCACCATTTTTATTGCAACTATCAAATCCAACATTATTTATACACTTTAAACTGCTGTTAAATACGTTTGAGCTGAGTAATACGGGCATCAAAGTATGCTAACAGTACAAAGCTAATTATATCGGCATCAAGAGAAGGCGATGTTCCAGTAATCTCTCTTTTTCCATCACAAAGCCAAGAATTATAACTCCCTTATTATTCAATAACGCAGTAAAATGCCAACAATTCAAAACTCTAGCGATAACTACGGCAGGGATTCTGGCTAATACATTTTTTTTTATTCCACAGCAAGCTCTATCAAATGATTTAACTTCTAAGTCTCATAAATAAAACATTAGCGGCGACGTAAGTGCATGGCTATTGTGATACTTAACGCTCCACACCAGGTACTAAAACGGAAATAAGTGCTCAAGCAATCTTAACATCGACTGTAGGCGTGTCAGCGTAATTTATTCCTAGGAAATTTTTTTGTGTGGACAATATACGCTGAGTCATTGGCAAATGCCAAGAGTGAATCTAGCTCGGGACAAGGGACTAAACTGTCACCTATTTAGTCATTAGTCTGTTTATTCATCTTACAAATGAAAACTTGGCTGCTAAGACAGTTCCAAGCATTTCCAAGTTGTGACAAAACTTACCCTGGCCACAAAAAATATTCATACCCGAATGTCAGTTACGTGACCGAGAATTTTTAATAAGTAATACTGAGTGATAATTTAGGACTTAAAATTTCAGAAGTTATTGCTCACCTCATAGCAAAAAGGAGATTTGTTACTTTCTTCTCATAATTACGGATAAAGCCCTGGGAATTACATGGTACGTGTGTGCCGCAAATAAACAGTCACCATTAAGATTAACAGCGTACTATGATGTTGCTGAAATATTGTGGGCATTTCAATGTGACGGTAAAAGTTTGTTATGTAGTTTATTCTTCAATTCTTATTGAAGATATTTTTCTCCTGAGTAATAACCACCATCTTGCACTCTCTGAAAATCACGTCTACAGTAATAGCGAAGAAATAATGTAAAAAAATCAACTTTAGATGATGTTCTCTGACTTTTACCGCTCATTAAAGACAACAAAATCATTTCAATCCACCAAAGGATCAATACAAGAGACGCTTTATTCATAATATTCAATACACATACCGCATTCCACAGAGACCACCCCACAACATGCTTCCACGACGCGAAACGGCATACTAATGTCTCGCGACACGTGATATGGTAATGAGGAATTGATAGGGATTACTCGCGCCAGCTTGTGCATGACTGCTTTTCTATAGGCCTCATTATAAGAGGCAGAAACACAGGAGCCCACTGAGATGGCAGGCCGTCAAAGATGCCGGGGAATTTTTCTTTTTTTTTAGAGGCGCTATAATGAATTGAAAGAAAAAAAAACAAGACGGGTTTGCAGGAATAACGAACCGTTGCTGCTGGCGGGTAGCGGGAGCACTGAAAGAAAGCCGCTGGAGCTTCGTCCGCTAACAACAGGCTGACCGATGGCAAGGCCATCCCGGAGCGCGAAAGAAAATAAAACAAAAAAACAACTGAATTGCGGTCCCAGTTGCGAATAGATCCAACATGCCTGATTTACAAAGCAGGTTCCCTCCCGCGTTTAATTACAGCGAGGAGATTGCGAGCGAGAGGGCGAGAGGAATTTAAGCAATAATTAATTAAGGACAGAGATAAATAAAAGTGAACAACGTCCATAGAACAGTTTAAAGAGGGAATAGTATCCCATTCATCCCTTTAGCTCATTACAGTTGTCATCTATGAACGCGACAACGGTAGTTCCTCCGCGCACAGTTGATGTAGGCCATTAGAATAGGAGTTTTGAATGCAGTGAAATATTGAAGAATACCATTTTATTCCACTACTTATACCAATATGCTTCCAATATTCTCATTTATGCAGTGAAACAAGTGAAAGCAATAACTAGAAATGGGTGTAAGTGACACCTTTACAAAAGATATAAACGAGACAGTGTCTCAAAGAAAAAACTAATTTCCCACAAAATATTTTCCCATAATACACGTGAAGAAAGTACCATTAAAATTAATTCTTCTCGCTTTACTTACGGAAGTGACTTCAAACAAAGCTATTTTCAAAAGTGACTTCGTTTTCAGCGTCCTCTTTCGTTAGCTAAATGTAAAAAGTCCATCGCACGAAGCGTATAACTCGAGTGAATATAATAGGCCATGTTCATTCAAATAGGACTATCAGATTTATTCAACTAGGACTTCGAGGTTATGCATAAAAATATCGACATAGTACAAAACTGGTGAAGGAGAATTTTGATTGCGTTAATTCGATTAAAATTCTCACCAAGCGTAAAAAAAAGGAGTAGTGAAACCACACAGAATCAATAACCTTGTCATAAATGGCACTGATTAAATCTGCATCAGGAATTATTCACAAAAATACGAAAGATTCCCACAAACCTCATTAAAAACCTATGTCTTGGCATAAATATTTAAAAATCTCCTGCCAATGATCTCCCTCGGGCGATGTTCGAATGTTATTTCCGCGAAAATGAAAGATTTTCGAATTATTCCAAAACTAAAGCTGTAAATAATGCATGGGACGCATATTAGAATTCTAATTTTGAATTTTTTGTTGCTTACGGGTATATTTTAAAATCATTCGCTCAAAACTTTGGCCATGGACCCTTGTCGATAGCCTGGGAGTGTAACACCGCAACGAAACACACTTCGGAATTGGACGTGATGCCAGCGTAAAAATCTCTACGGAATGCTGCCACATCACTGCCTTTAGACTACCTTCCTTGTATTGTGTGCCAGAGAGATTCATCTACCATCCTTATTGAATCATAAACCTTCTTTCTACCAGTAACTACTTCAATGGAAACGCAACGCAGAGAGTACTTCCCTGAGAATAACGCTTAAGCATGGAATATTGACTTCTGTTTATAAAAATAATAATTTAATGCAGTGCTGGAGTTCCACACAGTTTCTCTTCGTTGAGTTTCATTAAAATTTATTATTTTGGGATTAAAAAAAAAGATGTGGTGAGAGGTCGGGACTAATGTTTTCTCTCGGTTAGGACACGATGTCGCCAGAATTAACTAGGGCTTTACTTTTAAAGGCATTTTTGTGTTAGCGGCCGACCGAAAATAAAACGCAAATTATCGCTATTCCCGAAATAGTTCCGAGGCATGAACTCTCTACCAACACATCTGCATTAATTTTGTAGAAACAAAATTGATGACGAACTTGTGAATGAACAAAAGGATCCGAATAATGTCATACTGAAAATATTACAGTTTGTAGGCATTAAGATTACTTGTTTTCACACCAAAACGAACAAGTTCATCTACAGATGCCCATCTTAAAGTTTGGTTTTCATTAACTAGGCCGGGAAAATGTTGTAATTCATAGCCAAATGATACTCTTTCAAAATGAAATATCATCATTAAAAAGGAAATAATAGTAATAATTTTAAATCATCCGCAACTTCCGAGTATGATGAGCAATTTCGCAATATTTCTACCGATTGATAAGCAAGAATCATATCTCAGGGACTACCTAAAAAACCCAAAAAAGAACCAAAATTTGATTGGACCATTGACAACGGCTTTGGGAGACTGTCCGCATTATTGTACGGAGTGATGTAGTAGCGATTTTTTTTCCGGCACACCAAGAAGGAACATTCGCGAAGTACTCCCCGCCAATTTCGCTTAAATTTTTTGGGATGGTAGCACAGCAAAATTAAACCGCATGAACAAAATTTACCGGGCCACGATGCCTTTTGAGCGGAGATATTCTCTCCCGAATGTCCTCGCCGTCCACCCATTTTGCCCGAAGGGCCCCTCGCGACGTGCCCGTAGCTAGGCGACTCTCTGCAGCAAAAGCGAGCGACCGAGCGCTGACAGAAATACGGAAGGGAATATCTCGACACCGAGGACATCTTGGAACGAGAAATTTTTCCATGTGGTTTTATTGTGCTAGACTACCAACCAGCAAAATTTGAACGTTATAGATAGAGGAACCTTCGCGAGTGAGAACCTTATAAGAGCTTCAGTTAGGGCTCCTTATGTGATCTACATTTGTGCAAGAAAAGCGTGCATTTTCACCTTTTAATGCATGCCACTCGTGATTTTCAGGAAATGTAGGCAGGAAAGGAGAAATTAGCAAAGTGTTGTTTTCTGACAAGAAGCATATTAATTGGAAACAGAACACCATAATCATACTAATAATCTACTACTTTAATGCAGTGCTCTACAAAAACTCCCTTCAAATCGACTCTCGTATTCTACGTAAATTGGATATTACAGAGCACCCCGATATGCTCCAATCTCTTTCCTTTTGATTTGAAAACTAAGGTATTTGCAAAATACACTAACTTCTACAAAGCACAAGAATATTTACAAACATTTGTGACAGAAGAAAGTCGGCAATCTCGTTAAAAATTGTGAAAGTCCGTCGCAAATATTGATGCCATAGGGTGATACACATAAGAAAAGTGGAGGATATACGAAACTCTATTATGTGAGAACGATGCGCCCCATCGGCTGGATTGGCTGCACCGCTTGGATAAATTCCTCCGTTACTTACAGGCACAAACTATTGCATTACTGGCATTGCAACTACGTAAAAATTACCACGGAAAACACTAGCATTTAATTAAAAAATAACTGCTTTAATTTATTTCACCTAATAGATACTAAATATACAAGAATTTTTAAGGCTGTAGTAACCATCATGACCTTAAAAAATAATTCCAAACTTCAGGATCGAAAATATCAACATAAATTTTCGAGGTGAACCTGAGCAGATCTCCCCCTGGTGAACTATACCAGGTCACATCATCGGTCTTTAAAATCTTCACAAAAGGATATTTAATTTGACCGCAAAAAGAGAGACTCATTAATATCCATTAGTTTGCCATGTTCTCAAAGACAATTATTTCGCCAATCACATCTCTTGGAACAAATAATGAAAATAAAAGCATCTCACAGACAAAGTTCATTCTATTTACAGATTTTCACCGTTAATTTCCTTGAAAGTGTAACCTCTTTAGATTACTAAGATTTTTTCGTTTTTGCATAAGCGTGGCACACCTGAACGAAATCAGGAGAATAGAAGGGTAAATTCATCCCTTGACTAAAAAATATTAGGCCAAAAATTTAATTTTCGAATTACATAATATCACCCCGAATATATATTACGAGCGTCGAGAAAGACTGAGGTTACAATGAAATAATCCCAAAATCTGCAAGCAAGAACCCTACTTGTAGACGATTTAAGAGAAAGATAGATAAAGTACTTGAACATTATTCTGAGTCGCAAATACATTTTCGAGCGTAAGTAATGTCTACGATAAGCCACGAGCCAGATCCCATGGTAGAAATCGAACCAGGCAGGCTACTGAATGATTCATAATGATTTCCTCGTCATCATCCTTCTGTTTGTCTAAAACTAATGTTTCAGAATTTCATGCTGATGACATAAAAACCAGAGTGAGAACCAAAGAGTGAAAATAAATCTCAAAAGCAACAGAAAAGAATGCACTCAAACTTAAGGAATGTGCGGCAGTTCATGAATAATTTTGCGGTCAGAAAAATGGGAAACGGCACAGTTAATGTTATTAAGTCGAAAATTGAAAATTACGAGTGCACTTATAGCAGAGGATCATCATAAATCCAGAGCGCACTATTTATCTAATTTCTTCACAGAGTTAACGCATGCAACAGCCAGATTAAATGCATTTTCCGCAATAAAGAAGATATAAAGACTTCAATTCCGACCAATTCTGTTAAATCCCACTATAATACTTTTTTTAAAAACGTGCTTTCGTCAACCTACACATACGGAAATATTTTTACGTAATTTTGAAAAATTACAAGGGCCTTCTAAGAAATAGCCAGACTTTTTCACATCGGCGGAATTCCATTGCTTCACCTCATTTTCCTGGTTAGTGGACTCCCTGAACATACCGTAATCCAAAATTAAAACTCATATACACGTTAAAATAAAAATTAAAGGGAATTTTTGCGACATCACAAATATTCTAAAAGCTATACAACTGAATAAATCAGATTAATGGCCAGAATTCTTATTTCCAAAAATTATCCTATGAGCAGTATTCATTATTTGTAGTAAAGGGTTTTAAATTGTCGATCTTGGCAAAATTTTTAAATCGAATAGCCCAAAATTGTCCTATTTCCGTTCTAATGAATGCAATTTTTATTTTAGAATATGTAATTGGAAGCACGACGAAGTAAAAGACAAAAAAAATTGAAAGACTCGAAACCTGTAGTACCTTGTACGCCCAGCTACACGTGGAATTGATTAGCGAATTCATAGAACGGCAATGCGATTAAAACCTGAACACAATGGTCCACAACGCATCGAGGAAATAGCACGAAAAATGATGGAAAGAATTATTCAACCAAAAAAAACCTTTTTTAGGGATAGAACAAAAATATAACCAACAAATATCGTAATACCTACTCCTTAAACTTTTAATTGACTACCTCACTCCCTG
This sequence comes from Ceriagrion tenellum, assembly GCA_963169105.1. Lineage (NCBI taxonomy): Eukaryota > Metazoa > Arthropoda > Insecta > Odonata > Coenagrionidae > Ceriagrion > Ceriagrion tenellum. The sequence goes on from OY720634.1 coordinate 73,131,063, forward strand.
AATTTAATATTTTACAACAAAACCACATTCGGATAAACGAAAAATGTTTGAAATGTACAATAAAAAGATTTTTTCAAAGAAAACAAATTCTACGAATGAAAAATGAGTTATGATGCACACTGATGAATGAAAACAATCACAAAAAAGGGGAAGACCTGCCAAAAAAGTTTGAATGCAAAAGGATTTTCCAAGATATAAAATTGTTTAGTTATGAAAACAGCCAATACTTTGATTTGATGTTCAATCACGGTAATATAAATGCTCATCTCAACTTCAAAAGTATAAATCAACAATTTAAAGGTTACATGCATAGAAGGGTGTTCATGGAGCTTAATATTGAAGTATACATCGCCTTCCCTCGCTTAAAAACAACGAATAGCAGAAGAAACTTGCTTTGGGAAACCTTCAGTTTCTTCGGACCTGCAAGATAACGTTTCCGCGCGAATGTTTCAGGACACGTCAAGTCCACCGTCCTTTTAAGCACAAGACTTTCCTCGTCTCCAAGATACGACTTCGGGTGGGTGAAATCTTCAGAAGCCCTCAGTTTGTCAAAGTTTTTAGTCAAGTGATATCCTGAAACAGCACTTGGGACACCCAACTTTCCCCATTCATAGAAAAAGATTTCCATACATTTCCCTGCTGAAATTGGATTTCCCGAACGAATAGTTTGCAGTATGAGTGCAGAATACCACATGCAAGTATGAAATACTTCTAGCACAGAGCAATGGCTCTTGAAAGAAAACTTGCTAAAAATGTTCGTATGCTTGTGCACCATACATAAAATGGAAAGAGATTAGCAACTAAAAATTAGTTCGACTGATCGATTTTCGTACAATGACTTCCAAACACATTAAACAATTCGACGTATTGAAACAAGTACATATCTACAAAGTTGACAGGTGTATAAGGGCGGCATTAAATGTATAAAATATATTATCACAATTATAAACCAATTACCAAAAAATCAACCTTGAAAAGTATTCTCAATCACTTTGTCCACCAATGCCATCTTATTGCAAATTATAAAAGATTAAAAGGGATTCGAGATATATTTGAATTGCGTGAATGGACGGAAGCTTTGTCACTCAATTGTTGATAATGGCACGAGGAAATCTAGTGGAACACTTGCCAAACACAATCAATTTAATTATAAAAACATTGAAAAGATATGTACGACGTAGGGAAAATGAAACCACCGTTTTTTTATATTATTTTTGCCAAAAGATATGCTAATCGGCATTTTATACGTAATATAGTGGAAGACATAACGGTATCAGTCCAATGATGTCTGTTATTACCCATATTCCGAGCAATTGACCCAAATATTCTGTGGAAATGCCGCAAAAATCTACAAGCATTAAATTCCAGACACTTGTAGCTCACACAACAAGAACGGTAAGGGTAGAGAAATAAATCTTAAAAATTTTTAATCCAACATTTCATCAACATCAGTATCAAAGATAACCGATATTCTATCATTCAAAATACCAGATATTTTAGATATATATTTTCCACTAGGTATGCCTTCTTATGTCAGAGTGAAACTAAAGTATTTTATCTGGCGTAATATATAATCAACATATATGTAAACCCTTCTGTTTCTCTCCCTTCAAGGTGAGTAATTTCTCTTTCAAAAGTGAGGGCGAACTTTTGCTTCTCACAAAAAAGCACACTAGCAGTAGATTAAGTATTGAAATGCAAAAGAAATATCAGGTACGTCTATCCAATAACGTTTTGATCGCAAACCACGAGATGTACCCGATATGCATGATATGAACGAGACGAGCAGTGTGATTTCTAAAGCATGGTGGCTCAAAAAATAATGTCCAATTTTTAAATCCTTCACCCAAAAATAAGATGACTTAGTCTTATAACATGACAAGACTTGTCTTAACTAGTTAATAGGAAGCAACACTCCTGGAAAAGACTTAGTCTGACTGATGACTCAATGGCCAATTAAATTTGTATTTTAACTGGCGCTAAAGGAAAAGCATTAATCTACAAGTTATTTCTGAACCAAATACTTTTCTCTACAAATGCGAGAAAGAAAATACTTGCATACGTGCAATTCAAGTAACTATTTAAATGGGTTGGTGCACTCACAATCTATAATTTGTTTGTATAAGAGCTTATAAATGGCGGTTTTATGGATCAATAATTCCCTCTGACTCGATATGTCACAGTACAGCATTTGTGTCACATGTCACAGATGAATTTTCCCACGGTGACGGGTAGCTGGGAATGCTGTAGGTGGCACGAGTATTATTTATTAAATTATGATTATAAATATTATTACATTTAAATATATAACATATTTCTTCGATTAAAAGTACACCATCTGACTGAGAAGACTCAAAACAGAGCAGCGGAAAATAGGGTACTTATTCGACTGGTTGGTATTCAACTCCTGGCTCGGAAACAACTCAAAAATAACGGTTAAGAAAAAATTATACTTCACTTGATCCTGACCATGGATGGGTAACATTTATGAATTAATTTGAAGGGTTTTTGTTATATTTTGGTTTTTGTAGGCGGAGCTTTTAAAATGTAGAAATATTTTTGCCGTGAATATTGAGGAGGAATTGAATACCCTTAGCCGCAATACCCCAAGCTGATGTAGGCTTCGACGGTGAATATTGAAAAAGTTCAGAAAATCACAACAGACTATTTAATGAGTGAAGTTTGTTCACTTTTATCTAATTCCGCAGGAGGACATCATTTAAACGGAGGCTTACGGCTGCCTTATGAATGCAACTGCCGCATCCATACATCACAAATCAAGCAAACAGTCACACAACGAAGTAACAGAATACGTCACGAATAATGCATAAATAACGAACAAGGTTCGTGAGAATTTTATCATTTCTGAGACGAAGTGAATTTCAGTTATATCGCAGAATCCAGTTTCACTTTTATGAGCGGCATAAACACTGGAACGAACAAAGATAAAGAGGCAAAATTCCACCAGTAATCAACAGTGAGAATGGGTACGCATAGAAACGTGAGCGAAATCGCGGCTATCGGGGAGCCGACTGGAATAAGCAAGTTCATCTACATGTCTCAAACAACACTGCACATCTCATTAAAGGCCTATTTTTCCGACAGCAAGCTAGCATTCTATCTTCCTTTTCATTCACGTTTCATTCGTGTCGGCAAACAACCGGTAAGTACTAAACAATTTAAAGCGAGAACATAACGGCACTAGAAAAAATTTAATGAACTCTACCGAGGTCTATCTCAAAAAATCACTCGCAGAATCCTTACGAAAACCCTAGTGAGTTTCCTTCATGAATCATGATATACACATGTATCTGCTTAACTTCTACTACAAAACAAAAAATGAGCACAAAAAAACGGACGACTGACAAATGGCCTCCTGCCCTCTTATGCGTGGCTAATAATGCATCCTTCGTTAATTAATGAGCAACTACTCCCATATACCCCTCTTTATAAGCTATGCGTAACACACCTGGGGCGATACGGTGCCATAATTAGTCATTTTCCGGCAAGTTTCCCGGAGTATTCTGAAACAATGGTCCAGCGTTAAATAATTTAAGCACGACCAACTTTTTTTTAAATACGTCCTCCGTTTGAAATATCGCTTACCGAGGTAATAATGGCTTTTTTCAGGGGCATAAAAATCGTAATCACAAGACAAATGGCGGCATAAAATCGAGCAGACCCTGAAACAATGGCGCATTAGCAACCGTGAGATCCAACAGAGAGGGGGCCAGACGTGTCCCAAATGTTACCCTCAGACCTTCCCCAGCAAAATCCGAAGGGATTCATCCCCTGAGGCTTAGCTCCTCTTAGCACACAAAAATTTAAAGGCGGAGAGTCGCAGCTACGCCATTTCGACCCTTAAAAACGTGCGGGAATGGGAGGTCAGAATTACCCCCGATCACCGCTTCTTCTATTTGGCCCTATTACGCGTAACAGGTGAGCACATCAGAAACGATAACGCCTCTCTTTTTTTATTCTTAATCGCTGCACAGGCTTAATTGCTTCTAAACGATCGAGATCGCGACACACTGCAGTCTTAAGAGCCGGAGGTGAAAGCATTGGTGGAATGACGGCAAATGGGGTTTTTCCTCATAGATCAAGCGTGGTCAACTTCATCGCTGCCAATCATCAAATGTGAAGAATCGTATATGGAAATATGGCAAAAATTTGTTTTTCCAATATACGAAATTAAAGAAAGAAGTTTTTTTATTTAAAACAATTTTTATAAATTTCTCAAGGTGATAAATGCATGAATAAAAACATGCAATTTTCCACAAAAAGGGACATTTTGAACTACGACCGTCGTTTCAATGTTCAACAACAACTTTACGTAGTATTCACTCATTTAACGACCCGGTGATGATTTTGCATGTACACACATTGATACTCGAGTCGATATAAAAGTTTTTACTGTTTGTGGAAAATAACGCTTCTTTTTATCCATTAATTTTTAAATTCCTTGCACCATCGTCAGGACCTGTTGAATTTGTTCAAAAGGAGACTGCAGTTGAATAGCCCAGTTAACAGGATTACTTGATTTTTTTCATCGTTATCAATTTCTTAAGTTTTCATCAAGCAGCTTAATTTTCAGTTTCTGGATTGTTGGTAAGTTTCACCTCTCATCCACCACTCATACGGCTCTTCTCTCAGGATATGGCAGTCCGGGCACCTCTAGCCGAGAAATTTAGGCATAACTTCAACTTAATACTTTATATTAAATATACCTTGAATCAACACAGCGAATCATTTAAAGGAGGTCATAATTTATAGACTCTACGATAAGGTATTATATCAGAATCATCTTACAACACGTGCACTGATAAGAATAAAAATATCTTACAGAGGTACACGGTGGATAGTTGCAGTTTATCTATTCAAGCCCCACGTATACCTACCTTTCGCAAATCGTTTTTCTCTTATTTCATTCACCAACTCTCACCGTAGTTTCGAATGCAGTCTTTCGTCTGACTAATTTTTTCATTACGACTTCACAACTTACTACCATATTAACGTCCGAGTACTTAATTTTAATTATCCAATCATATACTACCAATTTGCATTCACACGAGGCCCGATATGGGTACAATCAGATACCCTTACTGCAAATAATGAGAGTTTTTCGCAGTTTTTATACCTCTCATGCATAGAACGTTTGCTGCAACTATATCTTTATGGAATAATGGACCTAGTACGGAATTCGTTATGTAATTATCAAAGGGAACACCAATACCCAGCAAGAATAATGCTCCATCACAGAAACCTACCCATTACAAACCCATTTGTAAGAAGATTTTTTCAGCGTCCGCACTCACATTTAACTCGACCGGTAAAGGGAGTGCCTTCCGGGAGAGAAAAAAACTGCAAATAAAAAAAGAGCTATGCGACCTATTAACACTGGATGGAGATGGAATGTAATCCATTTCCGCTAAGAACAAATCCACACACGCGAAACGGCGTGGCATAACTGGTAACTTGATGAGCCCTATTGCTTGATTTCTTCCACGGAATGTTTCCCTAGGGTAAAAAACGACGCAAATAATCGGCATTACTTGAAAAACGCTACACGAGATGACTCGGCATTCAGAGAGCAGCTCATCAAGGAGCCGCGGACTTCAAACTGAGTAAATAGGAGCCGTTTTGTCTCAGGAAAAGGTCTCAGGCAAGCTTTGCACTTCCTAGTCAGAAGAAATTGCATTAGTTTCGAAAATGAAAGAAATCTACATTGCTAAAGGAATCAAAAGTTTTGCCGTCAAGCGGAAGGTATCTCCTCCAGTGATTGCACTCCAAGGGAACTCCATTTAAGGATTGAATAGGGCCGAAGTTCGTACTAAAGTTAAGAATATAACAGGAGGCACCACAGCGGCATAAACCTTACATTCTGAACGTCAAGGCGCTGGATTTTATTAATTTCAGGAAGGAAGGCAGATGAAGAAGCAACCACGATAGATGGCACCCCAAAAACCTCATGGGAGCATTGCTCTGAAGAGATCATTTATCGTATAACTGTTTTATAGATTACATTGTGGCAATTAAGCACCTTCATCACAAATCACTCTCAATACCATAGGTTTCCTTAAGACAGATAAACATATTCGTGCCATATATGCAGTAGCTTAGTCTGTACTGGCATGGAAATCATTAGGATTAGAGTAAAATGCCAAAATACATCGGGTTACAAACAAAACTTTTACGGAAAATACCCAAGTATAAACTTCTCAAGAGCACGATACCGACCAACAATATCCACGATATTGGCAGCTTAAAAAACGCGAGATGATTATCATATAACAAGAAATGTCGCCAGCCACTTTGGCTGATTTCCACAAAACGCCAATTACTCTGAATAAACTTGTCATTCACTCAGGATAAAAATGAGTCGAGATTTTGAGAATGATAAGCCGCCGTAGTTGTAAAACGCTATAATTAAGCACAAAAAGAGCCTAATAGCGAAAAATAAAGGGAAATTCTCAAGCACCAGTAAACAGTAAGATAAAAGTAACCCATTGTCAGAAATTTCAGTCCAGTGCTTTCACTCGCGAAATCGAAAACGACAAGCGATTGCACGCAATCCTTTAGCTGGAGCACTAACTGGGAAAAATAACCGAAAATTCGATGCGAGAGAGTAATGAACCCCGGATACTTCCTTTCCTCACAGAAAATCAGAATCGGATGATCACTTTGAAAAACCATACATTTGAGAGAGGTATTTCGCATGCAAAAGTTGCACCGAGAAAAAATCAAATCAGACAAATGCGCTGATCACTACGCTACGCAGACTCATGTTCCCGGCAACTGTGGAGGATTTAATGGAACCAGACGTTATGCCCTGATAGCCCATGAAGGACGCGATTGAAAGGGAGGATTCCGAAAGAAGTCACAAGGAGATGAGTTTACAACATCATTTGAGCCACGCTAAATAACGAATGCTGATTCTCACGTCAGCCGAACGCGGGGATGAAATTCTTCTATATTTCCCCAAGAAACAGAGGGAAATAACCGAAGCAAAATAGAAGTAACTACATTTATTCGCTACCCAGTCGTTCTACAAGGAAAAACGATTTTAACATACTTCTAACATAGGTTCCAATTCCGATGCTCCTCAATTTTAGAAACCATAATACGCTACGTAAGCGATAATGGATATACGCACAAGTATGCAGACATCAGGCCCGGCAAGCTGAGGTATATGGCTCGATTTCCGGTCCAGGCCAATTTTTTTCTCAGGAAAATTTTTACGTACGCAATAATATTATAGTTTTATTTATTTAGTAATTTAACGATTTAAATATTAAAACAGGGATTGTTTTAAATCTAACTCTAAGCATAAATACAAAATAAACAATCCCAACAATGGGGAAATGCGAAAGAGACGGCGGCGATAAGAAGACGAGTGGAAGACGAGAGTGAGGGTTTTTTGGGTGTAAAGTTCGAAAGGTAGTGTTACAGTATCGTCAGCTTACCTTTAAGTTCCGAAATAAATTTATCAAATTTCTCCAGATTGGTTATTGAAGAATACATTCCGGTGGACATTAAAAGAGTGTTACACGTCATTCACTGCAATCATTCGGCAGTACGAATACCATCGCAACCACTACATATTTAGCGTCCTAAATTCACAGACACAAGCCCCTCAAGCGGCTTGCAGGATATTACGAAGTCTAAAATAAATAACTGGCACCAATTAGGGAAAAACAAACACGGAACTAAAAAAACTCCCGAGCCTCAAGCCGGTAAGTAAATAGGAGAGACAAAGCCGGCAAGACATTTCCCTTCCGGCTGCGAAATATTTCGGAGGGACCGGCAAAAAAGGAATTAAAAAGTCTCCTCGGATGTTAAAAAGGAGAGGAGATAGATCTCGGCTAATATCTTTTTCGAACCCTTCCCTCTTCAACCTGCTCACACCATGCATCACGCGAAATAGCTTTCCATGATTAAGTGCAGTCTCAGGTTGCCCATCGACTCTAGTCAAATAGGGGATGAAAAAGGACGGAAACAATCGAGGCCAAAGTTGTGAGCGTGTGAGAGGATTCAGTTTTACCCTTACTTGAATCCATTGGAAGAATACCACGCTTGGATGGCATCGTTTTAAGAGCTAAGCGATCGTTAAAATAACCTAAATGAAGACGTAGGTGCCCGAGAAACTCTAGCCATGATAACTCGACCCATTACTGGGCGAATTTAACGCAGAGGTTTCCCGAAGCTGGTGAAGATTACCCGAGGAGTGCATAAAGTAAGAGCTAGAGGAAGATTATCCCTTACAATTTACGAGGCTAACGATCTGCTGAAGGCGTAGATTCTTAATCCCAAACCGTTCTATTGGCCATTCACAACGCTTCATAGACTTTGATTAAACGCTAAATATGCACTCGCACCGCTGAGTCACATTTTCATCGCATATAAGACGCTTCTATGCATTTAAGTTCGATTAGCACAGGAAACTCAAATCTACCGACACTAATTCCGAAGTATAATGCTGATTAAGACCTGATGAAAACCTTACACGGCTTAAACAATGGAACACAGGAAACGCCTCCCGGAAAGAAGTGGTAATGAAGAAAAAACACCAAATCGTGATTAAAAGAAGGTATATATCGTATCTTCGTTTTCTTATCTTGCTGTCGTCAAAAAACAACAACGCGGTGAAACATCCAAAAATGTAACCTTCATCATCAGAGCATTGCGGAAGCCTTCGCAGCAAATCGTTCTCAGTTTGGCCGGCGTAAAACCTTCTGTTGAATGTTTCACCCAATCATGACAGGTAAAAAAAAAAAACTAAATACTTCATATTTTTCGAGCAGACGCAAGATGTTTGATGCACGCGAAAATTAAAGGCTTTCCTCCTCCAGTCAGATAACTAGGACGTTTACGGTATCGGAATAAAGAAAAAAACGTACAACGAAAAAGTATCACGCCCACTCTTTCAGCATGCATAATCGGACCTCGATAAAGAGAGTCGTGAGGAAGTGTTTTTTTCCGTGGGGACGGGGCAGTGGGGGGCCAGTGGGGAGGGGAGAGATGGTGCAGGAATGATGGGAGATGAACGTAGTTACTTCCTCCTCCACCTCCACTATCCTCTAACGGTCCCATCCATTACGGGCGGAGAGAAAGATGAAAAGAAGAAGAGTGGGGTGCGAGCATAGACAGAGATTCCGCTTGCAAACCCTTTCCCACGCGTCGAGCCATACTTCACCGAAAAACTTTTCCATCAATCGCCGGCCGGGCGCGCGGAAGGGAGAGAAAACGACCGCTTCGTGGTGAGGGGGAGAGACGCGAGGAAGAAGGCTCTCTCGTCCCAGAGGATGACACGCGCGCGAGGTGGGTTCAGGTACATCACCGCGCGCTGTATCATAGGAGCCACCCTCGATCCATCCTCCTCCTCCCGACAGAACTGGTCGTTGACACCGCGGACACGAGGCAGCGATCTTTTTTCCCCCCTGAAGACCCATTTACCTCCACACGCGGCGCACGGCAAAAGCTGGCACGCCGAATGCAACGCATTCCGAGGTTCGTGTTTCGTCAGATTCGAAGAACGGGGAGAGTAAAGCGAGATAGCAAGCGGGGAAGAGAAGGCACTCCACAGGCCTTTTTATCGATCTAAATCCCACGGTCCGACCTCATCGCGAATAGGATGGGACGTACGAGACCCGGAAAACGCAACGCAACCGGGCTTGAAGATTAATAGAACCCGATAGCCGATGACTTAACACGGCCGATTTGAAGCGGAATTAAGAACGACGTGTACCGAGCATCCTCTTCCCTCCTATCGCCGCTCCGCCTCCGCAACGGCGAACGGATTCGCCGGCCGGGGCTGAGAGGACGAAGCGATCCCGATCGCCATGGCTCGGGCAGCAACATCAGTTTATAAGTGGGAAGCTCAACAACATACGATTTGGGCCAAACACCGAGGTAAAAATGATTGGAAAAATCTAAACGTATGATACTCATTTGTGCAGTTTGCAGTTGCAGAAGCATTATTTGAAATAAGCAATTCCCTGTGGTCTAGTACAACGTATTCTTATGAATTAGACGTGTCTCAAGCCGTGGCATGAAAGAGGTTCAAATATTTATTACGTTATGAGTACGTATAACCCATTCGAGGTGACTTTCAAATTTAGGCGACGAAATTTACACTGGATACATTTGGTCTTCGCCATTTCTCGGTGCACACTGATTTTATATACATTCTTAGAAAGTGCTAATTAATTAAATTTGAGTGAAAAATTAAAATTTCCATTTGTTAATGCGCTAAATAGTAAGAATGCGTGTTCTATCAAGCAGTGATGGCAAATAGCTCGATTAAACCTTTATTGTACGGATGTAAATTCATCAAAATACGTATACTGTACGTAGACTTGTTGTTTGCAGAAGATGGAAAAGCCTTTGACCTCATGAGATAAAATTAAATTCGACAGCCAGCAATTGAAAATTTACATTCGGCAATATCACTAGGTATACCAAAAAAATAAGCTTAACGCGTAAGGGTGTAAGCTTAGGGTATTAAAGATACGGAGAGCCGCGGTCCACTGCACCATAACGAATACATCTAAGTTTTAAATAAAACTCAAAGAATTAGAAGAGAGGAAATCTTCTGGAACATAGTAAGACATCACAGCCTACTGAATGAAATAACGGAAGGATAAATTAATGGTGAGTGTTATTGAGAAAGACTGAGGATAGAGTAGGGTGTCAAGGAAGTTAAGTTATATGTTAAAACATGGAATTACATTGAAATAGAGCAACAATATTAATGGACATATTTTGCGCCAAAACAGCTTAATGACAACGATATTGGAGAGAGGCATGGATGATTCACATCGGAATTAGAACGGAAAACTACTATGAAAGACATCAAAGTGAATCAATATGTAGAAATGAAGTGGTTGGAACAGTGGAGTGTTAGGCTGCAGCAAACCAATCTTCAGACTGATGATAACTGATCATGATGATGAGCAATAAAGTGGGTAGTTGAAATAAGCACTGAGCAGAGAGTAACAGCTAAGTAATCTCCGGATTGACGACTGACGATGACGAATCTTTACATGGCAATGTTTCCCACGTCCGCGATTGAAAAACTCGGCCATCCGAGATAAGGTTGATTGAAGAATTCAGGCACACGAATTGGTAAGTGGGTGGGCTTGAGATTTCAGGGAGCCTTGGGCGCTCCGGTCTTTTTCAACATACCTTGGTCGGATACAAAAAAGCTGATTTTTAAAACGTATGGCGCACGAAGATGAATAGCAGTTAAGCTTGAATGTTCAAGTTGTAAGCGGAGTAGAAAAGGGAAGATCAAAAAGAGATGAAAAATGATGACTTTAGAATGAATGAAGAGGCACGACTTAAAGAAGAATAGTATGAAGTCTTGTGGCAAACCAATCGCTGATTGATGACTGCTGATTGAAGAGTGTGTGAATGCATTCGTGAGGATGAATCAGAAGCGTGTGGCACTGAAAACGCTGACATAAAATGTCTCCGAACTTGCCATCTGATGAAGAAGGTTAAAGATCAAATGGACGGAAAATGAGTAGGAATCAAAAAGAGTCGAAGAAGGAAAGGCTTTAACGAACAACGCATGCAAAAGAAATACTCTCCGCCCAAAGAGAGGCAATGAATGTGTGGAAAACATACCACTGACGGAGATATAAGAGACTCAGTAACTCCCAAGATGATTATTGAGGGATAAATACATTGGCCAAAGAAAGATGGCCTGGGAGAGAAGAACTACAGGGAGTAAAATGGAGTCAACGGAAACGGATATGGAAGAATAGAAGAGTGCAGTAGACTTAAGACAAAGAGTAGGATTAAAAGATAAATGATGAAATCCCGAGATATATTCTTCATGAGAAGTATCTACTCTCTCTCCATTCCACGGTCATCCACTACCTTTTTCTCCACCATTGCAAACGTTCCGAATGCGTCCTAGATGTTCCGTTGATCGCATCCCAGTCGAACTAAGTATGTACTTTAATACAGTTCCGAAATTAGCCGCTCAGAACATAACTGCTGTTAGTTTAGTACTTGGTGAATTTTTTGCTATATTTGGGTTATATGCGGAGAAGAATCCCTATACCTATTTAATATATCGCGCATGGGAGGCACAAATTTAGCTTCCGGGTCTACCCATCTAAATTCAGAACTTATAGTTTAACGTTTAGTTTGTTTCACTCCAAGCTTCAGTTTCCGAAAACTGAGGATTCTGACTTTCATCATTTATAACGGATCACGTAATCTGCAAAGCTTTTAAGTACAAGAATAGAGATAGCGACAAAAATGGCGCTAAAAGTTCTGCCGATTAGGAGGGTGTAACCGAGAAGTAGCCGTCTATGCGTTCCTCTGTGCAAAGGAAGAACACATCGAATAGATGATCTCAAAGGATCACCAAAAGATTCAAAATATTAAAGTTGTAACTGCTGATTAAATGGCGACAGTGGCCTACGAAAAAAAAAATAAAAGTGTGGCAAGGTCAATATAAGGCAAGGCGCAAGTTTAACCAACTAAGTACGTGAGAACGAGAAGACAAATTTCAGAGAGAAGTCAAGGGCTAGAGAACATACATTCCTGCTCAAGTTTCCACAGGGTGAACGAAGAAATTTCTCACTCACTGTCGCGGTTCGACGAACTAACAGTCTTAAAAATATCCTTACGAGCAATAAAATACTCCGGTGTGTAGTAGATGGGTTACCTATTTTATTAAGTAGACAGCATAATTTCAAATATAGCCACCGAGCAAATACTCTGGTATGAAGTATAGCAAATGTTTATTAAAGCACCTGATGGTAAATTTTTGAAAACTTTAAATTTAAAGTAAAAAAATACGTCATAATAGCCATATAAGGACAACAATCGAAGGTAAGCAGGGAAGAATTCGTGGATAGGAATTTTGTGCTCTCATTTTTAAAAAGAAGACGCATAAATATGTGCAGAGCTTTGGAGATACAAAGAAACATCAACGAAACGGTCATTCACGCCAGATGAAATAACATTCGTTATCGTACAAGTTTAATTAAAAAATATGCTAGATTGAAGACTATAGGACACAATCGGAGTCCTGTTCACAAGAACCCACGCGGGTTCATGCATGAATGCTTGTCCTTTCAAAAATCCATTCTGTAAACACAACTACTTTCCTGAATATGTGAGTGTATTTCCAGAACATAGCCTGCTCTGTTTCCGTGAATTTGTTCGTAAATAAACTCGAGGATGATCTCACGCCAGTTCATCCATCATGTACCTTACGGAATGACGAAAAAGTTCTCTTCAAATAGAAATGAAGTGGGTGGAGAATAGGGAGAAACCCCAAGATGAGAATTCATCGGGCAAAATAATGTTTTAGGATAAAATAAGAAATTGGGAATAATTCACTTAGCAGGGATGAGCAAGAAATAAAGAGCTGAGGTAAACCAGTCTTTGAATTGATGACGGCTGAGAATGAATCTTAAGGTGGAAATATTTCTCTTCTCCGGTATTTATAATGCTGGCGACAGGAGATTGAAATTAGGACATCGAAATACGCTCCAATAAAAAACTTTACGTTTGTTATTTTATGCGTATTTAATACAAAAACTGCTTCGTATATCAAATTAAATAACGAACTCCAATTTTTCCTACGGGGAAAAATTGAAGTTGGCTATTTACATCAATATACGAAGCTAATAGGATCGACCTCAATAAATTCACCGTTGCCTACGCAAACACTCATTCTCCCACTGAGATTATCGAGATTTGAGCATTCAGAAAATTGCTCAGTTGTAAGTGGAGATCTACAGAAATTGTACGATAAGAGGGAGGGCAGCGTGCCCGATCCAAAAGGCTATGAAATTTTTCTCAGACTATTTCTTAGGGATGAAATTTCTCGACCGAAGAGGGCCATGGACTTTGGGGAGCTCCTCATTTCTCAAATTCACGATAGACGCAACGGGAGGCATCGGAAGATCATCGAGTACATTAATTGGCCAGGCTGATAAGGCAAAAATGTCATTTTTCCACCGCTTTTAAAAAATCTCTACTCCTACAGTATCGACCGTGGGAAATTACGACTCACTGGGCAACAAAAAAAATACATCTCACGTGTGCCCGCAATCCTCTTCTCATAAAAATTCTAATCTCGCAACAACCGGGTGGTGGCAAAAAATGCTAAAAACAAATAAATTTAAGCTTTTCTCTCTCATGGACACCGGTAAAATAAAAATGCAAATCCAATTTCATTATGAAACCTGTATTCCAAAGACAAGACTCCCAAGTCACAACACCGAGCGGATGAAATTTGATTAAAAGTCATTTGAGCTCATGACCCGAAAATATGCTATCGTTCAAAATCTGTCGTTTACTCAAGAACGTGATCGAATTGTCGGTCAAAAATATAGCGTTCGTTCTCACGCAAGAAAAAAAGACAATGAAAGAGGTGGAAAAATTCTTCGCTTGGGTAAAAGAACACTGTACGTTGTGGCCGGACTGATTCTGATGGTTGCAAACACGTCTGGCCAAATTTCTGCTTGAAAAAATGATAAAATTACTTGGAATTCTATCGAATTTAATTCTATTTCACACAACTCACGCACGTTCGTGAGCTGAATTCTCTTATTTACCCAGAAGCTGAGTGTAAAAGCTGCCAATATTGGCGTAAACTTGACGCCGACGTAACTCTTTAAGCACCCCATTGGCGATACCATCACACGTCAATTCCAATTGGTAACCAATTTAAAAACCTTAAAATTTGGAAATAACTTCCCTGAATAAAAAGGTTCGTTTGACCGTACCAGCGGAGAACCGAGCATCAGAATTCCTCATTTTCCGAAAATAATATACAGCGGAAACGGCATCGTCCTCATATCACCAAAGACGGATTGACTGGCGTCTTAAACGAGGCAACGTCTGCGATAACAGCGGCAACACATCCGAGGCGCATTGATGAAGGGACGACAGCCTCATTGTCTGGCATCTCCATTCAAGGAGGAGACGAGTATTGTTGGGACGCTGGCGCGTCAAAGAAGGGCGATGAACGACGTCGAAACGCATTTTCTGTCACGATGGAGGAAGAAGGGAACAGAAGCAAACACGCTCTGTGAAGAGAACGCCGACTACCCCCAGCCTAAATGACTGCGACAAACGAATGACCACGGCGATGGAGCCGTGAAATTCTCAAAAGACCCCACGGGGATATCTCTATCAATGGAAAACATTCTCTCGCGCCAGATATTTTGATCTCAAATTAGAAGAGAATAGAAACAGCCATGTTTGGTTTGGGTATCTCGCCCATACTAACATTAGCCTCTTCAAGAATGAGCTACGACCAATGAGTGATATAGCAATAAACCGGCGAAATTCTCATTGGTCTCAAGGGGATGTCTTGCGCGATGGACAATTCTATCGCTTCATATCTTCGTATCGCAGATATCGAAGAATAAAAAAAGAGCGTAAGTCCTTACACCCTTAAGGGACGAGTCAGCTAGCAACTAAAACTGCGAAAAATGACATTTCATGACGATAAAACCGAAAACTTTACGCTGATCTCACTGGCCATGACATACTTATTGGCGGCGATTCGAAGACGCTCATTTCAAGACCCTGAATCAGTTAATTTCCCTGAAACAGGGCTTTTCGGCAGAGTCACAGTTGTCAAAGTAGTTATCGACATTACCATTGCATTAAATGAGCAGCTTTTGACTTGACTTCGTGTCTAATATGAAGAAGGAAAAGATTACAGCGGAAAATACGCTTTGCTAGTCCTCCTGTTAGAGAGGGCTGGTCACTAACAACCAGTTCAACACTTAAAAACTTCCGTGAGCGAGGCGATGGAACGGTAAATTTCACACGGGGTTGTCTAACTTAATTGGGGAGATCCCCTCGAGGCACATGTATAAAAGCGACCATACATGCGAAATAATGGACGCGACCGACGTTAGGTAGAAACTCTCGTCAAGAGATGACAGGCCAACTTAGGTCCAGAGAACTCTCCAAAAACTGCTGCATACGATGACAACGGCGATGCAACCGTTAAATTCTTAAAGATCTCACGGGGATGTCTCACTTAATGGGAAAGATTCTCTCGCGTCAAATCTCTCCGAAAGCGGATTTGGCACGACGAGAAGGCGGTGGAGAGGAGTTGAAACGGGATTGCGGCTTGCCCAGTCGGCCCAAGCGGTCAGGCACAAAGAGGGCCCTCCCCCACCACCTCCAAATTACAAAAGGGGGCGGGAGGAGGGAGGTATGGAGGTTGGGGGGGGGCGCCGTGAGAGAGATAGAGAGAGGCGCGTAAAGGAATCCTCCGGAATCTCGCACCTACCTAAGTTGTCTGCAGATGCCGCGGGCGGTCCGCCCAACAACGCCATCAGCAGAGCGAAGGCAAGCGGAGCACTCCTCGCACCTGCGGAAGACCTCCGTTTGCCGCCCGGCAAAGATGACACGCCTCCCGGCCGCCACTCAAAAGGGAGGAAGAACCACCGGATCCACGGGGGAAACATGTCGCACTCAACGGGGACGTTATGTACACACGGGAACAAAATTTAAAGACCCACCCCCTCGCCACGAAAAGAGGGCTGCGTCGAACAGCGTATTCGACGCTGTGTATATGTGTATATATAAATATACGTTTGCGTTGTGTGTTATGTGCACACTAGGTAAGATGTTTCTCTTCCTCTCCTCCTTTGCACACTCTCCACCCTGTTTCACTCATTCATCCACCCATCAAAAACACCGTAGAGGGCCGCGATGAGCTGCGTACATAATTTCGTGCGCGAGTGTATGAGTGAGCGATGCGCGCACACACTACAGTGGTCGCTGCTTCTCTCTCCTCCCTTGCATACACTACTCCTCCCGACTCTGCTCATTCATCCACATAAATCCATCGCCAGCACGCGCTGAAGAGGGCAACGCCGAGACGGAGATCAGATGGCCGCAGCGCGGGCGAATGGAGAAGCGCCGTCTTGGAGGCGTGAGGAGGGACCCTTCTTCACGACGCCCCGGCGACAGCGGCCTCCTCCGTCGGCGACCACCGGCAGGGAGGCCCTCATCATCACCCCGGAGGGGGAGGGAGGCCCCGTCTTCCGAAGCGAACCCGACGGAGTTGGGGGTTCCAGCCGGCGGGATTAGAACTACGGAGGCCCGCGGCCGCGCTTTAAAAGGACCCGCACACCGGCAGCGGCTCGCGTGGCCGAAGGAGATGCGAGAAGGCCCAGGAGGATAACACGATCGTACACCGAGCGATGGTTTCGAGGGGCAGAACTTTAGCGAAATGATCGCAAACACACACTCACACACACACTTTTGTGGGGGGGAACAATGACGACGTAACCAGGGGTATACACGCCAAAGAAGAAGGACAGTATAAAGGGGGGCGTGGATCTAATACAGTCGTCGAGGCAGTGACGGCAACACAAGCAACATCAAAGGAGCTCAAAAAGACGCACGGACCGTACCGACTCACACCGTCGAAGAAGAAAAAGAAACTCTCAAAACTTCCTCCTTCACTCCTTCCTTCGAAGGCTCGTGGATGTAACACAAACGAGAGGCACCGGGATGGATTTTTTTTTTTCGAGCGAGTCGTGAAGAGATGAGACGATGAGAAACAGAATCCAGCAGCGGAGAAGAGGAAGCGTCGAAGACGCCGACACGGCTCGAGGAACGTAGAAACAAACAAACAAACGAGATCCGGCACAATCACTCGCGCTCACTGCAAGGACATAAATAATCGAGAGGGAGGGAGAGTCGAAGGGAATATTTTTCCACCAAAAAATTTAATGGGGGAGGGAAGGGAGGAGGGGGGGGGAGTAATAGTACTGGGTGGACAGCGCGGCGCACAGTGCCGGTCGACGGGGCGTAGGCTTCGGGCGAAAGAGGAGAGAATCTCTCCTCTCTTCCTTTCTCTCTCACCCGGCTCTTGCGTTCTTCCTCGACTCCACGGCGAACTCGCTTTTCCTATAGCAGCCGGAACCACACTGAAGGCCGGGGCTGCGTTAGGCGGGTGGCGGGGGGGGGGGGGGCGGAGAGGGCGAGGGGGGCGGGGTGATGTTAGTTCGCTCGCAGGAGGAGAGAGGAGGGAATGGGAGGAGTGTACTGGATGTATGGAGGGTTTCGGAGAGGGAGGAGAGCGAGAGAATGGGGAGGCTGGGGGGGGGGGAAAGCGGCGTAGGGGAAGCGGGGAATGTTGAGGGGGTTGAAGGCTCAAGCATGCGTGCGCGGGGATGGGGCGTAGGGGAGGGCAGCAGCAGCAGAATGAGAAGTGGAGAGGACCCAACACACACGTACAGCCCTCGCAGGCCACGGCCGGGAGCTTGCGGAGTTCGCCGCCAGGGCGCGACGTGGCTGACGGTGACGCCGCGCGAGGCTGCCGGCAAAGGGAGTAACTAACTACCCACTTGCAGAAAAGAGTGTGTGCGCAAAGCACCCTCCCATTTCCCTCTCCCTCCTCCCTCCCCCCCCCTCCCCCCCATTCGGCCGCCGCATCTCTTTTGACCTAGGTCGCGAGAAAGCTCGCACATGCATTTTTATCACTCCATGGTTAACTTCGGTTCAATCGTGGGAAAATCAACGGTGGAGTCGAGAAAGAGGAGAGAACTTTTTTTTCGAGAATTAATTGGGACGTTTTAAACCGGAGAAACACAAATTGGGATGCGAAGTAGAAAAGACGATGCGAGGCTTCGCCTCGTGGTGGTCGGTGCATCGTCAAAAAGATTCGGTGATGGTTGCTGCTGGCGGATGGGTCAACTTAAATATCCTTTCCATCGGCCACGGATTTAAAATTCGGGAAAACTAGAACGGAAATTGCAAGGGTGATACTCGTAACAAAGGCAATTAAAACGTAGAACGGCAATTGAGAAATTTGGAATTCAACATCACTAACTTATACAAACCTCAATAGTTAGAGGGTTTCCCCGCCCGCTCATATTACAGCAACCGTTTCCGTATATTTTTTTCAAAAATTAGTTTTGATCTTTTAAGCATTCCCTGCTAACAGTCTGCTAGAGTACCTTGCGGGAAAAGCGTACGATCCTTGAGAGATTAAAGAGCAATTCTCCCAATCGCTCCTATGCGAATCGCGGTGAACTGGAAATTGAACGTAATGGGAGCAATCGAATATTAAAATTTGAAAAGGAGAAAATATTTATGAAAAAGCTAGTGAATATAAAGTGGTCTCAGATGGATGTAGTATATCCGTTTCTAAAAGCCGGGAATGGGTGCAATACTATTTCCTTAAAACAACTGACGATTGAAAAAGAGGACAAAAAGAATTTTCCACCAAATCATTCGTTATTTATGACCATCCAGGAGTGAATCAATCAAATAAAGTGGGCAAGGAAATATTTATTACGCTACACTCGAGGATTGAGGGAATTTGACCGCAATCAGGCGATAATGATTACCAAATAAATGATTTGCATGTCTTGTCTATAAAAAATAACATTTAAATCACAATGGGATCCTGACCTGTACCGTTAGAATGTGCTCTGAACTCCGAGATCACGGAACTCAACGAGAACCCAAGATCCTACGCTACAGATGAAAGCACTTTAAATCATTCTGAGTCCGTACCAACCTTGAAAATGCCACAATAATATGTACACATGAGTACAAATACACATCCACATATTTTATTTTTGACATAAATCAACAGGAATTCCAACATAATTCAGTGAAAATACAAGAAACAACGAGGACAGTAGGTTGATGAACGAGGTCAAAAATACTATATAAATATCTCGTCTAGCAATAGAAATATCAGCACCATTTCCAAAACAAAATAGAAATAATTACATCAGTCCTAAACCACTTTGGTTGAATTGAGATCACGTCGATATCTCTGCCATTATTTAGGGATATGGAATCACTTCCTGAATTCATCCCGGCACTCAACCACAACCTATGACGTAACTGTCAAAATATGTAAATAAAACTCGATCGTCATTAATTCCATCACAAATTTATTAGCCTGAAACTTTTACAGACCACAGAATATTTCAAACTTCAACACGACCCGGGTTTTGATGGATTAGCATCATCTTCAGGTGATTATACAAGTATCTCATTTCCAGGATAGTCTAGCAACGACTGGTAGTATATAAAGGAATGAGATACTTGTATAATAACCTGAAGATGATGCTTAGCCACCAAAACCCGGGACATGATGAAGTTTGAAATATTCTGTGGTCTGTAAAAGTTTCAAGTAGATAAATTTCAAAACATATGTCCAGTGCCACTCCAAAACCGGAGGAGCGAATCGCTTGACGGTGAGTACAATTTAGGTAAACAATAATTTAATTTTAATAATAGATTGAATAATAGCTCATTCATCAAGTTTCAATTTTTATGCACACAAGGAATAAGTGCCTGTCTAAGGAAGCGAAAATCGCCGTGTACTTCTCCCCACTCTGTTGCATGGTAGTGAAACATGGGTACGTCAGGATAGACATAAGAGTAGACGTAACGCCGTGAGTATGAGTTATCTGAGGATTGTTTACGGCAAAAGTAGGATGTATAGTGTCAGGAATGAGTGGGTAATAAATGAATGTGGGTTAAATGCTCCAGCAACGGGCATATATGAAAGGAGTGTGCTCCGTCGGTTTGGCCATGTTGAGAGAATGGATGAGAGTCGAATAACGCAACAGATATATAAGAGTGAAATGAATGGTACGAGAGGTAGAGGTAGGCCGAGAAAGTTGTGGTTGAATGTGGCTGAGGAAATTCTTATGAGGAGGAATATTAGGAGTCTTAAAAAGAGGAGGGCATGTGTGAAGCAGTGTTAAATGAGGCAAAAGAGGATTGCAAGGATAGGTCAGTATGGAGGAATTTATTGAAGCAGAGTTAGGTGTACAAATATGTATTTATGAGTGAAACTTTGTGACTGTGCCTGCCCCGGAAAGAAATGTCGTAATTGGTATGTATGTATGAATGCATGTACAACCCAATTAGTTCTCGAGTGAAAAGACAAACTTCAGGGCGACGAGAACCACAAAGTCACATTTTTCACAGTCGCAGGCGCCTAGATAAGCTTCCATGCAGCTTTCATAAACCATGGACGAAAACTATGATAATGATAGAAATATGTGATAAATTTCTTGCATTGCCTTTTGCAAATTTAGCTTATGGATGCAGATAAACGATAATGGATAATCAATCAAATTTATCATAAGATTTATCGCATGGATATGAATATATTGAACATAGAAATGAATATGCTTTGCAAGTAGATCATGTGCAAATAAAATTTGCTTACTATCATCAAATAGAATTAAAATAAGGGAAATGAAGCATCGGCTATTTCTCTTGAGGAGATAAAAGTCGAGTCGGAAAACGAAGAGATCTGAAAACAGCAGCTTAAGCATACCCTTCTGAAGACAAGGTTCCCCTGACTGAATCAGTTTTGTTTAGCGATGTTGGTACGGAAAATTGCCTACGAATCCGCATCGTCATCAAGACATGGCAAATACTGAAAATTGAACGGAGTGACCGGATAAACACAACATGTAGCATAAAGTGACATAGTGTATTGGTTATGATACTTTCAGCATCGAAGACAGCCAACCAACAAGATAGGTTTTGTCTCACCTTTAACAAAGACGTTACGCCGTATTCCAAAGTCATTTCTTTCTGCCTTAAAGTTAATTTTTCCGTCATGCTCTTCATACTTTCTCTCTCCTTTGTTACTACACAAATGTTTCCCCTTCCTCCACCTTCCATAGTCATAAAAAATCCTCAATTCCGTAACGCGACCGAAGAAAATACTAACTTGAAAATAATGATACAAAGTAAAGAACAATGAATTACGTCAATTTGAGGATAGCTTTCATCAAACCATCCATAGAGAGCTTTTACTGCCTTCACAACATCGGAGACATACCCTTTTCCAAAGTTTTACAGTCATATAAGCCACGAAATCAATGCTATCATAAGATATCGGTTGAATCGATCTAACAGACGATTTGTGTTAGGAATAGCCCTTTCCCTTACTATGATTCTTCCTTTTGGATCCATCTGCTCCCTATAATTTGGGTTATGGATATAACTCGGGGCTATTCACAAGAATCATCCCATTTGGATACATCTCGAGCCCACCATCTGGGAGGGCAGGGCAGCATCAGCATATGACCATCCGTCGACCCTCCACTTAAAAATTACTACCACTTTTCTCCTGCATAAATCAAAATATTTTTATCGCTATCCCAAAACCTCGTGCGACAAGTCTAGCTGAATCCATTCTTGGAAGTAAGCCCATACCGATCACAAAATGGGCCCCGATGAGGGGAACGCCTTCGGCACTACTTTTCCAGACTTAGGTATCCCCAAAGGACATCGTTTCGGGTCTACTAGCAATCTATAAATCCGGTGATTTCACAGAAAATATTCTCAGTATCATGGAGGGAGTTCCTGAGACTTATGAAAATCTTACATAGAGGCTTTCGAAGGAATGTAGGTAACAACTATTCATCATAATTAAGAAAGAAATTGTTATGAATCCAACAACACACAAATGCAAACGCCCTCTGACACGAAAATAATTCCTATCAGTGTCATAGAAATTGTTCACCAAAAACTCCCTACACTCACAAGAAATTTCAGCATTCAGCGGGTTTCAATAGAACGTTTACTGACCATGTCTACATCTACGAAATACCGTGCAAGCCAAAACAAGGGTGTGGGGCACGGGTTGAATCCACAACAGGCACTTGAAAACTGTTACCTAGAAAATGGGGATGAGGTGTGGTAACAAGTTACACTTGAAAATTGTGACCAACCCTCATCAAGACAAGCTAACCGTCTATGCTGCCGCATGATCAATTTTTGCTGTGATGCAAATCTGTCATACTTATTGGAACATAGTTGGAGAAGAGATTTATCAGGTGCAGTATTCAACTGAAGCTAAAATACTGTAGGATTTAATTTTCACCCGGGGAGTGATTGAAGTAAATACTTCTTGGGTTTCCGTCCGGGTAAGGTTCTCCAGCTTCTTCCTTGCCGACGTTTCGAAGAAAGAATTTATCATCGTCATCAGGGCCGTTGATACCGGGTGTCAAGTTGCTGCTTATATGTGGTATGTCTCTAAGGTCAGGCCGTTTTTGACTGGTGGAGACGTTTTCACTTTCACCGCCATTTTCAGGATTGGATTCTAGGTCCTACTTAAGCGCAACCCTTCGTCTTTGTTGAAGTTATTGCTCGCAAGGCTGGTTTCTATTGCCTCTTTGGAGAGTCGGTCCATGTATCCTTCGGAATGGCCGCGGCTACCTTACCCGGACAAATTTCCTTCTACGCGATAACCCGATAAGAATTTCCTTCCACAATACTGTCGTTAGTGAAATAAAAAACCATTTGAGATATTCGTTTACTACTTTTATCTCTATTTATGAAAACATTGGGTCAAAGGATACGCTATAATTCGTTTTCATTGATGCGACGCATATTTAAAAAGTGGGTAACTGTCCGAAAATTACAATCCTAGCAATGCGGAAACAATTTCCGAAATATATTAAGTCACCAGATTAATACGGCCTCCATCGGTATTCACTCCGATTTCATTGAGCCTCCCTTGCAAAGAAACGCAAGCTACTTAAAATTCATTTGCAGAATCATCATTGTCCATTTTAACAATTCTAATATATCGTAACGTAGTTACGTCATGAAACCAAAGTACCAAAGACTGTTGTCACCTTGTTCGGGGTCGAATCGGAAAGAAATAAAACTATGAGCGCACGGAGCAGAATCAAGGAATAAACCATAGAGTAGGAGCATAAGTACTTATACCTGTGGCACATTAAGATCGACCTTCCGAGCGGTCTCGTACGTAGCAAGTAGTGGGTCTATACGCCGCCCCTTATTGTTTGAGAGACATGATTTACTGTCCCATGCTTGAATAACAGTCTCTTTTCAATCGGCGATCAGAAGGAGAGTTTAAAAATTAGTTTATGAAATTCACTGCTTATCTGTCCGGTCCTGACATAGTTTATCGGTCTATCCATAATTATGGATATTATAATCGAACATAAATCACTCCATCCATTAGACATCGCGTACTAGGCCATATATGATTTTTAATAATTCAAGTAATTTAGATAACATCATAAATTAAGTTGAAATACGAATTTGAGACGTAACATAATTCCTATTCAATTACGTGCTGACTAAATGTTATAATAAACTTTGGCTGCTAACAGAGGAATTATCAAACTAATTCCATTACAAAATAAGCTGACGTCATGTTATAGCAAACATTTTTTGTCAAAAGTGGAATAATTAAACTATTTCCGTTATGAAACACGTCCATTTTCATGGTGGGGGGTTAAAAGCTTGAGTAGAGTGTATACTGGGGAATAACGTATCCCAAAGGAACTCAACTGACGTCAAAGACGCTTCTATGAATTTTTGAGAGAAAGGCCCACAAATTAAGTTCTTCTCCGAAATTTCTTACGCAGCAAATATTCCTGGGCAAACAATGTAATTTTCATCTCAAACAAATTACGAGAAGGGAACAGTATATTAACATAAAATTCGCTATCTTGTGAACTATTTGTGGCACGGTCGAGTAAAGTCAGGGGAAATTAATTTCTAACCCAATATCCTGTACTCAGTCTATCATTATCTTTAACAACCCGATGCCTATTAGTAAAAACTCTCTATTTTTTATAGCCACTTCAGAAAATTTTCCACCAATTCCCTGACTAAATTATCTTTCTAAATGTAATTTCATTAGTTCATATATCATCCTTATATAATTTTCCATTCTTCCTCAATTTTACATTTCAAAGGTCTCCACTCTGCGATCATCTCTTTTATTTATCTTCGCTACAATATAACACCACGCTAAATATTTAAGTTCTAACAAGTACATTCTTAAGGCATTTTCCCTAATTTCCCCTCATCAATTTCTGTCTCCGCATATAAGCTTTCGAACCCGCTGTAATTTTTCTCATATACCCCAAATAAATGCACCTACACCAAAGAAAAAATTCCATTTATAATACGTAAACTATTTCCCTGACTTTGTATTTTTACCCTTTAAAAAATATACAATCATTATTCCTCTTCCTACGACTGATCTTGATCACAGCCTTTTACTCAGTGACTCTGTCCCGACCATCACTGACAGCTGTCCCTCGGATGACAAGATAACTAGCTCTCCTCCACCCGCAAATGTATTTGTCTATATTGACTAATTTCCTTAGTAGACTCCTTGACTAGTTTCGCGCCATCTTTCATCCCCAGCGTATTTTGGAAGTATCATTTCCTCTAAGTGCACGCCAAAAAGGAACGATTGTAGTGGACACTCCAGTCTCAGCCTATGGACTCCAACTCCGCCCGACCTTTATACTCGTTACTTCATTCATTTCTAAAAAGATGTCATCCTAATCAGGAATGGTGCCCGCAAATGGGCGCCGTGACATAAAAAGCGTCATTAAAATTATTTTGGGAAAGGGGGACCACCACCGGCGATTTGAACGGAACATGACTATTTCATCCTGAGTACAAAATCAAATGTACTCTTAAAGTCTAAGTCGCCTTCCAATAAGATTAGGCAAAGGCTGACAAAGGTTTTCCTATCACCTTTTCTATTCCATCCACCATTTGCTACAAGACACTTAACCTAATTGTTAGTTGTCTCACCTGATAACCAAACAACTAACTGAAGTCTCTCAATAAATAAACGAATTCGAACATTGCACAGGGTCATCATCAAAAGATTAATAAATTCCATACGCAAATATCGTGATGCACAGTTATTTAAGCCCATAATTGCAATGGCAAGTCTAACTCAGTTCTGCGATATAAAATCTAGGATATTTTGGTGTACTTTTTAACACTACTTTTGGCGCCACTCTTGGTCCAACTTTAATATTTAGATTCACTAATCAAAGATCTCACGAATTGGAGTCGAGGATAGTTGTATTCGCGAATACCTTGGGCAGGATCCATTTTGGCACTTAATTTCAAAGCTGAATTAAAGGTTAAAAGGTTAGAGGTTAAAAAAAACTGCGGATAAACGAGGAAAAGCTAGCAAAACTGAAAAAATCATTCATGTTTCAAATATGTAATAGAAAATCGACAGGCGGGTCCTGGGTTCAAATCCAATTACAATCCACTCGCTGCTATTCCCTACTGTATTTTACAGGAAATAGTTCTTATTTATTTGAATAGATGAGGTAGAGCAGGAAAAGGAGCTACATCATTACCGAGGAAATATAAATTTTGAGTAATTTTTATTTAATTCCGTCATCCCACAAATTAATCTTCGCTATGATCACGTAATGAGCAAACCATGAAATTTGCAATGGCCCAGTCTTTTAACTATAAAAAAATAGAATGGACCAATATTTAGATTTCATATTTTCGGATCGCTTACAGTGAATTTTAAAATGTGACAAAGTTATTTCGGTATACCTCCAAAAACCCGCGACAATCTCGACGCATACACAGAAAATTAAAAATAAACTGGCTTATTTCAAAACGTTAATTTACCTACCGCGGCCATTAAATTATTCGCCACGGTGACTTAACGAGAAATGTAAACGCTCGCTAATATTCAGGCATACTCACATAAATATTCACCAATGGTTGTTTTTGTTCGGCATAATTATGCATTTTTAGTCAACGGTTTAAAAAGACGGAAATCATTTACTTAATGAATTCATATAAGGAAAATATATAGAAGCGGACGCAAGCCTGAGTGTTATGTTTTGCGTCCGAGTGATAAGAGAGATGAGAGACAACGCCGACTCATCTCTAGAGCATAAATAATTGATTTCTAGAGACCTTACATCAGTTATGGATTTATAAATAACGTGGATATATTATTCGCATGCATGCATTATAATGAGAAAAGCCACTCAATTAATTATAAACCCTTGTGCGATAAAATTAACTAATTAGTCCCACAGCAATGACACCATCACCAGCCATATAGTGATTAATCGTTTGGATATCACTCACATAACTGCCAAACTAAAGAGGAATATTGATACATTGAAGCACAATGCATTTATTTAGGTCTTCATGTCTTCATTCATCCTCTAGCTTATAAGATAATCTATGTGACAGGTTGAAAAAATTAATTAAAAAGGCATATCCGGCTCCACCTCCACTTTGAATATTCAAATAAAGTTTAATACTGAAAATGTTCACGGGTAAAACTTTAGAAAATGTTCTTGATTTCATGGAATGCATTTTGTAATTATTATCAGATAATTCTATCGGATTAAACAGGGCATTAATAAAAATAGTTAATAATATCGATTTTAAAATTGAAACGTCTCCTGCCTACCCTATTTTTTATTCAAATACGCACTAGCCTACTCTTAACATCTTTGCCAGGGATTTTGTAAATAAAATCTCTTCATTTGGTGAACTCTCCCAACGGACATCGTTATAAATCCTGTACCCGATAATGGCTGAAAAGGATTATGCAATGTAAACACCTACCCCAATCCAGGTAAGCAAGCACTTGGAATGAGAAGTTGCAATCATTATCAATCATCAACACGATTCCACTGATGTGGTTATACATTTTTTACAGCGGTACTAAGATGGATTTTAATTACTCACACGTTTAACCGCGTTCCTTGTAATCACATATTAATGCACGCATCCTTTTATCAGCATAACGCAGCAGGAAGCGAAAATGAAGAAAAAATACAACGATTTAAAAACCTTTCACTCCGTCATTATTATAAATTTCTAATAATAGATCTAGCAAAGAGAAATGAGGGCACATTCAAAATAAAATGAAAAAATAATATTCAATTGAATGATATATAACGATACAATCCTATTATCTGAATAAACTTCCATAATTTTCCAACGTTACTCATTCCCTATTTAACATTGTAATTGGGTGATAAAAAGAACGGAATCAGAAGTACCCTCGCCATTAATGAGGCTGGAAAATAATGAAACACTCCATTAAACATATTGCTATAAGTAGCATTATAGTCAAAAATGATTGCATTAAGAATAACTAAAAAACGTTATCACACTATAAGATAAACATTAATATACAAGCAATAGTAAGTAATACGAACTCAAATCTATAGAAGTGGCCTGAATTATCGATACCTTCCTAATTGGAGGTGATGCTAAAAAAATGGCTGAGAGTGCGTGTTTAAAGCACGTCGACATAAAAAATAAACTTCATTTCTAAAGTTATGCAAGAATAAATTACTTTCAAAACACCTTCAATCTACTCCATCTCGCTTATTTCCCAAGTAAATCGATTACCATTAAACAAAACCCCGTAGATATTATTCACTAACTTCGAGATTATTTCAACAGAACCCAAAAATCATTATAGAAGTGGATTCCAGGGTAATTAACGGCCGCTATCTTCGTACCAATTCCGATGCAAGGGACATAATTAAATTTAAAACTACTGATACCAACATGAATGAGAAGTCATGTGTAAAGTGAGTTGACGACGGGAACAGTCCTCATTTGATAATTTGGAATATATGATTGATTCAGTTTTTTACTCCGTCTGAGTAGGAAGAAAAAGAAAGAGGAACAAGAATAAAATATTTGAAGTAACATTACGATAAATGATGTAATTATTCATCAAGTTAACATCAAAAATTTGACCAAAAGTATTAGCTAATATTTTGAGTTCAACAGTGATTCAACGGAAGAGCATTCTTTTCAATTCACTGAGAAAAATGTCTAAATTACTGATCCAGATTGGAAGGCTTCAACGATATACTGAATGATAAATTACTCCTTTAACAGTGAAGGTGAGTTTTTTCACTTAAGTTCATGACCATACGGATACTTCCAATATAAACATATACCAGCTTCATTCAAACGAAAACTCTCAAAAATGAACTAGTAACCAATTCTTACAACTATTTTCAAGCTAATATATCATAAATTATTATTCTTGTTAGTTCTTAAGGGAATAATTATAAGAACAAAACATGTAAATGCCAGAAAAAATCGTATTGCCATAAAATATTTGGCAAAACTTTTATGATTTGATAAAAGACTAATATGTATTGATATTCTCAACTGAAGAAGACCAATGATTATGCAAAATAGTATTGCACGATAGATGAAAATAAGCTTCTTTCCCCTGTTAAATTGCGTTCTCATGATTGGCTTGTTCACTAATAATTAAGTGATATTAAAAAGAAAATTTGATAATTTGAGCCTTGAAAAATATGTTGATCCACCATTTGATTTTTCTACCCTTGAATTTCCTGTAATAGTTGCCTTGGAGACCACAAAATAAGGGGGAAGAAGGATGTCTCACGAGGCTTAAATATTTTCGTCTGCTTGGGAGCCTCTTTTAAGTATGCCGGCCCATCAAGATTTTATTGCCCGGGTTTTACTCCAGTAAACTTAATCTGAGGAATCGCGACGTCCTCACTAATCTCTGGTGACACACCAAAGACGCCCCCTGCAGCATTATCGCCGGGAGAACGCCCAAGCTGTGAGTGTGGAAAAGGCTTCGGTTTTTATGGCCCGTAACCGAAAACCGCATAGTGCGTGGCGAGGCCCGATTAGCCCCTTTTTGTGGACCCACTTTTGGAATACAAAATGCACTGGGCGAAAAACACAACTCGGGGAGGATACAAAATTTTTGAACAGTTGGCAAAGCACTGCGGGGCATTACTCGCGGGCGCATTTCTTAAGCTCATATAATCTCCTTTGTGCGCGTGAGTCACGCATAGAGAAGCATTTAACATGGAAAGGGTAAATTATGTTCGTACGCCATTAGATACATAATTCAAAGTTACGCCACGTAAAACAACAGTCGAAACCAGAAGTGGGTTTCCCTCTCGTGTAAACGGCTCTTACATGTTCACAAGTATACATCAAGCAGCATGGAAAAAAAAAGCTTACAAGAGTTAAAAATTTTACACTAAATTTAATTTTTAAGTATGGACATTTAGAGTTTCTCGAGATATTTTAGCAGTGAGTTTAGAGGCATTTGAATATTTGACATACTTCCGTCAATATGTTGACAGCAGATGTAACACAAAAATATAAGCATTTATCAATGAAATTTCAATTACCTACACATGACTAAAGAACGATTTAGCTTTCCGATGTTTTCCAAGTCTTCACGATTGGTAGAATTTGAACATTTCAATTTAAAGCTAAGGCTAAAAAAATTCGTTCACCGCTACCTAACCATGTCATAGCATATAATGGTTTAGTACCACGTAAAACGATGCTCTCATTCGTTAATGAACTTGATACGGCGGAAAATAAACAGCTATTTCGAGCCAGCCGGTATAGCTAGTTGATTTGTGCGCAACATAGCCCATTAGATCAAACGACTCTGTAATCGAAGCATAGGCCATAACGTTATAAGAGCATTTTATGTATTCCTAATGCAAATATATCTTGTCATTATATCCATAACGTTGCGAGATTTAAATTCAAACTGAAATGTGTATTTAGAACTCACATGTTAGGAGATATTTTATTCAAAGCTCTACGATAGCGATTTTTTATGATAGCTATTTTTTATTTAATGTACCAACCTAACCTCGAGTTCAATTTTTTTTATACACCAAAATGCACACAACTCGTATACGGTTTATTTTTTAATAGAGAAGGTTTACTAGGATCAAACATAGCAAATAATCAAAATTCCGAGGTTCCCCGCCGAGTTTCTGTGATATCAATATTCATGGAAAACGCTATCGACCCGCTCTCTGTAATAAATTACTTTCGCGGCTCTGCGACTTGATTCTGTACGTTACTTTTTAAGAACTTTGCCCTGTTTTCCCACGGCTGCAAATGGACCGGAACTTTCTGCGTGAGTGGAACCATTGGTGTTGCATTCATCCTTCACCGCCCTTCCCAAAATTCATGGAGTTCGAATATCTTGCTTCCATTCCCATAAACTTCTACTTTATTCCCACATATCTCGCTCAACGGAGCGTATTTTGGGTCTTTCGAACTATTTATTGCATGGTAAACCGATCACAACATGGTGTAATGAATCTAGCCCAAAAAGAGCAAGCCGGCATGCTTTAAAATCGAATGCGTTATGAGTTCAAACTATATTACTTTTCACTATCAATATTCAGTGGGGGTAAAATACTGCAAATTCACATATAAATTAATTAGCTCTAAGTTAAGGCCATTAAATCTCTCATGTCATACAGTTGTAGCAGAATACTTACCCATGTCAACACACACAGTGTCAATGGAAAACAGACGCCTGAAGAAATTGAAAAGTGGTCAGTTTATTACTAGAACGTACTTTAACCAAATTACAACAAAATCGTATGTTAACCATGATCGATCGATGGCAAAGGTATTTTGATGAATGCGTATGTAAGAATTAATAAAGGTTTTTCAACCCACACATTGCCATAGTATTATTCAACCAAAACCCTTCAGAAAATATTAATTTTTACTAAAGCATAGCGACTAAAGAAATTTTGTGGGAGCATTTACCACAAAGGTCAATCGCTGAAAATTAGATCAAAACATATGTATCATGCAAAAAACAACGCATGTGCAATTATATTTACGGTTACCTCAAACATTTTTATAAAGCATCGAAGACATATTATATACAACCGGCGAAGCCAAAATTGTACAAAAATATGGAAGTTTCAGGAAGTTCGCATCCTAAAAAATGACGACGTAATAATGAGTCAAAAAAAACCTCACTTTTTTCATTCTCCAGGAAACAACATGCATTCTGTTTAGGCCCTGTGATAAAGGTCGAATTAGATTTTTCTGCCTGGAGTAGAAACGCAAGCTTAGTGGAGATCCTCATCTAAAAAATTGGCCGTCAATATGTCGGAAACGATGATAACAATCAAATCAAACAGCCCGATATCTTTTGGTATATTTTTTCTTTCTTCGCCATTCTTTCACGGTAAAAAATGAGACCTCCGAAAATGTGCTGAGGCAAGTGATAAGATACCTCAACACAAAACATATAGCAGTGACCATTTAAAGGAATAAAAAATGAAAAATTAGGCGGCACGGATAATCATTCTCTGCGCTGAATACAAACTGCCCAATGGTTAAAGATGACAAAAAATTTGTTACAGAATTAACCTTTAAAAATACAACTGCTGCACATATTTGCTCATATCGATGGCGATATGGTGATAATCGTCACCGTTAATCTGATAACTAGGGAATGATCACACCCTATCGCGAAAAATAGAACATAGGCTAACAGTTGCTGTTTAATCAAAGAAATTGTTAATATTAAACTCTTTCAACGGCAAGGGTAAATTGGTTCTACATCTGATTTTGTTTCAGGAGTTGAATTTTTCTGAGTAAAAACTTACAAAACTCAAAATTCTGACGCTACTTCATTTTTTATTAAGTTGTTGCACTGTGCGTGCTCAACGGCAGAAGTAAAGGCCAGGGGTAAGCGCAATTTCAGCTTCGCAAAATCACAAAGAGAGCGAACAATGCGTAATAAATTAGTGAATAAAATTAAATCAACTCAAAGCGTCCACATTTTTAAAATGCACAAAAACAATTAAGTTTCAAGTACTTTATGGAAAATTGTAGAGGTATCATAAATCCTGAAAAGAATACGTTGTAAAAGAACGTCCGAAAAGTACTAAGGTACAACTTGCAAAATGTACCCACGGTAAAACGCCGGAGGACGTAAGTTAATGGCGCGGTTAATCCTTTTAAACACGAGAAGAAGAGAGAACTTTGCTGGAGATTAAATATATAAATCACTCTGGAAAGGTTTTCGTTTCTGGGGACTCAAGAGGAACAGAGATTTAAGGATACGAGGGATCGCTAGCATTCCTTACCGTTGGAAAGGAGAGAATCATCCTCTATTGATGCAGCTAATAGGTCACCGACCTGGCTTTTTAATTGGTAACCTTTGTACAATTAATGGGAGTCGTAGAGCGTAGTGCATCGACGCCAACAATCCTTTTCTCGACGCCATAGATTCCGTAAAGTCTATGTCGACTGGATTCGAACGATTCACCTTTGACCCACTACGTCCACCACCATCGTCAATCACAAAGTGCATAAAGAGTTCGGATTGTCATGAAATTATGACACATAAAATCACAAAATGCATTCATAAATTCGTTTGAAAGCAGATCAGTTTGATAGTGAGAAACAGTATAATTCTGAAAGAATGAAGCGGCCATGCCTGTCTACACCCGAGCTTTATTACGCTGATCCGAGATCACCGATGCAAAAAACAGGCCAAATAGATCCTAGCTCTTCATAAATTTACCGTGCAAGTGGCTCTGTAATGTTGAATGCAATTTAAAATACGAGCACACTTGAAGAGACTGACAGAGATAAAGAGTGGGTGGGTTGGCTGAATCTCACCTTTCTTTCAGCAGAACGGATCATTCTTAAGCCATTAATAATTGTGACAAATTCACACAGGTGAATTACTAGTATTCTACTGAGTTTTATCGTTCAGCTAAATATATTTCGCCATATAATTGGGCACATTCCGGAATACAGATAAACGATACATTTCTACTAAAAAGTTATGTACGTAAATATATAATTAACAAGCATATTTCAACAATTACCCGGCCAGTTTTGGGACTTGCTGTGAGAAAATTCTGTAAAGTATTGCGTGAATTGATGCGTAAATTAAAAGAAGATAAAGAGAGAGATCAGTTTAAAATAGCATTTCTCAATTACAGCTCTATACATTCCCTCACTTTCGGATGTAATGAGATTGAATGTGAACATATATTCACCTAATGCGTGCCAGTTTAGCGACAACGTCCCCCCTTGAACATACGGGTCACTCTCAACGCTGAAAGTACTGGTGTAACAATTTCACTGCCGCATAACATCATCATTGGTCATTCAATACTAAGATCGGTTGACTGCAGCCCTCCATCCTTCCCTATCTAATGCTAGTTCTCTTACTTCCTGGTATCTCTTCCTAAGTACTTTCCACTTTATTTGGTCAGTGAATTTATTCATGAGTCTTCCTCTGGGGACTTTTTCCTCTATTCTTCCTTCAATTATGTTCTTCGCAAACCCATTGAGTCTCGGAGTGTGTCCAATTCATCAGGCTCTTCTTTTTGTATCGCATTCCATATGGTCCTTTCCTCTTCAAATCTTCTGTATACTAAATTTTTCCTTTTTTCGTCCATCCATTTTGTCCTCAGCATCCTCCTCCAACACCAGGTTTCGAAGGCTTCGATTCTTTTCTGGTCAGCTTTTCCAATGGTCCATGCTTTCGATCCATAGAATGCTACGCTCCACACGAATGTTTTTACAGTCGCATAACCTAATGATTCAATATTCAAATGAAAATAATTTAAATTTTGATGCGCGATAGCATTAATGCTGAATGTTTCCCACACCGTGTTCCTCGAAGGGTGTCACACATCTGAAAGAGGGAACTAGGAAAATATAGGGGCAGATTTCCCAAGAGTGACACACAGTTTTAAACTATCGGGGAATAGAAAAACTAAAGCGGGGAATGGCAAGAATCGGAGGCAAATGAAGTTGTAGTTCATACATATTTTACGAAAACTAAGAAAATAATTGAAAACTTGACCGGACACTTGAAATACCCTACGGGATCGACAACTCCGTAGACTGCGAAACAAAAAAAAAACACAAAAAACTTTGGGCACGCTCTACGATCTACGCCAATTACGGGTCAGGAAAAAAAATGGGTCAATCCGATCGGCGTTGTGACCCGGGGATTAAAAGTAATCCGCGTACTTTTGACCCGTAACGCCGGGAGAACGTTTTCGACCGGTCCCTGGAATTAACAAGCAGTGCACGAGTTGCGTTTTTGTTTTGCTTCCCTTGCGCCTCACCCTCGTCTCTTTTTTCTCTTCCCCCGCCACCCTCCTCCTCGCTTCGCTCCCGTTTTATTTTATTTAGATACATATATATATGTATATATATACACACACACACACACACACACACACATATATATATATATATATATATATATATATATATATATATATATATATATATATATATATATATATATATATATATATATATATATATATATATATATATATATATATATATATATATATATTTATTTATATTTATATTTATATATATTTATATATTTATATATATATATATGTATCTTGCTCGTCCGTTGCACTCGGATGAAGTGGAGTCGGGAGGAGAGGAGGCCGGAGTTGAGAGAAAAGCATAAGGGGGAGGAGGAAGGAGGGGAAGGGGTCCATATTAAAAAAAAAACAGGGCCAAGACAGGTCGATCACGCAACAGTGACGAAACGAGTACGGCGGAAAAGAGGAATAAATAGCGAGGGAAAAAATGGAGGGCATGAAAAGGATACGGGGAGCGTTATTATTACCAACGTAGGTATCACATCAATGAATGATACACTGGGTCATGGGAATCCAGACTGCCGGATTGTTCCTTCCGAAATCATTTTTGCCCATCCCAGAACCATCTCTGAAATTTCTCTTACAGAATCCGTTTGACCCAGGTCAAGATGTAATTACGGATTTATATTGCGCGTTCCAGGACTACAAACCAGGAAACAGCTTGTGAAAAAATTCGTGTGGAGGGTGGCACCCTATGGGTCTGAAGCATGGATAATTGGAAGAGCTGACCTGAGAGCTGAGCTATATAGAACAGACTATAGTAGAAGCCTTCGAAGCCTGGTGCTGGAGGAGAATGCTGAAGATAAAACGGACGGACAAAATGAGAAATGATGAAGTGTACGGAAGAGTGGAAGAGGAATGGGCATATGAAACACCATACAGAATAGAACAAGATGGATTGGACACACCGTGAGACACAATGGGTTTGTGGGGAACATAGTTGAAGGCAAAATAGAGCAAAAAGTCTCCAGAGGAAGACCCAGGAAAAAGTTCATGTACTAAATAAAGAGGAAAGTGCATAGGAGGAGATGTCAGGAGGTAAGGGAACTAGCATTAGATAGGGAAGGAAGGAGAACTGCAGCCAACCAAACTTAGAATTGAACAACCAATGAATTGCGCGTTCACTCCCGTTATCGCCATTTGGTTTCACATCTAAATTAATCTCAGAGAGTCCTAACCTGAAACATTAAGGCCCAACTCTAGCAATATATATATGGAATTCCTCGCCAAAAACACTCTGTTTGACCCAGAAAATTTTACATCCACATACTAATCAGCAAAGCCTCCACGGCTAAAAGCCAACTGCTGTGTTCAAAGAAGATAGGAAAACAAACTAGGTGACAGTGTGAGAAAACATTCGTGTGGAGCGTGGCACTCTATGGATCGGAAGCATGGACTATTGGAAATGCTGACCAGAACAGACTATAGTAGAAGCCTTCGAAATATGGAGCTGGAAGAGAATGCTAATGATAAAATGGACAAACAAAAGAAGAAATGATGAAGTTCACAGAAAATTATAAGAGGAAAGGACCATATGGAACACAATACAGAAAAAAAACAAGATGGATTGGACACACTGAGGCACAATGAGTTTGAGAAGAACATGATTGATGGTAAAATAGAGGGCAAAGTCCCGAGAGGAAGACCCAGAAGAAGGTCATGTCACCAAATAAAGAGGAAAGTATACAGGAGGAGATACCAGGAGGTAAGGGAACTAGCGTTAGATAGGGAAGGGCGGAGGGCTGAGGTCAACCAATCTTAGGATAGGAAGATCAATGATGATGATACTAATCAGCAAAACACTTATGAGTAAAAGGCAAGTGTAGGTCACTATTCATAAAGGACAATGAAAAACATGGGTTCAAATGCACAGCTAAGTTTATTCCCAAATAATGGGATTGTCCCATAAGACGTACGGCAAAGACGCAGGTGTAATTATAAGTGACCAGCAGCTTGACAGTATACTAATTAATTTCTGGTCCTCAAAAACGTTTAACATTTGCCTCAGTCGAGCCTTTTAAAATACAGAGTATGTTTTCACACACTGTCGCGATGAAATAAAATGACCCAGAAATTCTTCAGAAAATCTTTTCATTCCAGCCCTGTCCAAATCTTTCCCGCTATCTTCACATTCATTTACATGTCTGACTCTTAGTTTCTTCCTGTCATAGTTAAAAGTCTTTGTTCGTCATTCTCTCAAACAACCTTGTTTTCCCCATTTTTCCAACACCTTTTAGACATAATATCTTCCCCCAATTCCTATCCACTGTTTTCAGTAAACAAGCGTATAAAGCTTCACTATTTCTCAGATCTTGATGACTTCATCTGACCTACCAAAAAGATAGAATTGTTACCCACCTCTGCCAACAACACGTTCTTTGATAACTCCTTTTCTTCATGACAAAGACGGGAAACCTATTCTCTTCGAAAATATTACCCGGATACGAGAACATCTCCACTTGTTACAGCTTGTTCCTCCCTACCTCATTATTTATCGCATTAACTGCAAAGGCCAAAGGATTTTCCTTTCTTCTCTTAAGAGACGATGTGCTAGAAACATAAGGCGCTTACGGACGGAGCTGAAATGCGTGTATTTTTTTCCCAAATCTCGAAGAATAATTGGCGTCAGTATTCCCAGATCGATTGGTGGAATCAACGGAAGAGGGGAGAACGTACGAAAACAAGAAGTGGAGATAAATTACGGAAGAAACCACTAGAAAATAGAGGATAGAAGGAAGCAGATAAACGTCCATACCGACCTAGGTAAGAAGGATTACAGGGAATTAATTAATAAACTCCGTCGAACGACGAACCGAACAAAGGAAAACTGGCGGAAAGAGCAATTCAAGGAAAAGAAAAAGCTGCAGAAACAAGAACAGGGTACGTGACACGCTAAAGTAAAATTGCTTTCGGGTGATAAGAGAGGGCAAGTAGTATTCAAGATTATGGACATAGGTGGAGTATTCATCCATAAACGAGATATTGAAGATAGGAAGAGAATATACGAGGAGGATCTATGTGACAAAATTAGTTGACCGGTTAACCAATGCATATAGGATGGAAAGATAAAGATAATTTCGGGCCAAAGATACTCGGCAGTAAAGTATATAAAAAATTGAAAGAGGTGAACGAAAGAATACTTCGGAGTAGATGACATAACTTCGGAGTAAAATAATAATTTGTGCAATAAGGATTAAGAAGCTTTTTTCGAACGTATTCGTAGGATCTATGGGTTAGGGTACGGTCAGAGGACTTCGTGAAAGCAGTTCTGATTCCTATTCCAAAGAAGAAGAAAGCGTCATAATGCGAGGAGTTTTGAATTATTTACTTGATATTGCACGCAGAAAAAGTTCTTATTGGAATGATAAATAAAAGTTTGGAGAGCAGAGCCAATAGGTATGGAAGGCGATGACCCGTTTGGATTCAGGAGGATGGAAACTCGGGTCGTGAAAGCCGAGATGAGAACACTTAAAGAACGACACAATGAGTATAACCAGAATGTTTTTGCTTGCCATGTGGAGTTCAAAAAGACGTTTGACAGAGAAAATTTGAAAAAAAAACCAAGGAACATTCTCAGGAAAATGATAATAGGTTGGCAAGATAGGAGACTCACATGAAACATATACTGACACAAGTGAGGGTAGTTGGCATTGAATGAGAATGGATAGATATAGGTAGCGAGGGAAGGCAAAATTGCCCGCTGTTGGAGTTTCTTTTTAGCATCTACTTTGAGGCATGATAATAGCTAGATGTAGGAATTAAAATAGGAGGCCAGGTGATACAGACGACTAGATTCTCGGACGACCATGCGTTGGTTAATCGAGCATCGAAGGGATTGTAAGATTCAGCAGATGCATTAAAACGGTGGCGCAGAAAATATGGAATCGGGATTAATCAAAATAAAACAAATTGAATTAGGTTCTCTAGGACAAAGAAAGCGAGGATGGTCATGAAAGTAGGAGGGCGCTAGATGGAACAAGTATAGGAAGCAACTTCGTGGATAGTAAAAGAAAATGGGTGTATTAGCAAAGACATTAAGTGGACAATCGCGAAAGTTGAGGGATATTTCATTAATAGAAGGGAGCTAATAAAGAAAACCTAGAGTAGGGATGTAAAGACAAAGATAATGAAGAGATCGATATGGAGTGTACAGTTGTAGGAGCAGAAAGTGGAACAAGAAGAGGCTGTAGACGTACAAAAAGAGAAGTATAAGGTTTGATGTGATGGAAAAAATTCATCATAAAGGATGAGAGTAAAGGCAATTTTCCACTAAGATAAATTTAATTCGACCTAGGTTTCGATGTACTACATCATCGTCAGGGAACATCATCATCTGATGGTGATGTAGTTCATCGAAACCTAGGGCGAATAAAATTTATCTAAGCGGAAAATTGCCTTTACTCTCATTCTTTAGGCTTTAATCGATCAGTATATGGGAGTGGGCGATGGGTTGCTGATGACAATTATGGAGGGCTGGATGCTGAGCAAGTCGGGAAGGTATTGAGAAAGAAAATAGGTTTCATGAGCGGTACACAAGATGGCAAATCGTAAACTAAGATGAAGAAGCAAATACTAGAGGTAGATAGAGCCCTGCAAGTGCAGGAAATCGGGAGGTTTTCACTGGTTTTAAGTAAAACTTACCTCTCACTGGTAGAATACTTACATAAATGAAATGAATAAAAAATCATTAGTGACATACTCGTAGAGTTATTAGTGAAACACTTTACATTGCACATGATAATAAATAAAAAATACAACTACATCTACATAACTACCCTGCGAGCCATAGCATTGACGTGTAGCAGGGGGGCGTTAGAACTCAAGCTGGGTAAAATAAAGTAATAAGGTTTTGGCAGGTGAAGAGGTGAAGTATGTTATGGGAGTGTATACAGTGGAGCTCAGTTTTTATTATTGTCACTTACAGTGCATCGAAAGAATGAATTTTATGTCTAAATATTCGGAAAAATAGATATCTCTTATTTTATCGCTTCTGTCAGACCCAGAGATGAAAAGTGGCGTTAAAACTATATTCTCTGTGTCGCTTTGAAACACACCTGTCCTAAAATTCTCGAATTAACTAAGCCTAGCGCGTAGACCCTAAGTCTCTAGGGGCTCCAACCTTAATTTCTCTAAAAGCTGTAAAACACTATGTATTCGCTGGTAGTGTTTAACGAAGTGCGCAGCTTTCCTTTGAATTTTATTTCTTTTTTGGTTACATCTTTCAGTTCAGGATCCCAGATGACGGCAATGCCAGAAAACCACGAATTTAAAGAAAACCACGAATGGAAAGAATGGGGAAAATGTGTGATAGGAGTGTAAGTTGTTTATTAAAGGAGACACCCTAAAGCAGAGGTCAATTACACCACTATCGAATATGAGAGTTTGCCGAGGAAAGATAGGGTTTTGTATATAGGGAGTGGGACTTAGGCTGCAGAGAATCCTGACCTTAGTGCTAGTCTACTCATAACATGAGGTGCCATGGGGTCACCATTTTCTTGCTCCACCCAACGGGTGGAGCGCCGCACTAGAGTGCTTTCTACAATGCTCCAACTAGGGATGGTGAAAATGAAATACCTCCACCACTGCCGGGCCTGGAATCCTGGTCCCTCGGGATTGAAATTTAGTGCTTTATCCAACCCACCTAACTAACGTTCGCAAGCATCACAAACATCACGTAATGCTCTGCCTTATGATGCGATGCATCGCAAAGCTATTGGATCTATTGTCCAACGCCGTGATAATGGGGTACTTCCCTCAAGCCCCGATTTCAATTTTAACAATTTTATGTCGTGAAAGGCAACAAAAAAACCTTATTCACCAAGTTTTTCCAGCGTTGGCAGAACAGATTGAGAGATATTCTAAGTCAAAATTCACACAAAAATTTGAATTCCTTCAAGAAACCAAAACGTTCGCAGATTGGCTGAAGTGATCGTGACGTCACGTCTCAGTAGCGGGAACATGCAGAGGGGCTGAGTAGCAGGGGCGTATGGATCGTCTTCCTTAGTAGAAAAGTTAATCGCAACTATCAAAGGACCTAACAGCGAGGTGGATAGTGGATTCGTCTGAGTGTAACACGTGAAATCCTCCCATCGTTGATGCCATAGTAGAGGAATAATTTTATCATCTGCAAAAATAACAATTTTACCATTATAGCATTGGTTTCGACGACTCGGTATTTTAGAGTTGCCACATCATCTTCTCATGAGGCAAGTAATGCATGAAAAATAGCAAGTGATGACGTATCATGCGAAAACACAACGAAACCGTACGATAATCCGTCATTTTTGCATGCAATAATCAAAAAAGTATTTAGACAAATTCATTCATTCATTCATTGGTCGTTCAATCCGAAGATTAGTTTAATGCAGCCCTCCACCTTCCCCTATCTAATAATAGTTCCCTTACCGCCTTGTACCTCTTCCTATATATATTTTCCTTTTCATTGTTCCATGAACTTATTCCTAGATCTTCCCCTGGGGATTTCTCCCTCTATTTTGCCTTCAATTATGTTCTTTACAAACCCATTGTGCCTCAGGGAGTGTCCAATCCATCTGGTTCTTCTTTTCCGTATGGTGTTCCATATGGTACTTTCTTCTTCTACTCTTCTGCACCCTTCATCGTTTCTTATTTTGCCCGTCCTGTTTACCTTCAGCATCCTCTTCTAGCACCAGGTTTCGAAGGCCTCTAGTCTTTTCTGGTCAGCTTTTCCCATGGTATTTGCACACATATCCCCCGATAATCAGTATCACGATTGACATACATTGACTCTCACAGTCGACGCATCGCAACATGACATTGCCGTAAGCATGATAGTGGGGGGAACTTCGTCAGGAGAGGCGTGGTGGGGTGAGAGGAAGAGACGGGGCACGATAAAGGAGTACTCGCGGGTGTCCGCCAAAGCGGTGGAGGGAGGAGGGCGTACAAAGGGGAGGGGGTGGAGGAGATGGTATATGGAGGGTGGGGGAGAAACAAGCGAGTGTGAAGAGAGCCAGCGCGCGCACAGGGCTTGCAGAGCCCGCTTGGCAGGATGTTGCAGCCGCGAACAGACAATAGACTTTATCACGGGAGAATTTAGACCGCACTCGGTAAACTCTTCCATTTGGCTGCGGAGGGTAACGTTATAGCGAGGGATGGAGGGCTGAAACCTGGCGTGCTGCCTCTTTCCTCTCCATCTCTCCCATCCTATCCCCCCCTTCTCGCTTAGATTTCGTCGTTTTTCCACCCGCTTTAATCCTCCTCTCGTTCTCTTTCAACGTGCGGACGCACCCCTGTGTTCATTTTTTTTACTTAACAGGCGAGACAGTGTTCTTTAATGATATATTTATCTGATTGTACTCACGCTTGAGGGAATCCTACCGTGAAGATTAAAATTCGACTCCAATGACCCAGTACAGTTAAGAAAAGGAAGAGGGTGGATTTCGAAGATGTGTTTCTAAGGGTGCAATAGTCACTTCGAGACAGTTATCCTGTCAAAATGCGCTGTGCTGTTCGTTCCTTTTTTCAAAACTTACAATAGACGTATAGAGGGTAAAATTTATTTATGATAAAATAACAGTAGAATGATGGAATGGAATGAAGCCATCACGCAAAACTTCCTGTTAGAGTGGAGTTGAAATTTAAAAAAATCCTTCGTGAGGCACACCTTGAGGTCAGAGGCTTTCTATTTTCACGCCAGGGCCAATCAATGTATTAATATTTCTCGCCCTGCATTCTTAACTATCCCAAAAAATCACGTAAAAAAGATGATGTTTTCATCCCAAATATGATGGTTATACTTATTTTACATTAGATGGTATGGTGTCAGAGGAACTAAACTAAGTTGTTTAAGCTCTGATGATGTCAAATATATTTGACAAAAGTACGGCAAAGACGGACTGAGTTTATTTCAACCGAGTGACCAAAATTCATAAAATTAAACTTCTTATAAAAAATCCTACATTTGTGTGACATGTACTGGATGAACCATGATATCCCACACGATGAAGTGTTGCCAGAGTTGTTTTGTTGCTTCAAAAGATAGAAAGGAGTGACCAAGAGAAGTAGAGGGGTATAAGTCACCCAAATACAACTTACGAAATATACAGTAAAATAATGAATACTAGGCAACACACTATCTCCAACAACATTTTATGAGAAGAGCAAGCAGGCTATAGCAAAGAAAGATCTTGTATTAACGAGGTTTTCTCATTTAAATGGATCATACAGAAACGGAGATAATTTAACCTCGAGACTCCTTTAGCATTCATAGATTATAAAAAAGCATTTGATCGTGTCAACAGGGAACTGTTATGGCCAATTATTTAGAAAAGAGGATTTCCCATACATGTGATAAAAGTTACTTAGAGCCTATACAGAAGCATCCGAATGGTGACTGATACTAGGAAGCAACTGACACTGGAAATTTCCATTAACCAAGGCGTTAGGGTTGCAGAGTAATACTGACTTTCTTTAATCTATAAATAGATGACTTTGCAGGTAGGCTTTGAAGTAAAAGCCATTGGGTAGAGGAATCGTCGAGAGACCAAGGATGAGAGGGTAAAGTGATGCCGGAATAGGTCTAAAGCGAAAACCAAGAAAGAAGAATAAGCTGTCGAAGTTGACTATTTTCACAAAGCTCTTCCCGCGTTTTACTCAACATGACATTCAATCGGGCGTAACCCAATTGCCCAAAACTGTTCTTCCTATACGGCCAATGAAAACAGATATATTAGCCAATGACATTGGAAATAGCATCTTAACCATCATAGATAACCATCCACCTCTGCATGATGTAATGAACTGCCATGGAGCGCCAAGAGTTGCGGTCAATGAACTCAGAGAGTATAAAAGCCTTCCCATTCAGTGTTCAAAGCATTAATTAAATGAATTGAATGATGACGTGAGTGCAGATAAACCTATCGTACCTACGAATCAATCATTCCAAAAAAATACAGCATTCCGAGAGCGCACATTATACCTTACTCTTTCTATATAACAGAATATTTTCAAGTCTGCATTTCTCCAACTTTCATCTGCTGATAGCAGGTATATTACAAACTTGGTATGAGAGCGATATATTGCGCATGGGGATATGCCTTATATTATAATAATTTAAAACGACCAGGTTTTACGGTCCGGATAACTCATTCATAGTAGGCTTTTTTCCATTATTTCCTACAGCATATTCCCTCCATCTTCCAAAAAAATCTTTCAGATCCACTACAGCTTCCCAGCCTTCTCTCACACCCTGGCATACCTCGACCATGGCGCATCTTTATTAGGGTGAGCCGAAAAAAGGTTTTTTTCCAGATCAAATAAATTTTCCCTGTACGGGAAAGTTGCGTACTGACATCAGGATCTTGCATGGAAAATTTTTTTGAAATCGGAAAATATCAACCACTGCCGCCAGAGCTCTAAATTTTAAAATTTTGCGAAAATTCAGGCAGAAGTGGGAAACAAACGGTTATGGAGAATAATCTGTTGTATATACTGGAATATTGGTAACAATCAACAATAGATACATGCTTCCAGATTACAACACCGAAATTTTAAGTTTATTTGACGAAACGTATGGCTAATATGATGCCGAAAAATAAACAACAAATTTAGAGTATGGGCAATCCGCAC
The DNA here is from genome assembly GCA_963169105.1 of Ceriagrion tenellum. Taxonomy (NCBI): domain Eukaryota; kingdom Metazoa; phylum Arthropoda; class Insecta; order Odonata; family Coenagrionidae; genus Ceriagrion; species Ceriagrion tenellum. Next base: position 73,175,456 of record OY720634.1, read on the forward strand.
AACACAAAAAATTTTACCGACTCTGAGCACCACTTCAAATAGATCACTTTTGGGAGCCGTATTTGGGATAAATTAATGTTTTTTTCGAATGAATTTCCTTAATTAATGTCTCATCCTTCATTTGGATACAGATGGATGCAGATAATACTTTAAAACAGACAGAAAAGTTCAAAATATCAAAACTAACCTCAATTATGATGAAGAATTTTATGCATGTTGAGCTAATACCACAAAAAAATCTGTTAATCAAGGTAGGATAAAGGCACAGCCTCATCACCAAGTACTTATTTAAGTAGCTCTTTGTTAGTTACGTGGAGAAACTACCCAGAACTCACCACGAGGAGGTGGCTACTATCGAGTTCCACCCGTGCACCCCCAACCACCACTCCATGGGACACGTTGGTAGGTATATGGCTATCACTCGTTCTTATTATACCTTATACTGTGCTTTATTTTCAAATTTTTCGGTCTTTGATGCATGTTAATGCCCATCCATGCCTGCTTTCTGGACTTCACACGGATTTTGACGCCACCGTAACCGTCCTTTCAACTACTTGTTAGTGACATAGAAATGGGGGTACTTTAAACAAAGCCCCTTCCTTCAGAATATCTCCCAAATCTTACTTTTGATATCAGCTATTAAAGGTGGTTGAGTTACCTCAATTGTTTCCCAGTCAACTAAGTCGACGTAATCTTGTGCATCAAAATTCAAAGTTGGAAGTTCGAATTTCCTCAATTCCTTCTTCTGATTTTCTCTTGATTTTAATATTTTTTCCACGGCCTCGGATCGGTTTTCGCTCATCGGCTAGCATTGCAAGCAGAATATTCTCCGGGTGAGCAAAAAAAAGCGTTTCCCTGAATGATTGAATAAAGGCGTAATTTGATGTCTTGATCCATATATTTCATGAAATGTATCATGTTCATGATATGCTTCGGACCTTCCGTGCATTGTGGTCTCAATTTTATCGCGAACCACATAGGAGCGTATACTTCCATCACGAAAGCTGCCAATGTCATCAGTTCTTTTGAGGGAGTTTCGGTATATATTAGATATAAATATATAATCAAAGAATGCGATTTGCTGTTGTGGTCCACCTGTAATGAACCATTTTCCCTGGACTTCTCGCTGAAAGACTTTCCAGACATTCTCCAATGGAAAAAGCACGTGCCATATCATACAGGTATTTTGGTCGCTACTTTTTGTATTTCTGTATTGATGGTAGGAATCAGGGAACTAAGTTTTGTGAATTTTCCAACTGGCCTGCCATCGCATTTCCTCAACGATTGGCCAGTTGGGCCAGAGTGAGCTTTAGGGCCAACAGTTGGGTCGTCAAGCATATTAAGCAAGTGCCTTAACGGAAGTTCATTGCAATTCAGTAGGCAAACAAACGAATGCAATGGCCTTCCCAGTGCCATTTCTATTCTCCTAGTTACTCCAGCATGCCTGCCGGTGTTTACTGCGGTCCCATCACATCCCATTGCTCGCAGTCCATTGAGATCGATCCTTTTTTCTGAGAGAAAATTAATGATCACATCCTTCACCCCAACAATTTGCTTATGCTTGGAGTGGCATGCCCTAAGTAATGTGATCCAGGCTCTTCAACGAGAGTTACATGCTCCTCTACAACAGTTTTTCCCTTTGATTGATTGTATACGAATTTAGAGTCTTTTCTCTCATCGAAGTAAAGTACTTGGAGCGTGACGTCTCCCACATTCCTCTGAAGAGAGGAACACAATTTTTCTCGTTCCCTCCTAACATTGTTCTCGTCTACAGCCAGGACATGGTATCCTTGAGAAACCATCCCGAAATCAACTAGAAGCGCGGATGCAATTGCTGTAGCAGCTCGGTTCGATACACAGAATATTTCACTGGCAGACGCAAATCTAGACAAATTTAAATTATTTACACCCACCTTTTTTTCCAAAAAATCACCATCATCACTTGAGTCGTGTAATTCTTCATCTGCAGACGTTTCTTCACTTGAGTCTTCCCAAATCTCAGAAACTTCTTGCTCAGGTAGCGTGGAACATTCTGATGATCTTTTTCTTTCTAACCACTCCACTCCTCCACCACACATTCCACTTCCTCTTCCTCTTGTTAGTTTCCTGGACATCAACGGCACCGATAATCATTTTTCGATCACTTCTCTGGTCCTGAAGGAATTCAAATTCTAAAAATGGCACTTTGGTGCTATTATCACAAACGCAATCAGTTCCACTACAGAATTTACATGCCACAATATCAGAAAGCTGACACAGGTGACGAAGAAAGTCTTGCTTCAGAACAACGAAAGTCTTCATGTTGACAGATCGAAGAATATTGCGGTATTTTCCATGGTATTGAATAATTCGTCTCACAATTTGCCTATGTCCAACAACTGGTATAGAGGATCATTCCAGGTGTCTTCAATGGCATAAGCCTCCGTTTCCGCGATTCCCGGCACAGATGTATCGGTATTTCCACTTTCTTCTTGAATGTACCGAGAGTACAAAAACATTTTCATCATCTCCTCATAAGTAGGCAAAACATTACCCGCGAACTTTTCGGGTGCACCAAATATCAGGCACTCCACTCCACACTCTGTAAGCTTTTTCTGTATTTTCGCCATTGCGTCATTCTTCTTGCAACCGAAACCACAGTACGCTGCACAATGTAGTTATTAACTCACAGTAATGAATGGCTGACTACCTCAAGCTTATGAAGTAAAATGCGCATCTTGTCCGACAATGAATAAGAATCCCCAAGGAAAATAAAACATTGTAACGAATATGGTGAGTAAATGAGTAACGATAGTAACAGCATGAGGCGGGGGGGGAATTAAATATCAGTTATGAGGGTTAACAATGAGATATGACCGGTCTGAGAATCTATACCATTTTATCACCGAAGTATTCATGATCAACTCATCGCTGGGGCCAGATAAGGATAACCTCCGTCCCCCGTCTCTTTCATACTTTCCTTAGTTCTACCACTGGCCATCTTTATCATATCTGACTCAAGTCGAACTAGTTGTACCCAAAATTGCTTATTAAATAGTTAACTCCCGATTTTCCAAGAAAGTACCGGTTGGAGGAGCACGTATATACGATACATAGAGATAATCCGTTGATTATGGGACTTTACGGTTTATCTTTTCCTACAGTGAGCCTCTACAATTTGTCAAAGTTCTTAGAAAATGCTACTATCTTCTGATGCAACTATGTCAGCCTTTTGTAACAAAAGAATTCGTTTGGACTCCAATAGTGCATTAAAATGTCTGATACATTGTATCTTTCCCAGCACGCAGCCCACTTTGTCTCCAAGTGAACACCCACTCCTTTTGCAATCTAATTCAAGAGCATTAAGGTCACACAAATTCGTTGGATTTGCGAAGAAAATCCGTAGCTCAGGTGGAGAAAGAACCACTTATTGGATATTGCTGTATATTTCGAGGAGAATAAATGTTTGAATCATCTTTGTGATGCATATCAGGGCCGTGATTCTTCGCCATAATTTAAGTTAATTTCAAAATGTACCGCTTTGTCGTCTATTTTTAAGTATTATTAATAGCAAAATGACGGCTAAGATATTAATAAAGGAACTGCATTCGAAAACAATATAAATTTATCCCAAATACGGCTCCCTAAAGTGATCTATTTGAAGTGATGCTCGTAGTCGGTAAAATTTTTTGTGTTGTGCTGATTGCCCATACTCTAAATTTGTTGTTTATTTTTCCGCATCGTATTAGCCATATGTCTCGTCAAATAAACTTCAAATTTCAGTGTTGTAATCTGGAAATATGTATCTATTGTTAATTGTTACCAATATTCCATTATATGCAACAAACTATTGTTCATAACCGTTTATTTCCAATTTCCGCCTGAATTTTCGCAAAATTTTAAACTTTAGAGCTCGGGCGGCCGTGGTTAATATTATCCGATTTCGAAAAAAGTTTGCATGCGAGATCCTGATATCAGTACACAACTTTCCGCATAGGGAAAATTTGATCCGAAAAAAAACGTTTTTCGGCCCACCCTTATCTTTATTCACTTAACTTCAATTTCTATGACTTTCGCACACAATGGGTCCGAATCTCTTTGCTTCAAAATTTCTCAGAATTCGCTTCAATTTTCTTCAAAGTTGCTGAGCGTTCAGGTTATTCCATTATTTTCACTCATAATTATAACCTTAGTATTCCACGTTTCACTAACTCTTTATTTATTCATTTGTTTCTCCTACAATACCTTCAACCCCTTCAACAGACGTTCATACCTCCTGATACATATCCTTGTTCCAATACCCTTTTTCAGACTAATATTTACTATGGCGCCTGTCGCTTGCCACTCGTCATTTTTCTTAAAGAGAATAAAAAGAGAATAAAACTGAATAAAAACTTGGCAATGTCCACTTGATTTTTTATTTCCCTTCACTCTCCCTTCGACCCCTTAACCTCCCCGCACATATATGACAGAAATTCTCCAAAAAAAGTTTTGTACCTGATGATGGCGCATAAGCGTCGAAACACGTCATACCAATAAAAAATCCAGTGGACAGTGCCAAGTTTTTATTCAGTTTTATTCTCTTTATCAAAATGTCCCACAACATATCGCCGGACTTCGTTGAAGTCATTTTTCTTGTTAGTGAGCGGCAAACAAGAAGGGCGCGCGTGTCAGGAGAAGATTCCTGAGATCACGAACACAGGATGAGGGCAGTGAGTCAGTCGGAATGAAGGAGGTAAGGGACGAGGTCGACTGGCAGAATGGTCGAGACACCAGAGTACAGAGAACTATACCCTCTATACTCCGTGGAACAGACGTTGATGTTGACATAGCCAGGACGTCGGAGGAACCCGAAGATTTTCCGTTTTGGGTATAGTCCTCTTGCTCATATTTGTTAAAACTTTACCTGACCTCTTGTATTAAAAAAGTTATTAATAATTGAAGTGATATTTTCATTGTCTACGAACTGTGTTCCTTCCGTTGGGCGAACCTAATTGCCATTTGAGAGGTTATATTACCTCACTAAGTACTTAAGCAAACAATTCGCCACCTTTTTCTTAGAGCCTATAAATTGCAAAACGCTTAACTTTCGCAGCTTTTCTCCTCTTTCAGGTGTCATGAGTCCACTTAACTTTCCACTACTTCAAAATATTTTATCAAGACTGTATCTATCCCAGGAAGAATATTCCAGCTGAAAAAAAATCTATATCCAACACTATTAATAATTGATACCAACTTATGTTCTCCGTTATTATCAAGGACTAATTATGACTGTGGTGGCTTATCAATATAAGTACGTTGTACTAAGCTACATCCAATCTCTCCTCTCAATAATTTACGCTTTCAAACTTTCCATATCGATATGCGTTTAAAAGTCACACCAAACGTTTTACCAGATTCGTCAGCTCTGCCTTTTTCCCCGACAGAGGCATTCTATCATTCATCAGGCTGTATTGGAACTTACTCTGCCATATTATCAGCTCAAAATAGAAGCTAGTCCGTGCAAATTTCATTTAATTCACACAAGGCCAGTTGCTGGAATTACAAATATGTATTCAATAAAATTCATGGGCCCATAAGTCACGGCAACCAATCAAAAACTGTTTCTGAAACATTCGATAAATGTATTGGTATGATAACTTAAGGCATATAGTAATGAGTTCCATAAGTTGCCAAGATAGCGGATGCGCGGTGAACCGCTTGGAGACTTAATTCATTGATAAAGGGATGCTTTGAGACAAATAACCAGTTTACTTTCTCTTAGTCAAAAATTATTTTGTGCAGTCGCCATTATGAAGGATGACCTATCATGCATTTTATTCAACGGTAGAGTATTAGATCAAATATTTGAAACAATTTACCGAATAATTTATGAAAATTGTTGCAGTGTTCCTGCAACGCGAATATTTATATGAAATACAAAACTCATGGATTTCTTAACTATTGATACCATAACTAAATGCTCTTGCAACCGGCCATAAGAAACTACATTTAACCATTGCACTTTCAATATTCTTTCTTCGCAAGTGGCTGCCTATGGTCTCCGATTCCATTTCGCACTTAATTTGTTTTACCGTTGCACTCATCAACATATTCCTAAAGTTCCATGAAGCTCTTCCTATCGAGATGGTAACAATCTTATGGCTTATTTTCCATTTATCTCGATTCAGCCTTTGGAAAGGTATTTCGAGTGATGACGACCACGAACAACTACCCTGCACTGCACGGCATGAGCTGAGTCCCTCGAGTTCCAGGATTCATTATCTAATTTGACGCGTTCATTCCTTGAAATGGTAATCGAGGTAGTTTACCGTTAGCTCCCCAATAGATTTTTAAACGTGACATCCTCGTTCTTCAGACAGCTATGCTTGAGTCTGACGACATCTTTTCCTCCAGAAAAAAATAGACGCTGTATAGCATACCTCGAGCCCCATGTAGAGAGTAAGGCCACCCTAAGATATTAATATACTCAGCCATAATATTCAGAAATCGAATCTTTAATGCGAATTAGAAATATTTGCACCCTTCGTAATTAATTCACTAACTCTGTTTCTCTCCCTTACATAAAAATATCGATACATCAAATGCGTACAATAAGCAAATTATATTAAAAGCCTTACAGGAGATTCCCATTCTATTTAATTTTTTAGTCCTGGTCAAGTGAATAATTTGCCATTCGAGAGCCTTGGGCATAGAATATCACTCGGTTTTGTAACATTTAAAGCATCTAAGTACATTTAAAAAGGGTTAAGATAATTGTAGACGACAAAAAAATTCCAAGGGAAGGGTAAGGCATATAATATTCTGCCCGTAATAAGGTATAAATAAAAACTGCCGAGGTGAAGAATGGCTATATGATGGAAAAATAGCAGAACAAGATAAAAAGACGACCATTGAGGAAATCAACTGCAGTGAGAGAAAAGATAGGGCCAATTTAAAGACCTTTACTGTGTAGCGGTAAAAGAAAATGAACTACTCATCAAAATGCGTTCGTTCATTTTGTCACGTACAATGATCATGATACCTACAATTGGAGGCCTTTTCTTCAAACAGTGGACGTAGATGCTAAAAGAATCCAGACGATGATTACGTAAACAGCAGATGAGCTATCACAGATTTAGGAATGAGGTATTTCACCATTAATCTGACCGGTCAAAAAGAGTTTAATCCTGATCGATTTTATAACGTGTTCATCATTTTAAGTATCGTACATTCTGTGACCCAATCAAGCATTTTTATTACTATTTGGATGAAAAGGAGCCTTTGCCGTTGAACAGAGATGGTGGGAATGTCACATCTATAGGGAAATGAATGCTTCGATGCTTGATAGAAAATTCTCACTGCTCATGCTATACTACGATAATAATGCAACTGAGTACTAGCATAATGAGACCTTCACTCTCAACACACTAGAAATCAATTCTCTAATATAGAGCTAATAATTATACCGAAACAAATCAATAAAGAATTATAACTGCAATGAAACTGGTGAAGGCTTTAGAATACTATACTGAAATTATAGTTTCAATGAAGCGCAGCCTGAAGATATTATCCTATCGAATTGGAAACAGTTATGGGTTATAAGGACCACCAACCACAAACTTTAGGCACCAGCCGCAGATCGATTTCGAAAAAAATTGTTTTTTCGATCCACCCTAATGTGCACGCGTTCAATGGGTGGTCGATTACTTTGGTAGAGAATATTTGAGCGAAACCAGAACAGAATCGAGTGGAGGAAAACAATACCATATTAAGGCGCAGACTATAATTTCTTAATACATCTACATCTGCTTGTTATCCTAAATGCCACTACAAGGGAGTTTGGCAGGGGGTGACTTATCCGCAATATGAAGTACATTGAGGAAATTAACCATCACCAACATGCACTTCCCTATAGGTGTTCTACAAATGATACAGAAACTAGTAAAATAATCTATAAAGTAACTAGAAAAACATGACATCAGAGTCATGTAGGGAACATGCAAAATATGATGTTAATTCTACACGGTAGATTTAGATACATGCATTAGAGGGCATATGATTAAATCAGCTACACGACCTTTCAACTAACCAACTTCAAAGTCTTCAAGCAGTCATTATGGTCTCTCATTGATTGCGAGAAAAACGACGTTTTAAACCTTTCTGCTCTACAATTAACAGTCCTTATTTTATTCTCATGACCTGACCTACCGTAGAATGTTGGGGTTCGTAAAATATTGATATCTTCGTCGAAAAATTATATTTCACTGCATATCCATTTGCACCATCCTTTCTTCTCATCCATCAATCAATTTCTTGCCTTCCACCAACATTTCCGAACCCTATTTTTTGATCCCTCATTCAGCGTCATTTTCTGATCCCCTTAGACTTTTGGGTACTCTCCACAGTGTACCCAAACCTTCCCCCAGCTCAACCAAAACTCTATCTGAGCTCAACTTGAATTAGACGTAATTTTATTTATTTAAATTATGCCGCAAAGTTCTTTTAATTTAAATTACGGAGTCTAACAGCTTCTTTTGAATTCATTCAGTTCTTTTTTCAGAGAAGAATACAATTTTTGTGAGCTGACAAAGCAAATCATTGACACGGAATTTTGATATCATTCACCGGGATAAGACCAGGTGTATTCACCAACGAAACACCAGTTCACCGTAGAAGGTAGTGACTGAATAAAAATTAGTTTCACGAGTTCGGGAGAAGCATTTGCCGAAGTGAAGGTTAGCCATAATATTAAATATGATGACATAGTCGCAACGCTGAACTATCTAACTCAGCCATAATTGTATTTTCGTGGAGGAGATTTTTATCAGCTGGACTTACAGAAAGTTTTGGACGTAAACTTAAATTTTTTGGGAAAATCCCAAACAATTTTTCAATTTGTTTATGCAATAACTTCCGGCAGTTTTAAATCATTTAGGGGTAAATATTTCGACCAGGGAAACCTCGATAACCAAGATTGAAATCTCATTAAGCACTGTAGATAGAGTTGATTAATGTATATACTTATTACAGAAACCCAACAGAGAGACTGTTTGGTGAAAATAAAATCTCTTGATGCAAGAGAAGAAGGGAAACAGAACCAGAACAGAGATGAGCGGATAGAAAAATCGAATACGGTATTCTATACCTCGATACAAACAGGAACGAAAAAAGCGAGAGAAATGGTAAATGCCGGCAAGACCTAGGGGAGTGACGAAGCTTCGACACACATTACAGGCTCTGATAAACTAAAAATGCCGGCCATTTGCAATCGCTAGTTAGCACGAAGGAGGCATTACAAGCATCCACGTGATAAACATGCCTTTTCCTGTTTTCCAGACTGCCCCGATACTTCATACACGTCCCTCTCACTAATCTCGCATGCTACAGTTCGAACTTAACGACGCAATATTCATGAGCAATTTATCACAAGGAGTACAACCGCAGAGCAAATTTGGCGGAGCAGTTAGTAATGCGGTCACAGGGAATGCAAAACCACAGACGGACGTTCGACCACCGCCGATGGGAGATGTGAAGGGACAAGGGAACGAGGACAAGAGGAGGAAAACTGATAAGGATGATTGAAGAACGAGGAAGAAGGGGAGAATTCACTGAGAAGGGAAAGAGAAGAAGCAAGTCTACCAAGGCAGGATATTGCCAGGTGCTCTGGATGGCCGGAAGTGCGGGTCAGGGTTTAAAACAGGGGGTCTTGCAGTCTTTCCATCAAAATACGGTGAATCTCGAGTTACACCGCTCTTGAAGGGATGCCAGAAAAAAAAGTTGGGACACGATGCACAGGTCATCGTTCCATCAATGTGGTTCAATTTTTAGGTGATGATATTTTACAATTACTTTTGTTAAAACCGTTGGCTGTATTGAAATATTGAAAATTGTGATAATTCGCAAGTACAATCAAATTTAACACCATTCCTGTAAATATAATCTTCTAATATGCTCCGCGTTATTAGTTAAATGTTTCGGAGATAAGCAGGAAAAATATTCATCCAATAATCGAAGTAATCAAAACTGGTTTTTTGTTCACGGGCCAACCTATTTTGAGAGCATGGTAAAATAAAAAATAAACAAAAAAATTAAAATGTTAAGCGTCAGAATGCAAGAGATCTAACAATAAGCCTACCTATTTTATTGTTTTAATTTTGCCCATACTTTTCAGAGTCAATGATTAAAAGAACACTTAACTTTGCTGCAATTTTTTCACATGAGTGAATAACAAAACATGGCATAAATGTGAATAAATGAAAACCTTGAGATAAAGACATGAAGAATAAAAGCAAGAAATTTACTGGCTAGATGGAAAAGTGATAGAAAATCATGAAATATTCTGGCTAGACAAAAAATCAAATGAAATATACATTTCACTTCCTTAGCACAAAAAGCGTATGAATACGGGTGTATAAAAAAATGATATTCACTGCCCAACGTTTTCCGACAGTACCTACCTATGCACACAGCATTCTAACAACAAAAGAATTCAGAGATTCACAAAAATGTTACAGTCGAACCATTATTCAAGCACTTAACATTTCTTTAACTCCAAGGAAAATTACAGAACATGAATATGCCCAGTCAAACAATCGTTAAAATAATTAAACTTCATTATTTTTTCAGTAGATTACAAATTATTGAGGGAAAAGTTGTTTGAGAGATAATTTTAAGTTTCCCACGAAGCATGGGAATTGATCTGGATCTTCATTTAATCTCTATCTTAAGCATCATTTTTCCGATGATAGTATTTCAGTTTCCGTCCAGACACCTCTACTGCATAATTCTCATCAAATAGTTACGTAACATATTGATTGTATTGAATGCGTTCAGCTTAACGACAACAACCATACCTTACTTAGTCAAAGGCCGCACCTATGCAATCAACAATCATTCTCTCTATGGAACATCCTCGCGTAAGATAGAACAGTAATTTACTCAGTCTACGGTGCACACAAAACTAATTTGAGTATACTGAAGCATGCCAAAATACAACACGGATAACTATCTTGACGAGAAAGCAATAGATCAAAATAGTGTCTTTTTTTATGATATCTTTGGTCTCAGATCTGAAATGAAATAGGAGAGGAGTGGATCCAATGCGATGGAGTGAAAAACACTGAGCAAGGACCACTGAAACAAAGCAAAAAACCATCGAATTCGAACGAAAAACAAAGTACCCCATGGCTCTCTACATGCAGGCTACCGAACAACAGGAAAATTGTCTACTGTTGAATATTTATGCTATCGATCCTTTGTGTGAAACATTCATTGCGCCGTCAGGGAAAAACCGATCTAGTACGGGGTGGTTCTCTGCAAAACCTTGGCGCTAGAGAGGGAGAGAGAGAGATACCCCGGAGCGAATTGCGCAAAAAATAAAAGACAAGAGGCGAGCAAACAAAACCCGGAGGAGAATGCGCACGAAATGAGCCAACCCCACTCTTACCCCATGCACTACCCCCCCACATCCCTAGGGTTTTTCTCTCGCCTGTCTATTTCGACCCACCCTTCTCCTTCTGGCGTAGTCACCGTGCCCTCCTCCACCTCCCCCCGTTCTCCCCTCTCCATCCCCCTAGGCCATATTCACCGCCCACTGCGAAGAGCATTGGATCTCTAGCGCCCCATCCCCCTTCCACCCATCTGCACCGAAAAATTCTCTCGCGCACTAAGGAGGTTAGAACCACTTGAAATTATAACCTACCCCAGTGCACATTCTCCGAGAGTTTGCAGACCAAAGAAGGAGGGGGAGAGAATTTATTTCTAAGACTCCACAGTAAAATGAAATGATAAAGTTGCCTCCGGACTATTGTGGTGGAACTTATACAGTCGACCGAATGTCTTCGTAGTTTACCACAGGTAAATCTTTCATGCGAACGATTTCCAAGTTTTGCATAATTCTCGAGCCAACTATTCAGCTTATATAAAGTTACACATACACATAAATCTAATTCATTTTAAAAATGCATATATGCACGTACCTAAAGCCTTGACTTAACCTGGAGAGTTGGCTTGACAATGGTGTTAAACATTAGAACAGGTCGCATAAAACAGTGAAAAACTGCTAAGTTCATATTTCTTAAAATAGATTAAATGTATTCAATCCTCCCAGGTGTCACCTTGTGGAAGTCCATTATTGAATTAATAATGACAATACCAACTATGTTTCAATTCACAGAGTTTTTTATTGGTACTAGTTTTAACGCTACTGCGTCATCTTCAGGTACAGGTACATTTTCAGGTAACTGAAGATGAAGCAGTCGCGTTGAAACTAGTTGTACCAATAAAAAACAGTGGATTGAAACATAGTTGGTATTTTCATTATTATCGCTAGATTAAATGTATTTTTTCAAACTCTAGTAACTAAACTCTCCACTGTCTGATTATTGTCATCACAATGCATTCAACTCTATACTTGATCAATTGTCGTCCTCAATTTCTCCTATTCCAATACTAAATAATTCATGCATAAATTACTTCTCTGTTTTATACGCCTTTTTTATCTGTCCCCCCACCCTTCGGTCATCCTTTCGGCATCTTCCATTGTATCATGCTTTACGATGCATCAGGTGAATCTTGGTTCAAACATAAGGAAAGAACTAATTTATAAGACTTCAAAAAATCTCTCTATTGCAAGTTGATACAAGAAACGGATCTTTTCTCGACATTTTTTGCATATAAACGAAGGCCGATATGAAATACATTTTGAGTGATACGCATATCATAGCCTTTATTATTTTTTCACAATTAAAACACGGAATTACCAAGGATCTGAAGCAAATGTGGATGAAACATAAGAAAAACTGTATTTTATTTGCTATGAACAATGTCGTTTATGCAAAGTATTGGTTCTATAAGCGAATATTTGTTGGGCATAAAAACTGCGGAAAAGTAAAGGCCCTAATTCATCTTAGATTTTCAGTCATTACTATATTGCTATTGCCACTAAAGTCGAAATAAATTAGAGAAGTTAATAGAAACGGCTTCAACTGTGAAAAATTACCTTGGACGATATATTTAATTTTTACCAAATTTTTGTTCGTTATTACTTGTTTCAACGCATTGTCGTCATCTTCATATACCCAAATCTGTACCCACCAGGACCAAAGACGACACCTTTGAAATGAAATCATCAGGGGTACCCAATAAAACAATAGTAAAAATTATTCACTTTTTTTATTGCCATTGGAAAAGAATCACTCATGTAAGATTTTAGGGTTTTCTGGCGAATGCATTGGATATAGAGATGTCGGCTTTTCAACCGGGTGATGGTGGTTTATGGCACCGACCTTTCGAAGGCGTTGTCTGTCACCGCCCTCAGGGTGAATGATATTTACTCTGAGCTATGAACTCCAAATCAATTACTCCTCTAAAAATGGGGTCGCGGTCAGGTCCTGAGGAAGCAAAAACTAGTCGTAAATGATTGACACGAGTCAATACATCATCAAAGTATTTAATATCTCACTTTTACTCAACGGCTACTGAATAGTGTCACCAGGTGAAAACAGTAGTTTTTCTAATGACCCAACGAAATATGTACAATAGAATTTCGAATGTTACTCAAAAAAGCATTATTTCCCACACTTTGAGTGCCTGCCATGTTTTCGGCAGTATCAGGCATTATCAAGAATGTACCCCTAATGGAATGAAATTCACCATTGAAAAACGAATGTATTGATCGGGACTCGATCCTACATGTACGTAGCGCCGGTCAGGTTTTTAACTGGTTAGCACACCTAACCGGCAATCTTGGTAGATCTGGGTTTGAATCCCAATCGAGTCAAACAACTTGATCGCAGCGAATTCCATCCCCTTCCTAGTATATGCATCATAGAACTTGTGCAATCGTCACGAATGGAAATTATCTGGGAGATCAATATTAATCATCGAGGATAGAAGGTAGGACTATAAACCAGTAAAGAGTTTGTGGAAATATTCGTGTGGAGCGTGGCACTCTATGGATCAGAAGCCTGAACCATTGAAAAATCTGACCAGAAAAGACTAGAAGCCTTCAAAACCTGGCACCGGAAGAGGGCGCAGAAGATAAAATGGACGGATAAGAAATGATGAAGTTTACAGTAAAGTAGGAGAGGGAAGGACCATATGGAACACCATAGAAAAAAAGAAGAACCTTATGGATTGGACACATCCTGAGGCTGAATGGCTTCGTGGAGAACATAATTGAAGGTAAAATACATATAGGGAAAAGTTCCTAGAGGAAGACACAGGAATAAGTTCATGGACCAAATTAAGAGGAAAGTGCATAGGATAAGATACCTGGAGGTAAGGGAACTAGCATTAGATAGGGAAGGGTGGAGAGCTGCAGTCAACTAATCTTTCGATTGAACGACCAATGAACATCGAGGATATACTACTTCACAGCTACAACAGATTGCTTTACCGCGAACCTTAATAACGAAGGCTACTTTCGAAAACAAGGTACGGTAAAAAGGGGTGTGGAAAACAAAAATTACTATTTTTCTCGAGTGAAATGAAATTTCATCCACAAAGTCAAGCTGGAACGCTTCTAAACGTGTCTTGACTCACGTAATTCGCGAGGGGACCTCCTCCACCTCAACCGTTAAGGGGGGGGAAGGGGTGCGATTATGCGCTCACGTGGATCGAATGGCGGGAACGATGCAAAGAAAGGAGACCCTGGATTAGGAACGGGAGGAGAGGAGGAAGAGGAACAAAAGCGGGGGATGAGGCGAGGGAGTTTCGGAGGGGCGGGAGCGGGGAAAGAGAGGGGTTGGTTCAAGGGTGTGTGTCTGTCTGTGAGTCGGTGTGTGTGTATGCGAGCAGGGGAGGGAAAAGTCCCGGGGGTTGGGAGCTTTTGAAGGAGGAATTTGACCTGGATCGGCGCCAGAGGGGTAGGGATAGAGCAGATGGAAGGGTGAGGGGCGAAGGGATCGAAAGATGAGGGAGTGTGTGGCAGTCGCAAGTTCGGCAAAAGGGTGGGCGGGGAAGTAGACCAAGAGATAGAGAAAAGGGAGCAGTGTGAATAGGCCTCTCCCATTCCCTCATATCAATATCGCATCTCAATTTTAATTTATCATCGAAATAAATGCGGCAAGGACCATATGGAGCATCATAGAGAAAAGAAGAACAAGAAGGATTGGACACACCATGAGACACAGTGGATTTGTGAAGAACATAATTGAAGGTAAAATGAAGGGAAGAGCCCCCAGAGGAAGGCCCAGGAATAAGTTCATGGACCATATAAAGAGGAAAGTACACAGGCAGAGATACCAGGAGGTACAGATACTAGCAGAAAATAGGGAAGGGTGGACGGCTGCAGTCGACCATTCTTTGGATTGAACGACCAATAATGATAATGCATGCGACAAATAGCATTGCATAGCATGCTTCGCAAATTGCAATACTACATCGGATACATTGTATCACACAGTATATCGCCTCAAATTGCAATTGGATGATGTTGTAGGGGAGCTGCCCTTCGGTCGAACTTCAATATCTCGTTTCAATGTGAATTCAAAATCGTTAGAGGTGCAATTTATAGCGTTTCATACCGTGCACTGATTCTCGCACTACTTGGCACGAACAGCATTTCACGGCATATCTTATTGAATTGCCGGCATAGATGATCAAACGGCACCGAAAATGCATAGCATTTGACTGGCTTGCATCGCATCTCCTAGCCTCGCTCTGCTTCATTTCATAGCATATCGCATTGAATCTCACCATTTATCTGCATTCAGCACATGGAGCCCTCTATACCTCAATGTTACAATTCATACTTACATGCATTCACTTCCTATATATTGAAAGACGGGTCTTGAACCCACGACCACGGCTTTTGTTTCGTCCGATTCTAATTGCAACCAATTCCCTTAACAAGCGAAGAATATATCTCATTACCACTGAGGCCACCGCCTCGAACCACGTTAGGTACGTATTGTATCGCACTAATCGAATTGTATAGGAATAAAATCGCGTATCACATTTCAAAATGGTGGAGGATAAAAAACAAGAAAAACACGCAAAAAAGACACTCAAAACTTATTAGGTATATTTCTACCGCCTTACTCATAAGAGGAGGATGAAAACTGTTTGTCTGTAAAACAGGCTGACGAAATAGAAGGAGCTGTTTTTGGCCTCTTTTACCTGTGTTCCTTGTTTTTTATCCACCCATTTGGCATATTCCCTTGGTCCAGCACTTGAGTGATCCCTCATAAACTTATAATATACTTGTTGTGCCCGGCATGCGTTGAAATACCTTTTTCTGGGTTCAAAATGGGTCCCTAACCAAATATGAGACCTAGGCCAATTAATTCCTCATACCAACACAGGAATTCGTAACGCACAAATAATGGCATGAGGTTTCATTCCATGATATACTGCGGTTTCCAAGTAAATAAAATATTCTATTGTTGAAGTACTGCAAAATTTTAAGATTTTCGAGCTTAAAATTTCAATTTTAGGAAAAAGCGAAGTGTATACAAAATTTGAACGCAAGTATGAAAAAATTGCGAACAATGAGACAACTGCACCAAATCTTATTCTACGTACCTTTTAACACAAATTGTCTCACTGATATGATTCTGATTCACCTGATTGAGCTACTCCTAAACGATCTGCTTCGTTGCTTGTTTTTCGTTCATCGCTGCTTAGAGAAGCTCGCGTTCCAACACTGATTTGTTGAAATGACTCGCGCTCCACCTATTGTACAATTGATTTAATAATTAAACAATCTTTGCGGGCGCGCGCATAACAACTCACCAAAGTTTCATCGTAACCTGATAAATGGTATTGGAACGCATAGAAGACGAACAAACAAACATTCATTTTTATATATTAGATATATTCAATATATGTAGGTACATACATCGCGGGTGACACATTGACATCCCATCGAATGACATCACACATCCGCATTCTATCGCGTTGCATCTCACAGCCCGAAAGATCATCATCGCGATCCGATAGCTCTAGCACATCTCGGCGCGATGCATCGCATAGTCCTTATTGCACGGGGGCTGACGGGGTGGAATTGGTGCGATGGCGTGAGACATAAGAAGGCGAGGGGTGGGGAGGAAGAGAGCGGGTCGAAGGGGCGAAGAAGGAGGGAGAAGAGGTTTGGGGGTAGGTCCCGGATGGCTCCGTCTGCTATTAGGCGGGGATTACATGACAGAGATTTGGCTAAGGTTTAAGCCAAAGCATGTCTCCAGGCGCACAACGCTGTCGGTGGTTCATAATGAACGCATTCGCATAAGGCATGAGGAGTGGAGTGGAGGGTAGGAGAGAGAGGAGGAGAGTGAGGCTTTATAGAGTGAGGGGAGACGTAGTAACGACTGGTGCCCCCGGAGGAGGAGGTGGGGGAATGGCGGGGAAGCGGGGGAGGGAGGCCTCGAGTCCGGGGAAGTGGGGCAGGAGAGTATGCTGCTTTTTCCCTTCCCCTGCAACATTCCGCCTCGCCCGACCCTCAGGGTGTTGGGGGAGAGGGGGGAAGAACTTTACACTACCGCCCTTCCCCATTCAGTTCCCCTGCAACACCCACCACCCAGGAGGACCGACTCTCTTTTATTTTCACCCTTTTACCACCCCACCAACCCCTATATTCTCCCACTTCCCACCCCAACCCGACTCATATTCCCGCTTAATTACATTCACCTAGCTCAGCTTTAATGAAAGATACCGTTTCGGGCTATACTTGGCCGGGTTTGTTCCCGCGATAAGAACAACGAAAGAAAAAAAATAATGCAAAGAGTAAAGAAAAAAGACAACATGAGAGAGAGAGAGAAAGAGAATTCTCTCCACAAATTTGTTAATTTATCTATTTTTTATTTTCCATTCATCCTTTTTGTTTGAATGCACCAACCGGTTTCATTTTCAAAGGGGGGTTGGCATCTTTGATAAATAATGATTAATATAAAAAAAACAAAGAAGTTCGCCAAATGGATTTTTTTTATTTACAGACAAAGAGGTAAAAGGTGACGTCGAAAATAGGGAAAAAAAACTTTTAAATAATATTTTGAGGGACTTAACGAGCGCGCATACTATTTTGTTTTTAATTCCCTCTCAGTTCAACATCATTCAACCAGCTTTCTTCCGCGTGTTTTATTTTTTCATTTTTTTTGCTCCCTCTCCTTTTGTTTACACACACGCCATCGGGCCGCTTATTCTTTTGAAGGCCCCCTCAGTCAACAACATGAGACGCACAGGAGAAAACGCACGGATTTCAAACAAAATAGCGTCTACTATGTCTTTCACCAGACCGCGCGCAGCATTTTACAACCGACACTCAAATAAAAAAAAAACCTAAAACCTCGTGCACTCTGCTTGTATACGGAGACCCAGCGCCGCCGGCCTCGCTGACAAAAGGCGAAGGTTATGTGCCTATACTATAATCTAGCCTCGCGAACGCCCGCGTCGCTTGGGGCATAGGTCACGCACAAGCACATGCGATAATATGAAAGGCTATTTGAGATTCATTAGTCCCCCCTCTATATCTCGTTGCTTTGATTTTTACGCCACGACGGCAATTATATGCCTGATTAATGTCGATCATAGTTCATAGCTTTGCCGTTCTCCTTCACCGCTTTTTCGAGTCGTCTCGAGCAGCAGATGAAATGGAATAGTGAATCAGAAAAAATGGGACGGATGTCATTAGGGGTACACTACCTGTCGTACACTGTAAACCAGCTCTCGCGTAAGTTATCACGCGAAATCTGAGGAATTTAATGAGAATTTGATGAAATACACGCTATAAAAATTCTCATAACAGCTGTCCATTAAATACAACATAAGATAAAATTGTGTAAAATTACTGCTAAGACATATACCATAGAATGCGACTTAAACCACCTCACAAATGTGTAACGCATTATAACATGTAACTTGGACAAATAACCTGCAACTTTTGCTCGATCATACTTCCCATAAAAATAGGCTTAGTCACACATCATGAAGCCATTTTGGTGATTTATCTGCCCTTCCTGCCATTTCATATTGGTCATTTTCCTTCAATTGACAATGCATCTTAATTTATTTGACAAGTTTTCTGCGTTTTTACTATCAAAATTCAGCGATAACTTCTATTTTTACAAGGTTGGTAAGTGGAGAATGCATTGGTTGCTGGATCTGTCATCTTATTTTCACAATCTTTCAGCGTCACTTGTTTTTCCATCACATTCCCAATTTCTCCCCTCAACTATCGAACAACCCATGCCTCTGTAATATATGAGCAGACACCAGATGCAAGCATACACCATTATATTTCTTCTTCATCGGTATTTGTAACCTGTATTACGAGTTGGGCTTAGAAAGGATACCTTACTTCCATTGCACTCAGCTCATAACTAATTATCTCTTGCTTCACAATCGGTGGTGAGTGTAAGGATATATTCACAAAAATAATTTAAGTTTCTCGAGTGCATCTTTGACGAGTCATATTTGAAAGAGTATCTATCGATTGAAGAAGTATTTCAAACCACTAATGGAATTACTTTGAGATACCATGGTGCTTTTCAAAAATATGCGTCAATTATCGAGAAAACTGACATTCTTATAACATTTAAAAGACACTGAGTAACGCGAAATATCGTGGTCTGACGTTTATTGTCCTAAACGAGCTCCATAGATCGGACAAAAGAAATATACTTCTGATATGCGGGTCCTTCAGATTTACTTCTGTACTGAGAGACACGTTGGTGTCAGATAACTTCGCTAAGGTCCTCCATTTCATAAACCACCCCAAACCTTTTCCGCTATCACCGCTAACGTTTTCTAAATTTGCCCATTTAAAGTTAATGACGGTCAAGAACATCTGCGCGTCATTGTTTTCTCAGCTTCCTCTATTGTTACAGCCACAGTATTGGTAGATGCAGTCGATCGTCTTAACATAGAGCGCATATCCAACTTCCATCAATAAGGCTCATTCCGAATTCCATTGGAATACGTTGCATTGTGCTCCAGGCAATGTCATCAATATCTTTCTCCATATCCATAGACGCAATAAGCCTAGAAGGCCCTAATCGGTTCTTCTTCCTGGATAAGTTTGAGATCAAGATTGGCTGCCCTGCATCGTATGCTTAATGCAATATAACATGATCCAATGTTCTTCTGTAGTTCGCTGAAGTCTTCGGACAATCATTTTGGCCACAAAACGCAGCGCGGGGTTCTTATGACTTTTTTCACGAAATTTTTCCCACTTCAGCACTGCACTGAGATTTTAACGTTGATTTATTAGCCCTTTCAAATTTCTTTTATAACGCGCTTAGGACGAAATGTTCAATAATGTCGGGTCCGAAACTTACTTTTCGAATTTTACTTTAATACGGACGGTAGTCAACTATTCTCTGCTACATATGGACCTCACATCACGTTTAAAATAACCTTAATTTGCTATTTCTGTCCTCACCTCCATCAAAAATACCTTCCACTCATAGGAGGCTCCGATATAACATCGTTTACATCAATGAAATTAGCCAATCCAGAAATATTTTTACTCCATTTTTGTTCTAAACAACGATTTAAAACGCGTGTAAAATATCTTTCACATTTATAAGGTAGTCATTTGCCAATAACTACTAAGATTTTTTACGCTAACTCCTAGAATACCGGTAAGAGACAAGTATCACATTTAACCTCCAAGGACCTCGCCCAGAACTGCCATCCTTTCATGGTTTAAAACGGCGGGTTTCCCAAGTCTATTTTGTGTTGTTTACTCGAACTATCCACAATCTTTTAAACCCAAATGATTGGAGAGGCCAGAATGATATAAATTTGCGGATAAACATGTATTGACTACTTTATTGGCACCTAAATTAAATTTACTTTAAGAAGAATTGAATCAAATCGATATTCTTCATCGAATCAAATTTTAAATTTCTCATGTTACAGTGTTAAAGTAAAAAATGATTTCGCTATCTTTATACCTAACAATGTATTCATTTTTCTATGATAGCATTTAAATAAAGGGTGACCAAATAATTTTATAAAATTATTGAAACTTTCGCGGTCCATATGCACTCCTCTTTTGGGATTACCCGCGTCAGGATTTCAAAAAATATAACTTTTTTCCACTATGCCGGATACAGCGTTAGGGCTAACAAAAATTGCATGTGTGCGCATCAAAGTATACACTCTCAGATAAGAGAGGTGGAAAGGGAAAGAGTGTATATTTTGATGCGCAAACAGGCGACTTCATTCACCTTGACGAGGTTTTCCGGCATAGGCAAAGAACTATTGGTTTTTAAAAATCCTGAAGGGGATAATAACAAAATAACTGAGCATCATGTGTTTTTATAGATTTTTTCATGCACATATTAAATAAATAAACCACCATGTTCACTGCAGAAAATATTTATCTTTCGACTCTTTTTCCCAAAAAGACATATTCATAGATCATTCAGCTCTCCTGACGTTGGCAGATTTTTCTTAATTTCCATGGGTCTTGACTGTAGTTTTACACAAGCTACATTCCATTTTTAGCATTTCTTTCATAACATCATGGGTTGGTATTTTATAGTATTAAAAATATATTTTGAGTATAAGGTGGCGATCGTACCGCTAATTGGCGCTCAATACTTAGATGTATTCCGTGCTAAAAATTTTACGAATATCGCAATGCAAAGTAAAAGAAAAAAATGTAAACAGCCATGAACACTAGAATCACAGAGCTGGTATGCTATTTCAAACAAGGCATCTTCCGAGCATTTTTAATTAACAAACTTTTCATTTTTCCCACCTTTTTGCATTATTAAACGTAGTAAGAGTCCGTAAAAATCGGAATTTAAGTGCTTTAATGCATTTCAAAAGATCAAAAAATTGATTCATCAACCATAACTTACTGGCAACTCAAAAACAAAATCAAGTACCAAAAATATTTCTGGAAAACTAAAACACCAAAGGCACAAGGCGAACCAATATATTTTTTTAAAGCACGGAAGTAAATGTCACTTATAGTCGAACCTACCCGGAAATTCCTCACATAAGCCTTGTTATTTCCCGAGGGCCTAAGTCAATCCCAATTAAATCAAATGCTACACACGAAAAGAGTGTATCCACCAACCGAATCAGCTGGGAAAGGAAAGAATAAGACAATCGCATTTTTAAAACATCTGATACCGTAAAGGAGACATCCACGTCACGTTCCAAACCGGGCTCAACCTGTCTAAAAAATAACTTAATCCCTATCACAATGGAAGTGACCACTCGACACGCGTTTTAGGAACTCTTACATAATTCATATGCATACAACTCAAGATTTGAAGCGGAAAGAAATAAAGCAAGCTCGGTACACACCTTAAAGATTGATTTCCGAGGAAAAGAGGTCATCACTAATCACAACACTCGACGACACCCGTATTATCGCGGGCGTAATCGTTCTTCCGATATCTGGGGAGACTTACAATCCACCCCCGCTCGTATTCCTTTGTTTATATAAATGAAATTCAACCGGAAGAGAGGCAAGGGAACGGAGTAGGAAACAAAGACAAGGGAGAGCGAGAGAGAGAGAGATTGAGAGGAATAACCCCACCGGTATCGCTACCAGCAACGATGCGCCGGGAGAACAAAGCCTCTTCCCGTGCAAATTACGGATGGGGGTTTCGTGGATGAGGAGAATTCGATGGTCCCCTCTCCCTCCCCACCCCGTATCCTACCTCCCGGAGTGACATCTGTACACCCCCCGACGAACAATGGGAAATGGGAACCCTGGGGGAAAGCTGCTGCTCCGCCCACTCGAACTCCAGGGTTTTAAATACCATCCGGGAGAGACTCATTCGCCTATTCCAGCGTGAGTCTAGAACGTTAAGGCCGCTTTGTTTACAAGAAGGAAATCCAGGAGTTTCGATGATGTTAACCCATATGCGGGGGCCATGCCACCGCCTCTATAGTCGACCGGCTTCTACGGAGCCGAAATTAAGTAATAAGGGAAAATTGGAGCGTTGCGATCCTATGATATTGCTGCAAGATCCCCAATTTCAGCGAGCAAGTCGCTATCGCCTCGCGAAACCTCAGAAATAGAGGCGCAAGCCTTTAGAAATATCCACGGTTTTCTCTTACCCTCAATTTGCCTCCATTAACAAACCAACACAGTCCGAATTGCAATGTGATAGTCGAACTTCCCCTCATAAACATTCTTCCCCCATATCACCAACAATCCAACGCCAATGCAATAAACGCATATTAAACCCTCTACTGGCAAGGATTACTTTACCCACCATTGTTTCCGTTTCACTCGTCCATAATTCAACACCGACGTCCTAGATCATCATGCCATAATTGACTTCCTCTTCCAAGTGAAAACTGTGAAAATGTAGTGAAAGTGTGAACAAAAGACAAAACGTTATGGAAATACTCTGTCAAATTACTCCTCCTGCATCTCATTCAATTTTATAGAACAACAAAAGTCGAACATACGTCCGAAACTTAAGAATTTTACGAAAAATATTTGGATTATTTTTCATTGAAATATGTACCATACCGCTTACCCGGCTTCGCACGGAACTTTTTGCATTATTTGTAATTTGTCTGAATGATACTGCCTTCAGTGGAACATTTTATAATACAATTACTAATCTGATAACTTTTGAAGTTGCCAAAACTCGAGTCCTTATTTTTAGAATATTTTTAATCGCACATTAAGCTAAGGTCCCTGAAGCAGTGAACTGATCATACCATAAGATGACAGTAAAAGACACATGTCTTTAAATTCCTGAGGGACCCGGCTTATCGCGAGAAGCATAGAAATAATTACACAAGATTCATACACAAAGAAACCAGGCTGATATTCAGAACTTAAACAAATAATAAAAATACATAAAATGCATATTTATTTTTCGGCTGAATAAATGCTTCAACCGTAAATCTTGAGTGAGGGTAATTTTAAAAAGCAAACGAAGACAGACCTGCATTGATGGCAATGCTTTTCTTACGTGAGTATAATATGGAAAACTGGGGTAAAAGCACCCATTGAATTTCATAATTTCAACAAACTTGGAGGGCCCACTTTGCTGTCGTTGAGACCCTTGGGCCTTCCTCATGTAGCCTATGTCCAGCTTATACCAATCATGTACCAGCGAGCAATATTTTTCATTGAAATCAGTTCATCCGTAATGAGGTAACAGAAAGGACTGATTACGCTCCTTCAGGACTACAAACATACCTCTTAGCTCGACGACAATGTTATGATTTGATATATGGACTACATATGTCCCTAACTGTGAGAAAAGTCTAGCGTAGCAATATTCTACAACATTCGAAGAGCCCGTTTTGGGGCTCCTGAGACCCCAGGGCCTCCACCAGTGGTTCTTTGGCACTCCAAAGTATACACGCTAAAATTATGCAATATTTCAGCTCCTTCGGTTCATTAGCTCTTGGGGAGAGTACAAAACGTAAATTTCAACTCTACCTCTCGATAACTAGTAATTTAAAAATGCAAAAAAAGAAACCTCTGCTATGATTTGAACGTTTATGCTATGGGAGTATAATATTTGAACCCGTTTCGGGCGCCCTGGGACCCTTGTGGCCCAGAGACTCTTCATATAGTCTACATCACTCCTTATATTCGCTAAAATCATTAAAAATTCAGGTCAATCGGTTCAGTAGTTTTGAGGAGAAGATTAACAAACACAAAGACATCTCTAGATTTTTATATAATGGCATAGTTCTTAGTGCTGTATAGACGTATTGATACAGAGTCATTACTATTTGGAATTTTTACTCGATTAAACACTCTGCTACAACCATGCGCTTTAAGTGAGAGGGAACCTGATGTTATTTTTTTACCACTCCATATGGTCGGGTATAGCGTTTTATTTCTTTTATTAGTAATGGCATGAACCGTAATACGGTTAATTTGAAAGGGTCCATAACAATTAGCAGTTTATAATCTTACGATGAAAACTATATCCTCTCATGCATAATATTACATCCACGCCCTACACTAACAACTCCTATTATTATTTTTCCCTCATTGAAGTTGAAATAAAGGTCGCTAAAATAACGAAGGGAGTGCTATTTCAAATAAAAGGCTAACTTCTATAGTAAAAAAAATATAAATGCTACCTAATAACTCTTGCTTAACTTTTATAGGATTTTTAGTCGGAAATACTACGGAAACCAAATTTCACAATGAATACATTCTTTTCAGAGAAATATTTAAATCAAATTCGAATCAAGTAAATATTCGCGGGTGATTCATATTTAAACAGTCATCCAAGATACACAGGATTAAGGATGAAGTCCAAAAGATTAAGAATAGTCCGAAAGATACAAAAAGATAGTCCTAAGTCCAAGACCAAAAGATTAATGATATCTCAGAATCATTCACTCCATCGCGACAATGGTAGCTTAATAATACACCTCTTTCCTCTCAATCATCATTATATCTTTTGCAGTCTAATATCCATTTATACCTTCAACTATTACGTCGTTGGATATGCAATGAGGGAAAATAGCATTTCTATAGGTTTTCAAGCAATGGATAGCATCATAAAAATCAAAATTACAACTTGAATTCATAAAAAAAATGGAAATCATTCTAAAAGATATTCATTTTACACCCAACATTACACGCAATCACCACTTTGATTTTTAATGGTCGTGCAATCCTAAGATTGGTTGACTGCAGCCCTCCACCCTTCCCTATCTAATGCTAGTTCCCTTACCTCCTGGTATCTGTTTCTATGTACTTTCCTCTTTTTTGGTCCATGAAATTATTCCTGGGTCTTCCTCTGGGAAACTTTTCCCTATATGTATTTTACCTTCAATTATGTTCCTAACAAACCCATTGTGTCTCAAGATGTGTCCAACCCATCTCGTTCTACTTTTCTGTATGGTGTTCTATAAGGTCCTTTCATCTCCTACTCTTCTGTACACTTCTTCTTCAGTATCCTCCTTCAGCACCAGGTTTCGAAGGCTTCTAGTCTATTACCACCAGGCAATTACCACTGTACGCGATAAAAAAAATTGATATAATTTCAAAGAAATATTTGCTTGTACCTGGATGCGCACGTTCTCCATAAAAAATCTTTTCTTCTTCTTCAAAATTTATTCTGACATAGTACAAGAACTGTTGACTTTTCAAAAATTTCAAGTTAATTTTTACAAATTTTGTCTAGAATAAAAAATTAACATGTATTTTAATTTTGATGAAGAGGCTGACGAATACGAAAGAAGATGCACAGACCTAAATAGATATTACTCTTATTAAGGTATAGAGAATGGAGTGGATAGGTAAGCATAATTATTCGTTTGTACGAATAATAGTTAATTATTTTTCGTTAGCTGAATTTACGATCACAGCAGATCTGAGACAGAAAATCCATACATATTAATTAATGTGACATGATTACGTCAGAGTACATAGAGCTCTTTTTTATTTACAATAAAGAGCAAAAAACGCCTGGTGTCCTAAACACCGCAACGCTCCAACTCGCAGCGAACAACATACGAAAATTCAAACGTTCTCTTTTAAAAATCTAGACACATGCAATTTCCGGTCCCATTTTTACGACAAATATTCCACAGTTTTACTCGTAGAAAATATTTCACTGCACTTTACAGTTGGCCTTGTTCCCAAAAATATTTCGAAACATTTTGGCAGACTAAATTTATGTTATTTCATACATTTTAAGATAATGTCATGCACAAATTTCTCAAATTCGCATAAAAATTCGGCTGCGAAGGGAAATACTGACCCAAAAAGGAGAGAAGGAGAGGAGAATTTTGTATCACTTCGGCGGTGGTCCCACATCAGTTTTATCCAATGGCACACACATACACAAACATATGCGAGACTGCAGCGGGAGAAACAAGGCGAGCAGTAAAAAAACCGCACGACCTGGATTTTTCTCCCGGGTGCTCGCGACTCGCTACAAATTGGTCGTGGGAGTGAAATTCTTCACTATCCTCACGCGAGAGGACACTGCCTCCCTCCCCCCCTCCGAAGTAATCCGAACCCGCAGGTAGACAGGACCTTGGGTACGGCGAGTGCAAAAAAAAAGTTCGGGGACGCAGAGGCTGGGAAATGGGGGTCTAACTGTGAGACGAAAATTAGGACGGGAGAGATGGAGGAGGGTATACAAAGAGGAAGCGAGAGAGATGGAATGAACGCGGAGAGAGGAAAGACGGAAGGACACGCTTTCGCGTGGGATGGAAGTCCTCGCCGCGGCCGCCACCGCTACATCCCCTATCCCAACTTCCTTGATAAGCCACCTCTTCCCTAATGGTACGTCCTCTCTAAGGTTTCAGCGACAAGCCACCGAGGTGGGGGGGAGAAGAATTCGGTAGTAGCTCTTCCCCAGCTTGCGACCGCAAATGATTGAACGCTTGGATGAGACAGCGAGAGGAGTGAGGGAAGGTAACCACTGACGTCGCCCCGAGATGGAGCGAGGGGGTGGCAGTGTGGGGAGTTCTCACGCCTTAAAGGAAGCCTTACCGGTGACGGGCATAAAAATCCTCCTTCCCCGAGGAAAGCCAACCCTTTAGGACGAAAGCCAGAATCACACCCCACAGGGGGCGAATTTTTTTCCTATATCGCCACCTTCTTCGGGTGAACACGTAACATGGTCAGTCATAGTTAGCCGGTTGATCCGTGCAAGAGCCTTCAGACGCGTTTCAGGAAATAAATTATCACCGGCTAACTCTGCCACAAGGCTGTAAATCTACATCTACATAATACCCTGCGAGCCGCCGCATGGGCGTGTGGCAGGAGGTGTTAGGTCACCAGCCGTGCATAAATGTAAGTTTTTGGGAGGTGAAATGGTGACATGAGAGTGTATTTAGTAGAGCTCAGTTTTTATTGTGATCTCTTATTGTGCGCGAAAGGAACGAGTTTTTGTACCTATCTGTTCGGCAGTCTCTTACTTTCTGTTCGGCAGTCTGTGGTCTCTTATTTTATCGCATCAATCAGACCTAGAGATGTAGTGAGGCGTCGTGATAATATTCTCTGTGTCGCTCTGAAACACTAGAGTTCTGCATTTCTCTAGCAACCTAAGCCTAGCGTGTAGCCTACGAGTCTCTAGGGGCTCCCACTTTAATCCCTCTAAAAGTTGTGATACACTATATGTACGCTCGTAGCAGTTTTAACAAAGCGCGCTGCTTTCCTTTGTATTTTATTAATGTTTTTGGTTATATCTTTATGACCAAGGTCCCAAATACTCGCGGCGTAATCGAGGTGTGGCCTAACCAGAGCGAAGTAGCATATATCTATCACTGTTTCATCCGAGTACCTTCCTATTATACGCTTAACAAAGCCTAGTTTCTTTAATGCCATGCCGCATGTTATGTATGTGTGCTCCCCGCGATATGTCAGAAGTTAAGGTAATTCCAAGATATTTTACTGTCTTTGAAGATTTTATGTTTACTCCACCCACAGAATAGGCATTTGTGTGATGACTTTCGCAGAAAGTGATCTGTGGGGCATTTGCTGATATTTAATCCTAGTAGTGTATGTTGTAGTGGCATGCCACTAATGCTATACTGGCATGTCTGCCTCTCCCTCCTCCCCCCTTCCCACAATTCCACCCCCCATCTCTCCCTCTCTCACCACTCTTGAGGCAGGCTCTTTAGTAGACGAAAATGCGCACCTAAATATGCTGATTTAACCCGTGAGATAACCTTGTCAACAGGTTTTCCGGCCCTTTGGCGAGCGTAGATGTCCGCCACTGCAGCACGTGTACCGTCCCTTATGCCCTAGTTACGCCGCCGACCGCACGGTAAAATATTAGCCTTTGGCGCTGGCTGCTTCATGGTCCGACGACTCACGCAAGGACCCCCGGAGTGGGACCATAAATGAACGCACTTTGAGAGAAAAGGAGGCTTCGAGGAGTCAACACGTTTGAGCATGCTTCGCATATAGCAGCACCACTAAGGGAGAAACAAGAAACTTGATAAACCTTCGGACAACTTTCATTTTCTTCTTGTTACCGAGAAACAAACGTTGGCTCAAAGGCACCTTCGGATGAAGGGGGACGAAGGATAAATATATATTAAAATTATGTTTAAATTATGACTACACGAAAGTCTTAATTGGATCATTTAAGAGCATGAGAAATTTTAATTGAGGTATGAAAATTAACGTAAAATTCTTCAGCCAGGCGAAAGAAAACTAATGTTACCCTAACGGAAGTTCAAACGAATTATTATTTCATCTAGAAATCAACGAATTTGGTCTCATTTTAAATAAACATACCAAAATATCAACTCCATACCTAACTACTTTCCGAGATTTTCGACGAAAAATATCAGCCATTTTGCATAGAAAATCGTACGTGTATGCTCTCCAGAGAGGTTTATAGGTAAAAAAATGAGGTATTTTTTATGCCTACATTTTTTCAAAAATTAACAATGATAATTTTGTATGTTTTCTCAACAATTTTTTAAAAAACATCATAATGTCACCGCAGTAATTTTTCCCGGATCACATAAACCTTCCGTTATGAAGGAGCTTTTAACGTACCACGCGGAAAAGTGAGTCAAGGCTATAGGTGCGACTTATATAGATATTTTTATTTGATTACTAACAATTTCAATCATATAAAAGTACATTATTGAACCATCAATAATACAACAATTAATTCATGCTTATTGTAGCTGCTAACAAAAAAACACATAACTCGAATACGGCCCCATTTGAATTAGGAGACTATCTCGTGCAAATTTCCTCAATTATAACGGGAGAAATAAGAATGCGAGATCCCCAATACATTATTTTGCTCCAAAAAATCACTCCAAAAAAACATTTTACGCTCTCTCACACTTCAGTCGCTCCATACCGTGAAAATGTTTGTGCCTGGAAAACAAAGTCTCTCTAGCAGAAAGGTAACGGGTAAACTAAACTTAAACCCGGTAGGAAATATTAACTCCGCGCGGCATCAAAGAAAAGTTGGATGATAGAGAATAAGCCGCGAGGTAAAAATCTCTCTCTGATAAGCCGAAGTAATTTGCAAGTTTGGCTTAACTGAAAATTTCAATCACGGGCTTCGACCACTTTGGAAGGTACAAAATTTCATTGGAAGACTAAGCTAAATCCGGTCCTGCAGTTTTTTTAGTTTCCATATGCTGATTGCGCGAAGACTACAAATGGGTGCACTCAATGTTTTAGGTAACACTTAGTATTTTTGCAGAAATATATAGGTGGCTGGGGAATCAAAATAGAAGCAATTACTAAAAAAAAACTAAAAATACATATTATAAAATACTCCTTCCGATTTAGTCCGCCCAAATAAAAGGCTTTCATCAGATGAGCTTGTCAGAAAAGTAATAAATATCATTTTTACCGAGAAACGATTTGCAATGTTATTTATTCGTTTATCACGAAATAAGAAATTTATAACGTCCGTGAGAATCGATTTGACAGCTAATCCTTCCGGGAGTGTCCCCGCTGCACTTCCTTGGTCTGATTCACATTTAGCGACCCCGCCACGAACACGCCATCAATTTACGCAGCCTGACAGTTTTTATATGCTCCGTCACAATGCTCCGATCAGCGAACATAACGGCGATCGGACGTCTCTCTCGCTCGAGTTCGAAAAGTGGAGCTTCGATAGTCCTATAGTAAGCCCCGTCATTTGTCATAACTGATCCCCCAACCCTTAAGGAAAATGGCCGCGAGGATGCTTTCAGCTCGCACTTTAAATACCTCATTCCCGCAATCTTCATCCTGCTAAGCATAACAAGACGATGGTCGCAAATACCCACTGAAAATATGAATAAAAATTCTAATGAATACCGGTGGGAGACTATCAACGTAAATCTTCATAACCATTCAATCAAGAAAATCTCAGTTCTTTTACTCTTTTCTAGAGGAATGGACTGAAATTTGGTGGTAGTTACTCTAATAGATACCGTTCTCTTGGTTCTTACCTCTTGGTTCTTACCTCTTGGTTCTTACCTCTTGGTTCTTACCTCTTGGTTCTTACCACGGGTTACTCGGTTGCCACGGATCATTATCATCACTGCATGTGTGCCCGAGGCGAGGCTCCAGTCGACGAGCTATGGCTGAGTCCGACAGGCTCCAACCAACCTCGCCACCGGAATATGACGGATTTGAGTTGATAATCACTATCCATGCACAGAATCTTCACCATTAGCATCATTGTGTGTCGCAAAGCGATAATAATGTCATTCTTCCACATAAAATTTTACTTCTACTCTTCATAGAGAGGTGACTACACAAAATTCCATTGAATGATGAGGCGAAAATTACCAAAAATGGATACATAAGTTATGTGCCTACCGTATAGGTGTACTTTCATCGACATTTGCAAATAGCCATCTCACACCTTCGCCAATAACAAAAACCCATTTATTCAACTGACACTTCATAATTACGGCAAGATTGCTCCACAAATACAGGCCATTCACCAATTAATAAGCCATTTTACTGAATTGTACTCAATTGCCAAATAGATTTAACCTCGATTTATCTCTCAGCATCCCAATATCTTAAAGTATCACTTCAGCCAACCTTCGCATTTCGTCACATGACGTTGAGGGCATAAGGCAGGAAAAGGAGGAAGAAGCAGACGGACAGATGTTTAGAATGAGACGAAGAAATGAAGAACTGAAGCTGAACCAAAGCTACAAATAGTCTAAGGAAAGAGATGTTATCAATTCTTCACATGTTCTCCACCCATTATATCCTTTCACACGAAAGTATATTTTTTCCATTGTCAAATTTCAAAAAAATTCAACCTGTGAAGAAAGACCAAGTTAATTCATCATAAATTAAACATATCTTCATAAAGTTGCCCTCAATACATAACAAGTCCCTCAGAGGTAAAACTATTCCCCTTGTCAGAGACACAATCCCGAATCCATTGATATCGCAACGAGAGCTCTCACCATTTTAGCTAACAAAGCATCCTTCTCTGCGATGGATTTTCGCAGGCTTTAAAGGAAAACAATTACTCTAGACTCCTAAAAATATGATGTATGATGTTACAGGAGTAGACTAAAATGTATGCTAGGCGCCCCGGTTCAAGATGTTAAATCCAAACATGTAAACCCGTGGCTAGCGCCGGTACTCTATGTATGTATGCAAGATCGGTTCATAACGTCATCTGACGTCTTCCGATACTCTAAAAATTTGAAAAATAAATTACCAGTACGTTCAAAGGCTCCACTTGTCACTAGATTACAAATATATACGTCTCATTAAACCAATATGGTTTCACTTTTGCACCTCACTCTTGGCTAAATTGGGAGCCAGCTTCTTCTATCTTCCGGTAGTCTCAAAAGTAAATATCAAGCTGCCCCCTCGTTCTGGAAGCTCGCCATCCAACTTTGATGATTCTAAGGTTCTTAGAGAGGTCCGGAAATTGATCAGGACAGCATTTGCCCTCTAGAATATTTTGTCGGAAAGAATTTCATCACGGCCATAATAATGAAAGCCGCATTTTCATGAGTGAAAAAATCTGAAAATTTTCCACAGCCTTTCCCCACAGCTGAACAGCATCGTGGCGTATTCTAATAAGTTATATGCACTCTCGTTCACAGTAGTGGTGGTTTAAAGCAGACCTGATGTTCTTGGCGAGCGCCACCAAGCGAGTCTTCCTTAGGGAATCAGCCGTATGTCATGAGAGTATTTAATATATCCCTTTAAATCCCGAGCAGAGCAGAAAATTCCTTACGTGCAAGGCGTAAAGGGAGCGAATTTCTCCGTCGCAAAACGTGCGAGGAAAAAGAAAATGGGAAAAAGGTTTTCTTAAAGGGATAGACGAGCGAGTCAGATACAAGGAACTACAGCGCTGAAATAAAATCCCGTGATCAGAGAGACTTTGGGAGACAGAAACAGTGTTTCCAACGAGATGAAAGAACCAAGAGTGCACGTAATGAAAAGGTTTGGGGGGTAAAAAAATAAATTCACTCGCATGATTGTGTGTAAAAAAATTGATTTAGATAATTCTTAAATCAAAATTTATTCCTAGATTATGAAAATAATGCCATTCTTCAATCATCGGACCTATCCCATACTAATATCTAATATTTAGCAATATTTTGAATGTGAGAATACGCTGAAAAATCGTGGAGGAAGGGAAGAAAAATATACTCACATAAGATGGAGTAACGGAAAGTCAATTTTTGAGTTCCAGAGAGAAATAGTGAGGAACGATTTAAGAGAGATTGAATAAGACGGGTTGGAAGAGTATAAACAGTTTAATGAAACCTAAATACCAGGATAATAATTTAAATGATAATTTGAAGTCACAACCTGCCAAAGTAAAATCACATTTTTAGAATATCTTTGCCAAAATTTTAATGCCACACATGAAGTATGAGAGACTATTTTTTCTCTCTTACATGTACCTTAGAGTGATTCTTATTTTTAATTTTCCAATGATATACGAGTTAAACAATATTTCAATTTTGTCATGGCATGGAAACAAGAGTGAGCTCTAAAAAAATTCGATAAAGAAACTTAGCGACGCTCAAAGTACCCAATTTGCGGAGACAAACATCGCTTATACGCTGATAATTACTGACCCACACCATATGAAAACACTGAAATGACATTTTTATTTACGCAGCACATGTTATCACCGACCTGAAATAATATTCTAGACACTTCGGGCACACTTCACACGACCTTCATCAAGTCAGCCTATTCCTATCCTTAGCCACCTTACGGCCACATCTACGACGGTGAGTTTTCATCCATAAATGCTCAAATAGCACCTTTCCACTCTAATGCCAAAATTTCTATATCTAAAGCCTGATGGAACACATGTAATTTACTTGAGTATCAACAAGAGGAGTAATATGTTCATTAATTTGTCTTAAGTTACCAGTCATATTTTATTCCTCTCGTGCTTGCTATTTGTAATTATTAATAAGCGAAATATAGAATCATTAATTTTCAAAGTAGGTAAGCTTAAAACGGAAACAAAGAGAAAAAAGTGTAATTAAACTTATCAAAAAGCAGACTCGATAGTTTTGAAATCATACTTCTCTAAAAAAAAACGCATACATGTTAACTGTTAATATTAAGGATAGGAATGGTGCCAAGAGATTTTGTGATAGCGCACATTGATAAGCCCAAATCTACATGTTATAAAGCATAAATTGAAAGCATATATAAGAATAATGGAAATCCTGAAGAAGGAGAATAAAACTGCTGTAGGATAATTATGGATGATGACTGGAATGCAGTAGTGGGAGAGGGAAGGAAGAATGATTGAAAAATTCGGATTGGGACTTGGATTAAAAGGGGCGATAGAATGGTTGAATTTTACAAAGAGAATATATTATTTTTGACCTACACATGTTTTAAAAATCATAAAAGACGGAGATATACATGAGGATTCCCGAAAAAGAGAACTTGTTACCAAATAGACCATATTATAGTATAAGACATATACAACAATGCAAAGGAAAGAACACGTGGATTTTTGGAGGATCATTTTGCAAGGAATAATGTAATGCTAATAATGGAGATGAAAATAACCTCAAGAACAAAGGAATTTTTTCTATGTGTGGAAAATGGGGAAAGAAAAGGTGGGGAAATGCAAACAAAGGAAGTAATTACAGATAATAAAGAAAATGAGAGCACAGAAGAAACATGGAGAAGAATAATAAAACCAATGACAAAAATAACAGAGAAAGAAGCTGCGTATAATGATGGTCTTAAAGCAATATATCCCTTGGTAACAACAGAGATGCTGAAGAAAATGGAAGAAACATGGAAAATTAAAAATAAAAGTGGGGAAAATAATGGAGAATTGTATAAAAAATTAAACAATGAGCTATGAAAAGGAAGAAATAAGGCTAAAAAAACGATTGAAAGAGGAATTAAAGATATTGATGACCTAGAAAGGAAAAAGTATGATTTGATGAACAAAAGGGTGAGATATTTTACAGGAAAAAACAACTGATGAAATGAAACAAAAGGAATTGAGGAGAAACACGCTAAAGTGTCAGATGAGGAAAGAGAAATAAAAATAGACGAAAATACTAAAACGGAAGACTTGCATGAAACAAGTGACAAACCGACTGATATTTCCAGAAAAAATGAGAAACAGAATAGGAGTGAGGTCCTGATATACTTCAGACTGGAAAATAACAAGCAATGATAAACATGAAAAATGGCAAAACAGAGGAAATCAATGAACCTCCTATTGAATTCTTTACACGCTTGAAAGAAGAGGGAATAAAGAAAATTGTGGAATTGTACAATAAATATATAAGACTCTGGCTCCGGGCCAGAGAACTTCCTCGAGTCAATCATGATACAAATTCCAAAAATAGAGTGCCGGAAAGTGTGAGGAACAAAGAATAATAAACATAATATCATATGCTGATTAAATATTATTGAAGTTATTAAGTTAGGACATTCCAAAAAATATTCAGGAAATTCAGAGGTAAAAAAATTGACGCAAAAGAGGAAAAAGCAGAGAAGCTATTGGCTTAATAAGTATAATAGGGGAAGAGGATAGAAAAAGAGGAAAAGGAGCGAGCTTACGTTTTATAGATATGAAAAAAGTATTTGATAGAGTTCAGTTGGAAAAGCAATCAGAAGTTTAGGAAAAGTTACGTAGACTGGAAGGACAGAAGACTAATTTGTTGAGTTGTACATGACACAAATAGCAGCGGTAATAGTAAAATAAAATTGACCGGATGGATTCTGCTTCTCTCCAACCTTATTCAATATTTATATGGGAAATATGCTAAGTTACACCTTGGCTGAAAAAAAGGATAATATTGGGGGCTGAAAGGTAAAATGCTTCAGATTTTTTATGATATGATGATACTGATCGATGATACTTTAACACTTGAGAGAGTAATGACAACATTAGGAGAAGGAATGAAGGGGTATGGGATGAAAACAAATTCTGGGAAAACAAAAGTAATGAACGTAAAAGAAAGAAAATATATGACAGCAAAGATGAATGGAGGAGGAACGGAACAAGTCAAAAGTCATAGATACCTAGGTAGTATGCTAACACAGAATTGGATGAGTTGTTGTGACCTGAATATTGGTGTTCAGATCCCATCTCTTCAAGATGGACATGCCAACAGAGCATTGGAAGAGTTAATGTGACCTGGATACTGAAGTTCAACATCCCATATCTTCAAGGTGGAAACAAGTATTTTTCCTCTATTCTTAAGCATGTATTCGTTGGATTTCTCTATGTATATGTCTGTTGTTATTTGGTAGAGCTCAGAATAGCCCAGTGACACTGTCTCGGAAGTGTGACCTTTCAGTCTCCTTGATGTCAGTTCATTCCTATTTCTCGACCCCAATTTTTCACCTAGCTAAAATAAATCCATCTCTCCTACATGCCGGGACGGAGATGTGCGCAAATAGTTTGGGGTCAGTAGGGCCCTTTCGGTCAGTCAGTTATAATTCGACGAGTCATATAGCCGAAACCGAGGAGTCGAGGCGCAGACCATGGCGCCCGTGCACCAGTAGCCGTAGCGCCATCCACCCGAGCCTTCACCCGCAACTTCTTCTTCCTGAGACATGGTAATTTTCTTGATTGGCTATTCGATATGCACAGTTTGGAGATTTAATTGTTCAATCAAATCCTAATCAAGTAGAATTGAAACAAGAATAGCCATGACACAAGGAGCCTTTCAGCAGGAGTAAAGTTTAATATGCTGCATCCTGACAATAGATTTGAGTAAATACCAGTAAAATGCTGTGGAGTGTTATGACGTATGAGTGCGAAACGTGGATCATGGGGAAGAGAGAGTGGATTAGGATCGAGGCATTAACTGAAATGTGACTGAGATGTGGTCATGAAGGAGGTTGGAGAAAAAATGTTAGAAAGACAGAGGAAGGAATGAGGAGGTGCTGACCGGGGTTAGAGAGGAGTGAGATCTCTTAAACACTGTCAGGATGAGAAAATAAAAATGGGTTTTGCATATACAAAGAGAAAAGGAGATACTAAAAACAGCTCCAGAAGTATTGGTAGACGGAGGAAAAAGAAGAGGAAGAAGGGCCTTGGATAGAAAATGTTGGAGACAACGATGGTGGATGGGACCTGCCACTCGGCGGAATACTAGATGATGATGATGATGTGATAACGTGTGATTATAATCTTCATACTGTGCCTTTACTAGGGCTAATTCCCAAGTAGCACTATGAAGCCCACCGTTTTTCCTCAAAAACGACTCACTGCCAATATATCGAAAAATTAACTTCGCATATTACGTATAAGAGAAAATCTCACCAATATAAATTTGACTTTATAGAGCAAATAATATAACCATAGTTACGTCCATGAATTAATTAAAACTATCAACTTAATGCATATTTCCACTAGAATGTTAAAATCACAATAGTAAAAGTGCCTTGGTCTTTATTAATTAAAAACTTCAATTATTGTTGCGAGAGTTTCGTTAATTATAATTACCATCATATGGCTAATCTTAAAAATGACAACATACAAAGAAAACAAGTGTAACTAAATATTTACGCTTATTCAAGAGAGTATTAAATTTATGATCTAATAAGTTTAATCAAGGCTAATATTTGAAAAAGACAGCATACAAAGAACAATGTTATTTTAATTACATGTCGCATTTTTTAATTTTAGCCCATATGAAATAATTACAGGCAGCAAATATCACGGACGAATACATGAGTAGTTCATTAAGAAAGACCAAAACTCCATTAGTGTCGTGATTGAAAAAAAATGCCTCGTGCTCTGTTAGCAGATTTCTGCAACAGCAGTGAGCGAATTACCTTTCATATATTCCAATATATTTACTGCACTTCAATTTTCAAATTCAGGCTTTTCGTACTTATCATTCTCAGATATTTGCATTTCAAATACAGAAAAAGAGCACCTACTTCAGTCCAATGTAGTTTGGAACTCAGAACGGTATTAACAAGTTCATTTTCACCTAATCCCCTGTTATCAACTAATGTTTAAATATTAAAAACAGGACCACGTTGATCAAGAATGATTATAGCCTATATCCATTCTCTAACACCACCGGGCCAGTAACAATGTACACAATCAACTGACAGATCTTATGTTGATCACATTTCTTTAATAGTGACAAGGTTTTAATGAGTGGTAGATAACCCTCGTTTGATTATAACTAGCGTCAGTCCACTATGCGTGAAACTTCTAAGACATTTAATGAACAATTAAGTCTTACCAAACCTTTCCAATTCCGCCGATAGCCTCAGAACTTTGGGAGTAAAAGAGTATGCAGATTGTGTGACGAGAAATTTGGGCCGTCTACCTTTTAAAACCTCCTAAGAATATTCCCTTTTAAAATCCATGACCTGGCCAGAAAATCCCAAGTACACAATACGATTAAGTCAAGCGCTGAATCTCGGAGGTGTAGTTTTTCAAAATTATCAGAGTCGTCAGCTGAAAAATTTTCCAAGGATTTGTTTCCATCAATCCTCATATATATATGTGTGTGGATATGTACGATGTTTCATGGAGGCATGATTAAAAATCATGAATTGTATTAGGTGGATAGAAAACCTGTAAGAAGATCCTCTAATGAATATTATATATCATCATCTAGGGGTGTTCCGCCGTGTGGCAGGTACACTCATCGTTGACCTCCATGTCTGTCTGTCCTGTGCCAGTCTCTTGGACGCTAGATACTTTCCTCCTATCTTAATCATTTCCAAGCTCGTATACCTCATTCTTCCTCGTTCTCTTTTCCTTTCTATCATACCCTCTTACATAGGAACCTAGCAAGCACTCTTTCCTCAAACAATGTCCCAACCAATTCATCTTTCTTTTCTTGATTTGCTATACCAGTTGCCTCTCTTCTCCAATTCTTCGTAAAGCCTTCTAATTCTTCCATCATCCCGTCTAATTTCTCCCATCCTCCATCACATCCACATTTCAGAAACTCCTATTGTTTTTACGTTAAAATTTTCCTACGTAATTCTGGAGCAGGAGAATAATAAGCCTTATAAACAGTAGGACGTGCAAGAAGAAATGCATTCGTATGAATAAAACAAAAGAGATTCGCATGAAGAGGGCAGTTGGAGCGAAATTAATAGCTGAGCCGGCTAAAACCGAGAATAAAACTTTTTCTACAGTGCTAACCCCCAAAAAGGAACGGTTACGAATAGTATGCACGCTTGTAAGGAAAACCAGTTCCAATTTTCCAGAACAAAATCGGATCTGTTGTAGGAAGAAAATAAAACAAGCGTGGAGAGGAAAGAGGCTGACCGGAGGCGTAGATAGAACAAGAGCTGAAAGCTTTGGAGAGGTGCCGCGGCTACCTCAAATGAGGACGTGACGCAAGAAACGCTTTGTCGACCGGGATTTATGCGAGTTCCCTCTCCACCTCTAACGCGCGGGACTTAGCGGGAGGGGGGGAAGGAATGGGTGAGGGGTGTAAAGCGGGCAGGTGGGGGGGAAGGGGTCGGGAGGAGAATCGGGAGAAGAGCCTGGGACGGACGAGGGAGGAAAGACAAAGTGGTCGGGGAAAGGGGTGGAGGAGAGAAAGAGGAAAGCTGTTAATCGGGAAGAGAACCGCGCAGAGGAGAGAGAAAAAAATGAGTGAGGGATGGAGGTAAAGAAGGGGTGAGGGTGAAAGGCAAAGGGGCGGGAAGTCAACCCATGGTGCAGGAAGGGCCGGACCGGGGCCAGGGTTCCCAGAGAGTTGAGGGAGGTTTGGTTCTGGGAGAAAAAAAATTTTAAGGGTAAAAGAGAGGTTTCACGGGCGTTCCCGAAATTTGTCTTGAAAGGGGTAACGTACACTCACGGTCGGGACCTCACATGTTTTTTTCCAGGATTTATTTATTTTTTCTTCCCTTCTCCCGGTCTTATCCCTTCTCCTCGCCCGAAGGCATTAATTTTTAAGAGCACAGTTTCCAGGAGCACGAGCATGCATAATGCAGGCCGAGGGCTACTATATCCGTGGTTGAGCCCTCGTACGGGAAGAGTCAAAAAGAATGGGTGTATACACCTTGCGTCGCGTCTAAGCAACTCTGACGTCGTCGGTGAAATTGTGTGACGTTAAATTTTTAATCCTTGCCGAATAAATTGTTTCTCTAGCGCAATATTACTTTGAGTCTAGACAAACCGTAATTTTTTTCATCGCGGCGACAGGGACTGAAAAGTAATTTTATGGATATTACCTTGGCTTTGTAGGATAGTTTTTGTCTCAGATTTGTTTCAGGCAACTGCTAGTAATTAAGGCCTTATTTTCCAGGGAAATAATTCAACGCCCTAAAGATAGAGGAATAGTCAGGCTTGAAAATGTCAGAGATGTA
Organism: Ceriagrion tenellum; assembly: GCA_963169105.1. Classification (NCBI taxonomy): domain Eukaryota; kingdom Metazoa; phylum Arthropoda; class Insecta; order Odonata; family Coenagrionidae; genus Ceriagrion; species Ceriagrion tenellum. The sequence goes on from OY720634.1 coordinate 73,215,588, forward strand.
AGCATGCACCCGGTAGGGCACACCCTGGAACTATTCCCTCTAATTGTTTGCCGTGAAAACACAAAGCCTTACTTGTTTCCTTATCTTCCAAGCGTCAATGTACTGTGTATACAATTTTCAAGCCAAAGGCTATCGTCGAATTTTCACGAAAATGAATAATCAACAATTAATTCATAGGATTAGATTCAAGGGATCAACATTAATCCGTATTTCAAGGAATTTCCAAGTTTTTCTTTGGCTTTTACCATCTCCACGAGATTTAGTATAAAGGTTAATAGATCAGCTACTATTTTTAAGGTCCCTTAGTTAGTGGATAATTAATCTTCATTTCATCATACAATACTGGAAAACAATTCTGCAGATAGCATTCGCCTGCTGTTATGCATAACCAAGCATTTCCAAGCGGGATAAAATACGGCATGGTCATTTGGTTTAGAGGCCCCAAGATAAATAATTACTCACAGAGAGGAGCTACTATACACAGGATGCGTTTCATTCCCAGAGTCAGCAGTAAATCCCAATTCCATCCCATCTTGTTGTAAAGTGGCTGTGACATACAGAGGGAAACTCCTGGAATTTTTCCAACTAGAAGTGATCTCACCCTTAAAAAAAGAAACAAAATTCATTGAGCTTCGTTACTCAAGCATCAAATTTTCACTTCGTGCTATTTGACCTATCCCTACTCCTATTAAGATTACATCAGTCTTAACAATGATTGATTAACTGCACGATTTGCATTGCGACTGGCAGCATACATAAAAGAATTAGGTCAATTAAAAGGGTATATGTTTGGAATTAAGTGCGCTTGACAGAAGTGTTCGGAAAGCTTTTCAATATACCCTACCTTAATTGTCCATCTACTGCAGCATATTATCCTTCAGGACACACGCAAGGATTCGTGACAGGGATATTAGGATACTGACCATGAAAAGTAAATAGAAGGGATGGGAACATCGAAGGGACAAGAAGTCAGGTTTGTTTTGGCAGATTAGGGTCTCGGTCTGTTTCTAAAATAGTTTGAGTATACTATACAACACATAAAATATACAGTGAATGCGGCCTCAGGATGAATGATCTCATCTTAAAAACTATTCAATACTAAAAGTACAAGTTACACCATACACTTTATGACGCATTTGCTAAATTATAGAAGCCGCTTTTCATAGGGTGTGGTAGCTGACCGCTCCACGGAGATATAACTTTCTGAGGCAATGTTTGCGTCATAATTATGAAGATGCGTACTTAATTTCTAACTCAACTATTTCTTTAAAAATACATGCAATGCTCACCGTGAATTTCCATAGAATCAAAAAATATAGGCTTTGGTGGGGAAAACGATCTCACCTTACAGTGTTAAGCATATGGGTCACGTTAAAACCTCAACCAAACACATTTAGAATTATTTCTAAGAAGTTGTGTCACAAAAAAGTAGGTTTTACGTCACTTTAATTACTCTATTAACTTTATACTTCTCAAGGCTGTTTAAAATTTAAAATAATAGACAAACGATGTACCTATTATGACCAGGGAATTATCTTGCACAAGTTTTCTTAATTGTACTCGCGCATGGGATTAGGAATCTAGTTGATAGCATCATTGGTAGTTCAATCCTAAGATTGGTTGACTGCAGACCTCCTCCCTTCCCTATCTAATGCTAGTTCCCTTACCTCCTGATATATCTTCCTATGTACTTTCCTCTTTATTTGGTCTATTAACTTATTACTGAGTCTTCCTCTGGGGACTTCTCCCTCTACTTTGCCTTCAATTATGTTTTTCACAAACCCATTGTGTCTCAAGGTGTGTCCAATCCATCTCGTTCTTCTTTTCTGTATGGTGTTCTATATGGTCCTTTCCTGTTCTACTCTTCAGGAAACTTCATCATTTTTTATTTTGTCCATCCATTTAATCTCAGCATCTTCCTCCAGCACCAGGTATCGAAGGGTTCTAGTATTTTTTGGCCATTTCTTCCAATGGTCCATGCTTTTGATCCATAAAGTGCCACGCTCCAAACAAAAATCACACGTAGATGGCACATCACTCTTAATTCTTCCCTCTCTTCTATGCAAGAGGTGTAGCGTGGATATAGAATTAAAACCCCCGAGTTGACCAGAAACTCTTTTTCCCATCATCATAAGCAGCCATAACATTAATGATTTGTTAGCTGCAGCCATCAAACCAATTCTCTTTTAAATTATCTCCATTATTCCCTCTAAATTCCATATCTAGGAACCAATCATGGCATTAGTTTAGCACTCAAACCATGGTCTTCCTGTGCGACTTACCCTTTGATTTCTCCTTCCAATATTATTTTCAAAATAATTAAATCAGCATAATTTTCTGAGTTTTGACAGTATAACGATAATAATACGTGCCAATTATATTTTACATGGTGTAAATGAACACGGCAGTTAACTCAAAATCTCAAAATCACATTACTTTACGTACATCTCCATATCCGAAACGAAGATGTAACAGTCCTCGCCAATCGATAGTACAATTCCTCTATGGATTAAACTATCCAGAACTTTAACTGCTTTCTACTTCCGCATAGACTATAATAATCATGCATCACAGGAAACCGTGCAATGTAATTATTTCAAGTATCCTTAACATGAAATGAAAACTACACAATGAAAATGAATGAATGACAGATGCGACCCCGTCGCGCCCTGCTTTGAAGGGAATGATCAACGCTCGGTCACACACAGAAAGATGAAAAGACACACACATAGGCCCGGATAAAGTTGCACAGCTTGCTCTACAGCTTTTGCTCTGTGATCGCGCCACCCAAAGAGAGTGTGTAGCCGTATCCGTCCGCATTCCCATCTCCCAACACAACACCTCCACACGTTAGTGAGTAGAGTGTGGAGCGAAGCGCGGGGGATGAATCTCTCTAGTTCATGGCTTGCCCGGCCCGCACCGTATTCTTTTTTTTTGCTAGCATCGTCCGGACCCCGCGCATAAGGACGAATCCAGCTTCACTATATTTTATCCACGAACAATACCGCCCCATCGAAAGCGGCGGACATTGGTTCGTCCGTAAATCTGGGGGCATTAAAGTTGGACGTGACGAGGGGTTTCGACAATGTAGGCGGGAAACGGATGCGGGGGCCGGGAAAAACGGTATTTGGGGAGTGGAGGAGAAGAGATGAGAGGGTGTATGCATGTGTGTGTGTACGAGTGGAAGTAAAGGAGAAAGGCAAAGGGAGGAGCGCAAAGGAAAACCACGAAATCGAAAAAAAAACAAATATACGGAAATCGGGATGGAGGAAAATAGTGAGTGGGAGGATCGGATGGGAAGGGGGAGTGAGTGCCACAGACACACGGGAGCAGAGTCGCCCACACGCTTTAATCCCTAGTTTTTTCCCGTCATCCCCATCAGTCTTCTCCATCCGTACACCGTAGAGTCAGATAAAGTTGAGGGTCTCGATAAATAAATATACCTATACATAAAACTATCTCCAGCTTCTATGTTTGAACTTGTTCTATAACATGCACAATTGTTTCTTTCAGATTGCAGCATAACTCAGGGATATTGACTGATATTAAAATTCAGAAGCTTTTGCCAATAACGCGAGGGATTTAAACAAATATTTTCAATTTTCCACAAATAAATAAGTAATTAAAATTTTACTTCCTGCATAATTCACAGCTGGATATGACCTGAAAACACTGAAACTTAGGTTGTAACTTAATTTCTCCTTATTTACGTACTACAATTTTTGTACAGTCAATAATGACAGGTATTCATCTCGAATAAAATGCCTTTGAATTTTGAAAATAATACAGCTTGTTCTATTATATTTACTATTTTTTCTTCCCGCATAACAATAATAACTTAGGATACCTCAAGGAAATTGACTGATATTATAATTCAGAAGATTCCGCCAATAACGCAAGAGATTTAACTAAATATTTCCACTTTTCCATAAATTGATAAGTAATTAAAACTTTACTGACTGCATAATTCACAGATGTGAAAAAACTCAAACTTAAGTTGTAACTAAAGTTCTCCTTATTTATTTATTACAATTTTGGTACAGTCAATAATGGCGGATATTCATCTCGAATAAAATCACTTTGAATTTTGAAAAAAATTTAGAAGGTTAAAACCATTTCAGTGGATAAAAAAGCACAGTCAATTTCACAAATTTCCGATTTTATCATACCCGGTTAATGCTTAACGTTATACGACGAAGGTTTTACGTGATTGTGGTACTAACGGAGAGTTTGAGCTTTGTAGATTAAATCAAACTACGTTAACGAGATCGCAACTTATTGTCGTTCGTAATATAAAAAAAACATTTAACCAGAGTTAAAAAAGCGTACCCTAAGTGATTTTAAAGGATATTAATATCATCGTCAATAAAATAAACAGATAAAAAGTATAGACAGGAGGGAAAAAAAGGATGAAATAAATGTTTGCAAGGACGCTTTCAGCCAATCGGGTCTCAATCAGCTATTTAGAACGGGAAATATTCACATGTACATTGCATACAAAAACGGGAGAACGCCTTTAACACGGACTTATTATATTCCATTTTTTGGCGAGTTGATTATTCAGAAAAAATTCTGCACAACAGACGAAAATGTTAACATCTTTGACCGGTTTCATGATGACTTCCTCTAACTCGAAATTTCCGCATCTCCAAACATTTTCAGTCCGTAAAACAATTATACCCTCTGACGTTAGGTTGTTATCACATATTTTTAAGTATTCTACCGGTAATGGAAAGTTTTGATGAAAGTCAGATTTCATCAAAGTTTGACTTTCGTCAAATACCCCTCCCAGTTATCTACACTTTCAGGGGCCTAACTACCTCTAGTATTTCCTTTTTCGCCACGGTATTCGATCTACCCTTATTCATTCCGTCCATATAAACTATTATCCTTCTTCTCCTTCCCCGCATGTCCAACATCCTTCCCTCTATCACACTCTTGAGCAACCCATCGCCCCTTACTACATCATTCAGCCACCTACACTGCCCATAGCGGATTTCGTTCAGAAGACTTCTTTCTTCGCCCACCATCTCAAGCACTTCCTCGTTAGTCTTCCTTTCCATCCACCTAACCTTCTCTATCCTTCTCGACACCCGCATTTCAAACACCTGCAGCCTATTCTCGTCCTCCTTACTGAGGGTCCACGTCTCCATACCACGCTACACTTCACATTAAGCTCTTCAACAGCCTCTTCACCAGGGGCTAGAAATGGTCCCTAAAGGCGAAAAAGCCACAAAGCTGGCCAACGGCATAGGATGGAGAAGGCAATGAGAAACCACTCCATTAAAGATCCACATGGATATCTCAAGTTACGCAGCCACGGGTAATGGATTGTGCTAATGAGAGATTTACTGATTATGGGCTTCGGAACCCAAGATCCGGCAGGAGGAGAAAAAGGGCTTCTCCGGTCGTCAGCAAACGAAATCCCTTCAAGCAAAGGACAAAGGAATGTATGAAAATAGGAACATGGAATGTGAGAACATAACTAAAGATGGGTAAACTAGAAGAAATAAAGAAAGTAATGAAAGACAATGAGATAGGTATACTCGGGATATGTAAGACTAGATGGTCAGGAAATGGAGAAATTAACAGTGATGGCTTCAAAGTGATATATAGTGGGGGTGAGAAGAGTGGAAAGAATGGGGTGGCAATAATTATGAATTCCAAATGGTCAAACCAAGTAACAAGCTCATGTCCGGTAAATGATAGACTATTGATGGTTAAAATATGGAGCATACCTACCGATATGGTGATTATACAAGCGTACTTCCCAACATCAAGCTCGGAAGAAGATGAGATTGAAAGGATGTATGAGGATATTGGTGAATTGGTAAGAATGGCAAAGGATAAAGATAATATAATATTAATGGGAGATTTTAACGCTGTTGTTGGGTCTCATAATAACAAGAAAATATCTAGTAAATTCGGTTTAGGAAATACTAATAACAGAGGAGAAAGGTTGTTGGAATTCTGTGAACAACATAACATGGTCATCACGAATACACTGTTTGAGGTACCTATGAGAAGAAGGTACAGTTGGGAATCACCTGGAAAACAAAAGAGGTACCAGATTGATTACATCATCATGAAACAGAGGTTCAGAAATCCAAAAAAAACAGCCATAGCTACCCACGTCCGGATGTTGACAGTGACCATAAATTAGATATGGCAAAGTTTAATCTTATGTTTAGGAAAATTAAGAGAGTACGCGTAAAAAATTGGCCGTTAGACAACCTGAAAGATGAAGAAACTAAGAGAAAATTTGAAGAAAAGACAAATGAAATAGCTGAAAAAGGTAGTTTGAATGCAAAGTGAAATGAAATAAAACAAGGAATAGTAAAAGTGGCGGATGAAGTTGTAGGTAAGAAAAAACTTAAACCACGCAAACCTTGGATGACAGTGGAAATTTTGGAACTAATTGCAATGAGGAACAAACTAAGGGGAAAGAAGAAAATGGATGAATATTGGAGAGTAAAAATTCAGATAACTAACAAATGCAGAGAAGAAAAAGAAAGGTGGACAAAATTGTGGGCTGAAGAAGTAGAAGAAGACATCCAAAGGGGAAAGCAAGATTTAGCATATCATAAAATCAAAGCATTATAATGCCAGACAAGGAGCAGGTCAACAGTAATTAATAACAAAGAAGGATGCTTGTTAGTAGATAATGAAGAAGTATGTGGGCGCTGGAAAGAGTACCTAGAAGATTTATATCATGGGGAAGAATATCTAGAAAATCCTTTTTTAATAACAGAAGAAACAGGACCAGAAAGCGGGCCACCTATCACGAGGAGGGAATTCGTGCATTCCCTCCAAAAGCTAAATTTGAGAAAGGCAACTGGAGTAGATAACATACCCGCTGAATTATTGAAAAGCCTTGGAAGCAAGAAAAGCTTTTAAAAATCATCTGTGAATGTTATTAAAATGAGGAGGTACCAGAATATTTCGGTAAATGTAAAACTGTTATGATACCGAAAACAGGAAAATCATTGGAATGCACGAATTACAGAGCAATTTCCATTTTGTCAAATGCCTCCAAGGTACTTCTGCATATTATAAGGAGTAGAATAAAAAAAGAAGTGGAGGAATACGTTGGGGAAGATCAATTTGGTTTCCGGGAAGGTAAAGGTACGAGAGAAGCTATTTTAGCATTGCGCCTGATACTAGAAAGAAGGCTAGATATGAACAGGAAAGTTTTTCTTGTTTTCATTGATCTGGAAAGAGCATTCGACACTGTGGACTGGAAACAAATGTTCGAAACCATGAGGAGAGTAGAAATAGACTTCAGAGACAGAAGGCTTGTATTTCAACTATACCAGAACCAGAGCACCCTAATCACAATAAATGGAAATAAAAAGAAGCAATGATCAGGAAAGAAGTAAGGCAAGGATGTCCACTTTCACCATACTTGTTTAATCTATATATTGAAGATGCTATAAAAACTATTAAGGAGAAAACTAATGACATCCAAATAAATGGAAGAAGAATTCACTGCATAAGGTTTGCTGATGATATTGTGACCCTGGCAGAATCAGCCAAAGATGTGAATAGAATGCTCCGAATCTTGTCCACAGTTTTGACAAAATGGAAATTGAAAATAAATGTGAAGAAAACAAAAGCTATGACGGTATCTAGACACAAAAACGAACCCAATGCAAATATAATGATAGGGGGATCGATAATAAAACAGGTTGAAGAGTTCAACTACCTTGGGAGCATAATTTCAAGAGATAACAGAAGCACCTCTGCAGTAAAAAAAAAGATAGCCTTGGCAAAGAAGGCATATGAAAATAAAAAACATATTCTAGGAAATAGCCATATTAAAGTAGAAACAAGGAAATCTTTTGCGAAAACGTTTATATGGAGCACAATGTTATATGGCTGTGGAAGCTGGACAATGATAAAGATGGAAAAGTCGTGGTTGGAAGCTATGGAAATGTGGATATGAAGGAGGATGATAAAAACAAGATGGGCTGACAGAAAGAGCAATGAAGAGGTGCTGACGGAAATAAAAGAAGAAAGAAGACTGATAAAAGAGATGGAACAAAGGAAGGTTAAATTCATTGGTCATGTTCTTCGACATAATATTTTTTTAGAAAATATAATGGAGAGGAAGGTGCTCGGCAAGAGAAGCAGAGGAAGGCCAATAAAGAAGTTTCTAGATGATGTACGAAGATCGTTGGGATTAAAAACGTATGTTGATTTGAAGAGAGCTGCAATACACAGGGACACATGGCTGTAGAGGCAAGGCTTAGCCTTTAGACGATGATAAAGACAGCCTCCTCTTCACATCCTTACCCTAGAACCCCGTCTTTAGCTCCCCTCTATTACTAAACGCCTCCTTAGCTAACGCTATTCTCCTTCTTATGCCATTGATACTATGTCCATTTTCTTCAGGTGTATTGTTTAAGTAAATAAATTGTCTACTGTTACCTCATAAAGGATCCTCTAAAAAATATGCATTTATCATCACAAAAAGTCATAGGAAAAAGCCACGATTTACTCGTCAGCTATTCATGAGGTAAAAAAGTTTAGCAATATTAGATCAAAAATCCTTCAAACTTATTCAGGTAAATAATAAATGCGGCAATAGAAGTGGTAGAGGTGGTCCGTGTGACAATTGGAGGGAGGAACCCAACACATGGGAACCAAAGGACGCCCGCACGCAATTCTCCCTCTCTTCGCCACACCTCCTTCCCCACAACCTTCACGCTCCTATTCCCCCTTTAAGTCCCATGAAGTTATGGGTGCCGAGAAATAAATATTTCACAGCAACCAATAAAATTGATTTAACGGCCCGGTACCCACCTCAGTGGTTGAAATATGTTTTTTTCTTTCTCTCATTCATCCTCGGCCACAAAAATGGCGTCAAGTCGTCTTCATTTGCCACCCTTTTATGGGAGTCGACGCGCCTTTACCAGCTGTCAATTAAACGCCTCCTCCAGCACTGTGGGTCGCGGGTGATTTACCAACTTTAACTGCCGATTTTATAGGCGTGAAACCAGACCTCAAAACCTCCGTGGCTCGATATCCACTGGAGTCTACCTCGCAGGTACTCTTAATGGATGTGAAGATCAGCTTTATCCACCGGCGCATTTTTGACATTATCTTAAAATACATTTTTTTCCTATACTCTTGAAACGTCGATTACATAAGAATGATTTCAAAAATTATCAAATCATTGGAGAAAATCTAAGTTTCTCATATAAACTCAGGTAGTTCCTCTAGAGTACATATATTCCTATACTTTGTATCAATGACCAAATGTACATATATATGAATGGACAATGGAATGAACAAATAATTCTTATTATTATTAAACTCATTTTGTAAAGTCTAAGTGGTACTAGATAGAAGTTGCTTAAAAAACTTTAAAGAGTGAGAAATGGGTGTCATATTTCAAAGTAGTTCGTCACTATTTAGAGCCTATTTGGAGGAAAAATTTAAAGCTAGAAAAGGGAAAGACATAATTAGAATATAGCTCTATTAGAAGCCAGCTTTGGTTCCCGGAGCCTTCTCGTCAAAATCTTCCGTTCAAATTGTTCCATTTTTCGCCTTTCTCATCTCCGGAAGCCAAATGCTTCGACGTTCAGGCACAAGTTGTTCACATAAATATATACGACAAAAAAACAAGCCAACGTTAAACTTTAAACATTTAAAAACTTCAACAGATTCGCACCACGTACAAACGTTCGTATCTCACCTCGTATTTTCCGATATGGAAACCAATATTAACTAGGAAAAGAGTAGCAATAACCAGTTCATTTGAGGATAGTTTTTCTCCGTAAAAAATGCATGGTTGTAGACAATTTTCAACGACCAGCTGCGTATAGCTGTTACAATCTCTCCGACTTCTCTCGGCGATTTCTCCCTTCTTTTTGTTCTCTCAACCAGCGAAACACCATTGAGTGGCTTTCTGGTACGATTTCAGATTTTTTAAAATTATCATAACGAGAAAACTGAAAATGTGGACTTAAACTTTCCCGACGACTACGGCTAACCCTTGCAGAATTTTTTAAATAAATGCTGCACACCTCATTTCAATCCGCTGCCAAATCTACCTCCTTCGTAGCATGATTAAAAAAATAGAACCACAACGTAAATTTCTGGGGAAACATTCTGAAAAAAAATAATATTCTCCAGAATAAGAAAAGTTTTAAAAATGTACAAAATAGGACAATGCAAACAAAAATAGATTTCTACTCTCACAGCTGATAAATGCTTGAATATATATTAAAATGAAGTTATTTGTTTCGGAAGCCTAAGAGTCTCAATTTCAGCTACAAGAAGATAGTCGTAGTGAGAATGCAAAATATTAATGTATTAAGAAACGATTGATCCTTTAAGATTTACACGAAATGAGCCGTTTATGAAATAAAAATCACACAGAATATAGGCAAATGGTACGAAGAAAGAGGAAATAGATTGGATTAATTATCAAACACGTTTAAAATTAGAACAGCCAGCGTTAAAATATTTTAAACGTCGGGGAGAGAACAAAAAAGAAAGAACGTCTAATTTTTCCGATTCGTTCGACATCCCAAGGGTCACGACGCCCAATCCCAATTTGGAGCAAGGACTGATTCGGGGCTCTTAATGGAATCAACTCTCGCACTCAACGCTCGACCACTTAAACCTCACCCTTGAAATTAGATTCGTTGATTAACTACAATACCAATGACATTTACACCTTGTGTCTTTCTGTTGCTTTGAAACATTTTCCCATAAACTGAGATAATCTCCCACTTTAACCATAAATCTCCCGAATGATTTCATCATTCCATTCCTTAAATTCTTTACATTTACTTCCTAATCTAGCATCCCTGCCCATAAATTGTATTTTTCACCTATATGAATCCACAGCACACTTCCACGCCGTCGATTTGGTCGATACCAGCATCTCTAACATAAACAAAACACAAAATCTCATCTTTCGACAATAATGAACTACATCACATTTAAAAGTTCAGTGTTTATACTTTTTTTTAAATTTACCATTCACATGACGTCCATATTGAATAAAACGCGTATATTTTAAGTGAATATTAAATACGAATAGTAGTTTCTCTTATTCCAAATCTCTTCACTCAAATCATTCAGTAATATGCATTGATGTACAATACGAGATATATCTTATCTCATTCTTCCTCCCGTTCTTTTTAATATCTGTCAATTTAATGTGCTACATAACTGTTTCTCGCTATCCTCTATGTTTAGCCTATCCTTTCCGAACGTCCACCCTCCCATGGTACTACGGCACCAAAATATCTTTTCATAAAAATAAGACTTTTCGAGTGAGTGACGTCTCAATGTTAAAAATACAAGGCTTTGTAAAATGTTTTGTTTTTTACAAAATTAATCTTTGCTATCAAGGTGTAAAGACTGAAACCCGATGCTTGTAATTTATCGCCTATTTATTTTCAGTCTCTTCCTGGATATTTAGTCTCTTCCTGGATACTCTGGCTGAAAGACTCGTTTTCGCGTAAATCCAAATATTTCTATCACTCCAACTAAAAGCTAAGGCATAACCTCAAATTTCTTTCATAAACTATTGAAATTAATTTAAATGGTGATAGTTCAATTTTATTCAAGGCCATAAATTTGAGACTAGTCAGCTAGGATATAGGCATCGAAGGTGGGCATCAAACCTATTGGCCATCGAAAGAGTATAATTTTTTAATGACGAAATGAAGAGTGATGCACAGTCTGTTCAAATACAACGTCTTGATGTGAAGGTTAACTGGTTTTCGAATAAAATTCGAAACAATTATTATTAAGTTATTATGTATCATCAGTTGAACTTTCTAACAATTTTTATTATCTTCTCTTAGATATAATAGATGCCTTAAATGTGGAGCGAAATGGAAACTCGATTGCACTGAGAATTTCATTAATTTTCAGGAACTAATCAATACAGTTCCGGGTCCCAATTTTTCTGCTAAAGCGCAAATATATGAGACGCCATAATTCACCAGATCCTCGAATATTTCTTTAATATTTTTATTATCTATGGATAGTATTTTCCCTTTCATGCCAGACCTAATTCAAGAGACACACTACTAAAGATATTTTCGCTGATTCAGCGATAGTCCTTCACTTAACGGGAGATGCTACGGAATTCAAATCGACCGTAGCTCACTTCTGCATTTAAATGCCAGGTTCGGTTCCTCTGGAACGAGGAAGCCGAACTGCCGGACAACTTAGTCTGAACTCAGCTTGCACTTCAAAACCCACGACTTCCACAACTTTTTCCCCTCCCACGCTCTTTGGAGCCCAACTTTTGAACATTCGTGTTCCAACCCCCGGGTAAAACTTGTGAATACTAGGATTTTATCTTTTCTGGGAATCTTCTTATAAAACACCTTTTTCCCTTTATCCAACCCTTGATTCAGAAAAAAAGAGAGCTGACCGCGCTGAAATTATTGACCACCTTTGAAATATGACTCAAAATGCCAACAGATAAACCCGATAAATTTCAACAAAATATAAACCACAGAAATTTGAGAAATCAAGAATTATATTCAGTTATGTTATGTACAAATAATAATTTTTCCAGGAATACTTATTCGCAGAAAATGCGAGAAATTTTCCGACAAAAATATGTTCGCGTGTCAGCCAAGATGTTTAGCGGCTAAGAATGGCCTTCTTCGATGGAGAAAACCACTGAATTCCAGGCAAAAAGCGCTTTTTAATGCGCATAATTGCCATAGATGTTATACTTTTGCAACTTGCAAACTAAAGAGGTGAAGGCAATGTGCAAAATGTACATATATTGATTGACACAATATTGAAGAAACCAAACGCTAATTACTAACGCAAAAGTCAAAATTTCCTTTCAATCGTTAAACATTCCCTACTCAATCAGAGTCAATTTGACAGCATAAATTGATTTTGCTCTTCTGCCATAATACTTGAGTTAATATTTCTAATAACCCCCTCATTAGCGTTGCCAACCTCGACGTAACTGGGCGCATCGATTGTTCTGTAGCATCACTATTAACTTATTACAAAGCCAAACACGCTTCGCTGCTCTCCAAGGAGTACACACAAGAAATCTGTTACAAATTAAATTATATCTCATTCCACACATTCATCGGCACCATCGAACACCAGTAATCAAAAGATGCCCCCGTGAAGAGGACACACACACACGCACACACCACTAGGTAGTTTGCAGAGACCTTTTCGCCTCTCGGACAGCGCACGTACGGTCACCGCCGCTCAAGTGGCGACCGTGAGTCTAACTATCACGGCGGAATTGCCGTCGAGGGCCCGGGGTTTGAAACTAGCGTTAGGTTAGTGACGACGAGGAGGAGGATGAGTTGGTGGACTGGAGCCTCTTATACGCTCCCCCCATCTCTAATTCCACACTCCTCTTTATTTCGGCTTCATTTGGTCCCGGGGAACCGACGGAATAGCACAGCCAAAATCCTCTTTCATCTCATCCTTCCACGCCGCCGTCGAGTGGAGGCGGGCCCGGAGAGCGAGCGGGCTGAGTAATGAGAAAAGGAAGGGGAAGTTGGCGGTGGAGGAAGAAGAGGAAAGGGAGGGTGCTATTTTACAGCATAGTTGAGAGTCGCGCGTCAGCATTTAAAGTCATTAGCAACTATAAATTAGGGAGCAAGGATACGAGGAGGAGTGAAGCCGGGAGACTCCTTTCCGCCGGTCCTCGTATGGGGGTAAAGAGGGTTAGGGACGGAGGCGGGGGAGAAGATGAGTTCCGCACATTCCGGGCTGAGGTTTACATTACAAAAGAGATGGAGAGAAAGAGAGTGGGAGTGATGGTCCTCTTTCCCTGCCAACCCATTGGCTTCACGCTCCCGAGCCTACACTCTCCCATGGCGTCCCCCAGAAAATCGTCAGCTATATACGGCTTTGCCATACGTAAATGTCTCTCGCGATACATCAACCTTATATCAGCGCGTCAAGAGTAGCGCAAGTTCTGAAGAGAGATGACAACCACGTTGACATGGAGATGTTGAGTTACTAGTTAATAATGGACATTGACATTGATGACATAGCACAAAGAGTCTGAAGTGAGATTATATTTATGTCAAACTACAATTTATACAAATGCATATACTTTTTAAATATATTTTAAGCAACCAGGCAATAAATTTTACCAAACGTGATAATTTTACATAACTAGCGAGATTTTAAATTCCTGCGGTTGTTTTTAACGGTTTTAAATTATGATATCTTACTTCTGAACCCATTTTTCGATCCCTCAAAGCAAATGACAGCCACGTTAACATGGAGATGTTAAGTTACTAGTAAACATAGGGCATTAATATTGATGACATAGCACAAAAATCCGGAAGCTGGGCTAATATATATCACACTATAATTTACAAAATAGAATACACATTTTTAGATATACTTAAAACAACCTGGCCATAAATTTTACCAAACGGGATAATTTTACACGACTTAAGAGAATTAAAATTCTTACAGAGGTTCTTTACGGTTACGAGTTATGATATCTTACTTCTGAACCTATTTTTCCATCCCTCAAACCATATAACACACATTTAATCCAAGGAAGATACCATGAAACCCTAAAATTGGTAATTCATAACTGCCCAACTCCTAATTATGTAATACAAATTCCAAATTAAACTACTCCTCACCACAAGCCCTATCTTAAGCATACAAGGGGCTCGAAGGGCTGTTCTTAATATCAAACTTGATGATGAAGCTATAGACGTCCAAGTTAGTCCAATGAATAACAAAGAGAGTTACACCAAGTAATCTATTTTCATCATGACAAACATCGTTAGGGTCGTAATGCCTTATCCCATTAATGTGAGCAGCACTCATTCTCAGGAAGTTCATGGAAACATTAACTATGACTCAATGAAACTCAACAAGAGGAGCATGAGTTTTAAGTTCCACCCTAATTACTAATGCGCATTAGCAAGGTCATATAACGGGGAAGGGGCGATAAAATAACAATTAGTATTTAACATTAATCAGAAAATATGCAGGTGAAGGGCTGCAGTTGATTTAATGTCGGATGATGAGACACTACAGTATGACTGAAAAAAAACAACACTCGGTGGTAGGTTTATCGTAGAGCTAACCAGCTCTATTTTGGAACATTGAGTATTCATATTACCTCTCAAATATAATTCTCTTTCGTCACACTATACATAATTTTTATATTTAATCCTCATGCCCAATTTTATGCCTGTTTCAACTTTTTCGCAGAGTTATAATCGTTTTTCTCTCCAAGAGTTCACAATTCGAACTCACTCTAACCTAGGCGGCTTCACGTTAATCGTTGGCTATAAACGACAATGCGCAAATATCTGGCGTAATATGATCCAGGAGGAGCCTCTTATCACTTCGGCTAGAAGTTAAAAAGAAAGCGAGTTTTAAGTGGAGATTAGGAATAAAACTATATCCAAGTCCACGAGTAAGATTGAATGATCAGCGAGATGAGTAGCGACAATTAAAGCCGGCAATGAAAAACATGAGCTAGTTTGGTCGCCACATACTTCCCCAATTCACACTTTACGAATATCCCGGCATAAAAGAAATTGGATTTGATAATAAAGTATAGGTTTGCAGCTAACCTAAGTTTCGCACACTCGGTGATGACATTTTACAAAGACCGAGCAAAGATGCATCCAAACCCAGGTTATTTATTGAATTATAATTTCTGCTGGGAGCAACAGATTACCAAATTCAAGATACAACCCAAACACGTACATTGCACGAAACCTTCATTAAATCGACCGTGATCCTCACTCTTAACGTAAATCTCAACGGACGAATTAAATTCAAACAAGCCTCAATTTTAACATGAATGTGAGGTTTGAATAAGAAAGTAATGGGCAAAGGAAAAAGTGGAGTAAAGATGGGCAAGTGTTTTATCGCACAATCTCCCAGTTTTTCATTCAAAACGAAGAATACCTAAGGAAAGCCTAAAATATTACATTCCCCTTCTTACACTTCCGGTTAACAATCACGCGGGAACAGTAGGCGTTGCATTACAGTAGTAGAATATGCCAGCTCAGTCGTATGCTCCTTGACTGTGGGTGTCTCATATTTTTAAATCTTATGAATGGGTGAACATGCATGTTGATACTTACCAACCCCTACCAGGCCCGCAGCACTTCGAATAAGTATGAGTGAATTAACACTCACTCACAAATGACAACGGGATGAGGTTATTTTAAATAACACACAAGCATAGTAACATGCTAGTGGTTAAAATTAATCAGTCGGAAAATATTTGTCCGAATGACGTGTTCAGTAATCTCCTATCCTCAAAATTACAGATAAACGACCTACATGCTAATGTCAATCACAATTTTAATGACTAAATTCAATTAGTGATGTAATTTTAAGTTTTTTTACCAAAATTCATTTAAATTTCTCAATTAGAACGAGCTTTCTAATTGAATTCTTCCCCCATTTCAAAATTGATACGGTATTAATTTTGTAAGAATACATTTAACGAACATTGTGCTGATTTTGGTAAGACTTAACTTATTCTATCGATAAATATAATCTAGATTTCTTTCACAATAGGGGTTTGCTTCATGTTGAAGCAATATTTTTACTTATTTCCAATTTACCACGCATGGTTTTTACTTAAAATCGAGATTGTAATTAAATTATAAGTATCTTTACTACAGGTTTTTAAGATGACTGTAATCCGAGAGTAGTCAAAAGAGATAAGTTAGCATACATGGGGAAAAGAGAAACTTTTTCATTTTGATATATAGGCCTTAAAATCATTATTACCGACTCTGGGAGACTACAAAGTGCTCAATAGCTCACGATGTCTAACAAAAGGAATTTCTCATCCCTGAGCAATACCGTGCCTCGATCACACACGCCCACCAACCATTAGTAGACATAAAGCAGTCCAATTCAAGAGATTGCCATCCTTCTGAGGAACCGAATTATGGAATAGGGAGTAGCAGGATCAAATTTTAGTCTCTGGTGACATTTGAATGCCGACCCCCAGCTAATACTCATACCTATTGGAGTTGAAGCCGCCCGACTTCCCTAAACGCTTAAGTTCTGCAGATAATGCTATTAGGCCTGTACCGAGAGTCGCGAATATAAAGACGCCCATTATCATTGCCGATTAAAGCAAATACAGGCCAAGATTACCTAAGACTTTCGGTCCTGTACTTCCATGGAGTGTACGGGACTTATTAATGAATGAATACGTCTCCAATCGCATTATGAAACGCAAGCATTGAGGAAAATAAATGGAAACATTGCCGGCAAAGACTGAGGACGGAATACCTGAGAAAATGACGAAGGCTGTTATGGAACTAAGCAATCAGCTAAAAAAAAGAAATAGAGAGAAGCCAACATTTGGGTTTGTGACTTCTGATGATGAACTTAAGCTTGACCTAAAATTCTAATTATGAAGAAAATTTCAGAAAAATAACTAGTCAAATGAGCGATGGTGATACGTTCTGAGGAACCAAAGCTGAATAAACTGATTTTCTTGTGTAACACCTTAATGATGATATTCCACGCAAAGGTTCTCACAATTTTATCAACTCTAATGTCTTTCTGTCCTCCATTCCCCCACATTCAAATTGGACTATTGTTTACTTAAAGTTCCTTTAATATTGATTTACATTGGCATGAAGAATTTTCTCCCCTGTAACTAAATTTCTCTACCTGCCACCAGATCCAACCAGATGTGGTTTGTGTTTTGGTTGTTAGAGGAGGTGACAGATAACCGGCGTCATTTTCATCGTATAGGATAGGTTGATGGATTGATAAGGGGTTGATTTCACGGGGAATAGAGAAAGGTGGAGAGTAAACCGACGACGGCATTTGATTTTTCTTAACCAAAAGCACAGGAAATAAGTAGAGGACCGGCAGTTTAACATCCCATCCGACAGAGAGAGTAGGTACTACTGCAGTAAATTCCGCACAGTATCCAAGAAGGGATCGATATTATACGGCAAAATCTTCGCTGCCGCCGGGATTTGAAGTTATGGATGGGAAGCCTAAAAAAACTGGCGATAAAGCATCTAAACGGACTAATCATGCAATCAAAGAGGGGGGTATTTCTGCTCTTGTCTTGCTGATTAAAGCTTATATTTTCATTTTCATTCTAAATTTCAGAATTTGTAGGTGAACACAGGAAGAGAGTGGGTGACTCATACGTAAGGAATTTCCGCAATTTTTGCGTGTACTAGAATCCCTATTAAAAGTGCTTCGTACTTTTCCACAATTTTTGTGGAAAACTACGAAGCATGGAAGTAATATTTTTAGATGGATTTTAATATAAGATTCTTCCACAAAGTGACGCCTGAAGTCGTAAATTTTATTCTGTGTATACCTTATAAAATATTCTTCACTTTATTTTTGTCTATTTCTAGCATCAATAACAACCAGATTTAGCGCTTTAAACGCGCGAAGAAGTTTGTTTTCTGAATCATTTTTAAACCGCGAACTCGGCCAAAATAATTCGCATATGAGACTGGTTTCAAAAAGTATCCCGCATTGATGGCTCAGCTTTTACTGCCAGAGTGACGCGTCTGAACGAAAGCAGGGTCGTCTCCTGCCATCCCTTTGAAGCTTGAGCGCTAAACATTCTACTGATGCTCCTTTTGGTCGGCAGTCAGAGGCAAGAAGGTAACTTTGCTTCGATTCGCCGCGTATTCAAGCGGTCACCGAAAATTTCAGGATGGACGCTGTGAATGATTCCCTTCTTTACTTTTCTAGCGAGAATAGGTTTACTCCAGTAAGTGCAAACAATTAGTTGAGTGATTTCAGTTACTATAAGCCTCAATAATTCCGTTCGATGGCCACATTCCGGTCCGGCCACAGACCGAGAAAGTTCTGGTCAGCAAAAACCAAACACTGCAGCTTTTTAACTTCTCAACGCTTCCAAGAAGCCCATTTTTTGTTTCCTAAAAGCAGACTCCAACGTTTCTCATGCTGCTGGAAGAGTTGTCCACACAGCGCTTTCTTCTCTCAAAGGAGAGCAGGAAGTAAAAGGCAATGGTGTCAATCTCTTTAAGTTAGCAAGCATATTACTGACATCACTTGGCATTGTAATTAATTAGTTTTTAATTCCACCGTAGTGAATCCACCATAAACATTTAGCAATTTTACTTCAATTGCTCACAAATTAAAGCGATCCTCTGTCATAGTTTGACATTTTTCGATTCCAAAATAAATGCGGAAATAGAAACGACTTCTAAACTGTTTTCCATAACTCTCGAAATTAAAATTCAATGGTGGCCGTATTTTCAAATATGCTCATTTTGGACTAAGTGCTAATGGCAAACTATTATGAAAGTAAAATTTGTCTTTACCTATTTCCAATGATTTATCTCATGCTTTTCAATCGTATTCAAAGAAATACAATGCACAGGTGACCCAAAACACATTCTGCAACTCTAACTTAAATAATTTGGTTCCTCAAATCATTTACTTTTTCAGTTACTCCAAAAGGATATCCTAAATTCAAATCCATGAAGAAGTCAATACCTAACAGTTATTATCAATATTATTCTTGTTCCAAGATAACTATTAAACACGCCGGTGAAAATACGTGAAGCTGTTTAAAGCTGACCCACACTCTTCCCTCCTTGCTTTTTAACATTATTTTTTAACATCTTATATCATCGAATATGACTTCTATCTACAATTAGTAATCCATTCATTAAACCCAGAAACGATAATGACTTTTTACTATGGGCTACTATAGATAAATTATGCGACATGCTGAAGTAGGTTAGGGTATTTCAAATACTTGCAGCAAATCAATCTCTAAAAGTTACTAACAATGCGGTATAAAAAAATCAATGGCGGTCGCAACGGAATATACAGCAAGTTGATGAACCCGAAAGCATTACAGCTAAGTAGAGCAAACTGAGGTCTTCTGAGAAGCGGAGGTCTAGTAACTGATGCAAGTCATGAAAGAAGGTAGAAAAGGATTCACAGAAGAGCTTAAAGATAGCATTACTACCCGCGGGTAAAAAAGCAACACCAAACTTTTCGATAATTACACTTAGGCTTTCGCCACCAATTCCGGAAAAAATATGGCCCCCGTAACGTGCATCTGTTCTCATATAATCTCCATTCAAGGGCTAGTGGAGCTCAACATTTATCTCGCTCTTCAAAAAGAATGCTCCCAGTGAACTGAAACTGCACGGTTGATTCTTATGGATTCCTCACGGGCCAGGCGAGCAAGGCCGGAAAAATCTTCCGTTCACTCACGACCCCACGGGCTTGGGAGGCCTCGCTCCACATTACCAGAGCCCATTTTCGGGAGAACAAACTGCTTAAGTGTACTGAGATGTATCTTAAACCTTTTTATAAAAGCCCCACTGACTGTATTTTCCGGCATTATGAGTTCCTATCTGTTGGAATGATTATAACACGAGGCGGCTTAAAAACAATTTTCGCAAAGTGGCTTCATGCCATGGAGATCACCAATGCGAGGGAAAATGTGGAATAAAACATTTTAAAATTCCCCATAGAATAGGAAAGAACGGCGTTGGATCAAGAAAAGAACTTTAGCACTGAGAAATTATGGCGAAAGTGCCATGGATATCTCAATCATAAAGAATGCTGACTCCGGTCTGGTAAGGTAGTATGCCATGACAGGAATCTCTATAAAAAGAAAAAAATCGCTATTAATGTTTGTTTCGGTCATAATATTAAATCTAAACATGGATAAATCCTTGCCTTTTCAAGTTAGCAGAGCAACTCACGAGTGATTTTTAAATAAAATAAATTAGAGTGAGCGATCGAAATTACTCCACGAGTGGACTCTTTTTATCAAAACTTCAAAGGGCTATATAATAGTGAACTCATACAGGATTTCAAAACGCATCCAAATTTATTAATCAGGGCTCGCATTACTGTGCTTAGAATCATTGCAGATAAGAGTGAGAGTAATTATTCCATAGCAGAAAGGACAGTTATTTTCACAGATAATTTCCCCTTGAAACATGTTACCCGCATAATAGCCAACAATTCCAGGATGCAGAAGTGTCGCAGAGAGAAGAATAGCAGGTGTTAGAAATACACATACATATTATTGAAATGTAAATTTTTTCATTAGTGAGAATATCATTCGGAAGATCGAACAAATCTCATGGAGGTAATCGAACAGTATCTGTCTTAATCAATGCATTAAAATATTGAAGTAACCATACATAAAATATATTTGTCTTAACTTCTTTCTTACTTCTTTTCTTCTTTTTTGATGTATTGCATGTTTTATGACAGAATTCCAGATGCAA
This sequence comes from Ceriagrion tenellum, assembly GCA_963169105.1. Classification (NCBI taxonomy): domain Eukaryota; kingdom Metazoa; phylum Arthropoda; class Insecta; order Odonata; family Coenagrionidae; genus Ceriagrion; species Ceriagrion tenellum. The sequence goes on from OY720634.1 coordinate 73,236,830, forward strand.
TTATCATAGCAGGTACGATGATCGATTTAAAAAAATTATATATAGGTATCCATAAATACTCCTATTTTGATGGGCGAGTATAGATATAAACACTCTGTTTTCCGGTTCCGGTTTGTGTGAGGAATTGTTTCAACAACGATTTAGAGCGACATTTCTATTTTTAGTATATCTAGGAAAACTATTGCTTTTACGTGGATATTCCTCACTGATGAAGGTAGAGTTTATAGAAACCCAGTCTTGAACTTTCGCAACTTTTCCTGCTAAATAAAATGATCCCACCATTTGTCGATAAATTAAACAACCCCATTTTTAAGATTTTTCACAGCTGCTTGGTCTAATTTTTTGTAAGAGAGATTTAAAGTTCATTCCATTTACTTTCCAAAACTGGACTGCAATTTTCTTTACGAAAACATCCTGGGGAATATGAATGTGGCTCGGTAGCAAAGCTCAAGTGTGTTGACAAATTGAAGTTTTGCAGAAATTACTACAGATATAGATTCCAACAATGTGGCATTTTGTTTCAAATTTAAGGGCCTTAAAACTAACATAGTTGAAACACTTAGGTTTCCAATTTCAAAAAAATATCACTCATTGTATAGTAATGCATTTATCGAGGGGTTTTGCTCATTGTGTAGCAACAAATTGACGATATATATCGTGCGACATTTCATTAGGTGGCTATTTCTATTTGTAAATGTTACACATCTTGCACCTAAAACGGTAAATGTATACCGATTCTTCAGTTATTTAAATCAAAATACATAGGTAGTATTATGATAAAAGAGAAGAAACCGAAATACAGGGAATGATAATTGACAGTGAACTGAATTATAATACATCGCAATACTTGTAATAGTTTGAAAGCTGAAATACTAACGTAGGAATAAGATAATTAAGTTCCACTCCTATTCACAAATGCATATTGTGTCTATACCATTATACTCATTACAAAAAATGGAATACAATAAAATGAAATGTGATGCGTATCGGTGTTCATGGTAGTGAAATTAACTTTCACTTACAGCTAGCAGAAAATACGAACTTGACAGCAATGAAATGCCTATATTTTTTTCTTCAAAATGTATCTTAAAACCATAGAGCATAAGGATGTAAAACAGATTTAAATAAATATAAAAAATTTTGAGACAGGAATGGACTAAAAATGAAGTTGAAATCAGAATCACCAGTGCACTTGCAATGCATATGGCCGACTTCGCTACCACCCTCGGATGATTTTTAAACAGAGTATGTATGTACTTCAGCTTTTCCAAGGGATTTGTCAACAAAATTTCAAAAATATTCTACCACATCCATCCGCGCACCTATTAATTTCGTCCAATTTTTTTCGAAATTCGCGAGGCTGTATGAATTCTTTCTACCCCATGAAAATACGTATTTTCCCGGAATAATATTCCACTCCACTGAAACTGCATGGCGAGTAGGTATTTCAAGCTAAGTAATAATATGGGAAAACGTTAAATTTCCGCCTCTTACAGCATTTCCGGGCCTCATCCCGCCCGCGAATACATCCAAGTGTGTGTCCACTCTCGGAGGAATAGGTACTACATACGTATGCTAGCAGAAGAGAGAGAGAGAGAAAGAGAGAGGAACAGTACAGAAGAGAGGACAAAAGTGATGAAGAGAGAGAGAGAGAGGTATCCGAGCAAAAAGTGCTGAGTATAGGTTATTTAAGGATGATCGTCGTCCTCGGGATTCCTGAATATTTTTTTGGTATTTTCTTTCTGTCCTCACGTCTCCACGTTTCCCCGTCTCTTTCCCTTTCTTCCTCTTTTCCTCAGCCCTCGAGTGAGAGACCAGCGCCACCTTCCTTCCCCTCAACTCCTATGCTGCACCACACTCCCATCACCTATCCACAAACCTCGGCCCCATTTATTCTGCTTACTCCGCATTCGGATTTTCACGTCCGACTCCACCGACCGGCTATACCCGACCCCACCCCCTTACCAAACACTCCCACCCTCCCATCCACTCCTCTCCTACCCCTCTTCACGTCAACGGACTCAATTTTTAACCCTCCCACCTCCCCCTTCAACCCCTATCTTCCCACTTCCCCCCCCCAACCAGTCATCAATCGCGACTCCACATCATCGACACGTAACTATCGGCCAACAATCAATCAGCCGCCTACCCCAGCACGCTGATATCGACTCGAAACCAGCCCTCTATAGCCCTTTTTAGCGCGAAGACCATCCATCCCCTTTATGTACGCGAGGGGTTGGGGGATGGTAGTGGCCGTGAATGAGGCGGGGGATTTCCAACCCCCCAAAATGGCTTGAATGAAGGACACGTGGAGCGTCATTGCAAGGGGAGGGCGAAAGGGTGACGAACAAGTACGTGCGAACGGATGAAAGGGTGTAACAAGCGCCACTGCTAAATGATTCGTTCTGTTCCAATGAATATCACGTGCTCGTCTAGGGTGCGGGCACCGGCTTTCTTTTTTTACTAAATCAAGGAGAATTCAGCATTTTCCAATAGGGGCATGAAGTTCTCTAACTGAGACGTGTTTGCGATAAAAGTGGAAAAGATTATCTTAGGAATGGCTGGGTCATGAAATATTCTGGAATGGGTGATTCGATGGTGGACATGAATGATAGGAGCGTGCCTCGTCGGCTTGGTCATATGGAGAGAATGAATGAGAATTCGATAACAAAATGAAGATATGAGACAGATGTATGATAGTGAAGTTAATGCTATGAGAGGAGGATGAATCGGATTTTTAAGCTCAACATATTCAGGCGTTATGCACGTTACAGGCGACGGAAGCTCGTCATAATGAAAACGATAATCGCGCTTTTCCACAGAATTCAATTGGAATTACTACGCGTTTCGACTCTCACAGGGCCATCCTTTGTGAGTTGAAACGCGTAAATGCAATAATTTATTAATGCAATAAAAGTTGTTTTGGATTGGATATTTAGGAAGGCGACCGATAGACACCGACATAGAAGATAGGTAAGGAAGGGAGGGTCGATAGAAACTCGGCGTCGGCATTAGCCTGCTCTTCACGAAAGACGCCAAGGGGACCGCGGCTTAACGTTTTTATCCGACAGACAGAGTGCTACACTTGAAGTGCCCTTCACAAGACACTCAAGTAGGGATCGGGTGTCCTCTGAAAAATTGAACCCTGACCACCCGTACGGTTAGCTGGTACTCCAGCCACCACACCAATCCGACCCCCAATAGAAGTAAAAGAAATAAGCACGAATAGATTACTATGGAGGAAATTACTATAAGAGAGCCATTTTTCTAAGCCTGACTGAAGAAACATCATTCTTGTACTTTGACAGTCCTGAAAGGAAGTGGTGTGATCAGTGTGTTCGTACGATATATATTTACGATAAAGGATTGAATTGTGACTTGGGGTATGAAACAATTAATTAGTTTAATAAAAGTTAAATAAAATATATATGAATATAAAATTATGGAGTTAATTATTATAAGAGAGCAATTTTTCTAAGCCTGGCTGATGAAACATAATTCTTGTACTTTGCCAATCCTGATAGGGATAGGTTTAATCGGTGTGTACGTATATATATATTTACGATACAGGAGTGATTTGTGAGTTGGGGTAGACCGAGAAAATCATTGGTGAATGTAAATGGAGAAACTCTCAAAGAAAAAGATAATTGAGATTTTTAGGAACCAGAGAGCGGACATAAAGCAATCCATGAATGTGATTGAAGTATATGAGGAATTAAAGGATAGGGTATTAAGGAAGAATTCATCCAAACAGCCATCTTACGAGGCTTAACTCCAGGCTCATTCGTAATACTGAGCCAAACCCAAAAGGGAACGCTGTGAAGGGTATATGCATGCAAGCATAGGGTAAATATTTGCTAAGAGGTTGTTGAACATTTTGTTGTCGGTCGCAAGCATGTGTAAAATATTTCAACATTACTCTACTGTTTCCCTTGAAATATCAACGCTGCCACTCTGCCGGGGGCAGGGGGATCAGCTCCCAACTCAAGTCTTCCAAAGGATTAACAGAATAGATTTGAATAATTCCACCATATTAGGGAGTCAAAAGTTAGACACACACCTTGGAGTGAGAAAATAAAGATCTTTTAACACTCTCCGAACCAGAAACTAGTAGTTCAACGGGAATGTAATATGGAGAACATCTTGAGGATCAATTAGATAAACCGGGTAAATTAAAATAATTTTATCGTAGAACATACGTGAATATAAAAAATTAAACATTAACAAAATTTGACATGCCGTAATAAAATCAGCTACGGGGAAAAAGCATAAGATGCTGGGTGACGAATTGAGTGCTGAAGATAAGGTAAAAGTGGTGCAAGCGGGGACAGTGTTGAGTAAGTGTAGAGGAAAGAGTAGGAGTAAAAATTGGATTGACCCTATGAAGGGTGACAGTAACAGCAAAAAGCTGAAAATGACTCAATGACTACTGGAGAATTAGCAAACCACCTGTTTTAAGGACAAGGACTTTATTATTGCGAGAAAAATCATAGAAAAAATATATTTCGTGTAAATCCACAGTTTATTCCCAGGGAGATATTTGATTTCTGCAACCTCGGGTTAGACTGATATAAAACTATTGTTCTGCATTCCCGAATGAACCATGGGTTATTAGCTGTTACGGCACGATAAATAATAAGTTTTTATGACGCTCGCAGATTCAAAATCTCAGGTTCATTTCAATACTATCACCCGCTTACTTCCTTAACTCATGTAACATTTCCTATCTTTCCAGGCACTAAATCCTTGAACTAAATTGAATCGCCTCTTTCTCATCTTACAAGTAAAACCAAGCATTTGAAAACTTAAACAATAGCCAATTCTTAAGCCTCATTTCTCGATTATGGGGTACAAAAATAAAGAGATGATGGGAGATTTACGAGATTTTAGAATAAAGTTCTGTCCCAAAGTTACGCATGAACTATTTAAACATTCTTTCAGATGTCTTTCAAATTCTTTATCCTGGATGCTAGTAATAATCCAAAGCTGAAAACCACGACGCTTAAGCCAACGTCAAACGGGCTTGACGCTGAGGTGTTCCCATAATTTCATTCGTGGGTCCTCAGGTATGCAACTGACTTCACGACCTACTTGGAGAAAATTCAATAAGATGGGTATGTTCAGAGTATGCAGATGCCTTCATCCTTCAAGGTACTTCGAAGGACGAGAGAAGACGACAGAAAGCTCGATGTATTTGCATCGGTCGGTCGTAACAGTTGCCCTAAGTGGGACACCCACACTCGAGGAGCGAAAAGGAGAAAAGCTGTTACCCTAGAAATTCAGAGAGATAGCGTGGAGAGTTAACAGCAGCATTAGGAGTTGGTATCTAGTTGTAGAATTTATAAAGCCAACAGTCATGCAATTCACGATCAAATGCTCATGCAGCGTGTAACATCACGGAATCCGTCGATTACGTACGTTTGAAGCCTATGGCGGCAGCGCCCAACGCCTTGAAGCCACGCACCGCAACTAGAGATAAGTATTCAAGTTTTCTGGCGGTGAGGTGCGTTAGTCATTGGACTAACTAGGGGAAATATTTACTATGCGCGAGTGAAGAGCGAACTGGATACTTATAAATAACTGAAATGATGAAAAGTTGCACTGTCCACTTTTTTAAGTCTCAATCTTTACGACTTTTGTGTTTCGACACTTTATTTGGCCATCTTCAGATACAATGTAAAATTAATTGCAGTTTTGCAGAGGGTATTAATACATGTTTCTCAGCGGAAAGGGGGGATGAAAGGGAAGAAGAAAGGGGAGGGTTGGCGGTCGGGATCTATCGCCGAATCGCCCCAATTAATATTATTAATCCCAACCGCCAACCCTCCCCTTACCTCTTCCTTTTCCTCCCCCTCCCATCCGCTGATAATTATGTATAAGTACCCTCTGCAAAACTGAAATTTTTACACCGTACTTGGAGATGGCCAAATAAGAGTGCTGAAATATATGTTGCAAAGTTTTAGAATTAAAAAAGTGCACTCTAAAACATCAAGTATTTTTCATTATTGATAATGCAGTTCCACAACATCTCGCCCGAAACTGTTGACTGGATATTTTACATAAAAAATCGAGCATCCTTGTTATCATACCACCTTTACGCATGCAAAATACTACTTTGAAAAATTAAATTAAAAACCAGATCGCAAAGATCCCTTGGAATTAATAGTCCCGCCATCCCATTTCCAATATTTAATCCCCATCATCATCGGTCATCAATCCTAAGATCAGTTTTATGCATTTATCCACTCTGTTATTTAGTCAGTTTAAAGCATTATTCCCTAATAATTTCTTCTACAAATACTTTAGCATCCCTCACAATTATATTGATTCAATCCGACCTCAGCTGCCCATCGATCAATCTAGCCGTATATTTTTCCTTCCATCTATTTTCATACAGCATTTTCACGTGAATTACATCAAAGGCTATCCCGGCTAATTCGATTAAAACTGAAATTTGTTCACCTCTGCAATACCAGACTGAATTATTTTTTTATCAATCAGGTCTTAAGAATTATAATTTACCATCTACACATATGATAGATTGCAGCAAAACCATCAGTAACGGAAATCACATTTATACTCTCGTCAATGAAATATTAGCACAGACATTATGATATTAGTCACACAAACTTTCATTAATTGCCGTTTAAGAAGCAGATATGAACAGAAAGGTAAGTTTTTCTATGTACAACAACAAACCGTGCCAGCACATTGATAGCATTAAATAAGCTAGGGGTTATATTTTTTTGTGACGGGTTTAACAAAATTCTAAATCCATGTCCTTAGTTTCCGCACGCTCTTGGAAAATATTTCTCCGCAAAAACATTCTTTAGTTATCAAATTATACTTTTGCAATGGTAGACAAATTTTTCCATCGTAAATGTAAGAAATAAGAATTTAGGATCTAAAAGCATTAGCTCTGAAACAAATATAACACTGACATATCTTCACGAATAAAATTCGAAATAAGTTCATGATATTTTTTCACGCACTACCCACGAGGCAGAACGGGAAATTGCCTGTAAATTACAGAAGACAACTAGAGCAAGGAAGACAACTAGAGCAAGGAAGACAACAAGGCACATGAAGACAACTAGAACACTACATCAAGAAGAGGAGAAGAAGCTTTGGCAGCCGTTTTAGTTCGTTCCGAACAGTTGTGGGATGGCAAAAGTATACACGTGTAGGATTATGCGATGATTTTGTAATAGAAACCGATTATCTGCCTAAGGTAAGTACATTGCCGATACGAATTGTATTTAATGTCATACGTTCGTCCCTTAGGCATAATTAGCTTTAATTTTATATGATTTACAGTTACTCAGACATTCCGCCCCGCTATATATATTTGTATTGGTTGTTTAAAGTTGCGTCCTAAAAATGGATATTTATATTTCAGGTGGTGCAAAATTATGCTTGAAAAACTGATGTGGTTTGTGGCTTTTACGGAATTTACAGGGAAGGCTGTGTAGTCGATGAAAATATGATTCTTAAAGTACTGTGATCTGTACTGTTGAACGGTAAGAAATATTCATGGAAAAAGTAAGTCAAGAAGAAAAAAACAACCTAGATTATAAAATTGATCAATTTGTGGGAGAGATCAGTTATTTAATTCTGAACAGGAGAAAGAATTGGTTGAATCTCTCAATCCGATGTAGAGTAGATTTTTGGGCTAACTATGAAAGATTTAAGATCATTTGCGTATGAATTAGCCGAAAGAAATAATAAAAGCCAGAGATGTAACAGGGAAATCTTTACGGAAGGCCAAGACTGGGTGAAAGGGTAAAAAATGTTGCTAAACCACCATCCAAGGAGATAAAAACCATTATAATTGACCACGACGACACAGAATCTTCAAGGAGTGAATATTAAATAAGTAATTTACCCTAAGATCCCACATCCTTTTAAGAGGCATCGCCTGACAACGACCTCCATGTTCCTGTGATGAACCGAAATGTTAAAGGTGTTTACAGAAAAATAGTCATTTTCAGTGAGATTCCATGTAAAAATTAGCTAGAAAGTGAGTTCGCAAAAATAAGAAGCTAGAGAGCGTAAAAACTGCAGAAAATTAGGAAGTGAGAAAGAAATGATAACACATATATCACATGAAGTATTATGAAACATTTATTCAAAAGCAAAAACTATAAGGAAAACTTCAAAAAGAGAACCTAAGATAAGAGACTATGAGAATGAAGATAATGACATCAACGACGACAACGATGATTCTGAGTGTCTCCTTTGTGGGGACTTCTATTCCATCTCAAACGGATACTGGACTTCATGCCAAGTCTCTTAAAAATGGACACACAGCTCATGCATAGGTATAGGAAATGATGATGATTAGACCTATTTTCAGGTGAATTATCTTCTTGGATAGGAATTCAAGCTAAAGAGTTTTTATTTTTGTATAATCAAATATTTTTCCCACTAAAAATACTTCATTTTTAAAGAAATAACCCTACCCCGTTCAGCCCCGAGACTGCTGTAGAATGGGAAATTTTTTAAGCTAAATTTTATTAACAATAAAAAATTAATCACATATTTGTTCTCATTTTCAATTCTACATGCTAAAATTAATGTAATTAATTATTGATTGATGCCTATGGACGAGTTTTATGTCTCACTTCACAGTCATGAACAATTGATATTAAATTAAGTAATCCATTCCGCCCCGAATGACCCCACCAACTCCTCGGCTGAAGCTGTATTAAGTTTTCCATGAATAATTAATTATATTTGTTTCAATTAAATTCATTTTTAGCGAGATTGGCTGATTGTCTCTACATTCCAATTTCCACCACCATTTAGGTAAAATTTCCGCCCATAAATAATTCAATCACAACTCTTCAAAACAATCTATTGAGATTAAGTTAGAAGTTAATTCCAGTAAGAGTACTACATTCTTCCGCTGTCAATTATAAAGATATTAAAAAATGCAGATCTTATCTGTCAATCAGTTCCATCAACGTGTTTAACCAACCATTTGTACAGACCCCAGCGTGCGCAATAATCTAACCCTAGCGCCGGAGAGAGTCCACCAAGTTTCTTTAGAAGGTTTGCCGAAATCCAAAAGAAATAAAAAAATATCCAGAAGAGAGTAAGGACTCAGTGGGTCTGGTCGTGGAATTAAGACGACGTCAGATCGTTCCTTGGCGTGAGGTTTGTAATGCTGGGGAAATCTGGGTATTAGAGGGCGGAGGAAGACGTGGGAGAAGACATGACTGCCGGGAGGAGAGCGAATATCTAACGGAGAATAAGGGCAATAACAAGATGGAGAGGGAGGGCGGTTAAGGAAACAAGATTACATGGAATGTCTCGAGTCACTGTAATGGTTTCTGGCTGAGGCACAATAGAGCAGCAATTGATGACAATTATGAACACCTCGATTCGAAAATGCTCTTAACATTTAGGAGTTGAATAATTCTCAATTAAATTTTTCTAAGTTATTACACCAATTGTTAGTTAAATAGCTGAATGAAAATAGAATGGCACTTCCTCGATGAAGAACACAGGGTTGCAACAGCAAAAGACTCAAACGTCATAAAGCCAAATTAGTAACACAGGTTAGGATAAAAAGTGTTAGAGAGATACAAGACAAACAATTTACATTATATTGTCATAAATATGACAAATATCATCACATTAATCATCACTATAATTAGTTCAATCATTTCTATAATTTTTATTACTGGGATAATCCTTTCTGCCGCCGCATATAAATCACCAATGATGATTCATTTTAGCGTTTTCATTATAATAATATTTATTGGAGCTTAAGTTCAGTTTAAATCCTTCCTGCAGAATCAAAATGCACATCAATAAAGAATTTTTGGGCCTAATCATCAATTTTAACTTAGACAAAAGGATGAGGCCTCAAAGCGTAAGATGTACATAGCGCCATTTTCTATCATTCTCTCTATTAGAAGAATTCATAGGGTTTGGGGTTAAGGCTGCAATATTTCAGATCTATTTCCATCCCTCCAAATTTAGCAAATAGTAGTTGCCTCAGATCTGACGAAAGAAATGACATTTTACCACACTCGGAAGGCAAATTCCATTCCTGCCATGGGTTAGTAGGAAAACCAGCATTCCCTTCTTTGCTACCACTTTTTATGCGACCTCACATTCTGCTTAGCTCGATTACAGAGTAGGTATTTCCCTTGATGAATAAGGTAATTTCGCATTATGAGAAGTGTTCTGATATATAAAACAAGGACTAAAATTTCCAGTACGAGTTAACATTCCGATACTGCGATTGGTTTAATTACACGGTAATCTCCTTTCCACAATTTCCTTTCCTAATCGCATTTTAACGAACCAATCGCCTCAGTAAAAAAAACGTGGCCAATTTATATTGTTGACTGAAAATTCCATGCCTTCAAAAGCTCCAATGCCTGTCATATTAATTTTTAACTGTTTTTTTTCCGAACTCGGGGCCATTTTTCATTAAATCCCTCCGCATTGATCAGGATGTTTCATAAATACCATAAATATTTTCATAAATACCATTAATATTAAGATCAATAGAATAATAAATTAAATATTAATGATTATATAAAAATAAATCTGAGATCCCAAGAGTTAAACCTTTATTGGGGAATTTAATCCAAACAAAGCTCTTCACTTCGCTCTTTATTCGTCCAAATTATTTTTCCGGCGAACGGCTTTCCACACCTCCCTTTGTTTTGGCTAGAAATATTAATACGGAAAACCAACCATGAGGGATGCTTAATTAGTATAATTCCTTTCAGGATTTACACCAAGCATTTTCGTTCCTTGAAAAATGCAGAAGCTAATGACCCTGAAGTAGGGTCCCATAAAAAGGCATGGCAACGGATGGGGTAGGCTACAGATTAAGAACTGTTCCACTCGAGTTAAACCGCAGGTTTCCGCGACGTCTGGTGTCAGAGTCCATCTTCTGGGTTTTCCGTCGCGTAGGTTGACTTGAAGTGAGTTTCGTCCCTTGTCCTGAAGACTTCCTCGGGTCGAGTTGATAGACGTTGCACTCTGGCCGGTATATGTAGGATGTTTTCCCCGCCTGAATTCCTATTGGTTGGTGGTTTTAGCGCTCTTTTTCATGTTAAGAGCAGGTTGTATCCATCTTTCCTCTTGGAGTTTTGAAGGTTCTTCATGATTTCGATAGCTTCTGGAAATAGCGCTTCTCTTTTGCCTACACTTTAACTTCATCAAAGCAATTTCCGTGGCCTTGTTCTAACCGAGCATGTTCCGCGATGGCTGATTGGCGGAATTGTCTCTTTTCCGTTACTCTCTGATTTTCTTTAACTCTGCACGTTATGGCCCATCCTTTCTGTCAGATATACGATTTTCCACAAGTACATTTAATCTTGTAGACTCAATCCACTCCACACGTCTAATAAGTGGATCAGTTCCAATCCTTAGACGGCATAGATTCAGTCTCGACGCTAGTATGGTGAAATTGCTTTATGATGACAAAGAAAGAAACGGAAGTTTTCTGCTAAGTGAAACCTAGTTGAAGAAAAAGATGTGATAGAAGTTAATAGTCGGGAAAGCTAATGAGACTTTGTATCAGAAGAAGAAAACACTATGAGCTAGCAGCACATCCTTAAAGCACTTCAGTAAAACATACGTGTGATCATGTACGAAATGCTACACAATAGTGAGTTATAAACCGCGGTAAAAGCAACAGTTTAAGGAAAAGAACGACGGATAATAGACTAGTAAAGAAACGTACAACGATAATGGTGTGTTTATTATTCGCATCAAAATGAGTAAAATGGATGGGAAAGCTATATACGATCCCACACTAATTAGGACAATCAATTTTCTAAAGAGCACGCAATGAATCTGTTTAGAGGGAGGCCTGTTCCTCTCAGTGAGATTCGATACCGAATCTAGCGTCAAAAAATTAATGTAACACTCTCTGGTAACTTTGTGGTAATTCATTTCTAAAATTGATTAACTGAAATAACTTTTACAAACCACGTAAAAATTTACGACTCACGACCCGGATTTCAACGCGTTTGCGTCATCTTTAGGTGACCTGAAGATGACGCAAACGCGTTGAAATCCGGGTCGTGAGTCGTAAATTTTTACGCGGTTTGTAAAAGTTATTTCAATAAATCAATTTCAAAAATTAATTTTTGTTCAATTCAACAAGAGATTGCAAAAAGAATTAAAAACCTATTTACCATAATGCAATGGTCACTTCTCGGTAGAGCACAATATACCCTGACACTACATCAGTAGCAGCCTGCTACTTGCAGGTTGCTTGCACAATAAAGCAGTCTGCATCACAAGCCAGAAAAGTAGTGGCAATTCATAGCTGAGGTTAAGTCCAGAATGAACCCAAATATCTAAGGCTCATTACTTCAAAATTTCGCAAAGATATCACTGAATTAACTAACTAATCATAATCTATTCCGGCTTCACAGCGTCTGTTCCAACCTACGGAATCCCTTGCTGTCATCGATAAACAATTCTTCCTATCTATCTACTTTGAAGGAGGAACTATTTTATTATTATTATAATAAGCTTGTATGTCTCTAACCTAAATCAATATATTATATTTTAGCATATCCTGCATTCGCATAATGATCGGTGGAATTATTGTATTTTATCTTTTTTCTATGATTGATATCACATTTTCCATTTTTGAATTTCGTGTTATTTATCTGTGGCAACCAAACTTTTGTTTTCGTTTACTGACGATGAGATTTTTTTACCAGGTAAGTCTCTATTTGGTTCTTTGCTTTTATTGAAAGCAGAATATTTCAGGTATTTCCTGTTTTTCTCTAATGGGAAAACGTAGAGCTCATAAAACGTCATTCTATTCTGTTTCAAGGAATAATCCAACCTCAAACCCCCGCAAGAGCATACGACAGGAGGCTGCGAAGATCGCATCACGGAGAGGATTGTCTAAGTGGAAGTGGTAGCGATAAGATACGGAAGGGAATGTGAGGGATGGAATCGATAACGCCTTAACCTCTGGAAGTATGATTCGCCTATGAATTACAACGGTACGCACATAGCACTAAGGGTTGTAAACAATGCTCACAAAGTACACATCAACTGCCTATTGATTAGCGGCATCGATTTTTAGAAAACAGAACCATCCCGTTCCTGAAAAGCGTCCTCTGCGTATCTCTCACGAGCTTTTATGAGAGTGTCAGTTGCCTAAGTGTAGCGCACGTGTCACAAAGCATTCTCGTCGAGTCGGGCGTTAAATAATTTGGCCCATGTAGCCCTATGCTGTAACTCGTTAAGCCATGCTAGCGACATCTGTCGTACAGGCTAGTGAGCGAAAACAGTTCCTCAGCATTCTGTCATCAAAGGGGGATCAATACCAGAGCAAAAAAATCATCATATCAGACGTTGACCAATTTCCCTCAGCGGCTGCACCCTGATTCCTGGAGACTGGAGATATTTTTCCTCTTAGATAAAAAACCATTTGTTGCTATCAATGGAATTTTTTTTAAGTAGTAGTTTTTTTAACTAAAATATTGCAAAACTTCCCTTTTTAATAATATTCCGGGAGAAAATGCGAAGGCTTGAAACCGGAGAGGATTTTCAATCCAATCAGAGCAAAAACTTGTCCTTTATTAGTACAAAAAATCGTTAACTATTGATGCTATTTTTGTTTTAAGAATACTGTGAGGTAAAATTGGTTCAATCCAGCATTTTCCCCGGGTACGTGAACGAAAGAGAGTTCGGCTAATTTAGCCTGTCGCCGGTCAATTAGTTATTGTCACCGCCGCATTCACGGCTACCAATCACACTTCCACCTTCTCGCTACACAAAAACCGTTAAAGGCGAGGTGGCTCGAAAATTATAGAACCCCCTTGAACAACATCAGTCGAAAAAATTCATCGTTGAGAAGCGACTAGTTTCGTTGGGCAATTACTCGGAAGCAAGGTATTTCGATACCGCGGATGAAATAGATACACTTCAAGAACGCATCTCTTCTCGACGACCTCTAAATGAGTTACAGAATAGCACTAGTAGACAACGTTCCAACATATAGCACCTAATTCCCCAGAAGTCTCTCCCTTCTCTTCCCCTTTCTATTCCACATCCCACATCCTATTGACTTTCAGACTCCAAAAAAAATCTGTAAAAAAACATTGAGACAGGGCCTTATCAAAAAGTCTGGTCTGACTATATTTGTCCCTATCAGCTACATGTGGACTCTCTCTCGCTCTCTCCCTCTCACTGATTGGAGTGTATTCAAGCTGACTATAAAAAAAAAGTTCTCAGGTACGAGGTGGAAAGAGAGTGGAGTGCGATATAGAGTTCGCTGGTCAGGAATCCACGGATAACGGAATCGGGGAAGAGAAAAGCTTAGGCAGGGATTGGTGTTTTCATGGTTTGCGGTCGGATGGAACGGATTTGAAATCAGAAGAAAGAGGGTCAGAGGAGAGAAAGAGAGTTATGCGTCGTTCACACCAACATTGTCCGCACAAGCGCAGCCAATCAACATTGATACACCCTAGTCCTTAATCCTACAGTGCTCAGACCATTATTCTAACGCCAGTACCCAAGCAGGATCTATTGTACCAAATGATAATGTCTGATTATGCCGTTCATGGATGTCATCGGATATCATCGATTGTCATCGGATAATAACTTTTTGTAAATAGTTATTGTAAAGAGTATGCTGTAGCCAGTATTTCATCAAAAAATTTCCAACATTTTGTCTACAATTAATTTCGCATTCAACTATTCACCAATTGGTTTCCTCATTTTATGATGAGTTTGAGTTATTAATTTTTGTCTACAATTATCAAAATTATCATTTTTCCACAATTATTTTCGCACTCCTCAACCGTTTATCTAAAAATTTTCCTCATTTATGAAGACTTTGAGTTAGGTTATATGTTTTGTAAATAATAAACGACGAAAAATAATCAGTTCTTAGATAAAAGTTTATTGCAACTATAAACATTTTATTTTACAAACTAAATAATTTTATTGTTTGAGTATTTATCATTCTCCTTAGTTACTTTAGTGGTACTTTAATCATCAAAATTACTGCAGCATACACATACAGACTTTTCGTATCCGTGGCGAATATACGGATTACATTGGAAACTTTTTTTTTTCAGTTTTTCTGCCTTTTATTGGTCTGCATAGTTGACAACGTGACCGGCTATCTTGTTGCTATTGTTGCTCCTCAGGTTGATCCGCCCTTGTCTTGGTCAATTTATGCACAATATGCTGGGGTTCAAATGACAGCAAATGTTCAAAGTTAACATTTGTCCACAATTATTTTCGCACTCCTCAACCGTTTATCTAAAATTTTTCCTCATTTATGAAGACTTTGAGTTAGGTTATATGTTTTGTAAATAAAAAACGACGAAAAATAATCAGTTCTTAGATAAAAGTTTATTGCAAGTATAAACCTTTTATTTTATAAACTATATATTTTCATTGTGTTTGAGTATTTATCATTCTCCTTAGCTACTTTAGTGGTACTTGAATCATCAAAATTACTGCAGCATACACATACATAATTTTCGTACCCGTGGCGAATATACGGATTACATTGGAAACTTTTTTTGTCAGTTTTTCTGCCTTTTATTGGTCTGCATAGTTGACAACGTGACCGGCTATCTTGTTGCTATTGTTGCTCCTCAGGTTGATCCTCCCTTGTCTTCGTAAATTTATGCACAATATGCTGGGGTTCAAATGACAGCTTAGAAATTTTAGTTCGCCTATAAATTTTTTCTCAAAACCATAAACATTTTGGGAATACAAATTCTGCAGTATCCTTGAAGTTGCATTACAATATGCTCCTGTGTTCACAATTTCATGTGAGTGAAAGCAGTGTAGGGTCACGCAGCAATGTAGTGTAGGGGAAAATTACCTGAATGTTCCTTTCTGTTTCGGAGTACTGCACTTGTGCTTCCCAAATGGCACCACAGTAGGCATGAGGTACCCCATGAAAACTCTTCACTTCTACTGGAATACTAAAGCGGGATTTCTAGAAATACGAATATATTAAGTTTCAAGAAAGTATTTTGAAGCAATCGAAACTCTTCTCTCCTTATTCGCAAAAAAATTAGTTCCCCTCACCCTAATTTTTTGTTACACTTAATTATTACGCTTCTCTTTTTATTAGTTCTCCTAATCTAATCTAAAAAATAATATATCCAACAGAGATACTGAAACCGAAGAAAGTTGTCTTCATAGCAACCCTCGGGAGTTTGCCGTCCAACAAAGTAGTTCCGGTGATAATGTTTTGAAAGCCTGAGCTAAATAATCACATTAACTATTTAAATACATACCATCTGTGGCAATTTCGATGGAAATTTGAAATTATGTACTCATTCGCCAGCTGTAGAAAAGAATTACTGACGGAGAAGACGCCATTAGCTATACGATGTAAATTACGTTTGTTTCTTACTGGAAGGCAAATGGATGTACTCGATCGGAAAAAGTTGAATTTACAATAAAAGATTTATTCTCTAAAAACAAGGTCTCCATTGAGTGATCGTTTAATCATCAGGTTTTTGAAACAAGCTTTGAACGAAAAATTCCTGAAAAAACGCTGCCCTAGGGCTCCAGAATGTAAACACTTCATCGGGTTACCATGTCTGACACCCCATGTACCAGCTTGCTCTGGCCCCTATGACAATATATTACAATGAAAAATCGCGAGCTCTGAATTGCACACATGCTCGAAGGTTTCCCCCGGGCGATAATGAGCTAACGATACTGAGTTATCAGCGTTAGGGAAAACGAATCACAGGAGTATGAATCAGAGTTCACACTAAGCGTTCTCCCCTTAAGATCATGCGCAAGAAGGTCGATACGTTGGCAGTGTGACAGGGCAGCGGAGGGGTAGGAAGTTCATGGAGGAATCCTACCCATCCCCCCCCCCTCCCGGGTACGTCGCAATAGAGACGAGAGGAGAGATTGCGAGACCGAAATGAACGGTCCAGGGCGCAATCCACTGCCAGCATTTGTTCATCCACGACCCCTTCCTCCGACCAAAATTTCCTCTCTTTTTGGTTCACTTTCACCTTCCGCCGTTGCTAAGGCGGAAAAGGTGATTAATTACGCAGTTCTCATTGACGCGCACGCTTCGCGGCTTGGAACGGAAGGGGGCTCCAATGCCGCCCTCCACCCGAGTCCTCCAACCCCTTTAGGTAGGCCCGAACGATACTGCGATGCATCAACAATGACAGGCGATATTCAAAAAGAGATCAAACCGTTATATTAAGCGTTTTACATGATATGAAACACATTTCCTGGCGATTTCATAACGGGCGCGATGTCTCACGTAAATACGATGAGATAAGTAACGCAATTTGCGTATAGAGTGAACTATGACGCGGTAGGCAACATTTTAGGTTTATGTACGCAGAAGATGCAAAAAAGGAAAATTCTATAGAAAACATGAGCAAAAAATAACAACATGACGGACTGGACACGCCACGAAAGACATCAAACAGTTGCCACTATAAGGAATGGTCCAATATAAAGGATAATTATTTTGGACGAAGAGAACTTTAGGATGGAAGAATATCATGAAAGTTAAGGAGATAGCGCGGGTATGGAAGAATGGAGGGCCGCATTAACCAATCACGAAATTGAGACACATGATCGTAGGATAAATTTGTGTGAACACTTTCTATGTCACTTTATGGCAATTTAATGAGGTGTAAAATGCAATGCGTCAACTTCCACTCACACGGGAATTCTGCAGCCACCAATCCAATCCAGTGACGACTCATCTTTGGTGCTTCAGTCACTGTGTGATTTAGTGAAGATGATTGGGGCAGAATAAGTAACCAACGAGGAATACCAACACTTTTCCAAATACATTTATCGAACCCATTACTAATTACGATCGCTCGAGAATGTTTATAAATGTACGTGGTTGCTATTTGCAGTACCACACGATACTTCTAGCTCTTTCATGACCCTTAGACCTTCTTCTGCGACCTCCAATAGGTTTGGGCGCTAAGGCGTTGAGATTCCCTGCACCCTTATATGCCAAACGTGATACTGGACGTAAATGCTATTTCATCGAATATGCGGCATCACGCTCGATGCGATATTCTACATATGATTATGTATAAACAACCCTTCAAACTACCAGAGGCGTGAAGCATAGTATGCCAGGATACCATCCAAGAAACTGGGAGGGAAAGTAAATCGGAATATGGAATGGACGAAACGTAAAATATGTTACAACATCTTAGTTATCTTTGTGCTTCGCGTTTTTTTCCGGTACTCATTTAAGGTGCGTGGGAAAAAGGAATTTTGGTACACCTCTGATCGATAGTGGATCTGTCTCGTTTTGATGCTTATGCCAGTTCTAAAGATGCAAGTTGGGGTCAAAATAATAATGTGCACCATATCCAAATTCGTATGATTTGAATACAGCAAGTAGCCTTCCATCTTAATCTACTTGGCTCTATCGGGTAGCCAGCGAGTATCTAACAGCTCTCATTATGGTGTTAACTGATATTCGATACGTATCACGTCTTATGCTATACGGTACTAATATCACAATTCAATATTGGGCATCGGAAATCGCACTCCGCCCCTCCCCCACTCCGGAGCATTACGGAGACAGGTGAGTGAATGGAGCCCGGGGCACTGGGGTCGAGAAGCGTGGAGCTCAAAATCTCTCAAACGCACCGCCCCCTTCCCCATTAAGCCCCTTCAAACACCTTAATTCCTCCACCACCACTGCCCCCGACCCCTCTTTTCACACATCCTCTCCGACCCCCGCACCACCCCAGATTTTGGACGCGAAAGAGCGAAAGCGGAAGTTTTCCATAAAAGGCGAAACCTAATGATTTATTCATCGCGCGCTCATTCCGATTCCACCGCAGTGATTCATGGACCAATATTCTGATTGCCCCATTCTCTCGCCGTTTTATAAATATTTTCCACCATCTCTCGTTCTCTCTTTCCCTTTTATCGCCATTTCCCTTACCTCGAATCTCTCCTTTCCCCCTCTTCCCACCAAGGGAGGAGTAACCGCAGGTGACATTCTCGTCACTGGTGGCGTTTACGGCGTCGCCAAATGAAATGTTACATGAATACACTTAAATGAAGGTCAAAATTTAGATATAAATTTAATAAAAAATAAACAACCAAGTGGATCAGCACAGACAAAGAAGCATGGACCATTGGAAAATCTGAGCAGAAGAGACTAGAAGACTTCGAAACCTGGTGCTGGAGGAGGAAGTTGAAGATGAAATGCACGGACAAAAGAAAAAATGATGAAGTGTACCGAAGAGTAGAAGAGGAAAGGACCAAATGGAACACCATACAAAAATATGAACGAAATAGATTGGGTACACTCTGAGATACAATGAGTAGTGAGGAACATAATTGAAGGTAAAATACATATAGGGAAAAGTCTCCCAGAGGAAGACCCAGGAATAATTTCATGGACCAAATAAAGAGGAAAGTACATAGAGATAACAGAAGGTACAGAAACTAGCATTAGATAGGAAAATATGAAAGGCTGCAGTCAACCATTCTTTGGATTGAACAACCAATGATGAAATAACCATGAGGATCAGCATAAAAATTTCAATTCACGACGTAGGTACCGTTGTAGTACAACATCACCATAATTCCATTCTGAAGACAAAGCATATTCAATTCCAGGTTTCAATTAACGCAACAATGTAGCACTCAATAGCCCCTTTGTTGCGCTAATTGAAAGCTTCTTCCTCTATAGGATTACTACTATAATTGTTACTGTTTCGATTGAGCAACGTAAATGTTCTTGAATTCACAGAACTAGCATCTTGAAGCCTCAAATCCAAGATTAATTTCACCAAAAGATGCGATCTTCTTAGTTAAAAGTGGCCTGAAACTACGGCGTGATGTGAAAACTTCACCGGTTGTATCATGCACATCCTCTTAGCAGCGTACATCTCGAAATGTTATCAAAAATCAGCAATAGTACTGCAAATCGCTAAAAGTGCAAAAGAAACAATAAGTTCCGATCGATTCATCTAACAGAGAGCTGAGAAGTCCTACTTGACATTGCACCCGTTGAAGCTTTGCTTAGGTTCAATAGACGAAGATTTTCAGAACCAAATAAAAGTATGCATGCAAAAACAAAGTTAATCATTGTTTAATTAATATGCATATATATATAGCTAATATAATATAATAATATAATATAATTAATATGAGAGAGTTCTGTAAAGTTACACCAAAACAGTAATTTCGTTGAGTTCCGTCAATTTATACGAGACGCTTGGGATATGATAACGCCTTGGCTATCCATATTAATTATAATATTAGGTGCATAGCACTTCATAGACCTAATTTGGCCATTTACAATTTTTAACATGACGGGAGAAACAGATACATAATAAAAACATGTCCATATGAAGCCTCCAGCCGAGTATTATTTTCGACAGATCTTTTAAAAAACACTAAGTTTTCATCACGAAAATTAATTGGCCACCTGGCGATGAAAGTAGATATATTTTTTCCTAATACTGGGCCATTACATCATCCAGTAACGAAAGAAATAGTTTTCGACCGCAACAAAGCTAAGCAAAAAGAGTAACAGGACCACACCAGATGGTAATATGACAGCGGATGGGGAATACGCGGCTTACATTGGGAGGACCGTAAGTAAATTCCTTATCCAGCTGAAATCTCACGAAGTGAGGAAAGCATGCCCACATCAAACCCGCTAAAATCGCAGAACAGACAGCCAGAGGGTTCAGTAAAAATCTTTCTAATAAATCATTAAGTTTGTAGATATAGTTATGCCCTGAACATATATTAGAAAGAGAAGAAGATGAGGGCACATCTACTTCCATGAAGGCGTCAGCCTCAGTCGAAAAATGTGGCAATGAAAAACGTAGTGATTGGAATGTGAAAAAAATCCACCTGGACCAAGAGTCGAGCCACTGACTTCCCTAGTGAAAAGACTGGCGTAGGCGGGGAGCAAGAAATGGTCAGTGGCAGCGACGGACCCACCGCTAGTTCCCATGCTATTCTTTACTGCCTCCGCCATCCATAATCTTTTTTTCCACCCGACTCGTCATAATGTTTGCTCTGATGGAAACAGTTTCATGCGAGAGGTCGGGTAAGCGCCCCCCCTCCCCCTCACTCTCCTTTCTTCTCGTATTGTCCGGCGCTAATTGCCTCGAACGGACTCCCGCGTTCGGATGGAATCCGGTCGAAATAAAAACGAGAGGTGGCGCCGCGCCGGGTGCGAGTGCGCGATAAACTAGAAAATCTTGCTCTCATCTGGGAAGGGGGGGAAATAAAAGAGGATTCGCGAGAGAGCGAACTCGTGGCGCTGTAAAAATTCATGGCGGGCCCTTAAATCGCAACATCGGCATGGGGGGGATCGATAAGGCACGATGAATTTTTTCCCCGAGCTTGGAATCGTCGCGTGCCGCGATTCCTCACTGGATCGAAGTACATACAATGGGGTCGAAGATAGGTTTTCACCGCGGAAATGTGCGCGTGATCATCTATCACGGGTAAAGTGGCTAACCTTGTACACTAGTAGCGTTCCCCACTACTGTTATCGATTAGCGTACCTCTCTGGTAGCCCATTTCCCTATGGAGAACCCCTTTAATCCCAATCAGAAGGACTCCACGAAGTGAAGGAACAAATTTCCACTATTACTTTGCTTTTATTCCCGTGCGAATGATCTTCCAGTTCATTCAGGATACCAACCAGTGGTTGGTATTGAAAGAGAAGTTACCTCTGTTATCGAAATATATTTGCCGAAATTTTTAGATTATATCTCTCTTGCCTATCTTCACACAATCTCATTAACCGACTGATGGCCTGTTGCAAGAATATTTAGTTTTGGAATCAATAGTTAAGAGATAGAACTCTAGAGTTATAAATCTCATAAAAATATTCGGATTGAGGGAACACATCTACTAGTTACATAACTTATCTACCAATAGTCAATAGCTTCGAATATTAGATTTAATCTTCCACCGCCGGATTATGAAAGTTTAGCCGATGAATAATTGATAATGCACAGAATAATTAACCAGTAAGAGTAAATGAACTGGTCATTTGTCTCAAAACAACTCATTTATCTAGTGATTAAGTCTCCAAGCGGTTTATTGCGCATCCACCATCTTGGCTATAATGAAACTCATAAGAACATGCCTCAAGTTACGAAACCAATACATTTATCGAATATTTCTGCAAAACTTATTGAATGGTTGCCATGGCTTATGGGTCTCATAACTTTATAGAATATATGTGTCGTTCCTGCATCTGACCATTAGAATGGTACCTAGACTCCTTCATTACGTCTAAAAATGCCCACATTTTCCTCTTCATCACGAAACCTGAATACTCTCTGAGCTAACACGACTATACATCCCACAGCCTCTAATCTAAAATCTTCATCTGCTGATTGTTTCTCCTTCGGATGTCCTCCGGCAAAATTCTTTCCCTCCGCGCCAAACTTAGAAACTTTGCTCGTCTTTATTTCTCTCCATCTTTCTTTCTATATCATTCTCATGATTCATATCTAAACGTCGGCAATCTATTTCGTTTGCCATCCTCTTCAACCCTATTTATGGATACAGAAAACATCAAGCTCAGTACTAAACTTAACTCTCATTAGAAAAAGCCATGAGTTATATAATAATTTATTTGAGCGGTGATATCAAGCGACGACTCTTCCATGGTCAATCCTCTTCTAGTGGTGATTCACCAAAGAGCTGCTCACCTCAAAATCGATTTTGTGGAACGTGGTGCTCCAAAACCTTCACTCCTTCGTTGAACTCCAAATACCTCATCGATACTACACTCATTTAACACAAGAGTAACGTTACTGGAGAGGGCCAATATAGTTTGAACTTTGTCGTACTTAATGTAAGACAATGTATGCGTAGTAATTACAAAAAGCACTTGGTAGCAAAATTTCCAACGTCACATAAAAATGATTAAAGTGTTTCAAGGCAAAACAACATGATTTACATTTCCACCTATATCCATCGTTGGGATTGCCCAAACTACTCTAATGTTAATGGCTGAAATTCGGAGCATATCCCTAAGTGAAGAGCGTTTCCCAATCCAAGCCTTTTGTAAAACAACATAGAGAGGAAGGGAGTTTCAGCACTACCAGCTATCATCTCCTAGCATAAAAATTTATGGCAGAGCTGTAATTCAGCTTCCAAACAACTTCCATACCACCACGCTAGACAGCTGTAAATGCCGAAAACAAATGAAGAAATCAAACTTTGCAGTCCCATCTTATAATAAGCAAGATCGTTCAATACCGATTGGATTTTTCCTTCGACATTGGTCTTCGCGACGTACATAAATCCGCCATTAATGTGCTTATTTTTCTGTATTCTTCACAAGTATAGTATAGTTTAATCAATGTTCTTGTTGATTCGCTAGTGAATTTGTATTCTCAATGACAACTTGTGCCGCATATCCGCAGATTTACTTGGATGTGTTACGGTAGTCAATGCTCAAATAGCACATTAATGGTGGACATGTGGTGGAAATGGTTGCTAAGACCTGTATCGAAGAAACAATATAATCGATATTGAACGGCCTTGATAACATGTCGTGAGAACTGCCAACTATATTTTAGATTTGACTCGTCCATTTAATCAAAAATGGCTTATATCCTTTCTTTCATAATTACGCACCAACCCACCCGTGCACTGAACATGACGGAAATCAATACAGTGGCATCTGAATTTCCGAAAAAAATGACAAAACTACATCCAACAACTAAAAATTCACAAAAACACACAACAATAGGACCCTTGAAGTCAGGCGAATTGTTTTTCTCCTCCAATTTCAAAAATAAATAGCGGCATGTCATAAATTATGACCACAAACAACGATATTTTGGAGCTTTATAATGAGAAAGCTATCTGCCAAACACAGCAACGTATCAAATTTTTCATATGCTCACATTTATTTTCCTAAAAATGGTATCAAAAAAGACTGCCGCTGGAATGAGAGTAGAACAAAAATAAATATCTTCATCAACACAATGCCCTGCAAATCAACACAGGGCCGCGTGGCCGATGGTTCCAGGACATGTAAAAAGGAAGGGTCAGAGATAAGACATTGTAATAGGGAAAAGGACAAAGAGTGAAAAGTAAGTTGATGACGTATCTTTGTATTTCACAGTTTTTGTCACTGTCATCAATAATTAGTGAAGCAGAAAATTCTAAGCAAATAGTTGGGTATTGTAGCTCTCATAATATGACACTTCTGTCAGTTCTAAAGATATAGGACTGGGTTAAGGTAATCTTCTCTGAGTCCCTATAACACTTGCTCTAACTGTATTTTTAAGGAAAGTAATCTTAGCCTTAAATGTATCTTCGGAGTGGCTGACTCATAGCATCTAGAGTAACCACCATAGTATGATGAGGTGTCGTGAGGGCGTATCCGAGGTTTTATTTTCAAAAAACATCTATTAAGATAAACTGGATTAAAATCATTTAAATTCTTTAGCACACGAAGGCTCATTCTTTACATTTCTTAAAGCAGCAAAGGTTTTTATCGTCGTTAATTGATACGTTTGCAGAACCCAACTTGGATGCCTGAAAGACAAAAATGCTCTAACAATAGTTTTAGTGGGAAGATGAAAATTCACCAGCAACTCCAATATGGAGGTAAATTACAGTTATCTTGACGTTATAATCACAACTTTATAGATTTATGAGAGAGTGATCAATGCAACAAAAGGTTAAGTTACATTGAAAGAAGATGGCTCTAAAACTTCCAAAGAAATTCTCACTCTTTCACAATGCTTAGCATAGCATACGCAGGCTCCAAAGAGTTTCAGCTTTCTGAATGATGGATAGTTTCGGTTAGCATGAGGTTATCCAGTACACGTGAGCTGCAGGAGAAACCAATTTCGCTAGACGCCATGGCTTATCCGTAACCACCTGGCGTCATTCCCTTCATCTACAGCTGATACCACGCCGATTTTACGCGAGAATATCAGCCTATTCATTTTCCCTCGCATACTGCGAATTCCGTCACATCACGTACGTACATTATCAGCTGAACTTCCGCGGCCTAGGCTTTTTTGATACAATCTTTTTCAAGCAGCTATTTTATTCATGAATATTATCATGGAATGATGGCATTTGAAATCAAAACTTCGGTAATTTTACTCATTCTACAAACGAAATTGAAATTTAGGAGCAGCAAAAATGTGCGTATGACGTTATAGGACCAAAATGACTCACATGTGAGTTCTTTTTTTTTAATAATTCTCTCCACTTTTGGAATAAACTAAATGAATTATCAACTTTTCATTCGGAAATTGCCAAAAAGAGTAGACTAATGCCGATTCCGAGAATCTCTCCACCCATCCTCCATTCCCGCAGAAATATCCTTGCCGTGCCAAACGCCCACCTTTTTACAACGGAGCAAATTACATCACTTTAAGGCCGCCTTCCAAATCACAAGCATAAATAGAAGCTCACTAAGTCCCGAGAAATGGAAATCCGAGGTAGAGAGGAATATAGAGCTAGCTTTGATGTAGAAAATGAATTGGGATATACTGAACTGCTAGGAAAAAAATGTATGACGATCTCCACTGTGAATCCAAAAAGTCGAGATACTCGAGTTTGTGGTGTAACATCTCAATGACCAAATGTCCCATTGCGAGAATATGCACAGAAACTTTAATTTCATTCATTTTTAACATTCTGCAAATGCCGATAACGTTTCTTTATAATATATTAATTATTAAAAATGGAAAGAAAACTTAGTAGGAAAATTCTTGGTCCCAAATCAATTGACCAACAAGTACACAGATTGAGAGGAAATGAAGAAATTGGAAAACATACAGCAATACTTTCCGATATGAGAAAACGCAGGCTGAAATTTAAGGACATGATAAAACAATTGAATTACGATATTAACTCGATAAATTGTGAAAATTTACGAAAACCGAACCAACGCAAAACCCGAGACAATGAATGAATTGCTGCAATTAAAGAAGACTAGGAAGAAGCAGGGATTACACCACGGGAATTTCAGAATAAAAACATTTTTGCAACAAAATAGCAATTGGATGGTTACCGAACCAGAAACATGGATGAGGACTGAAACCACCAGGTCGGATGAAAGAAGGAAAGTCCTTTCAAAAAGAATGACAGACATATGGGCGCAGAGAAATAAAAAAACCAACAAAACGTCTCTAATTTTGTGCTTCGTGCGGCCCAACAGAGCCCGAACATAAATAATAATGATAATATTTGAAGTATAATTTCTATGGAGTTGCAATTGAAAAGGCCTTCGATTTTCCCGCCAAAAATCTTGAAAAAAAAATAAAATGACAACTGCACAAAATGCATACATAGAGGCACTTTCAGACCGTCGATTAAAAAAAGACAATCGTATATTTAAATTTGGAGCATTTAAATTTTGACAAATTATTTATATCCTACGAACTGCTGCATACCACGGTAAATCAGATTATGAGAATAAAATTAGGGAAAGAGACTAATGGACAGACAGGTTTACGATGACGTTTTTCCCGCGATCGATGAGAGACTTTAATGGCTGCCCATGAGAATTTGAAGTGAGACAGTATCCAGGCAGTGTAGCTGAAAGGTTGATTTGCTCCCTAATGCTTGTTTCTTTATCTAGCACGTAGTGCAAACATTATGTATTACACGATACCTTTACGACTCTTGTATCTCGTTCACGTAGTTGCAGTGTACATTAATAGAAATAGTTTCCGTAGCACTGGTAGCATATCCATAGGGTATTTCATGTTGCTGAAAATTACTTTTACACTATTGTGTATGTAGGTGGTTATTCACCCCCTGCCAAACAATCTTGGGGTGGCTTGTAGGGAATTATGCAGATGTAGAAAGGCTTCCGCGGTGTTTACATGACTCGATGGATTTCGGTCTCAGTCCGCGTTTGTTCATCCTCGAGGACAACAGTTTCGCCGGAATTCCAATCGCCATCTTCGGACCTCGAGGCAATGGCAAAGTTGTGCGAGGGGAATGGTAAGAGCAAATGCGGAAATTTGGCTAGGAGGATTATTCAGAAACAGGGAATGTCCTTGGATCTACCAATTTACATAATATCTCAATAATACCGTGTACTCGATTGGATAACTCTCACAAAATTAGACACTTGACTCACAATAAACGACATCACATTTTTCTCCATCACAAGGGTAAACACTCCTTTTCTGTACCCTTTTTTGAAGCAACTTATCTATTACCAGAGTTTAATTTCAAGCAAAGAGTCTGCTAAATGATAAAAGGACGAAAAGTTTACACTTATTTTTATAACAATAATAATAATAAACTCGTTTATTGTTCTAGGAGTGAACTCCTTTGGAACATAGAAATGAAATACAGTGGTGTGCAAGACAATTAATATGTGAATAAGCCAATCAGGAAACAAAAAATGGAAGTTATCATATAAATTGCTAACAATAGACATATACAACATTATCATTTAGCAATGTAGAAAAAGAGCTGAATTTCTTCTTCTAACAAAAAAACGAACATTAAACATATCAATAAACAAATAACACAACTTTTAAAAAGAAAATTTAGCTTAACACATGAAAAGAAAAAAAAAGGAACTGAATTGCTTCTTCTTACGCAACAATGGACATTAATCACATCAATGAACTGATAAATGAGTTACATGGTCAGCATTCATGGTCAGCATTCCAGAAAGTAAGTGTGTGAAAATCTTTCTCTTAAATATTACCAGTGATGCACTGTCTTTTACCAGTTTAGGCAAGTCATTCCACAGCTTTGAGGCAACAACTGTAAACGATTTCTGGACTGTAGCTGTCCGGAACTGGGGGGGATACAAAAAACAGGGGTCTTGTCTAGTAACAACATTAGTGTATTTACTACTTGGGAGAAAAAGATCTATTATGTACTGAGGGCTCCCATATTTGAGGAGGTTGAACATGAAGCAGGCCATGTTATATTTTCTTCTTGATTTAAGATCAAGCCAGGAGAGCCTTTTAAAATAAGGGGTAATGTGTTCATCTCTCCGTAGATTAAAGATGAATCTCACACAGGAGTTCAACAAACGCTGTAGCTTAATATTCAACTCCTCAGTTAAGTCATTGTACACGAGACTACAGTAGTCTAGGTGAGGAAGAATGAGTGAGGTAACAAGTTTCTTTTTTAACTGAAGTGGCAGTAGATTTCTATGGATTTTAAATTGATGTAAAATTGCATTTATTTTGTTGGATACCCTCATCGTGTGTTCTTTCCAGGAAAGATTCATGGTTAATGTCAGCCCCAAATTTTTCACACTGTTACTGAACGGTGTGCTCACTTCCTCGACCATTATCATTGGCAGTTCTGTGAAATTTATATTCGATACTATCTTGCTGTTACCAATGATAATGGATTTAGTTTTTATGGAGTTTAACACGAGGAAATTTAGCTTAGCCCAAGATGTGATAGCGGATACGTCCTCATTTACCTTATTGATAGTATCACAGAGTTTATTTGGAAGACAATGGCAATAGATCTGCAAATCATCTGCGTAGATCATGTATTTGCAGTGAGCAATACAATTTGGAAGGTCTCTGATATACAACGAGAACAAAAGTGGCCCTAGAACGGAACCTTGTGGTACACCACTAGATGTTGTTACCCAGTTTGATATGTCTCCTTTAGAATCTTTGACAGATTGACGACGTCCATTTAGGTAGGAAAAGAACCAGTTAAGGGATGAACTTGAAAATTTGAGATTTCTCATTTTTTGTAGGAGAAGGGCATGGTTTACACTATCGAAAGCTTTACTAAAGTCAAACAGGACCAATATTGTCACCATATTTTTATCAATGGCGTACCTAATATCTTCAGTGACTTTAATTAAGGCTGTCTGTGTCGAGTAGTTCTTACGAAAACCCGACTGAAATGGGTCTAATAACTGAGGAGCGGTTAGATAATCTACTACCTGTGTATAAACTACCTTTTATAGACATTTTGAGGCGGCGCAGGGGATAGATATAGGTCGATAATCTCCTGGAGAAGTAGGAGTTTTAACTTTACTGATCGGTCGAATCAAAGATGATTTCCAAACTGCTGGAAATGTGCTAGATATGAGGGACGAGTTGAAAATATCAAGTAGAGCTGGAATCACAGATGCGGATGAGGCTTTCAGGTATTTCACCGAAATTTCATTAATTCCAACAGAATTTGATTTAGCGTTTCGTAGGACATTCTGCAAGACATCAGGGGCTATATGGTTAAAGTAAAAATTTGAGTCATTGAACGGAACAAAAGGTTCTATGGATTGGATGTTAGGGGTATGGATATCATTACCATTTGGCAAGGGGGAGCCGATTGATGCAAAGTACTCATTCATGGCATCTAGTGATAGTCCGAGAACTGAACTTTTGTTAGTCTGTTTTACTAGTCCGAGATTTCTTAGCTCACGCCAAAGGTCATTTGAATTCGTGAGGTTAGAGAGAGTACTTGTATAATATTGTTGTTTTGCCTTGATCACCATTCGCTTAACGAGATTGCGTTGCCTTATAAATAGTTGATATATGGAATTATTTTTGGTTCGAATAGAGCTGATTCTCAGTCTATCCCTCTCTTTCATTTGTGCCTTTAACTCAGGTGTAATCCACGGAACTATCGGTCTGTAAAGCTGGATTTTTCGTTTTGGGGCGTAACGATCTAGGCAAGTTAATAATGTTAGATTAAAACGTTCCCCTTTCAAGTCAACGTTAATGGATTCAAGCACCTTTTTCCAATCTGTTTCAAACAATTCTCTCTGAAAGCTATCGGTATCGAAATTTTTATTTGATCTAAAGACGAGAGTGGATGGAATCATTTTAGGGGCAGTAAATTTGTATGTTAAGGTGATCTTGTCGTGGGCCGAGAGAAAGGGAACAGGGGACTGGCGAAAAGAGGAAATCTTTTCTTGCGAATCAACGATACAGAGATCGAGAAGCGTGTGGCTGTTTTCAGTATGATGAGTGGCGTCCAAGGGAAGCAAATAGAGATCGTTTGAGTATATAAAGTCATGTAGAAATGCACTATAATAGTTATCACGGAACATGTCGGCATTAAAGTCACCGACAATAACTATGTTATTAAAGGTTGGACTACATTTAATAAATACATTTTCGATATCTGAGATATGACCGACCTTTGGAGGTCGATATACAACTAACAATAAGAGTTTTGAAAGATGAACCCCTGTTATTTCCATTACAATAAATTCAGGTCTCGACTCATATGTAGGTCCCGAAGTTGCAAGGACTGTTGAGTTGAGGCGGTTGTGGACAAAGGCCCCAACCCCACCACCGACTTTACCGATTCTATCATGACGATGAAGGTGATGATTGTGAAGTTTGACCATATCGTCGGTAATACTTGGTTTTAGCCAAGTTTCAGTCAAACAGATTACGTCTGTATGATTTGAATCAAAGTGCAGTCGGAATTCATCAATATGGCACATTAGAGATTGGCAGTTTACAAGGCAAATATTTATTTCCTTACGAGACCTATTGACTTTTGGGAGTAACAGGGGGGCCTGATGTTAATATAGTTTGTTTAAATCTTCTTCCGCAGCGATGGAAAGCCGCTCGCTACCATCATCGACACGGGCAAACACACGTCCATTTCGTACCCACAGATAACGGATTTTTCCTTCCTTCTTCAAGTCGCGAGCAGCTGCGTATAGCCGTCTATTTTGTGGGGATAATGACTCATTGACGTAGATGCGGAGGTGACTCGGGCCCAAGCCTGTGTTTAAGTCCCCTAGTTTAAGGCTGGGTTTCCTCTTCTTGGCTTGAATGAGCACTGTGGCAACACGGGAGCTTACGAAACGAGCTACTATCGTCGGTGTTTTCGGGGCCTGGGACTGGTCTGATTGGGGTTTTGGTCGAATGCGGTAAGAATAATCAATTTGGCTGGTCTCTATCTTAACATCTAAAGCGGCCCCCACTTTGCAGACAAGTTCCTCGGTGATCTCACTGTCTGAGACTGGAATTCCACGAATCTCAATTGTATTACGCAATCGTTCCTGTTCCACACGACTGAGGCGAAATTCCACGTCTGCGAGTTTCTTCTTCAGGTATTCGGTGTCACTCGTTAAATGAGATAATGTTTCGGTCATTTTGGATAAGGAGGAAATTATTGTACCGATGGATTGGGTATACTTACCAACTGTATCTTCCAGATTAGCTATGGATGCCTTAATCAAGACCTGGTCTTCACGTATCTCTTTCACCATTGCGAGCAACTCCTGCAAGGATCCACTGGAATCACTTGGGGACACACTGGGGCAGGATTTAATTGGAGTGTCGTCACCGCGTAATGATCGAGCTGTGGACAAACACTTTTCACGATTCCAAGACTTCTGAAGCTCCGCAAGCACCTTTGCTTCCTCTGCCGAGAGTGACAAACACTGTGAATGTGAAACTTCGTAGCATTTGGCACACGTTAAAGTTGTTTGACCACGCTTTACGACTTGAACACAGATTGCACAAGAGGGCATTGTGAGCGAGCGAGAGCAGAGCAACCGATCCGCACACCACGAGAGCTGAGGACAGAATGCTTTCCATCTTGGCTTATCTATATGGCTTGGCTTCTATATGGCTTTCCATCGTTTAAGAAGTAGCTTTGAGAAAACCAATCACGATTATTTCCGTTTCAAAAGTAGATGGTTGAAAGAGGCAATCAGGGCCAAAGGTTACAAGGGCATTGCTTTAGTCAATGAAAGAGGGAAGGATGTTCAGCTAGTTGGGAAGGGAAGAAAGAGTTTATGTCGTGATATAGAAGGGTAGGATATATGCTGAGATAAATAAAGAAAAATGTATTGATAAATTTGGGCCTTAATTTCAACATTTCTCGGGTTGCATCCGCGTCAGTTATCATTCAGCACAACATTTTCGCCAGCTGTCCTGCTGGCGTCCTCAGGTGAAGGTATGAAAGGTATGGAAACCAAGCTCATCCTTCACCTGAGGACGCCAGCAGGACAGCTGGCGAAACTGTTGTGCTGAATGACAACTAACGAGGATGCAACCCGAGAACTGTTGAAAGCATTTGATCAACGACGCGGAAACCTGCGAACTAACAAATTTGGGCCTTCTTTGGTGAAAATCCTCTGGATTTTTCCAGACATCCTTTCACATTTATTCTTACCTGTAGATGACATAATAATAATGATTGAAAGTTTTCATATAACCTAGGTCTAAAACTTTAGCACACGATTCCAAAATAAAACATAGTACGGACTGAGAACATGACGAAGTGCATGATTAATATGTATTCATTATCATGAATTTATGGTACAAATCCTGCTCCGCTCTTATCAAAGGAATACGCGCTCCAAAATTCTAAAACGTTAATCGGGGTGAACAATATGCACGTGCATCACTTTCAATTCAATGAAATTCGACTGTTAACCTCGGAAGTAGGTGTTCTGTGCGCAATTTAGAGCGCGTGCTATTTACTAATGCATCAGTGGAACGGAATTCTAATGGAATAAGAATACCTTAATAACGTTGGGCTTTACCCAATCTCATTAAGCCCCATATCCTCATTTTACATGGAATGGAGTTTTAGCGAAATGAGTGAAGTATGTACAATCCTCGTTCCGACGAAGTGAGAATGTGAATTTAGTACTTTGAATCACAATGGCAAAGCGTGAGATATACGAGTAGTTGCATTAATCTCGTTTACTTCGTTCGGTGGAATTAACCGTTATCCTCACCTTTCCACCATACGTGTGATAAGCCTACTGTTTCACGTGACTTCCGCTCTCGAGCTTTCAGGAAGAGATGAACACGAGAAAAAATTACACAGAGGAGTGTACAGCGTTCCAAGAGGGTAGAAACTATATCCAAAACCACAGAAATGGGACGAATAGCCTATAATTGGAATGCGTTCATAGTGCGGAGGATTCCAGAAAACACACATTCAAAGCCGTGTGAAAATATCCAACCCACCACAATTATTCATTTTAAAGAATAGACCAATGGTAACTTCCACACAAGATTTAATTATATACCGACCCAGGTTTCGACACACCGTGTGTCATTCTCAAGGTTTTTCTTCTCAATCTTTCTTTCAATTCTCAACCTCGAGAATGACACATGGTGTGTCGAAACCTGGGTAGGTATATAATTAAATATTGTGTGGAAGTTCCATTGGTCTATTCTTTAAAATAAATATACAAATTTTCCACAAAGTTACGCCTTCTGTCCTCAGTGATACCACCACAATTAGTACAGAGGATCAACTTAAATCCGTATTGCGCTAAAGATAATAAACCTTTTTAGTCAAAACTTTACGCGAGAGTGTACGAGGAGGTCACAGCTACCATCTCTATTTCCACTCCCATCGTTCTCCTTTCAATTAAGGGAGCTCATGGGGCATAACTCCGGCAAACAGAATGAATGACGGTAACAAAACCCACTGCACGTACTTCCTTGCATGACCCAACATCGCCAGACTCGCTGCCGCAAAAGGAATTAACTACAAATGGGTGTGACGAAAACAGGGATAGCGACGCTGCAGGGAGCAAATGCAAGCACGCCTATTGATTTAAAGCATACGTGAAGGACAACAGAAACAAATCCATACGCATAATTAGTACTCAAAAGACTCATAGACGAAACAATATGAAGAAATTCGTGAGCAGTAAAGTTTCTAAATAATGTGCCATACAAATCTTGTTGCACTATAAATCCTAGTTGTCCGAGAAAAAATGCCGATATGCCAGTAATAATTATTGTATTCCACTTGAAAAATATTAAAATAATAATATAGGAGCACAAACTTATTGTCAACCAATAGGTATAAGTACTCCTGTGCATGGAAATTGATAATTTTCTAAAATACCACCTTATACCACAGAACATACCCACATAGTTTTCAACAGAGAATACTACATAATCTCCAATTATTTCAATTATTAATACCTGCATTATCTTTAGAATTGGGAAAAGAATATTGATACCAAATATCCCCTCCCTCCTTCATGCTTATCCAAAATGGCCTTAACTCAAATCATCCAGCAGACTGTAACTTGAAACATCTTCCCCATTCATTCTTTCGGTCATCTAACAATTTTCACAAGTAAATTTTCTCCAGAAATGATTGATGCATAAAAGAATCTCAGCTGATAATTACTCCAAACGTAGGAGTAAGCGACATCCTCCAGCGTCGACGAAATTCCCCCTTATTTCGCTTTTCTAAGATAAATATATCGTTTGACAAAGCCTTACAAAAACGAGTAGGGAAGGACATAGAAGCGATAACTTCATTTTTGGACTCTATCAACTGCGGTAAAGGAAAATCTTGGCTAATGTCCTCCCTAAATTACCTTTTAGATCGTTTCAAAAGCAATTAATGAAACGAGTAATGCAGCATTCTACGACCAAGCACCAGGAAGCAGGCCAATAAATGGCACGCTAGTAGCTATCTCGTAAGTAAGTCAATTTCGCCCTCATAGTACCAATCAAGTCCACGTAAATGGGGCAGGTGTTTTCTGGTTGATATAACTACAGTCGCAACTCCCGGTCATATGTGAGACTTCGTGTCTCACCAAAGGTGTCCCTGTTAACGATCATCAGAAAAGGACGTGTCCTTAAAGCACAACAATGCCTTCGTTGAGAATTGGTAACCGGGTCATGAAAAATAGTTTTTTTAATTAAAACTAAAATCTGAGCATTAGACTTTGAAAAACTTCCTGTGACTCGAGAATTGTGTAATTAAGAGCTTTCAATGATTTGAGTCGAGATCAAAGAAATATTTGGTACCGTAAACGGAAAGGTACATATTTCCAGATATGAAAAAGGTCTGCAAAAATTCATTATGTGAAGTTACACCTCACGTATCTACCATTGAGGCTAGAGCAGATGTACTAACAATCCCAGCTTCGTGCAATATCGTGAGCAGTCGACTCCTCAGGGTTGGTAGTAGATTTCTAGGAAAATTTGGCATTCGGAGAAGTATAATGAGCTAAGACTCAGGTGATGCTATCTAGAGCTGTCGCTCGAATTTGACACAGAGCTCCTTCGAAAACCACAATATTCACACCCACTAAAAAATTATAGCAAAAATCCATTATCACTATTCTACAGCCATATTTTTAAAATACAAAGTTGGTTCTGTCACAGCTTCTTCTAGTGATCACTATAACATATAGATAAGAAAGTACTTCATGTAGAATTTTAATTCAATTTAGAGTGAGTTCGTTTCCACTGTAAACAGCAGGTTATCACTGCTTTAACGTACCGACAAAGGTTGGGAGTAAAAATATTCTTTCCAGATCTCCAAGTCAGGAGACGCTTGCAATTCTCTAAACGGAAAAATATCATTGATACGAACTCATAAATGTTCCTCAGAAATAGCAGGTGGCGCAAGGGTATTAGTAGACAGGTAAACTGTAACCAGTGATAAAAATAATTTGTCAGGTGATAATATGGTGATGAAAATTGAACTCAAAATTTTTCTATACTTGCGTATACTATATTTCTACTATGAGAGATAAGAGCTGGAAGATTGCAGTAGTAAATCAGGAAGCATCATCAGCGTGAGCAACGTTCACGTGCTCTATTAATCCCAAGTAAAGCCGGACATTCATAACCATGATTAAAATCACGATTCATTTAATTTTGTGCGCGGTCGTGAAATCTTAGAGGAAGGCACAAAAAGTCGGCAAGGTACTTCCTCGAAGGGTAATTAACAATAAGATTTACTATAAGGTTAGTAATTAATACTAGATCCTTTCAAAATTATTTCCAAAAATATATTTTACTCCAAGAACAAGAAGGAAGAAAGAAAATCTGTCGTATTTCAAAACAAAATCCTTAGAAAAGCCCCACAAATGAATACGGGATTTTGAAAATCAAGATCAATCAACAAGTAAACAAGAGATATTGATCAATATCATAACTTAGTGTCTTGCGCAAGAACAAGAAGAATGACACTGGCCACATGATGAGAAGTGAGCAGGGTCCACTACTAAAGAAGGTAGCCCGGGAATACCAGAAGGAAGATGATCTCCGGGAGGACTGAGACGCATATGGTGGGATAGATCCAAGTCAGACATCATCCGGCACGAGGGGAATAGAAAATGAAGGGGCGGACAGAGACAGATGGATGTCACTAATCTACATCTGCATACCACGCCGCTTGGGCGTATGGCAGGGGGTGTTAGGACACCAACCGTGTAAAGATCTAAGGGATTAGGTTTTGGGAGGTGAAATGGTGACGTGTATTATGGGAGTGTATTTGGTGGCGCTCAGTTTTTATTGTGGTCACTTATTGTGCGCGGAAAAAACGAGTTTTGTACCTATCTATTCAGCAATGTATTTCTCTTTTATTTTATCGCTTCTATCAGACCTAGAGATGTAATGTGGCATCATGATAATATTCACTGTTTCGCTCTGAAACCAGGGGCGCAACAACCCTCCAAATTGTGGGGGGGGGGGAGTTTAGCGTGTAGCCTCCGAATCTCAAGGGACTTCCACCTTAATCCCTCCAAAAGTTGTGAGACGCTATATGTTTGCTCGTAGCAATTTTTAACGAAGCGCGCTGCTTTCCTTTGTATTTTATAAATAATTTGGTTAAATCTTTATGACCAGGGTCCAAAATGATCGCGGTGTGTTCGAGGTGTGGCTTATCCGGAGGGCTTATGAGTCAAATTCCAGCTAGGATAAAGATGGCCATGGGAGTGAGTGAGTAAATATTTTACTCCTCAACTCAGGAATTTGAACACTTCGAAAATTCTTTTACCTCCCAGTTAGCTTGAGACGAGAACTGTAGTACACTCCTCTTTAGGAAATAACGAATAAAATAAGACAAAACTTTGTCACAATGAAATAGTTCCTCTGGATCTAAAATAAAGCGGGTAGATGAAAAAAAATTATTACTCCCGGCAAAACTGAATCCGACATTGGTTATAAAAAAACCTGATTTTTACTTCTACTTCACCCGACAAACAATCGTTTCACGTACACTTTATATAAAGCATCAGGTTCTAGGGCAGGCGGCAACAGTCTCAAAAGCCAGCGGTGACTTCAGTAAACGCGCCAACAAGTGTACATAGACTACTGAGATTGGGAAAAGAAATATTGCAGAAGCTGATCAGCTCGTCCAAATCCTAAATGCGGATCGATGTGGATTAGGTACCTCATTAGCGAATGAATATTTGGATGCATAATGACCTTAACAAATTAAGGTGAAAATTGTTATTTTAAACTATCTTTCGTCGAGAATAATCAAGGTGAACACCTAAAGTGAAAATCTTAAATTAAAACTATCTTTCTACAGGTATCATGGTACACCCCATTCCAGTAATAGTCACCTTACTATTTACAAGGATATTGTCCTTTAACATACATGCACTGTTCAAAAACTAATGGCGACAATAACCTATCTTCCTGATCTTACAGCTTGGATCAGTTTTTTCCACAGGCATTGTGAGCTATGGGTCTTTTCCCTATTTCTTACTGTTTTCGAGAGATTTAAGCGGTCTCAATCCGGATTTGTTTCCAAATTTTCCAATTAATTTGACTTAGCGTCATCCTTATGTGACCCCGAGTGAATTCTGACTCTAGAACCTGGAAAATTAGCCTTTCAATTACATTATACTTTTTATACAAACACAACGAAAATGCTCCCATCACAATTAATAAACTGTATGTTTTGGGCTAACGTAATTCAATTAGAGAAGTGTCCGGGGTCAATTTTAGTCGGAAACAGGACATTTTGGGGAATAAACAATGGTGAATTGAATGAAACTGGTAACAGCATGTTCACAAAATGACTAATAAGTGAGCTCTATCCAATTTGCTCTAATTACCTGGGCACCGAATTGCAACACCGTTCACTAAGGTGGGAGGTTAATCGAACCCGTCACCAAATGCACCGGCTGCTTATAATGATTAAAGTTATGATTATGCAAAACTAAATCAATGTTGCCAAAGTTATACAGGAAATTAATACACTCAAACGTAAACGGGATTATCAATGGAAAATTAAAATAAATATCAACAACAAAGGTGCAAAATCCTTAATTTATACATCTTTTTCACAAAAATGATCTCTACGCATAAGTCCAAAGGACTTTGTGTCATAAAAATACTCCATTCAGGCTATCCCAAACGTCACTATATTATATTTTTGTCATGGTCTATTTCATATAGTCACTTTAAATTTCAACCTAATACTCATTTCGGCCTAATTCATCCTCATTAATGGCCCAAAATACACGCCAAATTCCCATTATAAATGATTGAATTCAAGATTCTTTAGTTTTTAACTGAGGTACCTATTACATTAATCGGGAATGAATGCCACAAAAGTAAATTGTTTTAGTTATAAATCAATTCCAGACAGAAGCTAGGTTTTTAAAGACATACACTGCAAATTAAAATACTTGTGTGGAAGTAATGGATGAATAGAAAGGCGTAGATTGAACGTAACTATAACCTTTGCACAACAGAGCAAAGGAAAGGCAGATATCTGTACAGGAAGCTTCATTGAACAAACAGAAAAGAATCATCAGCTAACCCCCCACCTTTAACTACATTGAGAATTTTCTAGGGGAATAGCAATAGTGTAAATAATTAGGACCTCCATTCCTTCTCAAATATACACTCACCGAACTATAATTATTCTATACTGACATTCATTAAATTTAAGAATAAGAACATACAATAATAAACCCAGACCAAGCATTTCGCAAGAGTTCTTAATATAAACAGAAGATTTCTCTTATACTTCTTGACTAATACATTTAGGAAGGAAAGAAGTACTCTTGAGAGCAAACTTTTTAGTGCACAACATACCTATTACAGCCATGTACCATTTTTTTAACCGAAGTAACTAATCGAAGAACGATCGAAGTAAATCACTACATATACCGATCGATCTGAACTCGGACCGATCTGAAAATATCAAGCAAGCCGACTCAGATCGCCTGGATTACCAACACAGACTGAAAATATCAGTTGTAGCACAATTGAATCGGTGTGTAAACGAGTGCAGAGTTATAAATTTTCAGCCGCATTCTGACTGAACAAATACGTCCAATGGAGGTTAAATTGCAATAAGCTACGATATCATCAACGTCATATCATTCGCCATTACTTCAATCTTGTTACAACATACACCTTGAATGATAACGATTATATTTTGTCTCCCAATTGTCTAATTGGCCGTTCGGCCCGCTTCTCCGATCGATCCAGCTAACCCGTTGCGCTTACCATACCGAGCTTATCCGCTTAGATCCACCTGAGATCGATTGGTAAGCGTAGTGAATGTCTATTATCACCCATTCGTTAATTTGGAAACTACACAATATAATCATGTACATGCATTTGAAAATATTTGTGAGCAAGCTCGGTCGCGCCATTCGTGGCCATGTGGAGAAGTAATTATTTATGTAGGTATTACATGGCTGCTAAGCAATGTTGGCAGCTTCCATATATTGGGTAAGGTTTATGGAGTCGAGAAAAATGTGGAGATGTCCGATTGCCGTGGTTGAATCGAGGTTACTTGTCGCTCCAATCGAAGGGTCTATGATAGAAACGCTCAAGGACATGTTTGCGTTTCAGTTCTTTTGCTGCCGATATTTTCCTTCCAACCGAAATCCACGGGAATGTTCCGCTGCTTAAATGACTCGAGCGAATAAAGCGCATTATTCCTACTCGTTCTACGCCGAGTTTCCGTGAAGAATGTCAGTTATATATAGACCTGAGGGAATGGAAGAATTTAGTTTTGATACGTATGCACTTAATATTCCTAAATCCTAAATCCTTAATAATCCTGGCTAATATGCCGAATGAGAACGTAGCTGTTTTCTGCGATGTATCAACATCAATCGCCCGCCCCTTAATCATGAAGCCGTTTCGACATGTTGCTTTCAATGCCGTCCATCGACTTTCGCACCCAGGCGCCAAAGCAACCATGAAACTCGCCAAGCAGCGGTTTGTTTGGCCCTCTATCAGCGCCGACTGTCGGCGTTGGGCAAGGGGTTTCATTGAGTGCCAACGAGCGTAAGTCACTCGCCACGTTACAGCACCGCTCAAGTCCTTCTCGCCACCTTCACGGGGGTTCGAACATGTTCGCCTGGATCTCATCACCTTGCCCTACTCCGTGCCGTGACTCCGTCACTATCGGGGGAGTGATGTGGCGGCACATCGATTTTGCGATTTGATGTATAATCATCTTTATGTTTTTAATTATTAATTTATTTTAAATTTGTGTGAAGTGCAGAGATAAATAACAAGAAGCCTCGACAACCAACTTGGATAGTTGGTTGTTGATTGAAAAAATACACCGCCATGTTCACGTCGACACGCGTTTTCTTAGTGAGTGAATTTCCCGACGCCACGATATTATAAAATATAACTACAACATTTTCATCCTGAACCCATAACTCCACAGTTGGCTGCGACGTTAAAATTATTTATTCACTGTATAAATGGGAGAATGGTATCAATTCAAAATGTTAAAGATTAATTAAATAACATCAACGCGTTTTTTGGACATTTGGGCACTTAACAATAAAATTTTCCCAACGACACCGGCCACCGTGAGTGAGTTTGAATGGTCATAACTGCATTTGACCGCACCTTTTGGGGAAGATACTTGAGAGTTTTTCACTCGAACAACACGGAAAACCATGCACATTTCGATTGCTGCTTGAATAACATAATTGGATTATGACATGGAATATAAATAATATCGTTTGTTCCCAAAATTGATATTTTCATTTATTTTTAACAATAGTAATAACGACCTGATCGAATTATGCTTCTAGAATTGCTATGTCATAAGTAAATGTACCCTTGATTAGATGAAAGTTGACTTGAACTTCTATTTTCCCAATTATCAGTCTTTCATTAACAATTTACTTACTTTTCACTCTAATCAAAAATCTCTTTAACCTTAGCAGCATATATATTTGTATTTTAGGAAAAATATTAAATATCCCGCAGATAAATAATCATTAATATGACCATAGATAGACTGAAAACAATTAATAAATGTTTTGTTCGTGGAACGGCAGCGAATGAATGTCACTTGCATCAAGAACCATGTTCAACTCCCAAAACGAAAATAAAACAAATGGTGTTCCCGTGATAAAATAAAACTTGCTTAGGTTACAAAATATTTTCCTGGGTACTTTTTTAATTGCTCAGCTTCATCGTTATCAATAGTTACTTCATCGAGAAATAGACCGAAAAGAGATCATTAAGGTGAAGGTGAGCAGGTTGGTATAGGTAAAAATACCACGGTATTAGAGGGGAGACGCGAGGAAAAGAAACCTCCACCTATGAAACTTCTTTACTACAGGCGCCCATAGGCCCACGGTGTTTTTCAGAGCCGAAGAAAATGCTACTGAACTAGAGGTGAGTTTTTGTGAGCGTACGGGTCCATGGATTGAACGGGAGGACCGAGGACCGACTTCTATGGAACGACCGTTCCTTCCGGCCCTTCGTTCCTTTCGGTCCGTCGTTCCTTTCGGTCGACCGGTCCGTCATTACTCTCGCTCCTATCTTTAAGAGATTGGATGTTCCTTATAATCCCCCAAAATTCATCTGCTGATGCTAGCGTGTAATTAGAAGGACATTTAAATAATAAATATAATTTCAATTTAAATTTAACCTATTGACGAAACCATGTAAAAAGTTGGTAATATCACCTTCTATCTTTTATTTCTTTCAACATTCTTAAACGCCGTCATTACAGCATACCAAGTTTTGTACATTCTTTAAACACCAAGAGCGTATTCAAAAAATAAAGACGCATTATCACCAATGAAAAAGGAACGGTGAACGAGTGGAAAGGAACGTCCCACAAAAAGGACCGGTCCAGAGTGATCGAGTTCCTAAAAATAAACGGGTTTGTCCATCTCCATACCGAACCGGATAGGCCCAACAGTCAACCGCCCGACTATTTCAGGCCATAATCCGTCGCCTCCGATGCATGCACCACACTCAAAACGTCGGTCCACTCGTGACGATCCATTTGCAAACACTCTGCAAGACTTGCGGGGAGATCAAGTCCCCGCTCACTTGTTGCGGCACCGAGAGAACCGCGAAACGTGCGACCAATTGGCGGAAGTATCATGCGACGAATGCTGGACGATAAAAACCCAACGCTTTTTAGGGCCTTCACCGGACGGACTCCGCGGAATGACATCGCCAGGGGATCTAGAGCGGTTTCATGCGGAGAGAGAGGGAGCGAACAGGAAGGAATAAGAGGAGGGATACAGAGTGAGGGGGAGAGAGAAATATGGAGGAGATGGTCCGGACAAATCAAATCTGGCAGAGTGCGACCTCCGGGACTTATCTCCGTGTTCAAACTGCTCTCGGAGCACACCAAGTCCCCTTTCGCCACGTGCCAATTTTGTACTTTTACGCAGGCCACGAGGCTTACCCAAAACATGTCCTTTCCGTCCCTCAAACCAACCGTCGTGCCCTCATCCCTCTAACCAACCACTTCTCCCTCTGAACCACAAAACTTTCTTAACCCAACCACTCACTCTTCTCTTTTCATTCCTATCTAGAATGAAAGACCAGAAAACTGATGGCTGAGGTCGATGCGAACTCCAGTAGGTATTGATTGAGTATTGTACAAGATGAAATATTCCGCGAGTCGTACGATGTTATGTCGCTTACACCAAGGCTTCAACAACCACGATAAATTAACATTCTGAACTTAATACAGAAACATGATTGTCACAGTTAAAGACAAATTTGTTCTGTTGGTTATCTTC
Source organism: Ceriagrion tenellum (assembly GCA_963169105.1). Classification (NCBI taxonomy): domain Eukaryota; kingdom Metazoa; phylum Arthropoda; class Insecta; order Odonata; family Coenagrionidae; genus Ceriagrion; species Ceriagrion tenellum. The sequence goes on from OY720634.1 coordinate 73,279,527, forward strand.
GTCACTCCATCGCTCCATTTCATCTCCTGAACTCATGAGTATAAAGCGGCGGATTTAGGTCGCTCTTTAGGAGCAAGAGATTATTACTTTTTGGGGGTTAATGGGGTAGAATACCTTATGGTTACCATTTTTTTTACTTCCCCAAGAATTACGAAAGGGACTTAATCCGCTTCAGTGTTCATGAAGATGTGTAAACAATGATATAATGGATACCAGATAGTATCTATTGTATTCCATTGTATGTTAGTTTAGACTCATCACATTTACTGTCTCAGCAAATTTTTAAAAAATCTCCTTCAAATCACAAACATGCAGCATATTGTTTGAATCCACGAGCAGACTCTCCATTGAGCAGTCAGTTCATATCTTGCATCAGTACTCTCATAGTATTTGCATGGCTATCGCACATCACATGACAATGTTCAACACATGACGTCGCAAATGCGATAGGTCTTCATTTCAAGGGCTCCATATCGCAACGCGATACACCATGAATGTCCCATTCCGCAAGCCTTCGATTCATTCCAGTATCGCACGGTTCTAACTCAAAATTTTCTTTTTCCCACTTCTTCCTTATATTTTTTCCCAAAAAGATCCGGCAATCACATTTATGCTATGGACGGGGTCTTCCTCCGACACCGAAGGAAAGGGAAGGGACAGGCACTATCTCTTCTTCGCTCCTCGAAGAAAACCCTTTCCAGACCTTTTCACGAATACTTTCCGCCATCCTACACCTTCCATTCTCCTTCTCGCCCTCCTTGACAGCCTCCTACTCCGCTATTCCCTTTTTCTTCCAAATAAGAATAGCGGTCGGTCTGCTACTTTGTAGAAAGGTTTCTGCCATCCCCAATACGCATTTCTACAGCAATCTCTCTTCCTCCGCAGTTATCCTTTAACCCTCTATGGACGGAATCATGAAACATTGCTACTACATTAGTTTTTTTTAAAAGCGCTAGTTAAGATTTTTCAAAAAAATTGCAATTTATTTGATAATAACATTTATTTTGAAAGGTAACGTATTTCTATTGGGCATATTTAATTTCAAATAATACTTTACATAATAATATTTACACAAGGTGTACTTCAACATTGCCTTCATAACGTATCTTTTTTAAACTTTCTCAATATTTTATTCGTATGAAAGCTAAAACTATTAATTTCAGAGCTCCTACAGGCACGCCATCGTTAGTGAAGAGCGCCACACATTCATCTATTCAAATTGTTTGACAAACCGCCGAAAGAGACGCAACTTTCCACACACGTAATCCGAAGCGTTACAATTCTATATTGCGCAGGAAATAAATGGAAAAGTCTCTTGGAAAGCAGACATTTCAATGATTTTGAAACGTAACAAATTTGACTCGCTCCTCCACGGAGGGTTTAGAATGAGAATCATATTTTGGTTTGCCGGAATAGCCACTACGTTTTGCTGATGTATCGAAGGAGACATTGGCATTGTGAAACCAATATCCCATTTTGATCACTAATTTAATCTATACATCGGAACCCGATATCTTACCTATCATGACGCCACAGTTTCCAAATTAGTGTTTATAACCGAGCACTAATGATCAGAAATGGGGCCCGTTACCATTAGGCTACCACTTCCCCATTGAGAGCACATTAGAGCATTGCGACTGAAACGTAAAGATTAATTTAATACCGTTCCTACGCGTGTGTACCGAGCACTTCACTTTCCTGAAATTAGCACTTAAAATGAGGTTTGCTTGGTTGACATAGGTGAAAGTCCGAGCTCATTCGGCCACTCGCGTCCACGCTGGTTGCTCGACTCAAAAGGACATTCGGGACGATACGGCACACTGTATCACGTTCAGAAACATACATTCGACCTCCACTATATTTATTCATGTCTCTGTCGTTTTCCACATCTCTCACTCTATTTACATTCAAAATGCGCAAGTATGCATTATTTTGTTATTTTCAAAGTAAAAAAACGTTGTGCATCTTACACGAAAGTGTGAAATACACGCGTAAATACATTATTTTACGACGCGATTCGCAACTTTAATGGTAATTGTGATACATTTTCACCATAAAATACAGCACTACGAAATCAGGCCGTTCTTTTTCATTCACAATGTATTTTAAGGTGACTTTAAGGATGGAAGTTCACCTCCATTCAATTCTTTTCACAATCAAATAAGGCACAACAAAATCGAACCGTCCTTTTTCATTCACACTGTATTTTAAAACAGCTTCAAGGATGGAGGTTCACTTCTTAACAATTCTCGAGATAGCAATATTCGGATGTGTATCGTTACTGGCTGGTTATCGCTCTGCTTACACATTACTTCAGCTTTTCATTAAAAAGAGTTAAGACCTAAAACAATGAATACAACAATTTTAAAAATTGCTGGGTCAATCCGTTTTAAGCTGAAAAACATTTTTCGAGTTCCATAGGCATCCATGTAGCATAGGAAAAGTGGGGTTACTTTGTTCCTTGGGATATTCTTAACACCATTCCAAAAAAAAATTTACTTCAACTCTTATCAAACATTTGAGTACAGTTATCAAATATTCCAACGGATGGCGCAGTAAAGCACGTATTATATGAACTATAACCCATTCTTTGATACAGGATTCTCGTTGACAGTCATAACTGTGAAGCTGTGAATTCAAAGAAAATAATTGCTTCGTACTTCCATCACTAGAGAAGAATTTTCAACCGGTAATTAAGTTAGTCTGTACTTCTGTTACTCATGATCACAATATCATAATTCGTACACAAGTGATTTAGCATCATTTTAAAAGTTTCATTCGCCTGCCTATCAAATTCTCTACTCACGTTTATTAGTATTTGTAGGGTGGTTCCACATGATGATACTTAGCACCACTTAAAAAAGACTAAATTTACACATATATGTGCCTCATGTATTATATATTTATTTCAATTGTTAGTTAGGAAGACATAAAAAATAGAACACTAAAGAACCTGCAATCAAAAATTAAATAATACAAACTGTAAGACGTTCCAAGTATGAATGAAGGAAAAAATTTTGCAAAGGAACTCCTCACCTTACGGTACTATTACATTTGTATTAATTAAAATGAATATATAACTATGTTCATACCTCTATTAGACGCATTAAGTTGTGGAATTATTACATTTATTATTCAAAACATGAAGACACAAGGCTTAATTTTAGGCGATCTTTACGTAAACAAAAATTTTAATTTCTAGACATTAGTCCTTCTCCGGAAAATGTATGTGTTGTTAAGATTCGGAATCTTCGCCCAGTCTCACGTGACTATAGGGTGTTGTGACCGAGTAAATCATAATCGAAATCCCACTGCCAAGTAAAATGGACGGCCGTCTAGTTTCGTAAAAGTACGAACCGCTGTCGATAGTATACCGATAACTACCCCTCCTCTAGCAATAGATTTCAGTTCTTACATATTACATTGCTACATGCGGGAGACAAAGAGATTGCTGTGCAGTACAGTCATTTCCATGGTTAAGGTCTCATTTCAATACTTAGGCATCCCACAATAGATGTAATTACACCTACCATCCCTAGTTCCCCACCGCCAATTCCACCCAACACGCTCCAATCTGAAATAAGCCTCATCCCCATGTGCATCCTTCTCCACCCACAAAACCCCCCAGCTACTCTACCACACCCCCGAACGCTAAATCTCCTCCCGAGCTCAACCCTGTCTCGTCCCACCCTTTATCACATCACACACGCCATTAGGCCCTCACGCCCTCGCTGTTTAGGAAATGCTCACCGGACCAAGGTAGGAAAACGGGATGAGCAGACCACTATTAGGTGCGCAGGTACCCTCCACCCATACACTGAGACACCCTAGGGCCGGTCGACTTGAAGGAAGGAGGATGAAATGGCATACACGACCCTGCCTGGATATTCCGAGACAAATGGACAGAAATGATAGACTAGATGCTCTAGTTGTGGGAGAAGAAAATGATGCGAGGACTAGCAGGCAGTTGATGTAATCGAAATCAGGCTGGGTCATTCATCGCGTCAAATATTGTGGCGTCGCGTCGGTATACAAAGAGTAGTAGCTGTTTTCATTACTGAGAGTGCGATGGTGGAAAAACTCACTTTAGTTAATTTTTCAACAGAAAAGATTCCAAAATATCCAGGTCAGCATCAGAACCCACAGCATAGGTGTTGTACTAAAAGTGTGTCCTCAACACTGGAGAGTGATGATAAAACCAAGCAAAGTCATCGGTGCCCTCTTCAATTGTAACACCTGGATGGATTAATGCACGTTAAATAAGCCTATGCTAATAAGGCATACGAAATCCAAAGAAATTAGAATACAGTAGGAACAAAATTCCGAGACATACTTTTAAAGGAAACCTTTGATCAATTCTATATTCCTTCCACATAAATTGATAACTTCGGTCGATCTTTTTCACGGGAGGATGGAATGGTGATTTCAGTAGTCTCAACTTCTGAATTAAAATATATTGATGAATCGTGATATATGTAGTGCTATGCATACTGGTCTAACAGACCGGAACTTTAAAACAAGAATCAAAGAACACTATAGGGACGCATGAACATAAAATCCACCTTCGCTCATAGCACGAAACTTAACAGTCTGTTCACACACCACCCAGAGGATTCCAGATTATCTCGACTTCGAATCAAGAGACCGAAGATTGGATGTCCTGCTACAAATGGAGATTTTTTCAATGCAACAAAAGAAGTTTCATTAAATGATATATCTTTTCTAAACTACTCGCCATTGTAGGATTTGCCTTTTTGGCGTCTCTTTTCCCACTTAGAATTTCATAATTATTACAAAACCGCTCCTGTCCGGCCCTCAATCGTATCAATCCCATTCCTCCATCAAACCTCTCTTTCCCATTCTCCCCACCCTTCCATACCCTGACGCAGTTGAACTATTTACACTTTTATTTCCTTATAAGAAAATTGTACTGTGAAAATAATTACAGGAAGATGATAATATAAGACGCCGAAGTGCTATGTTAATCAGCAAGCCTGTGGAAAAGTACGCAAACATCTCTTTAATGCTCTCCGTTAAAATAATTACTCAATAAAAATCATAACAATCAATTTATTTCTAATGAAGCATGCCATAACAGAATATAAATAGTTAATTTCATCATGAAAAACAAAGCATATAGACACCCTTGAGATAAAATATTTATGTTCAGGGTTTGCCGACTATTTAAATTCCTATACGTGCAGTAGAGAAATATTAAGATACAAAATAAATTTCAACTTGATCAATGTGTTACAAAGTATGAATGCGTGCAAACTGCTGGAGCATAGGAGTGAAACAAAAGATAGGACTATAAACCAGGAAACAGTATGTGGATACATTAGTGTGGAGCGTAGCACTCTATGGATCGGAAGCAGAGACCATTGGAAAAGCTGACCAGAATAGACTTTGAGTCCTTTGAAGCATGGTGCTGGAGGAGGATGCCGAGGATAAAATGGACGGTAAAAATAAAAAATGATGAAAAGTACAGAAGAGTAGAAGAGGAAAGGACCATATGCAACACCATACAGAGAAGAAGAACGACATGGATTGGACACACCTTGAGACAATGGATTTTTGAGGAACATAATTGAAGGTAAAAAAGAGGAATAAGTCCCCAGAGGAAGACCCAGGAATAAGTTCATGGACCAAATAAAGAAGAAAGTACATAGGAAGAGATACAAGGAGGTAAGGGAACTAGCTTTAGATAGGGAAGGGTGAAGGGCTGCAGTTAATCAATCTTAGGATTGAAAGACCAATAAATGAAGCGATTGATGTTTGATTTATTGAAAATAAAAAACAAAATATGAGAAAATTATGTATAACTGAAGAGTGATGGCAAAGTATTATCATTTCATACGTTTGCTGTGGAACTAAGTGTCTCAACGTTATATAGCCGTTTTTGACAGTCAAATGTTCACTTTGATTTTCGATTCAAGTAAATATAACATTATTGGTGCCCATGAACTAAGAAACTAAGAATCGCACGCAAATAAGCAAAAGAAGCAACCAACAGAGACTTGGAATCCAATGAAGGGACAAAATGGAGCTGACTACAGAACTGTAAATATTACCACACAGCTATGTTCTGCCATCAAATCCCACTTTTCTTTGCATTGCATTGAAAAATTTGCAATGCAATAACTACCAGGATTTTTTTGTCCCAATGCTGTCTCATTAGGTACTAGAAGCAAAATGAAACATAACATATTGACTCGAAGTAAGATAGAGTCACTTAAGCTTCATTTTAGAAGACGGCAGCTTGCTTGAAGCCCAACAAAAAATCAGGGTACTGAGGTGGCAAGCCAAGGAAGCTTCAGGTATTCTATTCAACTTCTCTTACAGGATAGGCTTAAAAAGTGGTACCCTGGGTAGGTAGCGGAGAATGCTCCCATCTGATAGCATATACTCTGCAAGTAATATAACTATGGCTCCAAGAAAACATGAGTGAGAAATTCGACGCGGCCAACTAGAAACTCTCCTTGTTTTGTCCACGTTACTTTATTATTTGGTGGGCTCACAGTAATAAAATTTGGAACCGCCCATTAAATTTCAATGAGATCTGAATTTTTTACCGGGAGTTAAATTCCTCCAGCAAACGGCTAAAAAATGAAATCCTTCATTTTACGCGGTTAACAATAACGATTTCCAGTAGCATTACCTGCCATATTCTGGGCATGCCTATTTTATTCCTCGTACATCATTTCAGCACTAGACAACTTAGGCATCGAATAGCTTGTAATAGTTCCCAGTTTAATTCAAAACCCTTTCAAAGACGAAATCCTGCTGCAACCACTTGCATGAAATAATCTGCGCAGTCTCGGCTGCCAAATATTTTTTCATGTCGGCGAAAGGTAAATGTTGGTTTCATCGCCGCACCTTCAAAATATTTTGCTGAATATTTCCGTGGGTATCTAATATAGCTCAAAACATTGTTGGTTGTATACCTATTTAATGCTCGCCCATCGTTCCAAAAAATAAAGATGACTTACGCAGTCGTACATAGGTAGGAGGGGTAACGAAATGCGAGCAAAATCGTCTCACGTAATACCTGAATGTCTGATAACGAGCAATGGAAGAAAAACAAGAAACGCGTCTTTGTGATTGGTAAAGTAGGGTCGGCAACATGCCCGAATTAAAACTGATTTCAAACGCACAATAACTGAAACTGATCGCAGTCGCCTCCATACGGTACCCTGGATCATAAAAAAAACAAAGGTAGTCCTCCCTCGAGTGAAATTCACGTAGGTGTACTACGACAGCAAATTATCTACAAGATGATTGTTGGAAATATAAGTTCCAATTCCAAGTTTCTTGTAATTTAGACCTTCTGAATTTGGATGGAATGCGGAGTAATGGGGCGACAACAAAATTTGGATTTTTCAAAATTTCAATCGCCTTAAACGGGTCTTAGGTCCAATTGGGTAAAAAATAAAGAGAGAAAACTGACTGCATTGGATAAAGTTCTCAGGTCGCGTCAAATTTCACGAAATTAATAAATACATTAGCCTGACTTCCAGGATACTGGCGGTCGGGTGGTTGGGCGTTTCGCACGGGAGGTGATTCCTCAGGGTTCCAGCAGTGGTATGATGCCAATTGTCTTTGGCTGATGGATTGTGGGATAAATGGAGAGCTAATGGCGAGTCATTGTTCTTCTTTACGGCAGTTAGGCACGCTGTGCATTGGGAAAAGGGGAACGGTAAAGAAAATCCTCAGACTGATAAACAATTTATAGTTATTTCTTTAATGATGACCAAATATACTATATATTACTTGACCTTTCTACAGCATTTTTATGATATTTTTTCTATTCTCAGCTACAACTGATGACCAATATTGTCACTGTTGCACGTCTTTGACTACGGTTTCTCCCTTGAGAGATTTTTTCACCAAAGTAACCCCTTCCAGACTAAGTTCCCCTAATGTTCCCCACCCTAATGTTCTGAAGTATTTAAAGTCCTGCATGATTTGGTTCATCCACCATCCGCAGATTTGGATACTTGTATAAAAATGATAGTTCCATACAAAGGGCATCGAAGAGTTCGCTGGTGTTTGAGCTCACACAATCGGATCATGTCATACATGCGGCTTACGAAGCACACTTAGTTGTATCCCTAGTATCTTACGATACTTGGCGCTTAAAATTAATGGATACAAAAGTCAATACTATTGAAAATATTCATATTTATTATTTATTCTAAGTACCAGTGTCCCATTGTACAGCACACAACGGAAAAAAAACGTTTCAACCGAGCCATTTGCATCCAAGTTACCAGTCTCATTGTTTTGAAGACAATTAGTGCAATATTCGAGATGAAAACAAATCGTTTTATTCAAACCGAGTAATATTAGCCAAGGTATTTTAATTCAAAATCGGAAATCATTTTTTTATAGTTACTTTATCAAGCAAGTGGACAAAGAAATTAGAGCGAGAGGATAGGAAGAAGATTTATGGAAGGACAAAGAGACTTGACGTTATGAACCGATCCTACACACATACATTATCAAGCGCTCAAATAAGGTCGACTTGATTTTCCGCGCTGAGAAGTGAGATATTTTGTACACAAAATTATTTAGAAAAGTGCATAAGACGATGCATCGGGCGCAGACGTAATACGTGTCCTAACACAACTGCAATCCTATATAATCACCTCCATATGAAACGCACACCCATCCGACCGCCAGGCCCTTATACATTAGGCAAATTGCATTATATTTTTGGAAATTTTCTAAAAAAATTATTTATTTATTTTAGCCCGATGAGCGACCTCTAAACGTTAGTCAATCGAGTCCAAATTTTTCCCCGTTATCTTTGACCGAATTGTAGCCAGGAAAATAATAAGCCACTTAACATTTCGAAAAGTTCAACTTTTGTCATCACCCTAGCGGCGCATGTATACTTTCACTTTAGCTGGCGATAATGAAAAGAAAGAAAGCCAGAAAAAAACTAGGCATTTAAATATGTTCAAAAAATATATTGCAGACCTTTTCAAGAGAGACGAAAATGTATATCATAAATGTCACATAAAATGAAATATCACATTAATGGGATTCAAATGTTGATAATAACTCAAACATCAATGATCTTCAATACTCATGAGTTTTAAAAAGTTCCACAGAAAGGTTTAGCAATATTTTATGAATAAATGATAATTTAATAATACTAAATTGGCAATTATAACTCTTCGGTGACATGTGTTTGTCGCTCCATACGGTGAAGGGTAAAATATGGCAAACTCGACGCAATAACGACAACAAATGCATTTGAGCACAACGTTCGACACGTGGAGGCGTACATGAACCAAACAGATACAAGGTAGGGGGAAAAATTCATCAACCCCAAAGCTAATTTTACACGTGGTACAAACTTGCACAATTTGAAAATATGCTTTTCTAAATTTGGCATGCAATAACAAATGAATTAGAGCGTCAGAGCTAATTCAATTAGAGCCATCTCACGTCCGTGCATTTGTGTATGCATTCTTGCACTTCACTGCTTAACACGATGCAATTTGAAGTGCACGGTCGTACACGCATCAAATAGGGCAATTACGTAAAACCAATGTAATGGGAGTGACATAAAGTTAATTAGTCGGGTGAGTTATGAATAAAATATAGGCTCCTATCCATCTCCCAAGGGGGAAAAAACACCGAGGAAATTCCTCAGTTAATTTCTCATGCTGCACGAAGTTGGGTTGTGGCAAAAGAAATAATGCATATATCTACTGTAAGCATATGTATTTTTTCTTCTCAAAAATACATAAACTGACCCATTTGCTACGAAATTTGAGGCTGGCGTCAGGGTAAAAGTGGGCAAATAATGCGGAAGGTATGGCGTTCTCATCTATTATATTTGCTATATCTACAATGGAATCAATCAATAACATGAAGGATTGAGTCGGCTGGAAGGCCAGTGGAAGGATTGTATAGGGGACCTACTTACGTAATAGTTCAGCCGAAAAACTTTGAAATGATGTTTCGCGACACATTCTCCCGGTTTCGACTTATGACAAGTTTATTCCAAATTTTTTTCACTATTCGGAGTTGACCATTGTTATTTGGAATAAAATGGAGTACCAACATCCTCATACAAGCCACCTCGACGCGACGCAAATGGTGTTATTTATCTGTATCACAATGAGAAAATGAGCCAAATCTGAAAAAATCCTTTCTATTGTGAAAAAGGAAAAATGACGATTGTGAGCACAAGCGAGCAAGATGGCATAAAAACATTTACGAGGAGGGTGCTTGAGTTTTACTTAGCCACAGCGAAAAACCGATGAACGACTACTGTATTCAAGAAAAAAATGCGGAAGGATGAAAAGTAATTCTGCCATTTTAAACTATAGGAGTGGGAAGGACAATGTAATATTTGCTGGTAAAAGGCATTAGTAATTGTTTATTAAGTTTATAGGCCATGATTTATTGTGGAAGACGTCCAGCCACACTCAAACTCAATCGCAATGAAGTTCTTTTGATTTATAATGAGATAAATAGGAGACGGAGCATTACTAACCATTTTTAAAAGTCATTGTGAATGGAAATCAAATACTAACTTTAAAACTACAGATTATGCAAACTTGTATAGGATGATTAAAAACTGCCGACGCACATTTTAGCGTAGGGTGAAGCGTTTATATGAACTATATTCGATGTTATCGCGGCTTTCACACGTAAAGAGCAATAATTCAAAGGGAAACATTTTTTCCAAGTTAAAACCTCACGTTTGAAAGGTTTGATGCACCATTTCGTCTCAATGGGAAATTCCGTATGATATGTGCGAACCAAGTTTTGATTTGGCTCAAATTTTCGCTTAAATTAGGCTTTATTGGAAAATGACAACAAAACTCAGCGCAAACCTATATCTGCTTTAAAGATTGATACCAATAACTAAACCATATTAACAAAAAGCGAGACCAAAGCATCGTCCACGAAAACTTTCACTATTCTACTAATACCACGTTGACGTAGTCCTCATTCGATTTTAATGGGTAATGTTTGACACCACTTCACAACGCAATAGGATATGCCTACGAGTCATGTGCGCCAGGGCTTACTCATACTGATCTGGGGAGAGTAGTACATGTCACATCGGGAGAGGAAAGAAAGATTCTCTTTACGTTTATAGGTTAAATGGTTGAGCTTCAAGTCCTGGGGAAACCGTGGTGTCAAGGTAAACGATTGAGATGATTAAAGCAGTTTCTCCGAAAGTCTGAAGACCATTTCAAAAGAGGCATTTCACTGCGACACTTGAAATGGCACATTCACGTGCAGTCAAGGGTGACTTGAAATACCAATGTATTCCAGTACCTCAGAACAAATACAATGGCACTACGCCAATGAAAATGAAGCGTTACGAACCGTTCAAATCAAGCTGTTCAGGAGGCGTTCTCCTGCTGTTCACAAATCGTTCTCAAACAGTTCAGGAAGCGTTCAATGAAGTGTTTAGAAGCTGTTCCTGAAGTGTTCATCAACTGTTCACAAACCCTATTTAGTAAGTCTCCACTGCCTTCCACATGACAAGATAAATCTCAGTTTCCTACGCCGTTCCCGACAGTTGGGATTATTTTTTATTTATACTTGGAGTTAGCTTTAAACAATTCCCGTTTTAATATTTAAAATGTTACAAAACTTAACAATTTAAACTATTATATTATTACAAACTTGAATCGTGACCTAATATATCGAAAAGGATAATAATTTGATACTAAATCCGTAATAATGATGTATTTATTTTGCGTATACCTACTTGGAAAAATAGCAAAAATATGGGAGCATCTCTGTTCCGCTAATTTAATGACACTGCCTGCCTTTTGAGCCTTGTTCTACACAGGTTCATGAGGCTCCATTCCCAGTAATTATCAAGGTCTTCCTTAAACTAAACATGCAAAAGACGATAAAGTTATGTTTTATTCATTAAACAACAACTATGCATAATTAAATTACAATTAAAGAGAAATAAAGCAAACATTGATGAATACCTACAAGGTAGTGAGCGTAAGACAGACAAAACATACTAGCCTTCAATGAAACATAAACAAATATGCAGTGGTAACTCACATAAATTTCTCGAAAAAGTTTGATTCACAACTTTATGGAATTTGTCATGTTCACATCCATCGATATGATCTTCACTGACTCACACGGTAGATTTTGTGGACAGGACATCTTTTTTTTGACACTTCTTCATTCACGTCAACCTTCTCTCACCATGCGAATGGGAACATACCGACAGAGGGTGAGACATTTGGAATAGATGGAAGCAATACATCGAAGAACTCAACCCAGGGCCACTGGAAGAAAACTTAATAAATGTTGAGGGTGAGGTGGATGAGGAAGAAGGGAGCCTGCACAGAGTGAGCAGCAAATTTGGCAGAGCAGTAAAAGACCTCAAGAAAAACAAAGCACCTGGAACAGCCAACATCAACAAAGAAATCATCAAAGCACTCGGGAGTTAAGCCAAGGATAATCTGTACAAAATGATCAAAGATAGCTACCAAAGCAATACACTTCCAGAGGACTTTCAAAGAGGTGTGATGATTGCAATACCAAAGAAGACAAGGGCTTAGAGATATGAGGAACACCAAACCTTGAGTCTACTTTCACAAGCATTGGCAACAATCCATTGTATGCTGCATTCATGGACCTGGAGAAAGCCTTTGACTACGTTCAGTGGAACAAGATGTTCAGGCTCCTGGAAAACCTCAGAATGAATTAAACAACATCAAAATAATCTATCACCTGTACAAGAAGCAAGTTGTCACAATGTGAATGAGAGATAGAAGACAAATAAAAGCTAAAATTAACAATAAAGGAGTAGGACAAGGATGGAACCTCTCAACAGCACTGCTGAACACGTACTTGGAGGAGGCAATAAAAGAAGCAAAATAAATTTGACAGAGCAGAATAGATATAAACAGAGAAGAAATAAAGATGCTCCACTTCGTAGATGACATCACAGCCATAGCACGAAATTGCGATGATCTTCAAAGGTCACTAAACGCAATAGACCAAGTTCTTCAAGGATACAACATGAAAAGGAATAAGATGAAGACTAAAATCCTAGTAAGCAGTGGAGAAAAGCTGAATGCAGAAGTCACACATAGAAGAGAGAAATTAGAGCCAATGGATTCCTTCACCTACATTTGAAGTACCATTACATGGGACAGAAAAGGGAAAATAGAGGGAAAGGTCACCAGAAGAAGACCCACGAATAAGTTCAAGTACCTAATAAAGAGGAAATTACATAGATTGAGCTACCAGGGAGTGGATGGTGGAGTTCATTAGATAGGGAAGGGTGGAGGACTGCGGCCAGCCAATCTTAAATTTTCACCATTACCAATCACATGAGGTCACCAGAATGACTCTTTCAGATGAATCCACTATAACTCAAACTCAGTCATTCATATCCCCAAGTAAAATTATAAACTAATTCTGTACCTTTCTCAGTTTTCCCCATAACTTACCTTTCACAATGTCACTATCTCCATCCAGAAGCTGAAACTGCTCATGGTTTCATAAAATACCACAATCAAAACTCTGCAAGTACCATCTTTCATATGAGCCCAGGGCAATAGGGAATGCTAACTCATACTTCCTAACTGGCATCCTACTCCCTCAATGATAATCAAGCCTACACCTAGACAGTCATGCATACCATCTCCTAATCCTGATCACAATGCTAACCTACTGTCATCAGTTTTAACAGCATTATTCCCATAAGTCTAGATTACAAATGTACAACACACCTATTTGTCACATTTAGATTCATTCATTAACTCATTACCTTTCCCATACACATCTCTCACATTCCAAGTATCAATAGGCCAGTTGGTTTTCCTGTGTCCATCTCCAGATGGGCCAACCTTTCACAGCTTCCATCGTCCATTGTGGCTTCTGCCATCTGAGAAAATTCTTAGACTTTAGATAGAGTATAAAAGTTTGGATAGAATATTCAAGATGAATAGACTGCAGCACCCACACCACAAGCAGCTTACCCTGCTTGTGGTTATAGCACTCAAGTGGTCAGGTTTGGCACATTTTCACAAAAATACCACAAGAACCTACGCCAAATAATACCAAAGGCCTGCTTCCTCTATTTTACTCAAGCTTAAATCCCTTCTAAAGATTGTCTACATTGAGAGTCATTTTCCCACCACTCCGTGGTATATGTGGCATGCTGATACATGGGATGCATGTGGCTTTTAACCCTTGTTTTCTTGCTTTAATCAACAATTTTTAGAGAGCATCATGAAAAAAGTGCCTCAATTGCAATGGATTCCCATTATTCCATCAATTCCCAGGTCGTTTGGCATTTATGATCATGTAAAAGAAGTCACAGAAGCCAGGTATTTGCCTGTCTTTCCTTATCTATGCTTATTCGAAGCTATGCAGACATTTTCTACCTGCTGGCTTAACAAAAAATAATATAATTTTCATTATGGTAAAATATTTTTTTCTAGGACAAAGTCAAAAGTAGGATGGATAGGGTCAGGAATGAGTGGGTAATAAATTAATGTGGGTCAGATGCTCCAGTAATGGACATATATGAAAGGAGTGTGCTACGTTGGTTTGGCCATGTTGAGCAAATGGATGAGAGTCAAATAACAAAACAGATATACACAGTCAAATATAAAAACAAATAACGCTACGTGTTGCACAACACTGTGAAACCAAAGTGGCATTCAAGATATGGGAGTACTGCTTTCTTTGAGAACTTGAATGCCAGTTTAAACATTTTTGTGATCCAGCTGGATAGTGACAATCGTGCTAATTATGACAATTGTGCCATGCATGTTAACTTAATAGACATTAACAAGTCCCTCTGTTTTAAGTGCCGAAAATCGACCTGGAATACGGTTTTCATTGCTTGTTCCAACTGCCATAAAAATTTCCATGGACAAGGCATTGAAACGCCTCTTGCTAAGGAAGACATAGAGGGAGTTGTGGCTAGCAAACAACCCTGGAGGTTCTTATAGTGTCAGGCTTCACATCGCCAGAGCCTGAATGCTAATGCAGTTGTGGTAGAGCCTAAGAATGGTGCAGGTGCTAGTGAAGTCATTTGATGACATCTACAGGCTTTTTCTTGAGCTAAAAAGTGAAATTCAAGACACTGAGAGAAACCTTGGTGATACTATTAATAAAATATACAACACATATGAAGAAAGTATAAAGGTTTTGAGGCACAGGGAACAAAGCTTAACCAGTGTTTTGAGGAAATCGATTGCCTTAAAAGAGAAAACCAGTGCCTTAAAAATCAACTACCTGAGTGTGAAAACCATAGAGACGACTTAGAGCAACAAATGCTAGAACACAGTGTTGAAATAAATGGTATTCAAACATGTCCAAATGAAAATCTACCGTTGATTGTGAGTAAAATAGGTGCGGCCCTCGGAGTTGAAGTAAGCGATAACAGCATTGATTATTGTTATCGGTCAAAACCCAAGCCTAGTGGTGAGCCTCGTGGGATTCGAGTGCGATTTCTAAGTCAAAAAGTCAAGGAGGACTTGTTGACTAAACGTCGAAAGAAAAGAGGCTACGTGGCACCTGTCCCTTGATGGAGTGCTACCCTCGGACAACCCGGACAGTCAAAATATCAGAAGTTTGTCTTCAAACATCGATAAATTTCTTTTACATTCGAGTAATTTGCAACAAAAACCTCAATTAATAGTGTTATCTGAAATATAGACTATGGATATTGAAGTGGCAGCTTTTCATATTGAAGGTTATAATTGTTTTTCCAAATGTAATTATGTGAATAGAGCTGGAGGTGTTATTATTTATGCATCGGACATGTACTCATGTTCATCTGGTAATACTTATGAGTTGAAATCCGCTGACATGATCAAGGTGACAATTGACCTCTATTCATCTAAATCCATCTCGATTATTGGAGTATATAGGTACAATTTCCTTTCTATTGAGATCTTTTTGTTTGAGTTAGAAAGAATACTTAATAGCTCAAGAGAAAATAATTTACTATTCATAGAAGACATAAATTTATGCCTTTTACAAGATAACAACAATTCTTACAAGTACAAAACACTTATGGCATGCCACAGACTTGAACAGCATATCTTTTCTCCAGCCAGAATTTCAAAAAATAGTAGAACTTGCATTGATCATATTTTTGGCAGAAGTAGAGACAATCTAATTTATGAGAGGAATTCTATTGATCTGGCCTGACTGATCACCACATGCTTGTATGTGCTGTTAAATCTAATCAAATAGGCAAAATGCCAAGACAGCCTGATAAATGTAATTAAAAAGTTGTTATAGTTAATTGAAAGAACTATTACCGCAATGCCAATGGGAAGAGGTATACTTGGAAAATAATGTTATGATAGCATATGGTTTATTCCTTGAAAAATTAAAATCTTACATTGGTCACGCAAGCTTCTTGGCTAGGAATAGTAAAATAGTTCGCTTTATCAAGCCATGGATAACCAGATATTTATCTAATAAAATAGCTAAGCGAATTATGCTCTACAAAAAAATGTGAAAGCAACCAAATACCAAAAAATTAGCGTGATATGATAAAGCCTACCAGAGTCGGCTAGATAAAGAAATAGAAGAACGAAAAGTAAACTATTATTTGCAAGAATTCAATACTAGGGATAATAATACAGCTAAAAAGTGGCGCATATTAGACTCCATCACTGGAGGTAAACAAAAAGGAGGTAGTGTTGAAAACATACGATTCAAAGATGGGACTTTGTTAACCGATATGCATGAGATTGCTAATGAATTTATTTCGCATTTTGAGTCAGTAACTAAAAATCCTAGCTTTTCTACTAACTTGAAACGTAACTCGCATTCGCTTAATCAGGATGATTGTTTTCCTTTGGTTATATATATAAGAGAGTCACTGTTTCTTTCTCCTGTTGACGACAGAGAAGTTAGTATTATAATAAAATATTTGCAGCCTAAGAAATTGAAAGAAGTAGACGGAATAGCCACAATTACAGTAAAAGAAGTTAGAGACAAAATCTCTCACGTATTTGCGTATATTGCAAATCTGAGTATGCAAACAGAAATTCTCTCAGAACAGCTCATAACGGCTATTATTTTACCAATTCACAAAAAGGGTGACAAATTGGACTTGAATAACTTTGGACCAATTTCCTTATTATCTGTATTTTCGAAAATCTTGGAAAAATATGTCAAAAAAGGGTGTTAAGCTTCCTGATTAATCATGAGTATTTAAGTAAAAATCAATTTGGTTTTATGAAAGGAAAAAGCTCGTAAGAAGCCCTGCTTAGTTTCTGTTCAAATATATATGATAGGCTAAACATTGGTAATAAAGTTGCCGGTTTATTTATAGACATAACTAAAGCGTTTGATACTGTTGATCATAAAATTTTATTAGCACGTTTACAACATGCTGGCATCAAGGGTGTCACACACAATTGGTTTCAGAGTTACCTAAGTAATAGATATCAATTTGTGCAGATAGGAAATAGCATTAGTAAGAAGTCAAAAATTTCTTGTGGAGTCCCACAAGGCTCAGTTCTGGGACCAATTCTGTTTCTAATCTATGTGAATAACTTGTGTAATGAAAGGTTTTATGGCAAGCTAACCTCGTTTGCTGATGATACTGCCCTTTTTTATTCAGCCAGTAACGTGTATGATTTATATATAAAATATGCAAAATGACTTAAACAGATTAAAACAATGGTTTTCTGTAAATTCTATGGCGCTGAGCACTAAAACTAAATATATCATATTTAATCTAAAACCTGTAACAACAGAGCACTACAGTATGTTATACTACAAATGCATGAAATATATAAATGACAATGTTGTGTTCTGTAATAAATGAATCACAATTAATAAGAGTGAGGCATATTAAATATCTAGGTATCCATATAGATGAACGATGCAACTGTAAACAGCACATCAACCAACTTAAATCAGAGTTGATACTTAGAAAGTTTTATCTGTTCAGCTGGGAATTCAAAGTGGGAATTCCCGATGGGGTACTTACCTATATTCCAGGCATTTTTGTTGTTTACTTATGTAATAACCCATGTATTACTTGTTGTCATGGAATAGAATGCATATTATATTCAAAAGATATATAAGAGTGAAATGAAAGGTGCGAGAGGTAGAGGTAGGCCGAGAAAGTTGTGGTGGAGGAAATTTTTAGGAGGAGGAATATTAGGTGTCTTAAAAACAGGAGGGCGTGTATGAAGCAGTGTATGGGGGTAAATGAGGCAAAAGAGGTTTGCAAGGATAGGTCAGTATGGAGGAAATTATTGAAGCAGAGTTAGGGGTACAAATATGTATTTATGAGTGAAACTTTGTGACTGTGCCTACCCCGGATGGGAACGGTGTGATTGGTACGTATGTAATGGTTTTATCACCCCCACCCACTGGTGCATATAATTTACAATCTTTGTATTCCATATGTTGTGTGATGTTCATCTCATTGACACCTATCATCTCAAATGGTTAAATGGAACTCAGTCAAATTCTTTCCCAAACAATTAAAAGGCCATTTTACAAATCAGCTGTAGCACACTTTAGCCTATGTCCCACCTGTTACAATGATAAACGCACAATACTCGCCAATTGTAGTAGGTGAACAAGACAAGAGTTAGAATTCTTATGGTGGAATAGTAGAGCTGCCAATGAAATACCACTCAAGGCATATTTTATAGTATAACTCACTGCCGCAGCTCAATATGCAGTATCAAATTGTAAGGCTTGCACTGTAGCAATGCAAGTTCTTCATTGTGAATCAAGAGCCTCCCTTAAGGTCTACGTAAGGTTAATTCACCACATTGAGAACCGATTACAAAGCCACATAATATATTAAGAAATATGAATAAAGGCAGATTCCATCTCAGTTACATGGATGGCTCAGTCTACCCTCGCCCAAAAGCCTCTACTTTAAAGCACCCACTCTGATAGCAGGTAGGTGTCATTTATTACACATACGACTAGACAATTTTCAAGATAACTTCATGCGATTCCCTCACTTTAATCAGTATTCAGGTCAGAGGACACCCTGATTATATGTATAACAAAAAAATTGAACAAGTGAAAACATTCATTACATTGTCACACGAGATCCTTACTTCAAAGGGCAGGTGCTCAGTAATAAATGCATGCAAAAAAAGGCATTAGTTAGCGGAATATGTTTATAAATACAATTATTACATTCTTGATAAAGAGAACACAAATAGTTTGATCACAGCATGAAAAACACTGATACATTTCTAGGCATTATGGGCAATTTACTTTTCCAAAGGTGCATAGTTGAGAAGTTTTTCAATAAGATCCACATGGCCAAGAAGCATTCTTCTACAGCAGTACCGCTTCAAGCCAAGAGCATCCAGGGCATCACTGGAACGAAGAAAGGAAACCGTAATTACCTGATGCCGTAACTTCCATTAATCCACCACAAAAAGAATTGACTCACTACATGCAGTCTCGCTTTATTCATTCATAACCTCTGGAATATATTTAATATGGTGAATAATAGGTAGGAGAGTCAAATATATCACTACATGAGACCGTATTGAAACACAGTAATAGTACTGCATCAGACAGAATTGAAACGCCAAGCTGAAGAACAAAAATAATTAGAGGTTCTCAACCCATTGGACTACTATTCTTAAATACTTAAAATTAAAGCATAAACCAACTACTCTACTAATATAACCATGACCTAAGAGTGGAAAAAACGTTTAACGGTGGACGTGTCAGGCGAACATTTACCCAAAAACAAAATGATCTATGAAAAGGCCAACTCACCCTTCAGTATATTCTGCCTGTAGAAGCCCGAGGTAGGCCTCCCATTTATTTCCAATCACCTTACCACAGGTGAAACATCTAACTGGAATGATCATTTTTCCTGACGGAAAACAACACGCCCGGAATTAACCACCACAATTTCAGAAAATGTTGTTCCACCGAGGATCACTCGCAGGAGAAACTTCCCACGTCATTAATGAGACAACAACCAGCACACAGACGCTTATACACTTAGGGGTCCCAACAACGGAAGGTTTCTGGAGGATAAAGCACTAACCAGCACTAACAACGTTAATGACGACCCACCTCAAGGAAAATTACGCCAAAACGCCATATAAGGAAACAGTTGAGTCACACATCCCGTAAACATCGTGGCGCCAACACTCGAATGAGCAACCAATTACTGTGGTGAATTAATTTCAGAACGGGAACAATTATGGTGACTTATAAGCTTGAATTTTATTAAAAACACCTTGTTCGAAGCATTCATGAATAAACCGATTTGTTCCGTCACATAATTCTACGATACATTTAAAACACTGTCAACAAAGACATTCATTTTTAATATGAATACCGAAAATACAAGGACAGACTGGTCCAGCACACTTGCATATGTCTTCTTGTTTTAAAATCCCACTTCTTTTAATGATTGCTCTGGTGAAAAAATTTTGTTTGTAATTGCTCTGAAAGACTAGTATCTGACATAGAAAAGGTCTATTAGTGGACCAAACTGGTCTAACTTTTAAAATTTCAAAATGTATCAAATCCAGAGCAGTACCAGACAACTTTCAGATCAGACATTAATCTTCCAGAGGAGTTACAGAACAGTTTAAGAGCAGTCACAGACCAAATATTTTTACCTGTGTCTCCTTCTAAGTCATCTTGTCCGTTGATTTGATGTCAGCTTTTGTGCAAGGATTCTGCACTGCAATGAACACATTTGGCTCCCCCAATTGTGGGGCCCAAAATATAAGCTACTGGGTCAATGTCAGGTTTAAGTTATACATTTTCCTGATACCTCTTGGGGAAGTAATTAGGTTGAGAATCCATGAATGGAACTAAGGTGATATTCTTACTCAATAGCAGCTTTGATGTGACACACTTATACCAAAATTAGGCAACAATATTACTTAAAAATTTAAAAGTAATCATAATTCAGTTGCATTGTAAAGATAACAGATTTTTTATTTACAGTGTTTAGGGACTTAATCCTACAGGGCATAGAACCTTATAATTGGCCTGCGGATGGGGAAAATCTCTCTCATTCCTCTCAGTAAAAGCCCCAGTCATGGTGTGTAGCCGCGTTCAACAAATTGTTCATACCTCTACTACTAATCCAGACCATTACACCATTTATACTGAAGGATAGACCAAAAAATAAAATATTTGCTGCTTACTCCAAACACTACGTTTACCAATCTAACTCAGAACTATATGAACTCGAACCGATTTAAACATTCTTAGCCAGCCTACTCAGATCGGTTCATCAATGCCAAATCGATTGAAATATTTGAATCGGTTCATATCAATTTGAAACCTCAGGCTGAGTTAGCCTGCTTCTCATATCGATCCCACTAGCCCATTGCGTTTACCATAATGAGTTGAACCGGCTAAATTGATCTGAGTTCGATTGGTAAATGTAGTGATAGACTCTGAGTAGAGTCCAAATGTTCTCCTGATTATTCAGAAATTTTGAATGTAACTCTAATGATATGTTTAGCCAAATTATTCAGTGTATGCATAAAATGGAACCTTGTTAATAGCAACCATCTCCATTTAAAATTTGTAACTGCAACAACATGGAATACACCTCTGAGTCTATATTTTCTGACTTAGGAACATTCTTTTTAGTTAATCCAGTGCATCAACAAGCAGTTGACCATGGAAACAGGCTGCAAATGAGCTGGGAATGCATTGGAGGGTCAATATGAACTCCTGAGGATGAAAGGTATGGCCTTCTGGGACTTGGGTTCCATAACTGGCATAAAGTAGGTATACCTGAGCAATTCCTTCCCATGAGGGAGTACCACACGAGGGAATAGAACAAAATGGTCACAGTACTCACAACAGAGACAGTACTTCTCAGTACAAGGCTCCGGCACCTAAGGTTAAGGATTGGGAAACAGAATCCCTCCATCCAGTTGGAGGCACATCAGTAAATTAATCAAATTGGAAGGAGTGCAGGGCAACACACAAAAAGTATATACATAGATAACCACCAAGAATGTGGGCCTACTGGCAACGACATATGACTTCCCATGTAAAAACACGAGGGTAATCCCAAAAATAAGGTCTCCTATTTTTTTAGAAACTTAAAAGCTGTTTATTTTCTATAATATTTACATCATTTTAAAGGCTGAACATTTGTCTATTTTTCTGCATAGTTACCATTTTGATCAATGCATTATTGTAGATGCTGTGACAGTTTTTGTATGCCCATGTCATACCAGCTCACCGCCACGTCCTTCAGAAAACATTGAACCTCATCTTTCACCTCTGTATCGGAGCTGAATCGCCTTCCAGCCAAATATTCTTTCAACTTAGGGAACAGATGGTACTCACTGGGTACCAAGTCTGGACTATTGGGTGGGTGGGTAATGATGTTCCATTTAAACTCTTGCAGGAGAGTGATGGTTTTAGGGGTGACGTGTGGGCGAGCGTAGTCATGGAGAATGCTTGTGCCATTTGTTCATTGTTAATTTCAGTACGACCAGCTGTAAACTCTCTATTCCACTTGCAAACATTTTTGACATCCAAGCATGACTCTCCACACACTTCCTTCAATTGATGATGAATTTCAATCAGTTCAACGCCTTTTGCGTTTCAAAACCAAGTAACTGCTTGAACTTCACACTAGGCAGTAGCCTCCACCTGGAGCTTCATTCTCAATGGCTGCCAAACCAAGACCGAGCATTCCAGCGAGGCACGCACTTGCTTGCATGGAAGTGGAGGAAGCAACAATCACAACAGTATGGCCTACAGCCGCACAAACAGTTTCTCTCCATCCCCAACGCTTTGGAGACCTTACTTTAGGGATTAACCCCTTATTTTGTCTGTAACTGCTCTGAAACTGGGGTTTAGCTGCTCTGAAACTGGTCTGTAGCTAGTCTGAAAGACTAATAACTGATCTGAATGTGGTGCTGTTACTGGTCTGGATTTGAAACATCTTGAAACTTCTTTAAAATCCAGACAAGTCAAGTCCAGTTACAGACCACTTCCAGATCAGATATTAGACTTTCAGAACAATTACAGACCAAATATTTTTACCTGGTTCTGTCAAACAGTACTGAGAGGTTAAAAACAGGTCTGATGCTTATGGGTGCGCTTTTTTATTTTCATAATCACTGTTTTCCTGAACAAGGATGTAAACCTAGGTTCCTCAGGAGAGTTCTATGATGAAAAGTACATTACGATACTAGTGACTTAAGTGGCTCATCATTACACATCATGAAGTTAGCACCAGAGCAAAGTGAGGACGATAACACGCTGTGTGACAAGAGCCACAAAAGTCGTGGGTATCATATACTAATGTATAGTTTCTTGTGACTTAAATTTGACATCCTCTTCAGTATAAGAATGTCATGAGTATGAGAGATCAAAATGTACAATCAGCTGTACATAGTTTTCATTGTTTACTCGTCATTTTCAGTTTTTTTTACAGCTTTATGGGTATTATTCTATGAAGAATTTGATCTGTCTATTTTGCCAGTAGAAGAATGCCTTACAATAGACGAGATAATTTTAGCTATCTATTGCAATACAATCTTCGACCAAGTTCCAGAATTCTTTTTTTAAAAACAAGTCAAAATTACAACTGTTTTTTAAAGTGAGTTAGAAGATACAATTCAGCCAGTGTCAACTTAATCTATATTTGATCAAATTCATCGCATCCTATTAAATGAACAAAATAAAAATATAGCCATACTAGGAATTCCATCATTCAAACTTCATTCAATTCTAGTTGAATCCAAAAAGTAATACATATGTATCACTTGAATCAAGATGACCATTTTTTTTTTAATAATCCAGATATTGGCTCATAATAACAGGATACAATAGATGCAAATTCAAATGAGTCTCTAGTGCTCTATAAATCAAATGCTACAATAATGGTAGTTCACATAAGTTAACACTTAATTATTCTGATGTTACTAATAAAGCTGTGTAGACTGAAGATAAGGAATGAGTCAAAGGATAAAAAGTTAACAGATTCAATTTTAGTAACTAGCTCTAATTCAAGTTCGTTATGATTCAATTCATGTTTAGATGCATAAATATAACATGAACTATGCACTTAATTTTGATTTTAATAACGTATGCTTCTAGTAATCAATAGTTGTCAATCACTTGTGGGTGACTTAAGTGAAGTCAGGTGTAGTGATGAATCTACAGTCAGCGTAGTGCAATGCTATTGTGGGCTACTTATGCCATGGAAAAGTGTGACTTAACAGCAAATTTAAGTCACTCAGTGCTATAAAAGCTTTTTTTAGATACTTTATCGTTTCACTTTTCATGACAATTTAAGCAAAACACTTATCAGGTAAAGACTTTTCAATTTCTTTGAATCACATACATGGTTGGGCAATCTAGATAAGATTAAAGGAATAGTTTCTTACGATAATTAAGGTGAATATTTATGATAACCAGTGTTATTATTATAATTTGAATGCATTGATGACAGCTTTAAACATGATATTGAACTTCAGAATAAAGAAACCTCTTTTGGCAACATCCATCTAATACTAATTATTTTAAAGAAGAGATGAAACATCGATAGCTATAAGTCATGCCCTATCAATTCATTTTATCACTAACTGTTGTATGTTGGTACTTTGGTACTGATGCTACAGGTTGGCACCAGTGCATTTCCGGTCATATTGTAATAATGATTTCCGGCCACATGGCAATAAAGTGATATACAACATGGCGCAGTCGTGTGGAAGTTAGACGAACCCGAAGTTTTATCGTCGAAGTATTAACGAATTAAAAATTTCACGTGTGCAGGACGTTTTCGAAATGGCTAGCGAATACGTGAAGTTACCCGCCACAGTGGACTTTGAGGCACCGAACGCATATTCGGACTGGTTAAATTTTGTACGGGAATTTGAAAACTTTTTAGTAGCTACAAAACGAGACGGTGAGTCGGATAAAGTGAAAACAGCTCTTCTTTTAAATATGTTGGGGGGCATGGCCTTGCAACTGTTTTCCACTTTTTCTCTGACGAAAGCCGAAAGGACTGACTATGCAGCTGTGATAAAGGCTTTTGAAAGGTATGTGTCGCCCAAAGTTAATGAGACCTTCGAGAGGTTTGTATTTAACCAGCGAATACAGGAGGAGGGCGAAAATTTTGAACATTTTTTCGCCGATTGCCGTAAGCTGGTGAAAAATTGCGGCTTTGATAGGGCTGAGCCTCAGGAGGAGTCAATGCTTCGAGATAGAATTGTGTTTGGGATTCGCGATAAGGCAGTCCAAGAAGCCTTGCTGCGGCTGGAGGACCTCACCTTGGCGAAGGCGGCAGCGCATTGCAGAGCTGTAGAGCAGAGCCGCCGGCAGGCGAAACAAATAAGGGATTCGACGGATGCCTCCGTGAATGAGAAAGCTTCTGTTGACGCAGTGGCAAGGGTGAAGAGTTATCGTGGGCCCAAAGGCACCAAAAGTGTTGCGAGAAGTGATGAGCGAAAGTATCAAGGAAATAAAGAATTTCGCTGCAATCGCTGTCAGACAACGCATGGCCCTCGGGAGTGTCCAGCGTATGGGAAAAAGTGTGCCAAGTGTGGGCTGCTTAATCACTTCGCCGTGTCGTGCAAAGTGCGGCGGGTAAGAGAAGTGAGTGTGTACGACACCGATTCTGATGTGTCGTCAGTGTCATGTGACACCGTAAAATTGTGTGTCAGCTCAGTTGATGTGAATGTTCAGGCAGGTAATAAGTCCAATGAGTGGCACGAGATTGTTTGCATTGGTGGTAGAAGTGTGGAGGTTAAGCTTGATACAGGGGCTCAGGTGAATGTGTTACCTATTAAAGTGTTCCAAAAACTGCCGGCCAATGTGGAATTGATACCAACACAAGTGCAACTTGAATCGTATGGTGGTACGAGAATTAAGCCAAAAGGCATTGCAACATTGCTATGTTCATTCAAGGGTTGTGATACATATCTAGATTTTATGATTGTAAGTTGTGAATCACAGTCTCTTCTTGGGTTACCTGGTTGTGTTGGGTTGAATTTGGTACGGCGTGTATTCTCGGTAGAGATTCCTGAGAAAAGTAAATTTCTTAAAACTTATAATTGTGTTTTTGATGGATTAGGGTGTTTTCCGCAAAAGTGTACTATTGTGACGAAAGGAGAGGCTGAACCAATGGGTAGGCCTCCTCGGAGGGTGCCTTCGGCTCTAAAAGAGCGTCTTAAAGCAGAACTTGATAGATTATTGAAGAAAAAAATAATTGCTAAAATTGAAAATCCCACAGGTAATGAATGGATCAGTAACTTAGTAATTACTGAAAAACCAAATGGAAATTTGAGACTGTGTCTTGACCCCATTGATCTTAATAAGGCTATAGTTCGCCAATATTATTGTGTTCCCACCATAAGTGATATTTCGGAAAAGCTTAGGGGCAATACATTTTTCACAGTGTTTGATTTGAAAGAGGGTTTTCATCAAGTAAAGTTGGATAAAGATTCATCATTAAAATGTGCGTTTTCCAGCCCATTTGGCTGTTATAAGTATTTAAGAATGCCCTATGGGATTGCATGTGCCCCTGAAATTTTTCAGCATATGGTAGAGCAGAATTTTGGAGATATTTCTGGCACCGCGATTTATTTTGATGATTTATTGTGCATGGGCAGAACTGAGGAGGAGCATGACAGGGTTGTTACTAGGGTTGTTGAAAGAGCTAGATTGCTGAATATTAAATTTAATTCAGACAAGCTCCAATATAAAGTGGGTGAAGTGAAATATATGGGTCATCTATTTTCAGCCTCTGGGATGAGGATTGATCCAGGTCGGGTAGAAGCTCTTCAAGGTTTGATTGAACCATCCAGTAAGAAAGAATTACAGAGGGCAATGGGCATGTTTAACTACGTACGTAGCTTTATTCCAAATATGGCTGCTTTAACAGCCCCATTGCGGGAATTGCTTAAAGGTGATACAGTATGGAAATGGTTGCCTTGTCATAGTCGTGCTTTTTTAAAGCTTAAGAATAGTTTGACAGTTGCTCCAGTATTGGCAACATTTGATGCGACCAAGAAAATCACTATTCAATGTGATGCATCACAGTCTGGTTTGGGGTGTTGTTTGCTACAGGAGGGTAATTCAGGCCAGGGGTTGCAGCCAGTAGCATTTGCATCACGGGGCCTTACGGATTCAGAGAAAAATAGTTTTGCCCAAATTGAGAAAGAGCTGCTTGCAATTCAGTATGCTACTGCTAGATTTCACAATTTTATTTATGGTCTTCCTGTAGAGGTTCAAACAGATCATAAACCATTAGTTTCAGTGATGACTAAAAGAATTAGTAAAATTGGATCTGTACGGCTTCAAAGACTTAGACTTAAACTTTTAAGGTACTCACTTAAGGTATATTATGTGCCAGGTAAAGATTTGCATGTTGCCGATGCATTGTCTCGATCCTACTTAAAAGGTGGGGAGGAGGAGGATCCCCAGTTAATGGAAATGGTTCATACCATTAGTAAGTATCTTCCTATGACTAATGAAAGAAGGGAACAATTTCAGTTAGAAACAAGTAAGGATCCAGTGTTGAAGGAAATAATGAAATTTATTTGTGAAGGATGGGGGACCCCAAGTAAATTACCCCCAGAAGTAAAATTATTTTATAAATTAAGAGATGATCTTTATGTTGAAGATGGGTTGGTTTTTTTGGGGCATAAAATTATTGTTCCTTTAACACTGCAGTCATATGTTTTAGAGTTATTACATGAAGGTCATGCAGGAATTGAAAAAACCCGTTCCAAGGCTAGGCAGTTATTTTACTGGCCTGGGCTTTCAATTGATATTGAAAATATTGTAAATAAATGTAAAATATGTGATAAATTTAAGCCAGCTAATAGCAAACGGCCTTTGTTACCACATGAGGTTCCACAACTTCCATTTGAAAAGGTAGCCTGTGATATATTGGACTTTGCTAGACATCCATACCTTGTATTGGTTGATTATTATTCTAAATGGCTTGAAGTGCTACCATTATCAAGCACGGCGGCTAGGTCAATTATAGAGTCATTGAGAAATGTTTTTAGTACTCATGGCCTACCCAGAGTGCTTATCGCAGATAATATGCCCTTCTCCTCGTATGAGTGTAGGAAGTTTTTTAAAGAGAATGAAATTGAATTAAAAACTAGTAGCCCTCATTATCCACAAAGTAATGGTTTGGCAGAGAAGGGTGTACATATAAGTAAACAGATTTTGAGTAAAAGTCAAGAGGCAGGCGTTGATTACAGGGACGTATTACGGGAATATAGAAGTACCCCCTTGAAGGACCTTAATTTGTCCCCAGCTCAAATTTTGTTTAGTCGGCAATTGAGGACTAAGCTTCCTGCTACGGCAGAAACGTTAAAACCTAAAATAGCTGAGGGAGTTTTTGAAAAATTGTGTGAGAGGCAAAAGAAAATTAAAGAAAGATATGATAAGACAGCAAAAGGTAAAGTCAAGGTATATAAGGAAGGGGATGAGGTGATGGTTAAAGCTTCAAAAAAGGAGCTATGGGAACCAGCTAAGGTTGTTGGGAAACATAGTGCCCCGAGGTCATATTTGGTAAAGAATAACAGAGGCAATATTGTAAGACGCAATGATGTTCACTTGCGTCCTAAAAAATCTAGGACAAATATATATGAAGATATTATGTTATGGGAATATAATAATGGGTCTAGTGCATCCACTCCTGGGGAGGTGACTGTGGAGAATAGACTACCAGGAAAGACAGTCACAAGAAGTGGCAGGAGTGTTAAAGCACCGACAAGAATGGACTTGTGAGGGGAAGGTGTTTTGTGTATTTTTATTTTTGTATATATCTTATTTGGATATATCAATTACTGTATGCATGAGCTTGTGAGGGGAAGGTGTTGTATGTTGGTACTTTGGTACTGATGCTACAGGTTGGCACCAGTGCATTTCCGGTCATATTGTAATAATGATTTCCGGCCACATGGCAATAAAGTGATATACAACACTAACAGATGGTTTCTGAAGTAAATGATGATCATTCATCCATTACAATGATATGAGCTGACATTTCTGGATAAAACATACTCTTCATGACTGTTTTCTAAACTTGTGTTTTTAATACATAATAAAGTGTAAAACTATTACAGAAAGTATCACAGCAGGTTTATAATATATCATCATTTCAGAGAGAAACTAGTAGGCATGAAACAATGATGGTGACCAGAACACCAATCTATGTAGCTTATCGATAATGATAATTAAATTTAGAGTTACATCAGGAAGAAGCACAGATATATAGCTAAAAAAAATGAAAGAAATCTGGAGCATAAAATTTTATTTTAAATGGTTAATTACAAGGAAAACAAAAAGCTCTGCTGGCATATAATAATCATATTAATGGGAATAAATTAATATTATTGAGGAAAAAAAATTCACCACGTAGCTAATGCTATGCTAGTCCGGAAACATTCATACCGCTTAGTTTGGGCATTACTCCCAATGCAATGTTTGATATGCTTACACACCAACTCTATGTTAACAAGTTCATCATACAGGGACATTTCACTCATTTCTAGCAAGCTTGAACAGAGAGAAAGAAGCCATGAAAATGATGATGGCATTCTTGAGCAAATATCACTGAACTTCTCCTCTGTGATATCATGAAATGCACCATACAGCATCCACACTTGACGATACGGCAAAAATAGCTCAAGTGTACATGTTGCATTTGAGGCTTCCCTTTCACATTGACTGAGTCCACTCTCAGATCCATTGGCTCTTGGCTTAACCTTAATACTTTTTCTTTTCCCTCTCGAGCTCTTAAACTTTTTCCCTTCAGGTTCGACCACTTCATCATTACTTTCAATAGATTGTATCTTTTTTAAAAATTGGTTCCTATCAATGACAGCCAACCAATCTAATTCCTTTACTTTCTCTTCTCCAAACTGGGAATCTAAATTGACCAACAGCATATCGTTTGTATTTCTTTTTCTAATGTTACCTGAGCTAATATGTTCATGAAATTTCACATGTTCAGAATACTTTCCACCCAAAGCTGAACTTTTGGTTATCTTCACATGGACATCTTTCTGCCTGAGGGCTTTTATCACAAGATCAGGTTTCAAAATGAAGTCTAGGGAAGTGGAGCGAAATTCAGCGCGAAGCAGCTCCTTGCATGGTCCATTTTTTGTGGTTCCAATCTCATTAAGCCAGCTATTTGCATTTCCTTTCAGCAACTCCTTCATGTATGAAAGGCAAGGCGTTGTAGATGGTTGAAATTTTAGTGTGTTGAAGTTCTCAACAGGGAACATTTCAGTCAACTCTTTCAGGTGCCATTTCATGAACTCCATCCATTTTGGATCTAGAGTAAATGGATAAGGGTTTAGCATCAGAATGGCTATATTTTTCGAGCTTACATGTTAAGTATTCAAAGTCAATTTTGATGGATTTTGCTTGCTTTTATCAAGCATAATTTAATATATTCACAGTAAATACTCTGGGTTACATAATTAATACATACATAAATACATACCAATCACGCCATTCCCTTCCGGATTAGGCACAGTCACCAAGTTTCACTCATAAATACATATTTGTACACCTAACTCTGCTTCAATAATTTCCCCCATACTGACCTATCCTTGCAAACCTCTTTTGCCTCATTTATCCCAATACACTACTTCATACACACCCTCCTGGTATTAAGACTCCTAACATACCTCCTCCTAAGAATTTCCTCAACCAAATTCAACCACAACTTTCTCGGCCTACCTCTACCTCTCGCACCACTCATGTCACTCTTATATATCTGTTTCATTATTCGACTCTCATCCATTCTCTCAACATGGCCAAACCAATGAAGCACACTCCTTTCATGAGTGTCCATTACTGAAGCATTTAACCCACATTCATTCATGACCCACTCATTCCTGACCCTATCCATCCTACTTTTGCTGTAAACACTCCTCAGATAACTCATACCCACGGCATTTAGTCTACTCTTATGTCTATCCTGACATACCCATGTTTTACAGGCACATGGAAATGTACTAAGTAACACATAAAATCCTAGGAACCTTATAATATAGACCATAGAATGTATGATAGGACTAGGAATGTAGGATTCACAGTAATAAAGATGGACACCATTTAAGATGAGTGAAAAAGTATGACTTGATTTGAAGAGATTAGGAAAGCTACCACCCTCCACTTTGTGGTGAGCATAACACACAATAAATATTTAATTCTAGCATAGGTACTGAGAATTTGTTGTCCAAGCAGCAAGGGTTGAAACTTGCTATGAAAAAAATCATTTGACTTGACCAGGATTCGAACCCAGATCTCCCAATTCCCGGTCAGATGTGTTAGCCAGTAACTGGCAAACACACCTGACCAGCAATTGGGAGATCTGGGTTCGAATCCCAGTCAAATGATTTTTCCACGGCGAATTTCAACCCTTGGTGTATATGCACTCATGCGAGTGACTTTGTACTATGTCATTGGTCAATGCAATGATTGAAAAATTCAATATCTAAGCATTTCGTGATTTACTGAAGTTTGGATAGATATTAGTGGAATGGAGGAGGATGGGATATTTAGGGATGCGACCAACAATTAAGATCATTTGCTGCATAGGGGATGGGTAAGGGAGGCAGGTTGGAGAGAAACCCAGCATTGGCATTAGCCTACTCTAAAAGAAAGGTGCCAAAGGGACCACAGTTTAACATATCATCTAACAGGTGGAGAACTACACTTGAAGCGCCCTTTACAAGACACTCAAGTAGGAGTTAGGTTTCCTCAGAAAAATATCCTCCTCAGCCAGGATATGAAACCTGGCCATCCGTATGGTTAGTCAGTACTCTAGCCATCACGCCAACCCAATCCCCTAGCTATTAGTTTCTGATGAGATTGTTCAAAGAGTTTTCATATACAATTGGCCATTTCTTTGAATCCAGATTACAGTTAGGTGAAATTTAGTAAAGCAGAGCTTCAATGTACATATGGGAAATGATGTCCAGTCATTTAAATAGCCTTAATGAAAGAACAAGAAAAGACTACAGCACTTACTGGTAAGTCAAAAACATTGGCCTCGAAGAAAACACTTTGAGTTTATTTTGAAAGCCGAGTGAGTAGACTGAGCAATCAGAGCATAGTTTTTTATTGCAGTCATTATTTAATGCCCAGAGTTCCATTAAGAGTCCCCAGGCCTTTCAGATTCTACATTATAGAAACTTAGAGAGGTATAATTACAGTTGTTGTCTTATGGTTCATTGATATTCCTCCACTTCGCTGACCCCTAAATTCTTTCAATATTTGAGAATGACTGCTGGGCTAAGCACAGATGATGTTGTTACAGTATTGTAGTATGAAATGTTGGAAACAAAAATTTTTCAAATCACCAGTTGAAATACCTCCATGACTTATAAAATAATAATATCCACGGCACCAACATCAACTCAAGAGATGTCTCCAAGAAAATTCTTGCCCTAGAGGGAATCCCAGTGCAAGACCACACATCGAGTGATGCATTTTTCACGCATGAGGCAGGAAAATGTTTAGGCTGGATATGAATAAGTCAGAGTTGTCTGTCATATTCCACATTTTTGTGGACAACAAGTTATACATACCATAAAAATTACATAAAACATGGTTTTATTACTCCTAGAGAATGAAGTACAACTGAGTCAAAATAAAAAAGAGAAACCACCTAGAATTAAGTCATCATAATTCAAAACATTTTTTCAGCTGGACCTGAATTTTAAAGCATATAATAACAAGTTGCTTAAATTGAAAGTGCATACCAACCATATTTAACATAATATTTGTAACACATCAGCACACTTTTATGAGAAACAAATCTTTATCAGCATGATATTTTTAAAACAAACTTTTTAAGGCACCATAGATTCAGAATTAATATTATTAATAATTCATTCACTAGCAGTACCTACCTCTTTTTCTATTTTTCTCCAAAGCTTTACTTTCTATTGCATACTGACAAAAGTCAAGGTATTTCAGAGCATTCTGGGTTGGTGGTAGTTTTGGTATCACATTTTTTTTCTCATGATCCATTTGAAAGATCCCAGGGTCTTGCACAGCATACATTGGGTAATGCCACCTTGATATAAGTGAGTTCCGAAATTCTATGTAGTTCACCCAATCTTTCCAAACAAAGAGTTTGCAAGTAGAGGAGCCAGACTCAATTGAAGCTGAAGGAACTGTATCATCAGAAAGACCCAGAATTTTATTTGCCTGAAATGAGATGTAATTTAACATAATTTTACTTCTTATATCACATTTAATTATTTAGACCATAATGCCATTTTAGTCTCCATTCATAATAGATAAGAATTCTTCATAGAAGTCTCCATTATTTTAAAGAAATAATAACCATAGACCAAGCAGTTCTCACTTTACCACACTTTTACCTTTGCTCTTAAATTTGTCATTTTCTCATGTGGATTACCATGAGTACAAGGATATATACAGTATTAGCATAAAATTTCATTTATATACAGTTATAAACCTAACTACATTTGTATACTACAATTGGATGTTTTCCAATTGGGAGGAGAGGGCTTGCCTCCAACTCGGAAATAAACAATAAAAATTATTATTTCTTCATCACTGACTTCTGACCTTTCGACTCATAACCAGGCAGCAATTTACCTGTCATACTAAACACCATGAATATATACATACAGAAAAATCCTGTGACGTAAAGACTTTAAGAAGCCAAACTATATATCATTACTATACACTACCTTGGTAAGCGGCCCATCCTAGAATATGGCTCCGTGGTTTGGAATCCCTGTTATGATATACATATTCTAACTCTTGAAAAGATCCAGAACAAATTCTTAAAACTCCTTGATTACAGCATAAAAAAGAACAAAAATTATCTTAATTTTACCATTCCCTACCAATGTCCCTTTATACCTTTATCTGTTGGTCGAAAACAACTAGGACTATTCTTTTTGTATGGAATGTTACATAATTACATAAAATCCTCAGATTTACTTTCTCTTGTCACAATTAGGGTTCCTAAGGTCAACACAAGGGATGTTACTCTATTTAACATCCCTTACCTTCCATCCAATTGTATGAAAAACTTAATTGTGTATCGAGCAATGATGGATTGTAATGTGCATTGTGCTGATTTCGATCTTTTCAACTCCTCTTTATCGACCTTTAAGAGGATTGTGTCAAATAGCATTACTGCTTAAAACTATATTTTAATACAATCGTACTGTAAATCATGTCTTATGGGGAATTTTAAAATGAAACTTTACTGTATTATTTAGGATTTGTATTTTATTCCTCTAAACTGATTATATGAATAATTTATGATATGACTTAAATGTATTAATAATGTATCACTTGCTTTGTACTTATTTGGAACAGGGTGTAAGCCCGTAAATAAATTATACATATTAGTATTATTATAGGCCTCAGAATACAGCTATTTTGTATATAGCACAGGTCTGAGCTTGTCCCCCAAAATTACCAGCTCGTTTATCTCTTTTGTTGACTTTGTAACAAACTTATATACCATTCTACACTTTCATGATCCAATATATAACGGTAAAGTCACACCAGATCTATCATTGTTGGCAGAAACGCTAAGAATCATGGTGTTCAGGTTTCCTTCATCAACCATACTTTTATCTACTGCGGTCCTTGAATATCTGCACCCACAATTCTAGCATTGTGAAGCCTCTCAAAACATTGCTTCCCATCACTCAGATTCAAATTGATGCTGTGCAGTACAAAAATCTTTGTAAAGCTTTGCCAGGTTGACTAGAACATGGAAGTACCTCTATCCTCCGAGGCCTGTGTTATAACCAAATTTTATGGTGAATGTCATAACTTATTTCAGCTAAATAATGATATACTGTCTCGATGCAGGTTAGGAAACTTCTAAGAACATATATTGCCTTATTTAGTCAGAATTGACATCACCTGATACAAAATCCATAACTAAAAATAGATTAATTAATTTTTATGAGAATTTAAGCATCATGTGCTTTGCCCGCACATGATGGATGAAACTTTCTCAAGAGATCTCTACAAGGTAAGGTGTTTGACCACTGCCAGCTTTACAATGACTGGCAACATTACTACATATAGTTATCAAACTTGTCAGCAGCAAAACAAATGAGCCGGTAGAATTTGCAAGAGAAGTAATAAAGGTTACAGTCTCGCCTTCATGTAAGCACACATATGAATCATTTCATTTCAAAAGGTAATTTCATACCTGAAGACTCTCTGAAATTTTCCAAGACGGTAAATTAATGGATACATAGTTTCCAAAAATGAAACATCTTTTTTCAAGATTTCATATGCTTCTTCAGAATAGATAAGAAACTAAAAAGCTAAACAACAAAATGTGCCACTTCGCTGGGGAGGGATTAATTGAAGACGAGAGCAAGGGAATATTGAATGCAAAACTTCAGTCCACAAATATCAGCATTCACGACAGATAACTGAAATTCATAATTTTGTACCATATAACTTAAGCAATCAATTTACCTTGGCAGCAAACTTTGAGAGACATTCTTCACTATATCCATCCAGACCAAAAATTAGCTTCAATGAGAAGAGGAGAAAAGCCATTGCACGCCCCTCATAATTTGGCAGTTCCTTACCAACAGCATTACATACTTTGGAAAATTGTAAAAGACTTTCTCTGTCAACTTCAGATTTTAGAGGCATTTTAGGCTGGCAATCAGCCAATATATTGATTGCAAAGTCTGCCACATATCCTGAAATGTTACCAAATAAAATTGATAGAGGTAGTAAAATTTGTTAGATGAAGCTAGATTGAGTTATAATAGTAACTTATATTTATTATTTTCACCACAAAAGTGATTCATTCAAAGTTGTTCATCCTTATGGTACAGGGATTGTTTCCAACACCAACAACGATAATGGATTTGATTGAAATTCTTGCAATAAAGTTAAGAAGGATTTTTCTCATTGGCCAGTGCTATAGGCATGATAACCACTCATGGGCACATCAGAAATTATGGCCACATTGGAAAACACTCAGTCGTGGAACACAGTTCCTTCTTTAGCATTGTTGTAATTGTAATTCAAAATGCAAAATGCTCTAATGCTCACATTTACTGTCCCAAGAATGTACCCCATCCATTAAAGCTAATGAATTTAGAAAAAATACTATATTTGAAGACTGACATTCACATTTTCATGCCCAGTGCTCATTAGAAAATTTTTATAACAAGAGTTGACATGTTACGGAGAACCAAGATCGAGATCCCAGAACTGTTTCCCAATAAATATTATTAAGAGTTGCACAAAGATTTGCACTAAGTACCAAGTAGAGATGGGCGCCATCTTGATTTCGGTCGGCGGCAGTGTGGGGGGGAAATAAAGCCGCCGCCACCGGTGTGACTGAGCAAACGCCGAGCGTTTATTCAGTGGCGGCGGCACGGCATGTTGACGTCTGTTCATATACGAGAGGAAAATAGTGAATAACTGTAAAATCTCAGAGCAATTAATTACAACCGGCAAAAATGTATAGGGCTATCTTAAATACTGCGTCGTCAAGGGGTTAATTTACAACCATAACTACTTTGAAGGATTTTATATATGTGTTACGTGGTAACTCAATGTATTAAATCCAAAATGTTAAAATCTTCTTGTAATTCATGGAAACATCTCGTAAAAATGCATTCATCTTTCTGGTAAAATACGTAGGTGCTCAAATTGTTTTTGTACATCGCCAATTTTCCATTGATTGACGCTACATTGACACTATTCGTGCTTTGCCGACAGCGAATATGATGCGTGAGGAATCTCCCGAAGAGAGTGACAGTAACAATTAGGAACAGCATGACTCAGTGTATTACACCGAGAGATATGTACCCAGGTAGATGTGCATGTCCCTAATGAGAAAGAATGGGAGAAGTAGAACCAGTGAATTATTTTCAAAATGTATTTGCAGAGAGCACACCGTCAACACTTTTCTTGGTGTCGCTGCCCTATTGGAAAAAATCTGCCAGTTTAATTGAAAACTGTAATTGAATTCACTTGGATTTCCAAATATTCAATTGAAGTTCAAAATATCCAATTGAATTTCAAAATATTCAATTGAAATTCAGATATTCAATTGAATTTCAATCGAATGTTTCCGCGAAACCATCAAATGCTAACTATGGAATATCAACTGACTATTCAATGAACAAAATGTACCTGTTAAAAATGTAAGAAAATAAAATGTATCCCAAGATAAATGAATTGCTTTTTAAATGCTGGACCTACGACTGAATCTGGTAAATAGAGGTATAAAATCTTAATGATAGTAGCTCTGCTTTCTTAACACCTTGCCTGCAATGGTAGGAGATGTAAATATATTACAATAAGGTGGGCAAATGGAATTTTTCAATGGGATGTCAAATAAAGTAAGGGAATAAGGAGTTGATTGCACTCTTACAGAACACTTTGCTGACAATGGTAGGAAATGTAAATATTTTATAATAAGGGTGAGAATGGGACTTTTAAATAGGATGTCAAATGAAATAAGGGAACATTAAATATGCTTTCAAGTTTATTCTACCTCAATGCATACATCACAGACAGTAACAATAGATATCAACACACACTGTAAACAATAATTGAAAGCACAGTATAACGAAAATTTGGCTCCGTACATAACATTACATATAAATATATCTCTACAAATTCAGAAGGAAGTGTTTTGCTGGGACTGAGCAAATAAAGTGTTCATCCCTGATGCTCACATGAACAGCCACATATATCACTGTGAAAAATACTACTGATATTGTTCTGCCTGGCTCAATAACTTTGAAGATATGCTCCACTCCAGACAATTTTTGGGTTTTTAGCATTTCTAATGCTGCATATGCAACACCTGAACTGCCTACCTCTTTATATCCCCAGAGAACATATTTTATCCGGGCAAGATATGTTATGATCAAAATTAACAATAAAATATTTTTTTATCAACGAAAGGGAAAAAAATAACTTTATTGGAGGTTACTTTGACATAGATTGATATTTAAGTATTAATATATAAAATTGGTACCGTGCTTCATATCTATCAAGCATCAAATGTTCGCTCAGTATATTCATTGGTTCACTCAGAGACTTTCAGTGAGATGATTACACCTGATTTCTTTATAATTTACAATATCTGTACGAACTACCTCCAAAAATATGAAGCTTGACCGGATCCAAGTAAATTATAATAGTTTTTGCGTATAAATACGTCTATTAGGTGTAATATAAAGAATAATACGCGTAAAAATAACTAGAATCTGAGGAAAGTATCAGTAGGCCATATCATGAGTTGAGAACCTCACGCCATGTTTTCCAAAATCTTTCTTAATGAATGGTAGTCTGGAGAGGAGCGCACTCACCTAGCGTGTGCAGGATTGCTGTCTCGATTCTCCATTGGAGAACTTTTTGGTGAACGAAATTTTTTGAGTCACAACATTTTCTTTTAAATTCAGTAATGGTAATATTTTCTTACACAGTGATGGATAGTCTTATCAGATCATTATTTCTATCTCTAGTTTCTGACTTTTTCAACCCTGAAGATAGTTTCGGCGACTCTGGGCTGGGGAACTGCTACATAGGGATTCTGACATGCTCCATCATGAGCAAGCATGCTTGTTCTTCCAATTCCTTCTGTTTATACATATGGCTTAAGTAAATCTCAGGTAATTACAGCAATAGGTGTGTGCTATTCCATACCATGCTTCATAGGTCCCGCTAAAGTATCTACTCTGCTAGTTCTTTTCGTACAGAGAATACAGTATTGATGGCAGCACAAAAAATTCTCTTCTCGGCCGTCAGCTGATCAGCGCCCAATTCATGAATTTTTTCCTGCTCGTATGACATGGGGTCCAACTGTTCACAAAATTCTATTCATAAATATGGAATTCATGGATAAATTTACGAAAAAAATTACCGTGGGACACCAGTTCAATGCGTTTTACATTATGAAAATGTAAGCTTTCTACTTTTAAGTTTAAAATATTTAAATAATGTAAATTATTACGAATTTTTCCTGCTCGTGTGACAAGGGGTTAAATATAGAGGTATGCCATACTGTTCATTTTGTTGAACAGTACATTTAGAGCCAGGTCAGGGGTCAGAGCAGTTCGAAAGAACATATTCAAAAGAACGTACATTGCATTCTAAATGTGGGGGTGGGGCGGGCTTTATGAAGTTTTAGTTATCAGAATGGCATATGACGGTCATGTATACACTTCTAAAATAAAGCTTAATGGAGATTTTCATCCAATCCTTCTGCTTCAGGTTCTATGTGATTACTCATTGCATACAAATTAAAATAACGATAATTAAATCAAAATTTTTACAACATAATTGTAAAGTAAAATAATATTTCATGAACTTCTAAAAAAGTACCTCTCTAGAAGGGAGGGACTTCTTCTTCTAAGTGGAATCTGTCTTCTGACAGGTTTCAACTGGATGCTCTCCATTGCAGTCGGTCCTGAGCATCTTCTTTCATTTGCCTGTAACTTCCCCTTCCTTGCTTTCCTTCAATTTTGCCTTCAATAATTCTTCTAAAAAGACAATTTTGGTGTAATATACTGTGACGGTAACGGTTTGACCGTCTCATGTTTCGTTTGAAGGATCCCCTCGCGTTTCGTGTTTCTTTCCACGGTGTGTTCTTTTGTTTACCCCTTCCCCTTTTCATGTGTCGGTTTGGACGGGACGAACCACGCTCAGAGGTTGAGTGTGACAAGGTCAGTGGAGTGAGTGATGGGCCGGAGGATATGTTCCTCCCGACCAAGCAAGTGAGATGGCCCATGCCGGCCACTGCCAGTGTCATTCAACTGCCAATGAAGGGGAGCTCCCAGCTTCACCCCCCCCCTACCCCCCATTTGTGTGCCCACGGACGCCTCACCCCTCCCAGATTGGAGTATATATTGGCCCGGGCGCACCACAACGAGGAGAATATACCGACAGCTGTTGGCGGGACGCTATGCCCGTGTGGGAAACCAGGAGCGAGGGAGAGAGAGAGAGACAGTGAGACTTCGCGAGTCAAGAGGGCTGACACAGACCACTCGCTTGCCAGTTAATGCAAGCGTGGGTGGACGCCTGTGAGTTGCAGTGCCTCCAGTCTGACCCGCGACCACAACGTCTTCGGCCGACACTAGAGGCGAGAAGCCACTTCCAGCCATCGTGCATCCTGCCGGCCCAGAAGTTGGTGCATCCACGTCAGCCGCTCCTCTCTTGCGTCAATTCATCTGGTGTTTCCACGTAAGCCGACAACGAATCTCCATACCCCCCCTTTTTGAAGGAAAGCTGCTTCAATTACAGGAATTTTTAGGTGTTGTGGGACTCTTGAGGCAACCCTAAGCTCCTTCACCCTAAATTCCATCACTTGTGCGACGCCTTCAAGTCAATCGTTTCGAATCGCTGCCTAACGTGGCTCTTGCTTGTTAAACTATTTCAATCTAACTCTCCGCTGTATCCCTTGCGATACGGGAGCCCGTCACATTCAATTATAAAGTGTAATTTTTCAAGTGTATGTCAATTGCCTGTCATTTACGGTATCACTGTCATCCATATCATTTTGTGTCATCATCCCATCACTCGTTCATGATCATAAGGGTAATTATTATGTCTTTGCTTGGTTATTTCTGTGTCATGTTTTATTTTTGAACGCCGTGGGCGTTTATTTGTGCTCTTTCTTGCGCATGCATCGTAAATGTTGCCATGTTCTGCATCGGTCATCAAGTGCATTAAAGTGTTATCAAAATTACCAGTGTTGTGGTTCGTCCCAGTTCCTGGGAAGTTTTGCTCCCATCGTTCCCTTTGGTTGACCTGTGAATATCGAACGCCTCGGGGGATCCTCAATCTTAATTTTTGGATTTCGCGGAGTATGCCCCATGTGGGTTAAAACGCGAATCACTGTGTGTGCGGCTGTCCTCCCTAAAAGTTGCGGGCTGGGGGGGTCTGATCCGTTACAATACGTCCCATCCAAGCTGTCTTCCTCTTTTTTATTTCCCTTAGCAGTTTCCTTTCTTCTTCTATTGTCCTTAGTACTTCCTCCTTTCACATTCTATCCGTCCACTTCACCTTAAGCATTTTTCCCCACAACCACATTTCGAAACTTCTAAGTACTTTTCTTCTTTCTTTTTGACCGTCCATGTTTTGCTACTGTAAGTCACCACACTCCTTTTAAAACATTTAGCAAATCTCTTTCTCAGTTCTATTGGAATGCTAAATGCTGTCAGAAGTTCTTTCGCCTTCTCAAATGCTTTTTTACCCATAGCTATCCTCTGTCTTACTTCCTGGGTACAGCTCCCATTCTCAGTCACTAAACTTCCCAAGTACAGAAATGATTTCACTTGCTCAACAATTTTTCCTTCTATGGATATATTAATGATTGCTTCATTCTCACTTACTCTCAACACTTTTGTCTTTCCAACATTTATTTTCATTCTGTATTCTTTCCTCACTCTTGCAATACTCTCCATCATATACTGTAGCTCCTCTTCTGATTCCGCCAGTACTGCTTGATCATCTGCATATTTCACTGTCTTCATTTTCTCTCCTCCTACCACTACACCTCTTGCTTTTTCTAATGCTTTATTGGTTAGCTCTTCAGCATAAATATTGAAGAGAGATGGTGACATGCAACATCATTGTTTGACTCCTTTTCCAACATCCATCTCATCTGTCTCATCATTTCCTACTCTTATCACAACTTTCTGTTTTGTATACAGCTCTTTTATTAATCTTCTATCCTTCCAGTCTATGCCAATATGTTTTAGAATCCTCAGCAGCACAACCCAGTTGACTCTGTTGAATGCCTTCTCCCAGTCAACAAAATATATATGTATACAGATTCCGATTCACCTCTA
This sequence comes from Ceriagrion tenellum, assembly GCA_963169105.1. Lineage (NCBI taxonomy): Eukaryota > Metazoa > Arthropoda > Insecta > Odonata > Coenagrionidae > Ceriagrion > Ceriagrion tenellum. Next base: position 73,321,340 of record OY720634.1, read on the forward strand.
ACATTTTTTCACCAATCATCCTTAGGCATCCTACTGCATCTCGTGTTCCTTTACCTTTTCTGAATCTGAACTGGTTTTCTCCCATATTTTCATCAATTTTCCTTTCTATTCTTCATAAAAATAGTCTTGTTATAGCTTTGGTAAAATGACAAATAAAACTAATTGTCCTATAATCTTTACATTCTTTAGCATTGCCCTTCTTTGGTAATGGAACTAACGCTGACTTATGTAAATTTTCAGGACAAATTCCCGAATCATATATCCTACTGACTAGACTGGTCAATCTAGATATTGCAGTATTCGCTAATGCTTTCAAAGCCTCAGATGGTACTCTATCGCAGCCCAGTGCTTTCTTCTCCCTGAGATCATAAATGGCCCTGTCCACTTCAAATCTTAGTATCTTTGATCCTTTATCATCTTCATCCCCTTCACTTTCATCTTCCAGCATTGAATGATCAGCCTGTGAATCATATAATTCCTCTACATATTTCATCCATACTCTCTTGTTTTCTTCCATGCATGATGTCATTTTTCCATTGGAGGGACTAGGAAAGGCCAATCTGGTCCTAGCCTCGAGGAAGGGAAAACCCTGTTGTTCACCTCCTCGTGGTAGAGAGGGGGCAACACTTGTTTTAACAAGTGGCTAACGAGCACAGAGACTGAGTTTCTCCTGGGATAGAGAGATCCCCTCCACCAAGTGCCAATGGTCTCTATGGAGGGCAGATGAGGGGGTGGAGATAGTTCACCCTGTAGTCCTAGGGGTGGGAAATAACCTCTAAAGGCAGATGAGCCATTGAGTAGCCAACGGCATAGGAGGCAGAGGGTCACATCTGTAGTGGGAACCATCAGCGACCTACTGTACACCACACTCCAGGAACTGACAATCCCTGGTTCTAATCTCCCAGTGGAAACACTGGACTTACACGCTCATAAGCAATCATGACTCATGCAAGTAATGACAACAATATCCCAGCTGGTAACCAATCCACCCATCGACAGATGGCAATCAGGAATTCGGATTCTGGGGAACCTGGACTTCCATGATCACAGAAAAAGTCAAGAGCTTTCTGGCAAACTGGCCACATAAAACACCCACATACATTGGCAACATCGACATCAACACATTAATCCATCCGGGAATAATGCATAACCTCACATCAAAACTTGGCAAACAAAAGATACTGATACTGGCTCTACAGTAAACACCCATCACAGATGAAGATAAGGTGGATTACAGGAACTACCACATATTCAAAAGCAAGACAGAAAAACAAATCACCAAAGGCGCACCAATTTTGGGCATGGCATTTATGGTGAACAAAAAGATAGTTGACTCCACCAAGGAAGTGACCCCCATTAACAACAAACTGATGACAATGCACATAAAGTGAGCTAATAAGAAATATACTATGTTCAATGCACATGCCCCTACTAATGGAGACAACAAAAAAGATCCCAAATCAACAAAAAAATTCTGGACAACACTAGAGAAGGTGATGGCAAAGGCCCCAAAGAATGGCATCAAAATTCTACTTAGTGACTTCAATGCACAAATTGGCAGAGAAAAAAATCTACCAGAAAACTGAGGGCAAATTTCCTGCACACAAATTCACCAACAAGAATGGCACAAGACTTATCGAACTCTACCAACAGAATAACTTGAAGATCATGTCCACATCTCTCAGAAAATTACCTCGCAAACAGAAGACTTGGAGATCACCTGTTCAAGAGATGGGCGAATTTCAGATAGACCATGTGGCGATCTCATATCCAGTGCAAAGAGAAATTCATTACGTCCAAGTCCAGAGAGGAGCAAACATTGACTCTGACCACTAGCTAACACGAATTAAAGTTAAATTCACCCCACAAAGAATCCACCGCAAGAAAACACACATTCATAATTTTGACGTGAAAAAGCATGCAAAATGCAATAACACTGCAATTGATCAAACAGGCAGTGAGATGTACAATCTCGAAAGTGAAATTTATTGGTGAAATTTCTGAACCTTTCCAGATCAAAACTGGAGTACGCCAAGGAGATGGGCTATCTCCACTCCTCTTTAACTTAGTCCTGAACTAAGTCATCAAGGAGTAAAAAAAGGAACTGAAAAACCGAGGACATTGGAAACCAACACAATTTGGACGACCCAAAGATGACATATAAATTTCATGCTTAGCTTTCGCTGATGATATAGCCATACTCGTAGATAATGAAACAACAGCAGCTAAACAGATAGAAGTCCTCAAGGAATGTGCAGAGAAAGTCAGCCTACAGATCTCTTTCGAAAAGACCAAATTCTTCAGCTCAAAACTAGACATTGCAGTATTGAACACAAAATACGGCAAGATAAATTGAGTCACATATCTGGGCGAGATCCTTGAACCCACAGGAGGAGAGAAAATAGCACAGAAGACTGGATTACAGAAAATGAAGAGGGCATATGGCATGACATACAATATCTATAACAAGAAATGCATCTCCATATACACAAAGATAAGGCACTACAACACTGTAATTTAGCCGGAGGTTCTATATGCAACCGAAACTCTTACGCTTCATATAAAAAGAGATATGGAGAACATACTGAAGGAAGAGCGAAAAATCATGAGGAAAATTCCCGGCCCAAAATTAACAGAAGAAGGGTATAGGCTGCACTCCAGGAAAACTACAGAGATGTCCAACCTAGCGGCGGATATCAGAAAAAGAAGACTGCAATATTTCTGACATATCAATAGACTCCCACCAACAAGACTCATCTAAAAGGTCATCATATATATTTACAAGGTGTCAAATCAACAATACCATGGTTGTCACTAGTCAGAGGTGACCTAGAAAAAGAAAATATAGACCCTAAAGAAATTTAAAACAGAATCACCTTCAAAAATAAGATACCCCAGTGGAACGTAATGCCAGAGAACGAAGTACCAAAGAAACCAGGGACAAAGTGGACGGAAGAGAGAAAGAGAATCCATGGAGATAGAATGAGAAAAGTGTAGAAGATAAGAAAGGAACTAAGAAATGAGTCATAATCCTTTGCATGATCCAACAGGGTCCATATGCGACTTAATATTAATAATAATAATAACAATAATATTTCATGAACACCATCTCCATATGCTTTTATAATAAATGTATTCTTTATCAACCTCATTGTAAATGATTCCACTTCAAAATAGAAAAATATTGGAAATAATGGCTCCAAGTAAAGTAAAAATAATCAGTTAAAAAGTAACTGACGTAAAGCATGGGGACAAAATATGAAAACTGCCTTATACTACAAAGCTATAGATTTTAATGTGCAGAAGTGACACTTGCGGCAGTTTTCTCTCAACTGAAATGTCTTCATGGAATACATGGGGCTGCGGCTGTAAGGGCAATTATAACTGAGAAAATACATATGCTCAAACGTTTGCCATGCTAACTCCAGGCAGATATCACTCTGAGTAAGAACACTCAGTTTCTTGGCTTCGAGTTATATTGTCACTGTCATTTAGCAAACTTTTGTATTAAAATGCAGAAGAATTAAAGCATTGACAGCTCCATTTAACGAAGTACACAATGATAAATGGCTTCTCGATATTTGTTGTTCAGGATGGATTATACTTTCGATTAATGGTAAAGCATGAAAATGCTGAAAATACCTGTAGTGTGGAATAATTTAGTTTCCGCTGTCTTACTAAACATTTGTAACTTTAAGAATGAATTTCCTATGTCAAACTTAAAATTAAGGTTACGTGTCCATAGAAATGTATGTGAATAAAACAGCTTTACATTTTTTTATCCCTTAGAATCGTAACCCATCCCACGAATTGGCAAAGAATGCATGAATAATTACCCATCGGAATACAATCTAGCTAACATACTTATTTAAGTTTTTTTCCATACACTACCTTAGCTGAACGCCCTGCTGTTCAACAAACTCTTACGAGAAGCTCCACAGGTGAACTCTTTCTGAGCAGTGTACTGTAGCTGACCTCTATTGAGCCTTCAGTTCTATCTAAACAGTGTTCCACAGCTGACCTCTATTGAGCAGACTGTTCAGATACTTTCTTGAAGCTCAAGAATGACTGTAAGCCCCGCCCTCTGCAGGGGGAGTTATCTAATGGCTGGGTTGATTGTGCTCCAACACCCCCTCCCCGAAAAGGCCTCTAGTCTCGCCGTCTGGTCGTACTCAAAGGAACTTGATGAACACAATCTACGACCCTCTGCTGCTTCGATCATAGATTACTGTGTGGAACAGGTAGTAGGTGTGAACCGTTGATTTACTGATCAGTTCATTTCTCAGAACTGTTCTAATAGAACTGCTCAGTTCATTTTGTCCCATCTCTAGTACAATAGTTCACGAAACTCTATTCATTAATTAATAAAAAATTACTGTGGGACACCAGCTTAGTGTGTTTCACCTTAAGAAAAACTTGCGCTTTCTACTTTTAATTTTCAACTATTGAATATAGCATAAATTACAATATATTTCTACCTCAACTTTACCGTCAAGCAAATATATACATACCAGCTATATGTGTAAAAACTACGTAGGAAAAGGTTATAATGTATTATTAATGATAAATCATGTGGATTTCTTGTTAAATTCCACAAAATATTTTTAAATAATTATTCTTCAAATTTTCGTCAATACAGTATTTACACCGTGCAGCTACTAGCTACTACTGGCATAGTAGCCCTCACAACTTATTAAGGTTTAAAGACTTATGAAGAATTATATTTCATTTGGGCGAAAAATAAACAAATGCTACGGTCCTAATTTTACATTTTTAGCTTGAAAACAAATTTTGTTTCTTTATACTAATTTTCCCTCAGTTTTATTCAACCTGACCGAAACGTGTTATCCTGAGGATTGAACGGACATCGATAGACATAAAACCGCTCTAGTCCCAAGAAATCAAGCAAATTTCTATTTTAATGGAAATATAACCATCCAATCCGCTGTGTTCTTTTTGAGTTTGCACCTATTTCTTCCTGCGTACTCTGTGCGTACTCCATTATGCCTCACCTACATTTATTTTTGTTGGGCCTAACTCTGGAGCAAATTAAAACGTATAGAAACCACGCTCAGCCGCGCAGCTGAGCGAACATACAAGGCTGGCAATGGGAAGGGATAGGAAAAGTTGACAAGAAGAACTAGCTTGACAGTGGAAATCAATCCAACACACATTTGCTGGAACGTATTTGTCAGTACTCTTTCAACTGTAGGACTTGGTATTAAAATCCAAGTCGTGCCACGCCGCCGCCGGTCATTTTAACAACGGCGGCACACCGTAGTTTTTACCTCAGCAGCTGCGGCGTGCCTTGCATGGCCGGCAGCACGGCATAATCAGCGAGGTGCCCATCTCAAGTACCAAGTGCTTGATTTCAGTGAAATAGGTATATTGAAATTTTTAAAAATATAGCAAATAACTTTTCAGTATAATGTTTAACAAATTTTTAGTACTTATTCGAATATACAAATTCAAATATGACCAAACACCTCTCAAGAAACTCAAGGAAAAAAAAAAGAAAAGATTCAACTCAAGAAAATTAATATTTGTCCCATCCCTGAAAAAAAAGACATAAGTAGGATAAGATGAACATGCTTTGAGCACACTACTTGAATACATTGGTCATGGTGGTAAGACAAGAATACAAGACTAGAAAAGGTTCAAAGAAACAATCAATATTTATGCCGCATCATATTTTTTTAATATCCCTATGTCACCTGTGAAATTTCTATTCAATAAGAACTCTAAATTTTTATGGGCCCATAATGTATGTTTTTCCATGATTACCATGTTTCATCTCAACCTCAAATACATACTAGGAATGACTGGGAGAACAAGGTCACACCATGTCAAGAAGAAACTCTTATGAAATTTCATAAAATGTAAGATAGGGGGCAAAAAGCAAGGTCCCATATTGGCATGAAGAAGTCAATTGAATAAGTATTAAAACCACAAAATGCCTCAAAAATTATTCACCACAAAATTATCTATATATTATTTAAAATTAGGAAACAGAATTAAAATGTTTTCATTTCAATATTTCATAACTAAACAATAAAATACATTTTCCTTCCACGGTACATAAATGCTGAACCTCGTGTCCTTCAGACAATTTTCAACAAAGGAAACACAATAAAGTCAACATAGTTCCACCAGTTCTACCTTTTTTCCCATTGGCGATATTACTAAAGGGAAACTAGTTCAATATACAAGATTTATCAGCAAGGATGTGGCTTTCTTACAAAAGCTCCAGATTTTCCCTCATGGAAGTAAATTTTATCAACAGAAAATGGAAGTTTGGATGAATTTACCTTTCCAATAATGTTCTCTAGAATTGTGTATTCATTCAGATACCTCATGATATAATAGTCCTAGACAAAAAATTACATACCTGGTAATTCCAATTCTTTGGTGTATCTTTGAATGAGATCAGGCAAGTAAGGGATGGGTAATGCATCAATTTTGAGCTCCATCACTAGAGTCCCAGCAACTTTGCGTACTGATGAATGAGATGGCCAAACAGGTTTGAATTCTAACCCTCTAATATGCTTACCCTTGGCAATCATTTTGGGAGGCAAAAAGTGTAGGACTGAGCAGTATGACAAATGACCTTCTCGGATCCACCTGGAAAACAGGTAATGCAAAATTCTGGAAAACAACTAAGGTAATAATTTTTTCTGTCATCTTCCACAGAAAATAGAACCTAAAGGAAAACAACAGATTCCGCTACTGATTAGTGCACGCATCAATTAGGCATCAAAAATACCAAGATATCAATGAAAAAAAAATTGGTATGCTGTACCTAAATTTGATATTATTTTGGAATACTTAGAGAAGCCCACGCAATTACCAAGGGTGCCATTGGCATACAGCACAGCACCCTTACAGAGCAAATGATTGTTGAGAAATAGTAGCCAACTGCTACCCATCTTCTGATTATCATAAATATGTACTACTACTTTCAAAAATATGATTACACCTACCAACCCCATTTTATGAGCTTGATTGAATGAGGCCAGGTGGGAAAAATCTTGTAGTTGGCACACAGGGCAGGCTGCAGCCTAAGGAAAGCTTTACGTCACTGAGAGACGACGAGAAAGGGTGAGGAACAACAGAGCTAGCAAAACTGGAGTCAAATATACTTCAGAGTAAACGCCCCAGCGGAGGGAAGGCCTTCAAGAAACTCACGTCCATGCATAGGAACCGATTGCTGGGTTTTCTATCGGGCTTCACCTCTTTTTTCGCCTCGGGTTCACTGTATTTTCATTTTAGAATCGACCGTTTTTGAGATTCAAAGGACTGGCAAAATAGCCACAGTGGTTCAGTCCATGGTCGCTGTGAAAGCGGAGAATGAGGTGGAGTTAAAATCTTCATTGGAAACTTTTTTTTAACAATGAGCAATTCCATGTGGAATGGGTGTGTGAGAACTCCGAAAATGCACTCTTTACATCAACACAATGCACAAGGTTGGCATGAGATAAAACAAATTTTGTGGTTAGTAATTAACATTTGATTCTACATAAATGATGTGTATCTAGCTACTTAGCCACACTTTTTTCTCATCTGATTTCAATCACTGGAAGAAATTAAGCATCCAAAATAGCAGTGGTTGGATTGTTTTGACTTTACAACGAATTACTGAAAAATATCCTTTGAATTAAGTGTCCACCCATTGAATTATATTCTCTCGATACCCATTTAGCCACCATAGCCTTTTATAATTGCCATCTTCTCTTAAACAGAGAGAACATTAGTAGTAGATCAATTGAATTTATTGATACTAATTATTTCAAGCAAAATATTAAACAAGCATTACATATTTCTTTCAGTAAATTTAATTAGAAATAATCATTACACAAACATTAAACACACACCAGAGGAAATAAAATAAAATAAAGATTCTTGTTCAAATTGCTAAATACAGATGTCAGATCAAATTTGTAGGAATTTTGGTAAAGTATGATGATTTCTGGTGAAATTTTTCATTTTTTAAGCACCTGCCAAACACCCTTGTGGTGGCTTGCAGGATAATACGTAGATGTAATTTACCCATTCACTTGAAGATGAACGACATTGTTAAGCAAGCATAAGAATACATTGTGATAAAGAGGTCTACAAGAAATCAATACAAAAATTATTGCTTGAATCACTAACAAAATGTAGTGTTTAATTACAGTTTTATTGATTGAGAAAACCGATCGAAATGTAGAAAACACCTCCATGAAAAACATTTTCTGAACCAACGTCCCATTCCCATTATGCAAATGCATTCAACATGGCTTCCCTTTTTCTTGGGTTTTCCTGAAATTCCAAACATAATTGTTCATCTAAACTTAAAAGAGATTTTATTTTTTCAGAGTTAATAGCAATTTCTCTGTTGTGGCCTTCAATTGAACTGTGGGTTGTGAAATAGTTCAGCAACACATTGAACTAATGTGTTAATAGCACTCTCCCTGGTACCATTGTTAAGTTAAAAGTTTTGCAGAGTCAATCCATTAACTGCTAAACAATGACAACAAGCCAAAAATAGCAGACACAATACCAATATGGATATCACTATTCATCAGTGATACCAGTATGTTGGTATTGTTGCTGCTATTTATTATCTATTCATGTATGAATACAGAGACCACAACCATCTCAGACACTCGAATGGGATGATGATGCCAAATGTTTGTTAAGGGCGCTGATCGCTTGTACCTACTCTCCACTGCACTTATTCATTTGTATTTTTTTCATAATTCAACTTGAAATATCTATAACTTTCCCGTAATGCTCCAAGTATATATAGTATTCATGAATTCAGCGAGACTGGACAAAAAAATCTGCCATACTAATATGATTTTACCAAATTAAAAATAAGCTATTGCAGTAAAACAGCTTATACAATACATCATTCAGGGATGAAATAGGTTATTTCCACTTTGGAAAATAAAAACTAACAATAAGATAAGAAATGAGAGTCAATTTCTCTTCAGCAGAAACAGAACTACTAACTATTTCTTACCTTTACCTCTCTCATTGAGAATCAATGGGCATTTCTACTAGAGAGCAATATAGATAATTACTTACCTTAGCAAATCTGATAGTTGTATATCATCTCTGCAGAGAATTAGGCCTAGGTGAATAATAGCCAAGAGTTTCACCTTGCACAGAAATGTTGTATTGGTAGGCAGTACTCTAATTTTCTTTTTCCAAGGCTCTTTTTTGAGAGATCTCTCTCTACTTTTCACACGCTTATGAAAACTTACAGCATCATCTGTCATGTACTTGTTTTTCCTGAAAATAATTGAGTACAAAGTTAAATATCAGCTAATTTGTAAATGTATTCATGCAGTAACTTCGATATTGATGTCTTATTCATCACAAATTTACATTCATTGAAGCTCATAAATTGAGATTTCACAAATTAGCCCATAGTATTAATGATTTAGATAGATTAGTGATAGCCATTAGTATAGTGAGTTCTATTCTGAAACTCTACCAGTACAATGTGGATTTTTCTCAACGTCAGAGAAACTCATCCTGATTTTCTACACTTTTAGGGTCCTATCTACCCCTATTATTTCCCTTTCTGCCTCAGCATGTGATCTACTACTCTCATCTCCTCCATAAACCTACTGCCTTTCTTTCCCTTCCTCACTAGCCCAAAACCCTTCACTCTATCATAGTCTTGAGCAATCCACTGCCCCTTAACCCATTTCTTCCCACCATTGCGTGAACACAACATAACCTTTGCGATTTTATTCCTCCACATCCGTGTACAAGACATAGTTTATTTTTTCGATAAATGCAGGTAATATCATCAAAAGATATTATGAATTTTGTGATAAACCTTTTACTCTTATTTTTCTTTTTACTAAGACGTATTCTCTTTGTGGTAAATAGCTCTCGCCGGGTAATTGCTAAGGTCACATATAATTTATTATTATTTATACTCACAACGCCAAAAACAGCACAACAAAGGCCTTTTACATCGGGTGTTTTAACATTAACAAGAGACGAACACACACAGCCATGTCCTGGGCAGATAATATTCTACCCAGGCGGAACTCGAACCCGCGACCCTCGGGTTAGCAGGCGAGGACTTTACCCCACCGCCACCGGGGCCAACAAAAATTGTATGTAAAAAATTATGTAAAATCTGGGGCATATGCAGAGTAGTTCACGCTGAATATGGAATTTTACATCTGTAAACTAGGACACTAAAGCATATTAGGCGAAATTAACATGATACTTTTCTAATCACTCATGAATAAACAAAGAGTTGTGTTCACGCAACGTTGGGAGAACTCCAGCAATCCTTGGCAAGCTCTTTCATCATTTGCAGCATTTCTTTAGGAACTCGAAAAAAAAAAGCTTTCGAGAATATGTTACATTTTCATAGGATATATGTAATTTTCAGGCAATTGTACAGCAATGTAGTCCCACATTTACATCAACATAATACCCTGGGAGCCACCTCAAGGGTGTTTGGCAGGGGGCGAGTTTTCACCGAGGGGTTGTAGTGTGTGATGATATTAGCTTTCCGTATCAAACAGGAGAAAGACAACATTTACTTGAATCTTGAGATTTTACTATGATGAGCCTATTCACATCGGAAGTTAAAACATTATAATTTATAATGGTTCACTAAATACATAGATTTATGGTCACGTCTCAAGTTACATCAAACAGTGGCATCCTAAGGTAACAATGGTCAGTTTACAGCAGTATATATAATAAAAACAGTCGGGCGAGGATGAGAGGGGGAGGGAGGGAAAAGGGATAGTCGTTGGTGCGTGGTGTTGTGGGTAGGAACTCATTCTGATCAGAGTGCATCACTCATTCATCACTAATTCTGCATCACTCTTGCAGCACTACTTCTGTATCACTCTGACCAGAGATACTTTATGCTGGACATCCTATACTCAGAATGAAATGGAAGGAGACTGGACCCCTCTGAAATTTTGAAAATCATCCAGCACTTCAAAAACAGCATGCCCTCGACGAAAGAGCAAGTGCTTCCAACTCATTCCCCCTTCAATCAATGGTAATTCCGATTACTATCAACAGTCCTTCAACCCCCTCTCTGAACCATAATTCCCAGTGACCGAGCCATCAACTGTGTCCATATTGCAAGGAATAGTTTTCCCAAAATCCACGTGAATTTCCTTCTACCCATTTTATTCTTGCAAAAACTCCCTCCAAATGACCTGCACCCTCATTTGCAGCCTGGAGTTGTTCATTATCCCATTATCCTCAGTGACTATGGTGTGAGTTCTCAGAAAATATCGTGATTATGTGTTCCCTCCAAATCCTTCCCTTTTTTCTCCTCACTCTCTAACCCTCGGCTGCACGTGGAGACCCATCAATGCCGGAATATCCCTGTCCAGCCTAATCCTGGCCGTTTCCCTCCCACCCTTCCCCTCGGACTCCTACACAGACCTACGCACCAACGAGTATCCCTGTTCCCTCCCACCCCCACTTATCTTCACCCACCTGGTTTTAGTATATATACTATTGTAAACTGATCAATGTTACCTTAGGATGTCACTGTATGATGGAACTTGGGATGTGACCATAGTGAACAATTATTAAGTACAATTTTTTTGAAATTCTTAAAGTCAAGATTGCAGAACTTCCTCCTGTTGTGCCACCTGATCTCTAATTGTGGCAGATATCATCGAGAAAAACCCCTTAACCTGGCTTTTATTATAATTTAAAAAATTTTACCATTTGGCGTTTTCACTTGGTGCCATTCCAGTAAAATCTTTATTAAAGGTAAACCCATCAGATTTGGATTCAAGCTGTTGTGTATAACGTCTTCATCAGGAAATTTACACCAATCTTCACCTTATGGGGGAGCATCACAAAAACGGACGCTTATTTGAGTCTAGGAGAAAGAGTAGTAACTACTCAGTAGTTGTTGATTTGAAAAAAAGTTGTTGAAAACCCAAGCAATCACTTGTTGTTTTTCGAGATTTTTTTTACAAGCCATTCTTTACTTGTTTTGTTGTCAGTAATGGGATTATTTGCCACTGGTACTGTGAGAGAAAACCAGACTGAAAATTGTCCTCTTCAAAGTCTAAAGGAACTGGCCAAAGAAAAGAAAGGGTCGTATGATCACATGCTGAACAAAGAAAATAATATATTCTTCGTACCTTGGCATAATAACTCTGTAGTTACTGTTGCAATTAATGTTGCTACATTGGAGCCAATAGTAAATGTGAGACGCAAGGAGAAAAAAGATGATATAGTTCCCCAACCAAACACTGTAAGTCTCTAAACCAAGGAATGGGTGGAGTAGATTTGCATGACAATGCAATTGCAAGTTATTGGAACAGAATTAGAGGAAAAAAGTAGCGGTGGCCTTTATTAACAAATGATCTTGATAGTTCTATGGTAAATGCTTGGAAGATATAAAGAGAGGCAACTGGATCTACCTTGAGTCAAATTGATTTTCAATCAGAAGTAGTGTTGTGTCTTCTCAAGAAAGAAGAAGCCGGTGAAGGTGCTTACTAAAACAGTTTTATAAATACATTTACAATAATAAGTTTTCAAAAAGTGCTACAATATGGGACATTACAGGAAAACTAAACTAAAAAAAAGAAAAATAGTTTGGCAGATACAATTAGAAACGATAAAGTTGGCCATATAATTGTTCGGGATGAAAAAAAATCACGAAGAAGGTGCCAAGTTTGTAGCAGTCAAACAATATGCATGTGTCAAAAGTGTCAAATTCATTTGCATACAGATTATTTCTCAAAATATCATAAATAAAAATGTCTTATCAATAATTTGCATTTCTAAATGTTTTCTTTGCAAAAATAAAAGTTCCAAAAAAAGAGGTACCAACTCATTTGAACCAGAGAACACCCAATATTTGTTTTCATAATGGAAAGTATTTGGATTGGAATAAAATTCTGACTATCCTCAAGAATAAATAAGAAATATATCCATAATGTCAAAAAAACTATTGTCAATGATTTGCAAAACCATGCTTGGTTTAAACCCCACCTTGCTTCAATCCTCCCTCCTCCTTACTCAGGTACACAATTAAAGGCTTCCCTAATATGTAGGCCATTATAATATCCTATGAGATTCTTTGAGAGACTTGTATGGGTTGAAACCAGTTGGGAGCAAAAAAAAAAAACCATATGAAATATTCCAAGTTGTTTTTTTCTTCGATTTTGTATGAATCCACAAAGTTCAGGCCGAAGTTGTTACAAGAATTCACATAAAATTTGATGTACATAATACAAAAGCCTAGTCCAAGAACTTCAAGAGGAAACCTTTGTCCACATTATATCTATGTACTTTAAATTTTATTAAAACAAATTTTTCATCCGTTCAGGAAAGGAAATTTCATCTGATCATGACTTCGTTGATTTTTAAATGATGGAAAGTTAACAATAACCACAACTTACATATAAGTTTTTCATTGCATGGAAAACTGTAGATAATGCAGTATGCATGATTTGGCAATTAATGAGGAGCTTATGAGCTATATACTGACTCCAGGGAGAAAGAAACACCTACATAAATGTCACATGAAAAATACAAGATTATAAAATTATGATTTTCCAAAATTTTGTGTAACGGCTAAATGAAGTATGTATTCAATTTCAATTCCAGGCAACCTGCAATTGCGGACAGTCAAAATTTGAGACTAGAGTACAGAAAGAAAGGCAATAGTACATACTTAGAGCCATTCAAGTAAGGCCTATAATTACCTGGAAAGAAGTTTTAATGTTGAGGAATGGCTGAAACCAGAAGATGATACCGACGATTGCTCAGAAAAAAATGATGAGTCCAGATCTGAACCAAATGATGACTCCTTATCATATTGAGCTCTGACTAATGCCTTCTGCAAATAAACACTCATTAATATGCATACTTGCCCACAACACCAACAGTGATATACAGCTACTACATATGGATATTGTCTTTCAGCACGAACTTACTTTGGCCTTGGTTCGAGCCCTTGATCTTGAAAGAAACGTTTCAGAACTGGCATCAGTAGCATTGCGCTTGCTCCTTTTCTTCCTGGATTTACTCTTGACAGGCCATGAATACAGAACGTTTGCATCCCTTCAATCACAAAAAAAGTCAACTATCAGAATTACCCTAATGAAAGTTAAGTTGGGCATAAGATAAACTAAGATTCTCGCTCTTCATCTAACAGTACGAGTAAATTCTTCAGTTCCGACTTACTCAGCCAATAAATATACTGGTACCAGAACTTTTGACTCCAGAATTTGCTCATATGTACAATAGGGTGGTCCTTATTTTTCGATTTTTCGAATTTCTTTCGGGACACCCCCTCATTTTGTGCTAATTGGTGTAAAAACATGTCCTATAAAATATTATCGCAATTGGATAACAGGAAGACCTGCCGCATCGCATTCAAAGTTGTGAAATTTTGGCATTTTTGGCTATTTTTCGGACATTAATGGCCATAAGAAGGCGCTGCTATTTTTCAACTGATTTTCTCTGGTAATAAACAACTCATTGGACATTTGACATGCTACACCTAAAATATTTTTCAATTCTGACTGTTGGTTCCCGAGATACAGCCCCAAGAGTGAGCACGTGCTACCCCGAGTGGCACCCTCTTGCGCCAATGCTCGAAGCTCCCAAGTCCACTGCTGCTCTCGGCGTTAGTCCAATTCCTTTGACAAAATGTGTTGTTATGCGATATTTTATTAACACATTTTAAATTTGTTAATGTCATTAAATTAAAAAATGCACATTCATTGAAAATTCAATGTAAATGCTATTTTCTGACCATATGATAATAAACTTTTCACATATGGTATACCTACACCTATAGTCTTTCCAAGCTCCTGCTGCTCGAAGCTGACCCTTGTCCACTTTCTTTTTCTCGTCTCTCAAACAGTTGGAGCTTTAGTGACTGCCGACCACGCCAGATTATCTTAGCCAGATATCCCTTTCCGGGAAAAAATAAAGGGTTCTTGCCATACTAACAACTTTTTTTGCTGATAACATTTTTAAGAACACATCGCTAAGAACTTTTTCGACCTTTCCCGAAGCTGCTGGATTAAAACTTTCTTAACTTCTATGGTTTTCAACAGTCTCGCATAAGATAATAATTATAAGGCAGCATTCTAATTGCCTAGGATCTAGTCAATGGTAATATTTCTAGATTGCGCATTAAAAATCATTTTTAGTCTTAAATACATAGAAAATTTTATCCTTTACACTTAGGTGATGAGGAAGCAATGTCAATATAGTCAAAACGTATAGCTAATACTCGAAGGTTACTGAGACTTTCGGTTGCTAATTTCAAAAGGCATACATACATACCAACCACGACGTTCACTTCCGGGGTAGGCAGAGTCACCAAGTTTCACTCATAAACACATATTTGTAAACCTTACTCTGCTTCAATAATTCCCTCCATACTGACCTATCCTTGCAAACCTCTTTTGCCTCATTTATTCCCATACACTGCTTCATACACATCCTCCTGTTTTAAGACTCCTAATATTCCTCCTCCTAAGAATTTCCTAACCACATTCAACCACATCTTTCTCCGCCTACCTCAACCTCTTGCACCATTCATTCTACTCTCATATATGTATCTGTTTCGTTATTCGACTCTCATCCATTCTCTCAACATGGCCAAACCAACGAAGCACACTCCTTTCATATATGACCATTACTGGAGCATTTAACCCACATTAATTTATTACTCACTCATTCCTGACCCTATCCATCCTACTTTTCCCACAAAACTCCTCCGATAACTCATACCCACAGCGTTTAGTCTACTTTTATGCCTATTGTGACATACCTCCGATGCTACTTTGTGACTCCTATGAGTAAGTTGTAATTGAGTATGCAAGGTAACCAGCCTTTACAGTACCCGCACCACGTGCAGCTTTCCTTGCTAACTGTTAGGACGCTCAACCGGTCAGTTTCGGCACATTTTTGCCAGCATGCCACAAGGGAAACCAAAGCATAGTAATTACCCTAGGCCCGCCTTCACTATTCTACTCAAGCTAGGATCCCTTCTGAAAGGACTACCTTGAGAGCCAGCATACTGTTGCCCACGACTCGCTATTAGGTGGTATATGCGGAATACTGGCACGCCGGGTCACAAAGGCAATAGGGAAAATAGCTGACAATTCAAAAATCGGCATCAGCCTTGCGGACTGTGGCGCCTAGCACATGCCTTGCACATTGTATGTCTGTCCATCTTGAACGCCTTGTTAATTTTAAGCCCACAAAAATCCACTCAAGAGTAATAATGATTTCATTGCCATCTTACATCAAAGAATTTTAAATTGTTATATAGAATAATCAAACATGCCAGCTCATACAAATTTTAATTTAAAACAGTGTTTAATTATCAGGGGTGTACATCAGATTATATGGGTGTGTTAAGTGCTGACAAAAATGTTTATTGCATTAAAAGAAAAATAAAGATGCAATCATTGAATTTTCAATAAATATGCATTTTTTAATTTAATGAAATTAACAAATTTAAAATGTGTTAATAAAATATCGCATAACACATTTTGTCGAAGGAATTGGACTAACGCCGAGAGCAGCAGCGGACTTGGGAGCTTCGAGCATTGGCACAAGAGGGCGCCACTCAGGGTAGCACGTGCTCACTCTTGGGGCTGTATCTCGGGAACCAACATTCAGAATTGAAAAATATTTTAGGTGTAGCATGTCAAATGTCCAATGAGTCGTTTGTTACCACAGAAAATCAGTTGAAAAATAGCAGCGCCTTCTTATGGCCATTAATGTCCGAAAAATAGCCAAAAATGCCAAAATTTCACAACTTTGAGTGCGATGCAGCAGGTCTTCCCGTTATCCAATTGCGATAATATTTTACAGGACATGCTTTCACACCAATTGGCACAAAATGAGGGAGTGTCCCGCAAGGAATTAGAAAAATAAGGACCACCCTAATGTACAATTCATCAGGAAATCTATCTATCTATCAGGTTAATCTATCACATCCATTAGGTTTATAAAGCATCCTCCAGCAGGGCGACTTTCAGCTCCAAGAGAAGAACAAAACACTGTCAACACCCTATGAGGATGCAGCTACTAATTTAACTTCAGATTATCTTAAATGTATATACCTACCCGGCTCAAGTGCTCCATGAGAACAGCAGCAGACTAGACACACAAAAACAAACAAATGACACTCCCTGTCTCATTAACAGAGGCTTGGAGGATGCATGAACCCACATTTCAAGAAGTAGAGCATTACTTCAAGCAAGCAATTAACTCCGAGTGAAAAATAAAAACAAAACGATAGTTTACAACTTTTCACTTGTGCTAGACTTTTCTGCGAAAATTCCTCAGAGTACTCCTCAGTCAAAGTCCTGCATTGGGGCGGGTAAGTATACCCCACAATAGTCCAATGCCCCTCTACAGGGCTGTCCAGCCACAAGAGAGGTAAGTGTGTCGAGTGAGTTGCATCATTAAGTGCAGAATTTCTGGTGAGCAGCTGTACATCGCACTTCAAGCAAAATATTGTAGTTGAAAGTCTTGAGCTCAACAGTATAGAAATCTTTCATCGTAAGAATGAAGGGTAAATTAGGAACACGACAACTTCCTCAATACTTTTATTGATCAAGACCATTATTTTGTGGTATGACTGTGGTACTTTACATAATTTACCCCGGCCCCTGAAAATTACCTTAATTTTCGGTAATATTCACCTCCATCTTAGATATTTTTCATACCGATATATTCCATACATATTATTTTTAAGCCAGTTTATGTATATGTAATGCAATATTAATAGTACATAAAGGCACATACAACTCATTTGTGGAATATTTGTGGGACTGTCGTCTTTAATGGTTTGAATGAAAATTTCTTATACCAAACAAAAGAATGCTGAATTGCGTGTGGGCTCCCGTATTTGTTTTGAAAGTTTCTCTATTTCTAAAAAGTTACAGCAGCAATTGTAATGATTTCAAAACCATTAACCCCTTGCTATTGGCTCTACTATTAAATCCTCTGCCATCAATTATAGAAAATTAAAAATTACCATAAAATTATGGTAATTTTTTAAATTTACCTCAAATGAAAATTACTGTAATTTACTAACAACAGGACAATTGGCAATGAACAATAAAATAAACTGTGGAAATTGCGGTATTACACACATTTCATTCCAAAGTGTTGCAGATTAATTTTTCTATTAAAAAGTCAAATACGTACATACCAATACCACCACTCAATGTGTTCTCTTAGGTCAGTATATAGTTCATGCAATTTAATCAGTACATTGTAAAAAATTGAAAATATTAAAATTTTAAATTTACATGTGTACTTTGTATACAAAGAAAGAATGCACAAACTTTGCTGCCATCACCATTGATTTGTCACAACTTACCATTAGTTAATTTACATAACAGCATGATAAATTTCAACAACTTGCAGCACAATCATGCGCCCAAGCCACAGGGCAGTGAAACACATAATAACATTATCTACAAATGACAAAGCGGAAACTATGAAGGCTTTGCATTTATCATGGTAGGGTAATATAGTGCCATCGGAAAAGTTTCTGAAAGTGTATTACAATGGCTTGTAGCATTGAAAAATGAGCCGAGGAAGTATGTACTAACTATTAAAAAAAACATATTCCCAACCTGTTAAATGTACATATCTTTCCAAGAGAGGGTAGGCTTTTAGCCTTTGCTCAATTATATCCATAGAGGGAGTCATCTGCAGGAGATACATTGTGGAGAGGAGAAGATATTGTAAGCAGCACTGTCACTTCTATGCCCCATCATCATGCATTGAAACTGCCCACAGACAGGCAAAAACTTTACCCTTATAATACAATTTCTGAGAAACAATTAATGTACTACATCAGGGAAAAGAGCAATTGGTAAGGGGGTTGAAAATTATGGCCAATAATCTTGGTGACACAGCAATCTACAAATTTGGGCATTTGCCTTTAATTCTTAAGAGAGAATGACACACAAAGCTAAGGAATAATCTTCCACAGTCTTTCGATTATTTATTACTCTCACCCACAGCACAGACCTCTCACTTTTCCTCAGTCTTCAGTCAAAAAGATAAACTCAACAGATATCAGTCATCAGTGATCTAGAATAAGTACTTATGTCCACAGCCTTAAGGGAATTAAAAAAAAAAAACAAAAAACAAAAAAACAGGTGTAGCCAAAGACCAAGAGTGCAACTCTTTTGTAACTCCCAGAAAACTATTCTTAATTTTATGCAACCTCTTTTTTCACATTCGCATTCCAAAATAAATACCTTTCACTGAATGCTACTCCCAGTTTTGGCAATTTTTTTGCGGTTTTCAAGAAGGCCACATCAATTCTTTGAAGATACCGAGTCCACAACTGAAACACAACTGCTTTCAAATCAGATGAAGCACCCAGTGTCAGAAGCTCATCAACCATTCCTTTGAGCACATAATTGTATGCTTCCCAAGTGGTCCACTTATCCTCTGAAAGAAAACTGGTAACTAGAATTCAAGAATACATTGACAAAAAATCACAAATTTACTTTTCCTACTTTACAAACCTTCATCTGTAGATTTTTGCTGTTTTTTAATTGTAACTCTGCTTTCAATCTGAGCTCCACTCCTCCAGCAATCAAACACTTGCTCTGTAACACCCTATATATGAGAGAATGGTACTTCAGTAAAAAAAAGGATTAAAGATATTTACATTTTGGATCAGTTGCACATTAGTAGACCAAATAAAAATGACTTTGTTAACTCCACTAGAGGTTTATTAGCACAATCCAGGTTTAAAAACTTTGTGTCATCTTCAGGTGCAAATACAAAATCAGTCACAGTATACAGGGTGTCCCATAAATGTCACGCCACAGTGACACTGGAGCTAGGGCAGCCTAAGAGGAACCGAACCAGCCTAATATGACCTCAGTAAAAGTTGCACGGTTTTCGAGATATTGCCAAATTAAAGCTTTTTCAAAAATTTCACTTTTTTGACATTTCTAGTCCCAGAATTCACTTGAATAGCTCTCAATTTGGCTCTCTGATGGGGCTACTGCTACAAATTAACAAACAAAGTACTCTATCCATCCCATTTTTTGAAAGCCGATAAAGTTAGACAGGTATAGCGGCTTTCGCGTTTCTTTTGTTTGTTCGGACCCCATGACCCCCCTCCCTCTCGGGCCTCTGTTGCAGGTAGAAGTTGGCACATGAGTCACAGTTGGAAGATTAAAAGAGCGGCCCTAATGAGAACGTTAAATTATCCGATTGAATTCTGGGACTAGAAATGTAAAAAAAAGTGAAATTTTTGAAAAAGCTTTAATTTGGCAATATCTCGAAAACCGTGCAACTTTTACTGAGGTCATATTAGGCTGGTTCGGTTCCTCTTAGGCTGCCCTAGCTCCAGTTTCACTGTGGCGTGACATTTATGGGACACCCTGTATATATACAAGTTCATGGTAGGACAGGGGAAGGAATTTGGGAGAGGGGGCAATTTTGCACCACTTGAGGGTTCTGCTTGGTGAAGGGATGACACCGTTGATACAGCTATTTTAGTTTGAGATTTTTGCAGCAATCTATTGATTAGCTTGGTTTGATAGCCATTTTTCTCTGCCATGCATTTAATGACGTCCAGTTCTTTCTCAGTCTATTTTTTGTAATGGAATTTTTATTTATCTATTAATCAATGCATGGAATGCGGCCGTCTTATGTTGGGAAGGATAGCATGACTCTGCTGGGATGACTTTGTCAGTTGCAGTAGGTTTTTGGTAGATTGCAAAATAGTGCTTTCCTTTTGAAAGCTTGATGGTTCAGTGGTAAGAGGTTGATGGTAAACCTCTAATGGAGTTAACAAAGTCATTTTTATTTGGTCCATTATGGATAACTTCCTCAAAGTAAAGACTACAACCATTTTCTTTGTGACCGGTATACCAATTATTAATGTGGATAACAAAATGTTTACTATGCTAAAAACATTTCATTCAAAAATTCTAAAGGGTATCCTGAGACACTCATTGTCTCAGCATACTTAGCATGTGACTATAATGTTAGGTTAAGTCATAAATGAAGAGAAAAAGAAAACATTACTTTTTGAATTCTCCACATGAAGTCAAGTGACTTCCATAAAAACATGTTACTTTTGAACTTTAATTTTCAAACATTTTTTTTTAGAAGTCCACTAAAATTAGAGAAAAGTGTAAAAATGTCTTTCCTTTCAAGAGGATTCTTTAAAAAATAAATTATAAGTGCACAGAATACTTTATTTCCTCTTCATGAAGGTGTTTGGTAGAGTAAAAATAATCAAGTCAATGAAATGCAAGCAGGTATTAGGGAGGTATATTTATACCAGAGGGGAAGAAGTTTAATGAAAGCATATCCAGTAATTAGAGGTCAGAGGTGAGATTAACTGTTGGTATACAAGGAGAGGGAGTAAGAAGCCACCATTACTTTTCTCCATGAGGCTTCAAATTATTCTTTATTTTCAAAGTCAAGGAACCTGTAATACATTTCACACAGGTGG
Organism: Ceriagrion tenellum; assembly: GCA_963169105.1. NCBI lineage: Eukaryota > Metazoa > Arthropoda > Insecta > Odonata > Coenagrionidae > Ceriagrion > Ceriagrion tenellum. The sequence continues at coordinate 73,342,824 of OY720634.1, forward strand.
TAGACTGTCCAAATTGATAAAGGTAATCCACCCCTATTGGGTAGGTTCAAATAAAAATGAGATAGAGTCATCAAGATTTTTGCAAGTGAAGGTCTCAATCTCCAAACACAATTTCTTCCTACATCTCAGCCAGCTGCCTTTCTCCTTGGGATATATCTCAGGGAGAAGGGATATATACCCATCAGCTGAAGACAACCCGCTTCGCTGGGTTTCTTTTTGGTTCATCTGAGCAGTTTTTTTCTATATTATATGGAAGATCATAATATGGAAGTTTACTTTCAACTTTCTACTTTTCAATTTTTTACGTTTTACTTTTATCTGTACACTTTTATTCATAAATAGTCAACTGATGCATGTGTGTCACACTTTGCCGTGTATAGTGTCAGAAGTCACGCCCACCACCCACATACAATGGTCCTTGACCATTCCAGAATAATCTCAATCCTACCGGTCCAGTTCATTCTAGTACATTCTCACTCTGATCCTTCCAATAAATGTGAGAGCTTTCTAGTACATTCAAGAACATTCTAGTACATTCTCACTCATTTTTATATGTTCAATGAAAAGGTTGGCCACTTTCAACCCCCACAGCTACCAAAACACAACCACTATAGTGCATGATGGGAGACTCAAGACTACTACCACACGCAAACACCAGTGGTCTGCCATGGGTAGTTGTGGCTGAAAGGTAAAATATACAGACACACACGTCTATTTATATATATAACTATATAGAATAACAATTAATTGATGGTTTTCTGTTGTCTTCTAACTTGCAGTCCTACAGTTATTTAGGTAAATTACCCACCCAGCTTGCTGTGAAATGAGTGTCTCTGTATGGAACTACATGGCCTCCATCTTCACTCATACAAGGAGGGCTGCTGACCCCTGTACTAGGTTACTAGCTTCCTATTACTTGGAGGCAGCCATTCACCAAGGCACGGGATCTATAGAGGTTTCCATAGTATTTTCGAACCATCTTACCCAAGGATGACCACCTAAATCCCCTAGATACCACCAACTTTTTACAAGAACTTATTGGCTAAATAATTTCTCTTGTCTTGCAGCTACCCTTGATATATGTCAACCCATCATCCACAATCCAGAGGATTTACTTGACAGCAGTACGCTAGCCCCATTCATAAGAAAAATCAAGTGAACAATAAGAAAGAGGTTACAATAAAAGAGATGATGTAAGTGTTGGCTGCAGAAGCAATTACTTAATTCACGTGAAAAGGTATGATGGCTTCAACAACATTTTCGTACACAGGTTGGATTCTGTAAATTTAAACTTGCAACATTCTACCCAAAAATAAATACTGGGAATGCTAAGGTAGAATTTCCAAATCAAGTTAAAATTAATAATAATTGGCCGGCCCCAGTGGCGGTGGGGTAAAGTCCTCGCCTGCTAACCCAAGAGTCACGGGTTCGAGTCCCACCTGGGTAGAATATCATCTGCCCAGGGCATGGGTGTTTGTGTCTCGTCTGTTGTTACTGTTATTCACCCAACGTAAATTGGCCCATTGTGCTGTATTCGGGATATTGAAGATAGATAAATAAATAAATAAATAATTTCTACAGCTTTCACAGAGGTAGCAATTTCAGGGAGTTTTCTCAAATTTAATGAAGAGATGGCTAAAATGTATTTATCATACTCCTATAGGTTATAACAGAAGGAGAAAGTGACACAGAAGAAATCCTGCAAGACCTAAGTCCCAACAACAGATTTCACTACAACATTTGTCTAGTTCATTGCAAGCTCTGACCTGACCAATCAAACCAACCTACAACCCAGGTAAAATTCAGGCATGAGTTTAAACTCATGCCGGAATATTAGGTAGGATTCAGCAAGATTTGGCAGGAATTAGCATTGATTTTGAGGGATCCAGCAGGAAGCATAAAATTTAGGATAAATCAGCGCTGGCTACTGCTACTTCCGAGTGGATATAGAAATAGCTCCTACGATGAGCAGCAGGAGGTTCAACGTTTAGCAGAAATCGCAAGGGCGTGTTCATTTGCAGCTACATCTAGTGCCCACATAATTTCCACAGGATTGAGCTGGTCTCCAATTGATCCTCCTTGTTCCAGCAGGAAATATTTCACTTTCTGCTTCAACACTCTAGGTCTTGATGTTTCCTGCTAGATCCTCCTACATCTAATTTCATTCCTGCTACATTCAGCTGCATCATGTTACATCTATTGATTGTATCCATCTGGATCTAGCAAGTCAAGCTATTGGATCCTGTTTAAACTAGAAGAAAGGGGCAAATTCCTACCTGGAATTTTTACAAGGGAAGGAAAGATTGAGGAAGACACGAGGAAATAATCAAGGAGTTTGAAATGAAAACAGGCAATGAGCTGACGAAGTCGTTAAAATTTGCGGACATAGTTATAGAAGTAGCGCCAAGGAATATTTTCATTAACTGTGTTGTTATAATATATCCTTGAAATATTTTCATGCTAAATCGTAAAGAATAAAGCAAAGCTATGACAACAAGTTAATACCATCTCGATGTTTAAAATTAAAGATGAACTCACCTTGCACTGGGTTTGGCACTCGGAACAATATAAAAATCCTTCCTCTTGTACGAACTCTGAACCCCCACAAACATGGCATTTCGGCATATTGAAACTTTCAACATCGATTTTAATGAAACGATTAAAATGATTAGCACTCGGACCAAGAACACTGCAATAACACTGAACTCTGTAGAATCCGTGACTCGCACAATGGATTCAAATTGCGCGAAACAGTCACCCAACGCAATTCGTGCCCAAAAATCGCGGACGCCACGTGATTTTCGTATTTCCCATGTTCGCGCTTTCCGGTGGTGGTTATGTTCCGGTGGTTCCGGTGTTATGTTTTGGTTGTGGTCACGACGGTGTGGTGAATAGGTGATGATTGGTGTAAGCTGGTGGTCATAATGGAATCAATCCCTGAAGCCTATGAGGAAACATCGTACGGAAAATGAAGCTGATACAGTGCCAGTGAGGATAATCATGGGAAACCTATTTTGTTTCTATAGCCACCTTCTCAACATCGATTCAAAGTAATCTAAGTATACTTGTTTGAAATTGGACTTGTTTTTCTCTTGATTGTGGTGTGTAATATAATGTTGTTTCCATAGTGGAAAATTACACTAAGGGTATGTGCACAGAGGCTCCTTTAGAGAGGGAGGATGTTCCAATTAATTGTCTCCCGGAAAATTTCCTTTGGATGAAAGTGAAGCCGGGAAGCAAGTTAAAGAATGTCTTGGGATTTGCATCGAGTGCATTTAAAGATCAACGTGTTGTTCTATGGACTGGATCGGGGCCTGCCATTATCAAAGCTATATCTTGCGCTGAAATAATGAAAAGAAAATTTAAAAATTTACACCAAATAACTCGTATTTGTTTCCGCAAGTATGTCGCCTGAAATATTTCTGCATTTTTTCTCTTTATGATTTTGAAATACTGTGATATATTCTAAAATCTTTACGTTTACAGACTTGAGGAAAATTGGGAACCAATTACCGATGGTATGGACAAACTGGTGGTTTCCAGAGAAGTTCCTACTATCCACATAATGTTATCAAAAGATTCTTTGGACAGCACTCAGCTTGGGTAATGCAATCTATTCTTTCATCAATTAAAATTAAATGTTTTTGCCTCGACTGAAGGTAAAACTATGGAAGATTTGTCTGCACAATGTGTAATATTATTATCTATTTCTTTTAGATACTCTGCTTTAGGTCATAATTGCAAATGAACCAATTAACCTAATGCAGTACGCATTGCACCATTAGTTTTCTAGTTTCATTCTGTACACGGCTATGCTATACAATTTTTTAATTTCAATTTCCATTTATTTTCTGGTTACAGTAAAAAGTGTCCTAGTTTTTTGGTTCTTCATTGGTCCTCCCTCGCTTACTTAAAAAATTTGATTGATGGCAATGAAATGTTTATACTTAACAGGCACAAGTGTTGTTAGTTGTATACTTAAGTTACAATTTTAAATCTGCCGAAGAAACATCCCTATTGCTTTTCTTAAGTTCGTTTTTCTCAGCCCAGTATAAACATAAAACAGAAAAGAACTGTTTTTTGAGCTGTCAATTGAGGCTATCAGAAACCTCGACCCCTGCAGACATGCAGAGTACTACCAATTTTATGAAGAGTTTCATTGATGTGGGGTTTAGTGCTTGGTAGACTATGTGATTGGAAACTCTTTGCTGTGGACATGGTGGCAAAAGCAGATGCAAGATTCAGGTAATAGTGGTGGCAGCTATCTATCTGAGGATGATGCGATAAACAGATTTACAGTGGTATCAGTAGTGTTAGAGGCCACAGGTGAATCAGCACATGTTGTCCATCTCTCTATGTGATGATATATAATGTGATCAGTCAACAATAAGAGACTGCAGATTAAAAGTTTTTGGACTAATGGTGTATATTTTTTCTTAAAAATGTCTGTAATGCCATGTCACTGGAGTGCTACTCATTAGATGATTTGAAATGTGTCACTTACAGTTAAAGATTTTTCTAAGTCATCTCACTGTTCTCTTATCAGTTGTCAATTGCACTTCTGGGAACTTTTTTATGTCTTATGTTAGGGACCGTGTTTTTTTCATTAGGGAAGCTTTTACAGCCTTGGCCTTACATAGTTGGCTTTAAACTTCAGCTAAAAATTCATATCTTCTTCTGAATGGGATAAGCCAAAATTGTTTTCAACCATGCAATTCATGTCACAGGGTCTCTGAGATAGGGAATTTTGAGAATCAGCCAAGTATCAACCAAACTCATGAAAAACTCTGAACTTGCTGGCATCCCATAATATCTTGAGCTCAGGATGCTAGACTAGTGAGCTGGAAAATATGTTTTAGGTTTAGGTATGGCTGAAACAGGATAACCCTTGAAAGATAACTCTCCATGGACATGCTGGAATACACTTTGGTTTTGTCATACTACAGCCATATCCTTTTTAATTTCCTGGTTTTTAATAGAATGCATGGAATACTATTGGGGTTATTTTGATGAATTGTGGGTGTCATAATGTTATTATTATTATGGCTTTATTTCCTAAAAAATTGTTCATTTTACAATCCTTCCTTTCTTAATTGTTCCTTGACTAATCATAAAATCCTTACTTTGGCCAACATTTGTTCATTCCTCCTCGGAATATGTTCATATCTTAATATTTCATTTATTTATTATAATGCTTCCATCAAACCATCTCATCCCTGATTTGGATTAAATTTCTTTGCAAATGTTTTAATATGCATGCCTATAAGTATACATAGCTACAAAGTCAAGGGTTGCATAAAAATTGTCCATGATTTTCTTATTTAAATATTCAGTTGTTCTTTTCTTTCTCTTGTATTCTCTTTTCTATATCTTCTAGCCACATTAATTGGAATTTAAATGGGGAAATCGACCAGCAATAAATATCATATATCATGAAAAAGTAATTTTTCTTCCGGAAGGCAAAAAGGAATTCAATGGCCATCCTTAAATATGAGTTATGGCGTGATGATGATTAGAACACAGAAAGTTTTCTGACTTTTTAAAAATTGCAATGATAAAATAATGCTGTCATTTGAAACTGTAGTTTCTTGTTCTAGTGCTAAGCCTTGGAGTACTAAGCTCGAATCTCAGTATGGTGAGGTGGCTGAACCCTTCTTTTTACCTCTCTGGGTAGTAGTTTCTCTATACCTTTAGGGTAAGAATGTGCTTATTTCCACGGAGGAAATATCAAGTCTTGGTCAAAGTGGATAATTTATCTTCTGTGGTATTTTGCACATTTGTAGGTGACTCCATAAAGTTATCTGTTGCTGGTCCTGGTGTACCTACAATCAGCCATAGGATAAGGTTCAAAGGGTGTGTGATTCAATTTGATATATAGTTTTTGATTCCCATTCTTCTCACAATACATTTGTTGCTGTGGTTTTCTGCATTCAGTGGACAGCAAACCTAAAAAGAAATATTCCAGAATATTCAAGGAACTAAGCAATCCAGTTCAGTTGCTAATGTGGACTTCAGGCCGATACCAGAGGCCCCAGAATACTCATTACACAAATATGTAAACTTAAATATCAGAGTTTTCAGATATCATTGCCAGTGATATAAAGTAATGAAAGCTATGAATGGAAAAAGTTTATCCTTTCTCTATTTCACAAGGCTTACATACTCTTATTTAATGTACATGTTGCTGTCATTTAGCCATAACATCTCTGACTTAAGTGGTTCAATTTCAGACAGGTTGGCATCTGTGTTTAACTTAAAATTACTCACCATCTTATGTTTAGAAGTTGGTCAAGTGAATATTTAGGAAGCACATTTGACAGTAAGATGGTTGAAGTGTTGAACAGAATCGTAATTTCAAGTCCAACTGGCGCAACCTTGATAGATACCCAGCTATCTGCTTACCTAAAATTGCTGATAATTTGAAAACTTTAGTATAAAATTAATGTTTAAAATACCAAGTTCATAGGTGAAAGAATATTTCCTGGAATATATTGTTTTTCTGAAAACTTTGAAAAGTGAACATTTCTAGATGTATATCAGGCTTATTTGCATGTGCCTCTGACCTCCCCTATAATCTGCCAGTTTGGTTCTTCCTCCAGTGAAGTTTTTTTGACAAATTACCAGCGGAAGGGGAATTTGAATGAGGTTCTCATAAGCTACACAGATACTCCATCCCTGGGCTAATATTGTCCATTGCAAGATAGTCCTTGGTACAGTACTGGACTCTTAAGAGGACAATGAAAGGTCTAAGAAAGACCCATATGTAGATTGCACATGTTATTTTCTTTCTAGACTAGCTAGCCATATAAAGTCCTTATCATGTTCTGATATGTCAAAGTGCCACGAGAATAGTTTGAGGGATACGGATAAGGTAAAAGGTTATATGTTGTCAGGAGCCAAACTGAATGAGTATCCTTTGCTATGCAAGTACCTGCTTAATGTTAAATAACATTTACTTCAATACTTGAAAAAAACTTTGAGTACCAATAAAAACACTGAAGTATCCGCTTGTTAACTAACGACTGCCCATATGAAATACAAGTCTTTGCATTTCTCAACATTATTTGAAATTGGATGTTATGCTTATTCTGTACTTTATTTGGATTAATAATTTTCCAAATGTCTTTGGATGTATTGTTTTAAATGTTTTTTACAATAGACTTTTAGGTTATCTTGAGAAATATAAATTACTGTCTCCCTTCAAGCATGGATTTAGAAAGGCCAGATCAACTTCATCAGCTACATTTCAAGTGGTTGACCACATTCTTACTGCACTAGACCAGAATGAAGAATCATTAGGGCTATTTTTTTATTTTTCCAAAGCCTTTGACACTGTTAATCACCACTTACTGTTGTCAAAACTTATTAGCATTGATATGGCATATGAGTGAATACATTCATACATTAATAACCGGATGCAGCTTGTTGAAATTGTTAATGGTGGAGTTAAACACCTGTCACCGCAAAAAGTGACTACATCAGGTATTCCTCAAGGATATGTTCTTGGTTCCATTCCTTTCTTGCTATATATTAATGATCTACCTGATAGACTTGGTTCAATTCCTGGCTCCACCCCCATCTTATATGCTGATGATACAATTATTATACTTTCTACTCCCACGATATCCAAGTTCATGATGCTCAGCAGCACTGTTGTCCAGATATAACTCTCCTGGTGTAGGAAAATTTTTTAAAATCTGAACACTGATAAGTCTAAGCTTATTTACTTTGCCAACAAAAATTTAAAAAAGCGTTGACATTCATGTTAATCTTGAAGGTAAATTGATCCCACAGAATTCATCTACCAAATTCTTAGGAATAGTAGTTGGTAGTCAGTTCCCCTGAAGAGAGCACATCAAATCTCTGAGTAGCCATCTAAACTTCTTTTGCTATCTCATAAGGAATATTTGTTCTACAGTGTCTTTGAATATCTCACTTTCCTTGAACCATGGGGAATTTTATGCTCGAATTATGTACAGGATTTTTTTCTGGGATTCAAATAGGGTAGCGGTGGTAGCTACATCTGTGGTTGAAACATATGTATATTTTCCATGTATGGTCAAAATGCTACTTTGTGATTAGTGGCGTATAGTGACCTTTAGGGCCAGCATTTGACATTACTGTATTTGCATTTTTTTTAGTTAATCTAAAAATATTTTTAGCACCACTTAAATTACTCCTTAATTTTACATAAAATAATATATGTGAAGGAAAAAATGGTACATGGTACAAACTACATAAATATATGTGTGGTGTAAGAGATTTTATTTTTCACATAAAATGGGGTGTTTTTCTCAGTTTATTGCAGTCTCTATTAGTGTGCTTTTACCAATATGAATCAGAGCCCAGAATTAAACCCAACAATCTCACAGAATAGCCCTCCACATAGTCTCCTTCCAATCCTTTGCCAACCTTGTCTTGTGTGTCTTCACGCCCTGAACACACACGTGACACGTGTGTGTTCAGGGTATCTCCTTCACACATGATTGCAATTAAGGGATGTTTCTACTGTAATTTCTTGTAACATCTTTTGTCACTTATCAATGTTGCTCTCTAGGAAATGTGGATCATCATCTCATGAAGTGATTTAAAAAATAAATATCGACTCATCCACCCACATGATGAAACCATTTTAACATAGAGCTTTTTTGTCTGTCATGTTAACATGCACTCCTATATTTACCCATTGTATTTTTGTTAGCATTGTGGACAAAGTTGAACGGTTGAACAGTCATAATTTTCCTGTCTGAAAATACAGGTACCAGGGCCCTGAAGATAGAGACCCATCCTTCAAACAGAAAACATCTCAAGGCGCGAAGAAAAAGGTAATGTATAGAAGAGGGAAGCCAGTTACAAGACAGCCAAAAGAAAAAGGACCTCTTGAGAGCAGAGAAGAACAAATTGCATGTGAAACTTTGCCAGTTGAGCCAAAGAGGAATCAAAAACGGAAGAGGAAGTCCGAGGGGGAACAGAAAAAGGAGTAAAGAAGTATAATTTGCCAAGAGAGTTATTGGATTACCTGTCAATCATTTTTATTTTGTGAGCAGAATGATACTGCCATTTTGGGATTGTATATTTTTCATGACATTATGATGGAATGTTCTTGTTTTCTATGTTTGTGACTCATTTCTATGATTTTTCTTGTAAATAACTTAGAAATATTCTAGGTACCTATTTTTTAGGCCAATAAATTCTGTGAAATCTATTGTATGAATGCTTTTTGGGTACTGATAAAGAGGAGTTGGATGGTGTTTTACATTTGCTATGGTGCATTAATTCATATATATTTGTATATATGAGCTTTACTGCTAACAATAGAGATGTGTCATTTACATTTTTTTTCTGTCATTGAATCAGTAGCAGAGCACATCAATAGACTCGAACCCTAAATAGGTAATTTACTTCAATCTTAAAAAAATTTCTTTAATACAAAAAACAAGTTTCCCAGTGGAAGCATTAATTTTTTTGTTTTTGGGGTCCATCGACTGCTAGGGTCATATTGAAGTGTTAATAGCCTGTAATTACTTCATCAATCACTTTAATGAGGTTTTTTTGCATACTGATGCTTGTGGTTACCAATTAATTCAAAGTGGTGATTGAGCTTGGTGTGTGTATTTATGTGTAAACCTTAGTTAATGCAAGCTAGTCCTTGATGGTTTTCTTTTTCCCACTCCATTTGGAAATTCTTGTAGCATTTGTTAGAATTGCTGGGAAAATTTAAACACTTTATTTGTCTTGTCCTATGGAAAATGTCTAATTCATTTATATGGCCTGAAAACTACCACAAAATCTTATATTTATGAATGAATGAGCAAAGTATTTACCGCAATTTTGGTAAGGAATAGTATTGATGATATGTTAGAAGAAAAACGAGGGTAGCTTAACTTGCAAGTTTTACTAACCCTTCAAGCCCGAGGGAATTAATAGAGCTTAGTCCAGTAACCAGAGGAGATTTAAAAGTTTTGATGCTCTTTATAGAGCATTGTGTAGTAATACATATCTTTGCAAATATTCAATATTACTTAAATTTGTAAGGAAATCAAATGTTTTGTGCACATTTTTCAAATACCACATGGATTCACTATTACTCGTACTATCAAAACATGAAAGATGTTATAAATGAAACTTTTTTTTAGTGAACATTGTTTTTACTTAACAAAAGTAGGGCTCAGGAGTTTGGTTGGCTCAATGCAGTTGAAAATACACTAATGCAGCCTACTCGGTGCATCAGCAAAAACTGCAGAGTAATGACTTAAAAGACCCAAACTTTCTAATCTCTCGTTTCCTCAGTAGTCCTCCATTTATGAGGCTAATTTTATATCTGCTAACATGTGGACTAAACGATTACATAGAACTTTTCAGCCATTTGTGGTACTGTCTTCCTGGAATGATGTTTAATTGTAAGACTAACAAATGCCCTCCAGAATCTAGCTTATGGTAGCAGGGAATATGTATGTTAAATTCACCCAAATAATTATTCTCAATGTGGTGATCTTTGAAGCATTTGCAGAACATTCTTATATTGTAAGAGGTGCACGAGTAAACATTCACCTCCATCTTTCTGTGTTTCTTGTAGACGTCACAGTTTCTAAAGGGTGGAAATGAGTCCTGATATTTAGTAGACTACAAAACTTTGCCCACCCCATTGATTCAGTAGCTTCTGTTCATTTTGTTAGGATTGAAGAAACTGATTCTACTGGTCCACACCCCATTTGGATGATGAAGTCAAACATGCAGGTGGTTGCGGATTCATAATCCCTTCGACACAAAGTAAAACTCCCATTGAGATCCAAGCACAAATATTCCTTGATTTGCAGCACTTGCAGTATCTCACTATTTTTGTCTCTTTTTGAAACACTCAGGACCCATGAAGCTTCTAGGGAAGGTTCATATAGGCAAAGAAAGCCAGGCTCTTACTTATTGGCGGTGGCTTTTCTGCTTTAACAAGTAACTTCTGCTCTTGCATGGCTCCCATAGACTTACTTGACTCTCACTTACTTGACAAGCCCTTGTGATCCCTGTTTGTTCTTTCCTTTGGGCTTTCTACCTTGCATGAACCACCCCATCACCCATTCTCTGCATGAAATCACTTATTGTTTATGGAATTAGTGTCACAAGATCTTGCTTGGCAGATCCTAGTGGACGCTTTAAGGTCCTCCCCACTCATCAATCAAGTGGCTGGCTTTAAACTAAAAGTAAGAGCGATTTTCTCCATGGGATGGCATGCCACTCCTCTCAGCAAGGTAACTTATTTCCAGATAATGTGAATTTTTCCATTCTGGTCTCTCGACTCCACAGTATTTTGAGAATAGTGTTTGAAAGTGAATGAGCCTCCTTGATTTACTCTGCCCTGCTGTCATTAACCCTTTAACACTCGGGAGCTGATATATCGGCTTCATCTGGTTGGCCAAAATAGCTCAAGGTGCTGATGTATTGGCTCCAACTCCAACATGTTTACTTTATCGCGAGTTTTATCGGAATGAAATTTCTTTGAAAGCAAAAGGGCTAAGAAGAAAAAAGACTGCAACTGACCAGCCAAGATTATATGCTGGAGTAAATGGAATCAAAGTGAGAACATCTATCTTGCTCACCTAACATAGTTATCTTTCTAAGCCAAAATGAAACTAGTGCCATCAACTCCCCTGGAAAGAGAAGGCATCAGGAAGAGGACATGTAAATGCTGACAGATGTGGTGAAAAGGTGGTATAGTATCATCCAAGCTCCAAATGTGCTCGTGATAAGCCCTTCAAGCTGAAACAAAAATCCTTTTATCACAATTTTGAGATATTAATACAAAAAAAGTCGTCCACTTCCTAAAGTCTGAAAAATTAATTTATAAATAGTGACACGATACCTTGAGAGAAAAAATTTTTGTAGGTGAAATTAAATGCCTTTAAGTGACAATGAAATGTATTTCATTTGCTTGTCAGAAGATATTAATTTAGCATACTATTTAATGCCTTTTAGAGCACATAAAAGCTAAGCATGTGGGGTAAGAGCAGAGTAGTATGATGATTTCATGATGTTATAAAGGGGTCGCTACACTGCGAGTGTAGGATGGGCTTGAAGAGTTGATACACCCAGGGATTGAGAAGAATTATTCGTGTCATCAAATTCCCTCAAGGGAAAATCTTTCATCATGTCTGTGATCCCTCCATGTCATGTGACACCAAGTGCTTTGGCCTGCTACGTTACTGAGGCACATTTCTCCCATGTGAATTTTTATGAGTTTTTGAAGGGACTAGACATTCAAGACTGCCAGTGGCGATGATTTTCCTCTGAGAAAGTTTCACTCTTTTGTGCACTTTTAGGTGACTCCATGAAAAGTAATATCATGGCTGGTCTTGATATCCTCAAAATATATCACAGGATGATTTTGAACCTGAAATTTTGCATGTAACTCCAGAATCATCAAAATGAATGCACTTGTGTCGGTAGAAATTGTGAGATCTTCAATAGATGTAGGCATACCTGTGAAACAAACATTTTTTCCAATTGCTCCTCTTAACTCTCTCCCAATTAACCAAGCTAATGTAACCACTCGCCTACGTCTTCATCTCTTTGGCACAATCCTCCAATTACCCCAACAGAAGTAACTTGCTCATCTATGCTGCCTTCAGTATTCATTTTTCCCGCTCTCCATGCACTCACATTTCTCCCTGGATTCTGATACAAATAACAAATGCGTACAGTAATTAATTAAAATTAATGTAGTGAATTACTTTTATTTGTATGTTACAGGAGAAAACACAGAGTTACACGCTTATTTGTAGATCTATAGTGTTTTAATCCATAGCGAGCGTCCTTAATGAAATTATAGCAAAAACTGGATCATAATCAGCGATTTAAATTTGGCTGGCTGGAAAAACAGATCGTTTCTGTTTTGGAGTTAACATTTGATGGAATGATGTCGCTAGCGTCTGCTCAATCGGGCAAGTTTAATGGTAACCATGAAGATGGCTGATGGGTCCACGGTATTGAGAAGAAATCGGCCGGGAACGTCTGCTAAAGTGAATATTTTTATATTTAATGAGAAACGTTTATCTGTAATAGTTCATGATTCTTGTGGTTCTTCAACTTATGTCCAAATATGTTCTTATGCCAGGAAATTCGTGATAACGTTTTGACATATTTTTGTGTTAGAAGTGGTTCTGTTTTTAGGATTAATATAATTATTCTTCGCTCAGCGTGTGAAAAGTTAAACTTAAAAGTGTATTATTTCTCAGGATTTCTGTAGGTGGCCAGATGAATTGTTCGAGGAAATGGATAGCACGTTAGCCGTGCAGCAATATATACAGCAACAAATACGTCGAGAACCGTCAAACATTGACGTAATTCTTACTCCTCCCGATTCTCAAGATGAGGGTGTGTGGAAATATGAGCATTTAAGGTTTGTGAATAATTTATTTTCTGTTGCTTTGCTCTATGACCCCGATTAATGAAAAACAAGATAGGTTGCCAAGGATGCATTTTTGCGGCTGTAACTACAGAATCGAATATTTACTGCCCGAAGTAATAACTGTGATTAAGCCTTTAAAAAAGTGAATGTCTAGCAAGTGCAATTCCCTTTAGTGTCTTCTGGTCCACTTTTTGGCCAAGAATTGATCATTGGCAATCAATGATATTCCATCACCCTCTGATGGCCATAGGTGGTGTAGGATATTACCATAAGGAAAACAAGAAACATATTGTGCCTACTGTTAACTTTTGCTGCTGAAAGGGAACTGTGGATGAGAATTTGCGAGAAACTTATTTTTACCATTGTCGTGAATTATTTATTTACTTAGGGCTGGAGTATTGTACCTAGTTCAGTTACTTGTGCGTTTTTCTCTGTTAATTATCATGTGAAAGCAATGGTGAATGTACTGTTTTGACAGTGCTGAAAGAGTTACCTCGTGCTGAAAATTTATGAGTTTTTATGGGTGTGACTCACTCTTCTGGTGTGGGATTACTTATTGGTCGTTGAATGTTTTTTATGGGCAATCCCTTGTTTTAATTTCGATGATTTCAGTGTTAAGGTGAAGTTTCAGATTTTTTATCGTACGTAGACTGAGGGTTCAACTTATATTGCTTTAGCCGCCCACTAAAATATCTTTCAATTGTCTGGTTTATATTTATTTGTTCTATCCTCGAAGTATTATGTGTTTACGGGAGTCATTGACCTTATAATATTAATACGGTCTTGCAGAATTATTTAGTACAAGTATTGTTAATATGTGGCCCTTTTGCGAATAGTTGTTTTCCAGTTATCTTGCTTGTACTTTCAGGTTTTATTGAATATGTTTGTGCATTCAGGTTGTCCCTACTATCTGTATTTTCCCTGAAAGAAATCATGCGGCATCCCTTAATCTGTTTTCTTTTTTCAAAAGATGTAAAGTCAGGATATTGGAGATGTTTATGAGGATAGTAGAACAAATTATCATTTTCTTCATTGTCATAATAATTTCCTTAATTGGGATTAATTATTTGAAGTGACATGGGGGTGAAGAAGGAATGAGTTCTCGACGAATTCATGCTGGATGAATGTGATAAATTATTCATAATTTCCGCATAAAAAATATTTTTATACTTCTATGAAAAAGATTTGTTAGATATATTCATCATTCCTCAAAGATTTATTAAGAAAGAGTATTACTGCCGCAAGAATTCAAGAGAACTGTGATCCATTCAATTTAAAAGAGATGATGTTGATAACAATGTTATGTGCAGTAAAACATTTTCATGCATAAACTATTCCATTAAGTCTTATAGCTATGATTATGCAATGATTAAATAAAATAATAGTAGCAAAGCACCATATCTACCACAATATTTTTATATTTCTATGAAAACATTTCCTTAGATATATTTGTCATTCCTCATACATTTATTAAGAAAGTGTTTTACTGGTGCAAACTTGTGAAATAACTGGGAGAGACATGAGAATCATAGGGTTCAGGCCCTTTAGTCACCTCCAGGTCTCTGTGCAGACACTGACTGAATACTTCTCTTGGTAGTTAGGGTAGGAATGTAAAAGTGTCCCTAGGTGTAATCTCATGGTCTAGTCTTTGCATTTATAGTTAGGGTAGGAATGTAAAAGTGTCCCTAGGTGTAATCTCATGGTCTAGTCTTTGCATTTATAAGATGAAAGTTATGGTTTTGTGAGATTCAGTTCATGAAAGACAATAAAATGGTTGGAGGGGTTTCCTTCCTTTCAGATTGAGTACAACCTTTTATCTTGAAATTTTTTAATGGGGTAGACAATTTCGTAGAAAATGGGGGTTTTATATCGATCAAAAGAGAAGAAAAAATATCACAAAATCCTTTCTCAGTGAACTTGACATACGAGTCAATCAACAGTCAGTCATTACAAAAAAATTAGGCAGAAAAATGTCTGCTAATGCATAAATGACAGTATTGCTCCATTCAGCATAGATATTTATAATAATAATAGTAATTTTCGTGTCTTTATTGATAGTTTGTTTCCCTTATGTCTAAAACCTAATAATAGCTTTTGCCAGAATGTAGTTTTTGGAGTATATCAGTTGTAAACGTAGTCTTAACATATGTAGTTTACTTAAAATTATGGATCAGAATTATATTCTGTGATGATTTTTGGAATAAAATGGTTCTCCATGTTTGTTGCATATTGAATTTTTAATTGATAATGTCTTCCTATATTAGTTGGTGTGGTTCTCTCAGGTTTAATGAAATTATTGTTAGAATTATAAGAAACAATGACATGTTTTGGAGTTTTCTGGAAAGATGTTTAAAAGCGGCAAATTATTTGGGAAAAGCAGAAGTATTTGACTAGATTTCTGCTGATAAGAGTAATACATCAAGAGAATAATTATAAAATATGGTTCTATGCATCTTATGTTGGATCTTTGTTTTATTAGCAAATTAAGTTCTTCTTTCTGTGGAGATGTAAATTCGTTATATTGTTGAGCTGAATCCTTGGGAGAACTATTTCCCTTGGGATAAGAAATTAATGCAGTTTAAATTTATTTGAGGAGAAAAGTAAATCATGAGTCAAATTCCCAGTTAATTTAGTCAAATCTGTGAACAGAATGTTTGCATCAGTTGTCATCACTTATTGATGGATTGGGAGAAATTGTTCCTCACCCACTCTAACCCCAACCCCCCAAGGCTATATGGTCTACCGAAGACACTAAACCGAATTTCCCCATTCGGCCCATCGTTGCACATTTTACTGCCCCTTGCCACCTTTTAGTCGCGAAGTAAAATATGTTATTTCGTTCCTATTCAAATTTTAACTCCACTTACGGAATCAGAAACTCAATTGAATTAGCCCAAAAATTACCTTTAATATCTCCTTCCCCCAATGCCAAGTTAGTTTCATTTGACGTCAAAAACCTGTTTACGACAATACCTGCAAAAGAAGCTTGTGCCCTCTCCATTGAACTGTTAAAGAATGCTGGCTGTGGTGAACACATTATTAAGGAATTCAGTATGGTTTTTTAACCTTTGTGTAAGTCAAAATTATTTCTTATTTAATGGATGTTTTTATCACCAAATTCATGGCCTATCGGTAGGTTCGCTGCTTTCCCTGATCTTAGCTGAAGTTTTTATGTATCACCTAGAGCAAAAATTGTTAAAAATGAAACATCCCCCCTTGGAAAACATGATATATTAATACTGTTGGGTCGATGATATCATCTGCTTATGGACTGGGAGCAAAAGGCAATTTAAAATGTTTTTATCTGTATGTAATTTGTTGCATCCTTCGATTTCTTTTACCATGGAATTAGGCTTAAACGAAATAAATTTTTTAGATCTAACTCTCTCTTTAAATGATTCAAGCCACAAATTTTCCATTTATCGTAAGAATACCTATACTGACAGCATTATTCCCAACGATTCGAACCACCGCCATTCCCATAAAATGGCAGCTTTCTATTCCATGCTTCACTGCCTACTTTCAATACCTCTCTCCCAGACAGAATTTGCCATTGATTTAAAAACCATCTAATGTATAGCCCGAAATAATGGTTATGACGACTATTTGGTAGACGACCTTTTAAATCGATTGCAACAAAAACGTGCCATAGCCGCATCCACTTCACATTCTCCAATCCTCCCGTCTGGCACTAAGTGGGTGAAGTTACCCTTAATTAATAATTTAACATATAAGCTATATAGACACTTCCCGAAAAATAGGTACAAAGTTTCGGTGTATAATCCTGTGACACTCCAGAAATTATTATTTAATTCTAAGGACCACATTGACATGAATGGTAAAAGTGGGGTATATTTACTCAAGTGTGATACTCCTGATTGTAATTCTTTGTATGTTGGTCAAACTGGTCGAAAATTGAATATAAGAATAATGGAACATTTTAAATCCAGTGTCAACGGTGACAAAAAGTCAAATTTTGCAGAGCATGAGGGTCACAGATCCAATTTTACCCCTAAGCTCTTTCATGTTTGTGACAAGGGGGGGGAAGTTGGAGTTCCTGGAAAATTTTGAAATTTTGTCATATTACAATGTGCATGGTGATAAACTACTCAATGACATAATCCCTTCAACCACCTCACCTTTGCTCTCTGTGCCAGTACCCCCCATCCATTCCCATAGTCCTTGAGCCTGGCATCACCACCCGTTTGTTCCTTCCCCTGCAGTTTTGCCTAATCACCTCCTCCAAACTTACCTCTCATCCCCTCCCCTCTTCTTTTAACCACCTCCCTCTCCTTGAGGTTTCTATACAAACTGTGCTGTCTCATGGTATTTTACTTTGTAATCTTGATAGTGGCCTGAAAAGGTTGAAACTGGTCGAATTGTGTTCTTTAATATATTGGTGGAAAAAAACTAAGTGGTTAAACATTTAAAGATGAACAACTTCCACAAATTGAACTCGCACACCATTGTTTTAAACAATAATATATGTTGCAGCTTATTCTCTTGGCTTCAGTGACTACACTGACTCTTTTTAGCTTTGTTCCAATCTATAAACTTGAAAATTATGTTTACTTTTTAAAGATTTAAGTATTTTTCTTGTACATGGTATTTTCTTCTTATCAGTCAATTATGAAAATTGATGATCTAAGACAAAGTTGTGTCTTAGTTGGTATGGTATTCATTCTACCCATTGATTTAATTGGTTGAATTACAGTTTTATGCTTCATTTATAATAATACAGTATTATGCTTCATTATGGAATACTTCTGATATCCCATAATGATAAGTTTTTTAGAATAAGTACTGGTTTTCATTAAAAATTTCCATGGCATTAGAACCTATTGTCAGAAAACCTGTCTAAATTTCCATAAATGTTCCTGTCATATAGTTATTCTGAAGAGCATTAATACCGTAATTTTCCAATTATAATATGCACCCACTATAAGACTCTTTATGGCGCACCCACTATAACATACTTTATGGGGAGCGCAGTGTAAGAATCTACTTATCACCATGTATAATACGCAGTTGGCTTTTAGAGAATGGCATTCTACACCATTGTCCGCCGTGCCGTTCAGTGCCGGAAAGATCACTGAGCGAGCGGTAATGCTGCCTATGGATGGCTTTTTCTCTTACTATTACATACCCCATTGGTTTCTCAAGGTGACAATCTATTTGTAGTAGGTTCTTCCCCTCCAAAACTTCCATGCGTGCCTATGGAAATATTTTGTCAATTAATGATAGAACTGCTACATTGCTGCTAAAAAGTACCTAAGTTTGTATTCAATTCGCCTCACTTTATGTCTGTTCGTTTTGAATTCCGTCCGATCTACTAGCAGAAGATACGTTACTCGTTAGTTTGAAGATGTTACATTTCTGTGTAATATTTAAAAGAAAAACTCTCCCTAAGAATGTTATATGACTGCAGAATATGCTCGTATGTGCAAATAAAAAGGCTGGATGGATGTAAATTCGACCAAAGATTGGCTGCAAAATGTGTGGTGCAAAGATGTGGTTGTGTAGATGTCGTATGTTGGTTCTGGGTGCATTTAGATTCCATCGAATGCTATGCATCAAGAATATATTGTACGAGAATGGCACATATCTCTTCATTATTCCTGGAGGGATGACAAGTCAGTTGCAGGTGGTGGATGTCAGTTGTAACCACCCGTTGAAGACACAGATGCATAAAATAGAATGAGTCCCTTTATTCGGGACCACATTCTTTGACATCTTCAGAAATGTTAAGGAAACCAGAGTTATCTAATTAGTCAATGTGTTAAAGATTCCTGGGATGCCATCGATTAATCTGTGATTATGCGAGGTTTTAAAAAATGCTGCCTCTGAGTGCAATACATGTGTCCGATGACAATTTGATTAGGGATGAAGAATGCATAATGGACGATGAGGAGGACAAATATGAGGTCCTTGGCAACGCAATATATGCTGCCAGCATGCGTGATGTCAGTGTTTCACACGAACTGTTCGAATCAAGCGAGGATAGTGATTTTGAATTCGAAGGATTCAGTGCTAACAGTGTTAAAGAGGAACTGCATGTAAATTTCCATTTTAATTAATAAATTAAATTGATTCATAGCATTGTTTTTATTAAAAATTGTAAAATTGAATACCCATAAGTACGCTGAGATTACTTCAAAGGTGATCTACGACCCGAATAAAAACGCGATAAGTTTGTAACCATGTATAATATGCACCCTACTTTTTTGACATATTATCGCGGAAAAAAATGCGTACTATGTACGGAAAATTACGGTGTATAATATTAAGTGATCCTAATTATTTTAGCTTATCTACCTAAAGCATAATTGCTCATCACATATGTAGATATGCATTTCTCCTTTACCGGAGATAATGTGATATAATTTATAGTGTTGCTATACATTGGTATCTTTGTAGACCTGACTTTATATACTGAGGTTTGTTTTTTTGTAAGTACTCAATATATGCTGGTGTAAGGCAAGTGGTTGACTAGTATTCGGTTTGTTAACTTGGCATGTGTTATTTTTGTCTTGTGGCAAAAAGTTATTCATGATGTATTCATATTTACCATTGCATCTGGTGAAATGATTTCAGGCAATTCTGCATGGAACTTAATGGTTTAGCTGTGCGATTACAAGGAGAGTGCCATCCTGATACATGCACACAAATGACTGCAACGGAGCAGTGGATATTCCTATGTGCTGCTCATAAAACTCCAAAAGAATGCCCTGCAATCGACTACACACGGCATACTCTTGATGGTGCAGCATGCTTATTAAATAGCAATAAATACTTCCCCAGCAGGTAATCTTGAACTCTTTAAACTAATGTAAAATATTTTTTGAGAACATACGTACTGGAGAACTTCTCTAATGAGGGCTTAATAGGGTGTAATGAGGGCTAAATAGGGCCTAATGATATCCTTTGCAAAATTTGCCTCTGTATAGCATATATGACTCCTTTGCTATTGCTTGTCTACTTTAACCAAGACAGGGAAGCATAGATAAGAAAATCAGTGAATAGGCATCGATTTGGTAATTGTTCAGGATGATTTGATTGTGAAGCCACCTCATAATCTCTCTGCTATCAATTTTACGTTGCTTTAATTATATCCTCCATCTTTGTGCTTTACCTTCATATAGTCTTCTTTTGCAGCCTACTTTACTGACCTTTCCTTCCAAGTACTTCTGTTTGTTCCTTGTCTGACCTGTATAGTAAGATGATAAGTTAGCTGGAGACTGCTTTTCTCCTTAAAAATTCCAATTTTTTAATTCAATAGATATTTAAATGAACATGACAACTTTTTATCAGAATTAATTACGTAATTACTAGTTTACTGGTGTGTAGAGGAATATATAAAAAACTTTCACCTCAAGTTAAAAGCTTAAGCTGAGAACTATTTACCAAAATTAATAACTCTTTCAAATGTCTTGAGGGCTAAGAGGCTGGCCTAAAATTCGTGGGGGTGGGTGCCTTTTGTGCGAGTCAGGAACTGTTCGAAGGACTCTCCTGCTGGGAGGTGGGGAACTGCCATGGAGAGGGAGGGTTCTAGCTTGATATTGCTGAGATTATTAACCCTCAGCTGGGAAATCCACATGGCCCACAATGAGAGAGGCCCTATGTTGTTGATGTTTGGCAACACAGCAAGCAGAATCAGGAAGTTCACACTATGGAGGTCTGAGAGTAACTGAACTTTTGAGGCTCTTATGTCACGCCTACTGTACACTGATTGGCTGGGAAATTTGGATTTTCTTTACTCGATTCTGGAGGGTGTCATCAAAGACTTCATCCCCTCTGTGAAACCCTTGGAAATAAAATTCCCCCTTTGGTTTAAGGTGGATATGATACATTCTAGGTAACAAGAAACATGCATGGCTCATTCACAAGGCCTTTCCCAATGTGAACACTCTTCACTCCTTTTCTGACCTGTGCTCTCTAAAACTCTCATTCGACATGATTATGAAGAGTATATGTTGAACCTTTCTCTCTCCATTTACTCCTCCCCAAAAAATTCCGATCCTTTGTGAACCAATGGCGAAATCGTCCCAATATTCCGGATAAAATTTTGTATGGAAATAGTAATGCTCATGGACCAGACAGGCCATTCCAAAATCACTTCACAGACTGCCTTCAGCCATCAACAAACCCTCCCATTCCATGAGTATGTCACCTCTCAGCTAACACTAACCTCTGTCTATCCTCTGTGCTGACTGATATATGTGAGGTTTATGAATTTCTTATCAGAACCCTCTCCATTGCTCTCCCAGTTCCGATGGTCTCAGCCCTAAATTCATTTGTTACTGTGCCTCCTCCCTCTCATTACCTCTGACTCTCGTGTTCAATCGATGCTTATCACATGGAAACTTTCTCTCCCAATGGAAAGCTGCAAACATCATTCAAATCTATAAAACTTGTCGTAAAACTGTTGTCTCCAATTATCGTCCCATCTCTATCCTTCCTGTCCTTTTGTTCATTTGTGAGAAAATTATTCTCAACCAGATGTATTACTTCACGTCTCCCTCTCTATCCCCCCATCAGCTAGTATTCCTCCCTGGAAGATCTTATTGCTTGCCCAATCTCGCTGTCTTTCAACATCACAGAGTCAATACCATTGAAAAGTTGGCTCAGCTCGATACTGTTTTCCTTTACTTTTCAAAATCTTTGGACTTCCTCAATCATTCCGTACTTCTTCACAAACTCAAACGCCATTTTAACATCCACAGTAACTATCTCAACCTCCTATCCTGCTTCCCTTCAAACAGAAAGCAGTGAGTATTACCATCCAGGGTCTATTCTTCTTGGTCTGAGGTAGCATCTGGAGTACCCCAGGGCTGTGTTGTTGGACCATATCTTTTTAACTTATTCATTAGTGATCATCCTTCTCAACCTCTTCCTTCCAAAACCCATGGCCTTCTCTACACAGATGACTGCTAGATTTTTATGCTAATTTACAACTCCTATGAATGCTAGTACCTCCAAGATGCCATGAATAAGATATTGGCTTGGTGCAACACTTGGCAGCTAAATTTAAATCCCCAATAAATTCCAAATACACAATCAACTCCACCCCATTTCCACCCAGAGTTTCATCAGTAAAATATCTTGGAGTTATAATAGACCAGAAACTTCTCTATACTGACCATATTCATACCATAAAAAGTAAAGCCATGTCCCTGTTAGGCCTACTATCTCATTTCACAGAAATTAGAGATCCCCAAGTATCTCAGTCCTATTTCATATCTGTTATTCTTCATATTCTCTCCTACTGTTCCCCTACTTGGTTGATGTTGGCCCCAACTAATGTTAAATATCTGCAACATACGACTAACTTCTTCGCACATATTGTTAATAACAGAGTGCCAAATCTCTGCTAACTACCCTCTGATGCTGTTATGTCCTTACTCTTCATTTATAATCTGGATTATATCTTCCTTAAAACTGATGTTAAACTTATCTATAGCACACTGAACTCAACCATTGACTGCCTTGACCTCGTTTTCTTGATAAATTTCAGAATACCCACCTGACCCACCAGAACTCACTCATTGCTCCATATCCCTACTCCCAGATTATTACTTAACTAGCACTCCCTCATTTTCCACTTCTCTTCTCTTGTTAATTCCCTTCCTGTGAACATCGACCCATGTTGGAGTATTATTTATAATAATAATAATAATAATGTCTTTAACACTTACAGGTTTCCCCAATTACAAGTGTTATAATAATTATTAGACGAACATAAACACCCATGTCCTGGGCAGTGAATAATCTTACCCAGGCGGGACTCGAACCCGCGACCCTCGGGTTAGAAGGCGAGGAATTAACCCCGCCGACACCGGGGCCGACGTTTTTGTTATCTTCTTCATGTTATGTTTTTACTTTTGCGTCCTTTTTTGTTTGTTATACGTTCACTATAAAATGGCTTCATCATGCATGTTATCTTTTTCTCAATGAAATAAATAATGTATAAAAGGAGGCTGGTTTGCTTCTTTGTGGGTGTACAAGAGTGCTGTGTTTTGCATAATCTGTCATTGAAGAAAGCCTTGTTGACTATATGGGAGAAGTTTCGATTGTTTAGGAACATCAAAAAGTTGCTATCAATAATGTGCTGGAGAATCTTGCTTTAAAGTGATGTTAACAATTTCGGCCAATTATTTCTTTGATCTAATCTTGTAGGAATGTTCTCGAGAAATGAATCTCTTACTGTTAACAAAAATGTTGAATTCCCTTTACTGCAAGTTATCTCCAGTCAGTTGATCCTTCTTTTGCCTGTGCTATCTTCTTTTAAGTATTCTTTGTGTGCACTATGTCCACTCACATCCAGAATGTACTGATCCAAAGTTAAAAAAAAATGGTCCGTAGGGTGTCCCATTTTGCATCAGTGTCTGAAAGTCATGGTTCTTAGGGTCTCAGATGGTGGCATTTGATGAGAAAATGAGGAATGCAAATAGTTTCTGAAATCTGATTATGTTAAGGGGTCACGCACGCTGCTTTTTGTTTAAAATGGGGCCCCCATAAGCCAGTGATGCCCGTTTGAAAAGCCTGTGTTCCCGGGCCTCTACGCCACCCCCCACCACTTCATCCCCCACCTATCAAAGGTTCTGATAAGTAGGCTTAAATTGGTAACCACTTTGGGAGGGGGGTTGTTAACGACCTTGCCAATCATGGCATTGCTCTCATCAAGTCAGCCCCGGTGGCGGCGGGGTAAAGTAACCTGCTAACCCGAGGGTCCTGGGTTCGAGTCCCGCCTGGGTAGAATATTATCTGCCCGGGACATGGGTGTTTGTGTATGTACTGGGTTGGGTGAAGAGGGGACTGTTCCGTCTCATCCAACCCAGGATAAAAAGAAAACAAAAAATTATGAATAATCAAGGAAAATTCTCAGGCTGGATTGACCAAGAATGAGTAGCAAATGCAGCATCAACTCCAAATAGTCTCCAGGCACTGAAAAGTTATGCCAAAGATGACCAAAAAGGCACTCACATTCTTCATTGCAAATATTGTGAGCAAAATGTAATCAAAATTCTCAAAAAGAGTGATATTGAAATTTTGTTCTCGTCCCGACCATGGAGCTTCTTATTTACATTACATTAGTAAAAGTTCTAAATACAAGGCTTTGTTCTTTACATACCAGTCTTACCACCCTCCCAAAGTGGTAACCAATTTAAGTCCACTGATCAGAACCTTCAATAGGTGGGGAAAGAAATGGTGGAGGGCGGCGTGGAGGCTTTTCAAATGGGCAGCGTGCGCTTATGGTAGCCCCCATGTTAAATCAAAAGCTGCGTGCATGACCCCTATATATAAACCGATTTCAGGAATTTTTGCACACCTCAATTTCTCATCATATGTCACCATCTGAGACCCTAAGACCCATGACTTTCAGACATTGATGCAAAATGGAACATCCTAATACTCCAACATCTATATTTTATTCTCTCTAGCCTTTGAAACTAGGGTTACCCTTACTATCCGAGTTAATATTTTACTTTAGTATTTTTAGTGACTTATCTTCATTCCTTATTACTTGCTATGGTTTATTAAAACCCTGGATGATGGATTCAATGCCAATTGGCGAGCCACAAATGTACCCTTATTCCAAATATAACTTTGGTGAACAATTTTGGTCCTTAATTGTTCGCATCAAATATTCTAATTATGCAGAATATGTAATAATTGTCAAAATACAATAATTGGTGGAAACAGTCAAAAATACTGTAAACCTATTCTTACTTCTGTTATATGAGTTGTTTATCTCAACAAATTGTTTTACAGCATTCTAAATGCTTCCTTTTTTCACCTGGCATGTTCATCCTTCAATCAGGAGTGACTGATGTATGAATAAGACATTTTAAGTTTCTTTCTCAAAATTGATCTCTCATTTGTGGTCATAATGATGTTCATGTTGCCAATGAAGTCTAATAGAAATTTTGGTGCCAAAAATTGTGCATGTTCTTTGTATATCTATTTAGTTTCATTAAATTATGAATAATTTTTTTCTTCATTATAGAGTGAGCATAAAAGACACTTCAGTGGCTAAATTAGGATCAGTATGTCGGAGGGTGTACCGAATATTCTCACATGCATATTTCCATCACAGGACAATATTTGATGAGTTTGAGGTAAGCATATATTAATTCTGTGAATTAGTTTTATAATTATACTTATTATGGTTATTTTTCTTGGGCTCTGACACGTGTGATTCTGTAAATATAGTAAATAAATAACTGCTGAAACTAATTTAAACTTGATAGCTAAGAATTTTTAAGTGTTTTGCCGAATACAGTAGAACCTCGATCTATCGTTTTTCAAGAGGATGGGCAAAAAAAACAATGGATGCGGGAAAAGATTTCCCGGGAGCCAAAACGAGATGAAAATGCGAGAATTTTATGGTAACTTTTCACAGTAGTGGGGAATCTTAAAGGAATTTCTCTTAAAAGCGGGAGAATTTTTTAATTTAATGAAAATACTTAGTACATCTCAAATTTTTTGTTTGACTACTAACTGTTTAAAATATTTATTTATATATATATACTATAAAAGTTTTATTAGTATTACATATCCCAATGGTGTTTCTGATGATAAAAGTAAATAAACAAGGTCCATTATCATGTTAGTGGATGATCCTCAAGCCCGCGCACCGACCTATCCATGCATAGAAATTTATTCCTTTCAAATATCCTTGAGGGTGAGAAGCGCTCCTATAATTTGTAATCTTTTGTGGGTGAGGGTGTAATCTTTTGTCGCGCTTTCCATTGTGCTCCGCTGATGGAGGAGTACCACCTGTTAAAGATGGAGCGAGCTTGACGCTACCAATTGTACTCTTATTTATCTGGAGTAATCGCATAACCCCTGAGGCATAGAGCAAGAGAGGTGTAGCAGGTTATCGCCATCTGGTTCAGAGAGGCAAAAGTTAGCGGGCGATCGGGTTGAAATGAGGAATTCCGATATCGGCGGTTGGAGTTTGGCTTGGCATTACTAAATGAACACCAATTTCAAAAGAATAAATCATTTTGAAGGGTCACGGTGCCTAAAAAACAAAAAAACCATTTCTGGCAATGCAAGCCCACGTCAGACAACGGACGAGAAGGAACTTAGCCCACGCTCGCAGCACTTCCACTATGGTTGAAACATCTGCATTACCTTCATCCGTCTTAAAACACCTATTTTGAACAGTTTTGGCTTTAGGCTCAGAAATAAATACTTCTGGAATATGAATAGACATAAATACCTACTTTAACTGGCTAAACACGGAAAAAATAGGAAAAGGAAAGAGCTCAAAGCACATAGGGTTTGGCCGCACTTAATAGAGGCCCGAGAAGTGACCATCACGAAGGTCAGGGAGTGACTGAATTGCCGAGGTTACAAGCCACGCCCGCTGCCCTCTGGTTGGTTCCGTGAGAGTCACATGACGAGAAACCCCACCTCCCTCCCTTCCCTCAGCCACTCCCCCGTTTAATCCCATGTGGCCCACGTCATTGGAAATAATGCACTGGTTACATACAAGAATTGGGTGAGACAGGTAATTGGGGGACCCTGTTTTCCGCCGGGAGGGACAGGGCAGGTGGAAGACCTTTGACCCTCCTGACTATTTCCACGGAAAGGGCCCCACCCACTGAGGGGCGCATTAGTGGAACGTAGGTTAATTTTGCCAAGGTTTTTAATCGGCATAAATCTACAGAACAAGTATAATGTGAAGTTTGTCCGCTATTTTCTGTTACATTTGATACCAAACACCAAGGAAATCTGTTGATATTTACCCACATGGGTCATATCAGATCTCGATATGGTGCTGAGAGCGAGCGTATGACAACTACTGGTAAGAGAGCATTGAGAGGATAATAGGAAGAAAGGTTAGAAGCTCATGGCGAAGGAATGCGGCCGCTAACGAGTGAGGTAGGGACTCATTTGGGTAGGAAAGCAGGAATGCCAATTGTCCTCTAGGAAGGAGTTTAGGCCATTAAGATGAGAAGGGACTCGTACGGCAAGGGCTACCCGTCCGTCCTGCGCGGCGCGTCGCCAAACTCCCTCCTCCTTTCCCGCTGCGGAGTGCCGCTAAAATCCCAAAACATTACTTCGGTGTACATTTTTGGTTTCGTCTTTTTCAAACAATGAATGCGGGAATTGCGATGTGGGGACCGTGATATGGAAACGATCGAAGCAGGAAAACGATACTTCGGGAAACGATGGATGTGGGAATTATTAACGTTATCAGCATGGAACTACATTCGGGACCAAAGACGGCGAACAATAGAAGCGGGAAAACGATCAATGCCAGAACGATAGATCGAGGTTCTACTGTACTGTTATGTTACTGGAATAATTTGATGAAGAATAATTTGTTACAGTTTTCTAATGATTAAATAATTCTAAATTATAGTAAAATATCCTTCTTGCATCTTCTGGGACATAAAAATGATGTGTCATAGTAGGGTTCCAACTTATTGGGTTCAATAATATACAGTAAAAGCCCTATTTTACACTTTAGTGGGGTACAGGAGAAAAAAGTGTAAATTGTGGGATAATGTAAATCGAGGGTGAGCACAATTTTCTGAAAGTAATTCTTGAATGCTAAGTTCAATGCTTGTTAATTTTGCCTTTTGAATGTATTTTCTTTATGGAATAACAAGTTAAATTACAAAATTGAAAAATGATTACAACAAAAATTCCTTATTAATAGCAAAATCTCAACACAAAAACTATGCCTCAGTCTTCATGAAAAGAGCATTTTATGTGAGTGGTAGCTTATGAAGAAATTGAATGGAAATATTCAATAAACTCTGCAACGATTCAGTGCCATAAAATAAATAAAAGATTCTTCTCAAAGATAAATAAACAAATTTTTGTCTGAAATCATCAAAAACAAAAATGTGCACTTAAACAAAATCTCTAGCTGACGTTAACACTCATTGAAGTGTAAAAAAATGTATTTACTTGTTTGTGGTTGGTCATGATAAGAAACTTAGAATGTAAATTTAATGCATTTCTCAATGAAGAGATGCTCTGAAACATTGGCCCCAAAAAAGAAAAGTCACCTTATTTAGCGATTTGAGTAAAAATTGGAGGTAGGATTTCATTGGTTGAAAAAAGATGAGATATCTTGACTCCCACGGGAACGTATAGGGTATTTTATTTCTTCCCCTTCTTCGCTAAACCAATATCTTCCCATCTTTTAAAGACTTCAAATTTCTTTCGCCTCTCATTACCAGCTATGACCACCTGCTGTGTCTCCTCCTAATCCTTTCCAGAAGATTCCTTTCCTCAGCCCTCTTTTTACAGTGTTAGTTCATTGTCTGTGTTTCATTTTCCAATGAAATCCTTGTGCTGTAGACTTTCGTTTCACATGGTATTAATTGGGGCCTTTGAAAATATTTAACAAATTATGGAGATATAAGATTTCAAATTTTCCTCGTTAATCGTTTTAATGAAGTTTTCTCGGGCTTCACACCAGGTTTCACGGTATTTAACTGCCAACGTTTCTGTGGCTGAGTCCGCCACTGTCTTCAGGGCACGAACTAAAAATTTGAAATACCAGTAAATTAATTTTTTCAGGGTTTACTAATCGTTGCTGTTTACGTCGATTGTTGTTTTCTATTTCTTTCCTTAAGTAAGTTAAGGATAGGCTTCCAGGCGGAACTCAAGGCAAAGCGGTGTCGCGATTGACATTGTAGCTCTCCAATTTAATCTCCATAGCCTCTTTGGTGAGTCTATCCCAATATGTAGATGTTCTGTGGAGTAATTTGGTCTTTTCGAAGTGAAAGAGATGGTCATTTGTGAGGCAATTTTCCGCAACCGCCGATTTTTCCAGATGGAAGAGCCTAATACAGCTCTGGTGTTCCTTTATTTTCTTCTCAATTGTGCGGCCAGTTTCTCCAATGTACACTTTACCGCACTCACACGGGATGTGGTAGACTCCTGATGTTTTTAAACCTAGTGGGTCTTTAACCCTCACGAGCTGGCTTCGTATTTTCCTTGGTGGTAAGTGGATTGTGCGAATTTGCGCCTGTTCAGTATCCTAGATATTTATCCCAATACCGATGAAATATGCGGGATGCAGGCATTTGCAATCGGTTTCTTACGATCACCAACAGGAATCAGGAATTAACTGTGGGCAGGTCTTCGCGTAGACACTCTGTAGCAGTCGCAGTTTGTTTTCAGAGCCCGTTGAATTGCTCCGTCACTGTAGCCATTTCGGCGGAATGTCCTTTTTAGGTGTTCAAGCTCCATTGGTAAGTTGTCATCATCCGAAACTACCTTGGCCCGATGAATAAGTGTTGATAACACTGCCACTAGCTGCGAGGGATCATGGTGGCTGAAGCAGTTCAGGTAAAGGTTCGGTGTGCGTCGGCTTGCGATACAGTCGATGACCCAGCGTTCCATCTCCCCTGCGGTAGACGAGAACATTGAGAAAAAGTTAATTCCTGATTCCTGAACAGACTGTTGGTGATCATAATGTTTGTAATGCCAACTCTTTTGAAGCAAGCTTAGGTGTTTCTATGAAGCTTTCCAGCACTACTTCGACCTCGCATTTCCCCTTCTGCCTAAGAAAATTTACAGTAAACAGCAATCTAAGTCTTGGGTCACATATAAATGCTTCTGTTGTTAAAGAGTTAAGCCCTATCTGTGAAACTGCACAGTGGTGATATTTGATTATATAGAGATATGGAAAAGTAATATCGTAAACTGCTTACCAGAGTTAAGAGAACATGTAATGATGACAAAGTTGCTTCAGCCAGTAATCAAATAAAGCTTGGGATATTATTAATAGTACTAAAGGAATCAGCCCCAACTTACTCTTCCAGATATCAAGGGTACCTATCAAAATTCCATTTTAAGTTATTCATCCCTTGCTGATCTATTTAATTCACATTTCACTGTATCTCCTAATTTTCCTTCTGTCTCAAATTCATCACTAATTAATACCAACTTTTCTACATCATTCTTCATTCAACCCTGCACTGAGCCCGAACTTAAGAGGCTGTAGACCAATCTTAGTCATAAACATAGTGTTGGTATTGATGAAATTCCTGCTTCAATAATTTCTATCTGTTTTGACCTTGTAAAATCCCCCCTTTTATTTCTTATCAATGAGTCTCTGGCTCATGGTATATTCCCCCAATGTTGAAAATATCTAAAGTAGTCCCTGTTTTTAAAAATAAAGGCTCTATCAATGATTTAAATAGCTATCGGCCCATTGCAGTTCAAAATACGCTCTCTAAAGTGTTTGAAAAAGTTATGTACACTAGGCTGGTTTCTTACCTGGATAAACATAGCTTACTCTCTACCTGTCAGCACGGGTTCAGACAGGGAAGATCTACCATGTCTACAGTATATGAAGCTATTAATTCAATTTTGTATTCCTTAGATCATAAACACGAAACACTGGGGCTATTTTTTGACCTAAATAGGCATTTGATCATGTAAACCATGATATTTTGATTGCTAAATGTCATAGCTTTGGTATTAGAGGTGTTGCTAATGATTGGCTAAAATCTTACCTTCACAATCGCTCACAAGTTGTGTCTATTATTATAAATAATTATAAACACTCATCCAAACCCCTTCATACTGTGTCTGGTGTCCCTCAGGGCTCCACTCTTGGGCCTCTTCTGTTTTTAATATATATAAATGATCTACCATTGACCATAAATGGAATTGACGGCATCAACATACTGTATGCAGATGATGCTAATGTTATATTATCTTCACCGTCTAGAAATTCGCTAATTGGAAATTCTAGTCTAGCTACTGCTAATATTAATAACTGGTGTAATGAAAATCACCTGTCCCTCACTGCTAGCAAATCTCAAATGGTTTATTTCACAAAAAATAATAAGTGCCTGGAAAGTCTGCTGATAAAAATCAATAAGAAATCAATAGAACAAGTGGCTAATTGTAAGTTTCTTGGTGTCTACTTAAATGCAAACTTTTCATGGGAATTTCAAATCAACACCTTACGTCATAATCTTAATAGTACTTGTTTTCTACTCAGACAGTTACGCAATACAACAAGTATTAATATTCTTATTACTCTTTATTATAATGGTTTCTATTCTCATATTCTGTACAGCATCATTCTTTGGGGGTCATCACACCACTCCCTGGGTATATTTAAGATTCAAAAAAGATCTGCAAGGATTATTGCTGGAAAACAACACAACTCACCCTCCAGACGTATTTTTTCTATGTTGTAACTGTTACCTGTTCCATTTATTTATATTTTATCAACACTAGTTTATGTCAAAACCAACTTGCATGATTTTTCTTTGAACTCTGATCTTCATGATCACAATACCAGGATTGGTAATCATCTGCACTACCAATCCATTCGCACTAAGATTGCAATATTAGGACCTCGAGAAATGGGACTGAGACTGTATAATAAACTACCTATTGATTTGAAAAACATAAACTGTATTAATAGTTTAAAAGTAAAACTTAAAAACTTTTTATGTGATAAATTGTATTACTCTGTCAGTGAGTATTTTGAAGACATGTCGTTGGTATAGTTTTTTTTATTGTAGCTGTCATATTGTTTGTATCTGTATTTACACTTTTCTTTTTTTATAATTGTATTGTTTTGATTCTGTATTTGTGTGTAATTGACATGCCTTATATAAAATATTATTGTAATATTTTGATCCTTGGGCAAAATAAATAAATTATGTCTGTGGCATGTTCCATAATATTTCAGTGAGCCATTCATTGGAATCTATGAAATTAATTCTTAGTTATACATTGCTAATAATACAATGGATAAGTAATAAAAACTTTTACTAAAACCACAGGTATAAAAATTAAAATCACAATTTAAAGGACCTGAGGATGGTGCTCAGCGCCGAAACCCTTTCAGGTCCTTTTAAATTACGATTTTTTAATTGTGATTTTAATTTTTATATCTGTGGTTTTAGTAAAAGTTTTTATTACTTAACCATTGTTTTATTAAATATGGAATACCAAAAGTAACCAAAGACAATATTTTATTTATACATGGCTAAGTTTATACTGATAAGTATTTCTTTCCTTTTTACAGAGTGAAACATACTTGTGCAAAAGATTTACTGCTTTCGTCACAAAATACAACCTCATGTCTAGAGACAACCTAATTGTGCCCATACAAGAAGAGGAAGGCAGTGGAGAATCAGAAGCATAGCAGTGTGCATTCAAGTTGCTGTTTCTCTCCTCTCCACTGCTCTGCGTCACCCTCATTCTGAAAAGATACCACCTGTGTGTCACTGGACATTTTTTTTAAATGGTCATGAGTCAGCATAATTTGTTTTTGAGCACTGCCATTGTTTCTGGCAGTGTCTATGCAAGTCTGGAGATGGGTGGCTAAGAAAGCCCCTTGAAATGTTTCCAGTTCATGATAACCTTTTTATAGCCATGATAAAATATATTACAGTAGGAAAATGCAGATGATTAAGGCCAAACACTGTGACTTCTACTTAGGGAAAGAACTAGTGGTGAGAAATGGATTTTGAGACAGTGGGATGAGGGAATATTTGTTTTTATAATAAATTAGTAACCTAAGCTCTTTCACCAGTACTCTTTGACCAACTGAGCTTGTATTTAAGGATTGACATTATGGAGTTGATTTTCCCTTTGTGTGTGTGGCCTAAATCTCTTAATTCATCACAACATTTATGCATGCTTCATAAGGTTAACATGTCATCTGTCTACTTATGATTTCTCTCAGATTTATATTGCGAACACTCAAGTCGACATGCTGTTGTTAATTTCTGCATGGATATACTTGAAAAATGTACATAAGTGTATATAAATAGAAGAAAATCATTATTATAGTCATTTATGAAAAGGAACTCATTAGGAAAGATGCACCTAGCATGACTTTCATTAGCAACAAGTGGCTGTAATTGTTTGTAAGATTTATGATTAATTATTTAAGACAATTTCAGCCATCATTTCTGTTCATAGGAACATTCTTTAATATTAGTTCTCAATGAAATTTATAATTTTGTCAAAACTTGGAAATTTTTGTGGCATATATGAATGTTAGGCAGGCTTCCCATCTTTTCAGTTCTCTGACTTAAGTACCAGAACATATTTTTAAATTCCTCAGAAAAATGGCTGTTCATGCGAATCCATTCTGGTATGCCTCATTTTATTTATATCTCAGGCAGTTTTTGCCTGCCTCTAAATTAGGGTCATCTTATGTGTTGTAGTGAAGCTTCATAGACTTTTATTTGAAGCATCTGAAATGTCCAGTAATTTATTGCTATCATTTCACCTCATGGATGTCAGAAAATATTAAGTTAATGAGCAATAAGGAAGTAAAATCTTGGGTAATGAATCATGATGAGTTCATTAATTTTTATATTCCAGAGATGCCCAAGACTATCTATCATTCTCATTTAAAAATGGTGGGTCTGGACCTCTTTTTATGTATTTTGTTGTGTATATTTGTAAATTAGCAATGGAAATTTTAAAATGGCTTTTTTTTGTAGTAACTTTCAGTGATAACTCACATGCATTTGAATTTCTTGTCAGAGAGTAATGAAATTGTATTACCCAAAAATTATTTTGTTTGTCCTATGTGTCTATTAATGTATACTTGAAAAGAATTCTTGTTTTTTTTCATTTTAGCACTTAGCTCCCAACATTTTTCAGTGACATTCAATGACATTTCTCGTTGATTTGCTTGTGGAATGTGTGTTAGTTATTTAGAATGAGAAAGCTTTGTATACTGGGGTTTTGTTTGCTGGAAAAAATTTGAAAAATTAATGTATTAATGCTTTGGGATAAGAGGTGGTGCCACCGCTCCCTTTTTGTGTACAATAATGTTTGAATCCACGACTATGTAGGCAATGGAGGCAGTTTTATTTCAGTCATCATGCTTTCTAGGAGTTTGGATACCTTTCATTTCACCTAATTTCATGAAACCGTTGGAAGATTTTCCTAACTATCATTATATTGGGCAAAAAGTGCGTTCTGAAAGGGGATTAACTGCCAAGAGGGTTGAGCCACAAACCCTTGGGTCTCTAGGTTAATGTGCGGACCACTGTGCTTCCCAGGATTCCCTATTGGAAAGGCAATTGTTTGAGTATCAATGGGATATTCCTTTTGTGAACAAGTGGAAATAATTGAAAATATTCAATTGCCCAGCTTTTATGTTTGGACCGTTTATATGATCCATCCTCAATGATAGTACTTTCTCAAAAAACAGTTTTTGACTTTTAAGGTACATTTTG
Source organism: Ceriagrion tenellum (assembly GCA_963169105.1). Lineage (NCBI taxonomy): Eukaryota > Metazoa > Arthropoda > Insecta > Odonata > Coenagrionidae > Ceriagrion > Ceriagrion tenellum. The sequence goes on from OY720634.1 coordinate 73,377,429, forward strand.
GATCGGTGATCTTGACCCTTATGGCCGTGTTCCAATCTGACATTATGCAATCTTCGTTCCCTTACGAGCTCTTTTCAAGTGTCGTTTTCCAGATGTGACGTCGCATAGTGCGGTTCCAATCCATTAGAGCACCTCATGACTAGGGCGCAGTGTGTGACGATGCACCCTTTTGTGCCCTAAGAAGCCAGTGGTGAAGATGCTCTACATTGGAAAGGGAAGGAAGATCAGTCGCAATGTCTTCTGAAAGTAATTTAACTTCTGAAAGCTGGGGTAACCCTAAGGTGTCTCCTTGTTTGAATAATGTCCCCGCAAACAATATCCCAAAATACTCCTCTTAATGGTACATTCAAGATGCAATATCTTGTTTGTGGCTGCTGAAGGTAAAAAAAAATCATTTATTTCATAAAAAATTGGTTTTAACATTCGTTGTCAAGCTGCTTTTAACTTAACATTCCCCACAACATCAGCACACGATGATACCACGCCAATATTGCAGCAACTCTCTCCCGAAGCAACAACACTATCACCTCAGTAATGGCATTAAATGCCATGATATGTTGAAGAAGGACTGGGATGTCACCTTCGTCCATTACCGCATTTTATTTGGTTTTCCTTTCCTCAGTAATCCTCTTACCAACTAGTGCACATACTGCTCTATCATCACTATTTCGAATTGCGCTTATCAACTGATGTAGTTCTGACATTGGACACTGGGAGACCTTGGCGCTGGCTACCTTAAGAGCAGAAAAGTGGGGAATAGGGCATAAATGCACCCTACAGATTAGAACACTGCCTTTGACTTGGGAATCCCAAGGTACCATGGTGGCCTGTACATTGTCCCTGATAGCTAAAAGTTCACTGTTCAGTTCCTGGTTGAAGAAACTGGTTATCATACACACTACAGATTCAGGCTTCACTTCGTGGAAGTTAATGGTATCCATACTTAAAGAATACAATTTTGTACTTTTCCAGAGAAAAATACTGTACTTTACAGATACTGTACTTAGGAGTTCTGTGGAAAAGTACAACATTGGATTCTTTAAGTATGGAAACTATATCATTTTCTGAACTCATTCTCTTCAGTCTAAACATATTCCTAGGGACAGTGCATAATAATAACAGCATTTCCTTACTTCAAATCCTGCCTTCCATTGCTATAAAATATTCTTCCACTGTAGCTAACAGAGATGAACTGTCAAAAAGGCCTATCAAATCATTCGAAAATAGGCATACATATTCTTGGTGGAAGGTTTCATCACCATGTTAAAATAAATAGGAATAAAGCTTTCATTGTTTTCAAAACATCAGTAAATATGAAATTGCTAAAAAATATAGCTTTAGAATAAGAAGAATAATTAACGGTCAACTTTTTTTCTTATTTTGTCGATGTAGGTACATAATTTTGGAGGCCTTTTCTAATGATTCAACTATCGTCTTATCTGCCAAAATATACAGTATTCCTTAAAGTGCGGTCAAATCCCCAGTGAATGCTTGCAATACTGTACAGTTGTGCTAACCTCTCTACTTAGCATAAATCACTAAAGTGTACCACACATGCACCCTGGATTTTCAACCTCTGACAGTAATATGGAAAAGACTTGTGCTTCAGTCATGCCAGGATGAAAGTTATCGTAAAGTTTTGGCTAGTGAATTGAAACTAGTCAAACTTTGATCTGTGTTTAATTGGCCTTCCTATTGAAGATTATTAATATTGAAGCCCTTATTAATCTTTAAGAAAACTGATGTTAGAGGTCTTTTAAACAGTTTCTTGCACTGTGTACCTACTTCAAAGACTGATGGCAGTGCATGAGAATACAACTCATAGCAATGAAATTTTGCTATGGAAATGAAATTTTTAATTTTATTTGCCTTAGAACAAAAAAATATTTGTCTTAGCAAAAAGACTACAAAATCAACCAGAAAAGTTTTCTCTGCAGTACTGGCATGAAATTAGTGTACAATAATGACAGTTGTACCTACACAAGATCAACGTAACATATTTTGCTGCATTGATGTGCTCTACATTGTCTTGGATACTGCTCAGGAGCTATATACAAAGTTAGTTGGCAAAAAAATTTTTCTTTATTTTATTCATCAGAAACATGAATAAAAAGATTTTTCAAGCAACTTCAGGAGTTTTTTGAAGGGTTGATATTTGGCAATGGTTATTGTAGAGATAGTTTTTGTCTTTGGTGTCATGTGTGGACACCCATATTCCTGACTAGAGAGGTGTGTTTGTAACAGGCACACAAACTCATGTTTTGCTTATACATGCTAGGGATAGTCATAATTTTGATATTTGAGATGTTTCCTGCTGGACTCAATAGTTTTTAATTTAGACATAGTTTGTAGTGCATGCTTTTGGAAAGTCTTCTTTTGACATGGTGTGGGACTGCTGTATCAAGAATAAAGGAGATGAATAGGCCATGAAAACCATAGTAACTTCATCAATGATGCTGGGGAAAAGAAAGGAATCCTGAATGACTTCTTAGGTGACTACCGGTCTGAGTTTAGGAGGGGTAAAGCATCTCTTGATATAATTGTGATGATGAAAAGGCCTGTAGAGAAGAAACTAGGGTAATCAAGACTTATTTCCTTGTTCGTCAATTTCAGATAGGTGTTTGGCAGAGTGAATAGGGCAAAAAATCTGAAGATACAAATGAATATATTGGAAAGATATGAGATTCATTTGAAACGTGTATATGGCACATGCGAGTGTGGCTGTTGAAGAATCTGGGTTCACTATTAAAAGTTGGGTGTAAATCAAGGGTGCCACTGTTGCCCTTGCTTTTTAACATTCATGCTGGGGAAATTGTAAGAGAGGCATTTGAAGAACTAGATGTGGGAATCGAGGTCTGATGACAGGTGAAAAAGTCATAAGATAAGCTCTTGGCTTGGCATTAGATGACTATCCTGAGGTGTGCAGATATTAGCTGATGATTTCGAAAATCATTGCAAGAAATATGGAATGGAGATCAGGAAACCCAAAGTAATGAGGTTTTAGGAGTCAAAGACAGCAAGCTTGATCATGAAACTAGGAGAGCACAAACTTGGGCAGATGGAGCATTTCAACCACGTATTTATGCTTACATTGGAAGAAAATGGGTGCTGTAGAAAATATAGGAGAATAATAGCGTTAGGTGTAAAAGAAGGAGAACAGTGTTAGCAAAAGAGACCCTACTTAATAGGAAAGGATCAATGACATGGAGTGAGAGTATAAATGTTAAGAGAAGACTGGCGAAGAGTGACACAGAGTATGGTGTTGTTTGGTGCAGAAGCATGAACACTGAAGAGGAAGATCATGGAAATGGGCTGCAGGTGTTTGAGATGTGTGTGTGTGTAGAAGATTGAGGGAAATTAAATGAGTGAAAGGAAGTCGAACAAGGAAATGATTGGCATGATAGATGATGAAAGGAAATTTCTATAAGATAATAGGAGGAGGAAAAGTAGGTAGTTGAAACTGGTGATAAGGGGCAAATTTTGCTTAACATCATGGTAGAGGAGAATTTTGGGTAAATGAGAATAAGCTATAGGGACTGGATGATGAGAGGTAAGGTATATGCAGAGTTGAGGAATGAAATATTGCAAGGAGGAGAGGACCTAGGGCTGTAAAAATTGTTATAAGTTCCTATTTCCTCTTCCACTTAACCTACTTCAACCAGTAGATCACCTCTTATAATAATGATATGGCTCTTATGCCTAGAAACTTTTTGTCGGTGCTATTAGAAGGTGTGAGGGTATGGTGAAAAATTCTCAGCCTTGTACAGAAGTGGTGTTGGTAACAATGAAATTTTGGCTTTGTCACATTCATACACATTTTACAACAATGTTTATCATGAATCAACTTGAGTTACCAGATGATAGTACCTATATTACACTGCTTTTTGAAGGGGACATGTTGTGTGTGTTTTGTTCAAATGGATCGACTGGAGTATCGTCCTTCATTTTCAATAGTTAAGAAATGGGTGGCAGAATTTAAACATGGCCAAACTTCACTTGAAGATGATCCACGTGAGGGATGTCCCAAAACTGTAACCACAAATGAAAACACTGAGCAAGCCCACAATATGGTGTTAGACAATCAACAATTAAAGGTATATGAAATAGCTGATACCATAGACACATCAGAAGAAAGAGTGTGGTACATTTTACATGAAGAATTAAATATGAAAAAGATTTGTGCCAGATGGGTGCCGCATTTGTTGAATGCTGACCAAAAAACAAGTGCAAAAACAAATTTCTCAGTAATGTTTGGACTCTTTACAAAAGAATCGAACTAATTTTGTGTGCTGATTTGTTACTGTTGATGAGATGTGGGTCCACCACCACATGCCAGAAACTAGATGGCAATCGAAGCAGTGGGTGGAAGCTGGCGAACCTGCCCTAAAAAGGTGAAGTTGATTTCATCTGCCAGAAAGGTGTTCTGGGATGCAAAAGGGATTCTCCTTTTTGATTACCTCGCAAAGGGTAAATCAATAAATAGCAAATACCACAGAAGTCTTTTGGACCATCTGGATGAGAAAATACATAAGAAGAGGCCTGGATTACAAAAGAAAAAAATCTTGTTTCACCAGGACAATGCCCACAAAGTGCTTTGGAAATGAGAAAATTGAGGGATTTGAAGTATGAGTTGTTGGAACATCCACCCTATTCGCTGGATTTGGCACCCTCTGATTTCCAACTATTCCCAAATCTGAAATATTTTGTGGCTGGAAAATGTTTCGAGTCCAATGAAGATGTGGCAGCCATAAATGGTTATTTTTGAAGACTTTCCAGAATCGCACTTCCATCACGGAATCTACTCATTGGAAAAACATAGGACAAAGTGCATTGACTTAAAGGGGGACTAAGCAGAAAAATAAGTCCATTTTTGGCCTAAAAATAAGTCTTTCATTGTCAGGCCGAGAACTTTTCACCTCACCCTTGTATGAGCAAATGGAGGACATGCTCATGGTAATGAAGGGGTAAGATAACCTCAACATATGGGATACTGGAACGCTGTGGTACAAGAGGCAAAAGGGGTATGCTGCTTAGGGAATTTTGGACTGGGTTAAGAAAATATGACTGTGAGTTCTGTAATGAGAAGAATATGGTAATGGCAAATGCTGTCTTTGAGTAAAATTGGTGCAGGAAATTCACATGGAAATGCATACGATACACATTTGAATCCTGGTCTATTCTCATGATTTTTTTCATTGTGAATTTTTCCACTTGGAGTGCAAGGGCTAACCCAGTGCAGATAAAAATGGTGATCACAACCTAGTAATCATGGAGAGCCTCCTTCAATTCAAATTCAAGAGAATTATAAATTCAGAAAGAAAATCAAACATGAGCCAAGATGGGACTGCAAAATGCTGGTAGAGGAAAGGACCAAGAAAGGTTTGCCATAGCTGCTGACAGGGAACTAGAAAATGGAGTACAATGGGATGAGTCAAAGTGAACAATCACAGAAGTGGCAGAAGAGCAACTGGTGAGCCAGAGAGCCCTCTCAAAGAAGCCATAGATTATGATGGGAATTTGGACACTAGTGGAATTTGTGTTTTTTGCTATCAACACAGAAAGTATATCAAAACAAATACTAAGTTTTTGGTGAAGAACTTTACACCAGAGAGAGAGGATTATAAGGAGACCTTTCATTCTACATCCCTTTGCTCTGGACCTAATATTGTACTCGAATATGACCAGATGGTTTTCAATTATCTTTTCTGAGGGTGAGCATACATCTTCATTTTCTAGTTTCCATTTCTGCACCATAAACCATTTTGATGCCTAGTAATTTCTCAAGGATTATTTTATGGACCAAAGATGAATATCATTATGAGCTTGACTCAAGCTGGTATTCATCCATCCTTGGAAAACATACATCCCAGACTCACACATGAGTCTTCCACAGGGGTGGATTAAGGAGGGATGGCCACCCCTCGTAATTCCTGGTGAAATAGGAATAGTAGTAACCATAAGGTATTTCATAACCCCCAGACACCTGGAAAGAACTGCCAGACTGCCCTCCACCCATCCCCTATGTTTAACCTGAATGAGTTACAAACTCTCATTTAACACCGTGTTCGAGGGCTGGCTCAGATAACTATCACAGAGTTGGAGGTGCATCAACTGATAACCCACTTATCACAGCAATCTGCTGGATAGTATCTGTTGCTGAGATATTTATGCCTCATGTAAACCTACTTTTGATGCTACCTGTGGGGCTACTTGAGATAGTTATATATACATAATTATAACCTCAACCTTTTGGTGAAATTTTTCACCTGGACTTCTTTGCCCATGCCTCTGGATATGCTTGTGGCAGTCAAATGAACAGACTTGTTATTAGTTAGAAATAAAATGTACAAAACTCAGAATCTGGGGCTCGAATTGAAATGTGAGTCCCATCTGAGTGATATATACTTATGCAATCTTGTGGTAAGATTTATAAGCTATTTTACGGTGAAGTAGAAATTGCCTCTTTAACGTGTGCTGAGTATGACACAGCAAAGAAAGCAGCAGGTACAAATCTATGTCTTACGTTATGCAATGGATATATTAATGATTTGATCGCTGATTTACCCTATCCAACTTGGATATTTTTAAGAATAATTGTCAGTTTATAATCATCTTGGATTGCCGAGATTTATTTTTTATCGTTCGTCCCCTATCACGCATGAGCAGAAACTTTATGTGATTTCCCCATTTCGCTCCTTATCTTTGGCGCTCGACGGAGGGAGGGAGAGGATGCGTCACGAGTAGTAGCGGACACCCTTGGAACTAAAAGACCAACAAAAGAAGAAGAGAGGGAAATTCACTCAAATCATCAGAGCAACCGTCTCTTTGCTGGGTTTATGCGGGTTTCTGTCGGAAATGGTTAATTATACGGTTAAAAACACCATGGCTTGATGAAATGAGCTCTTTACACGTAAGTAAGAGATAATAACGTATTCTGAATTCCGCGGAGATAAGATATTTAATGTGAAGGAGAAGTTTCTCCGGAAACTTTAAAGTGATTCTTTATATGTTCTCCAAAATGTTAGGTATTAATATCCCTGGGAGTTTTTCAACGTACCTCGGTGCCTCGTCTAGTTGCTGTTCAGAGATGATATCTGTTTTTAATGCTGTACCTGGATATTTGAAGGAGATCAAGACAGAAAGTGATAGTTTCAAATGAGTTCACGAAGTACTAGCATAAAGGTGGTAAGTATACTTGTTAGTGCTTTACCTATAAGGTCACAATTAGATGTTTAAAAACGAGTTGTATTGGTGCATTCACGTGTTGATCAAAAGTCCTAGATACTTAAGTACGACTTTGGCGTAAAGGAAAGTAAACGGTGCCCTATTGCGATGAGAATATAACGTTGTACCTGGCTCCAGATGGTCAATATTTCTCAAATATTTATGAAGTGTTTGCGCATTTTGACAATGCTTCCTTTTTCATCCGCATTTGGTGCTCGTTTCGTATTATATACTCATGAGCACGCATTTATTGTTCAAATTCTACCCGTACCTGTCATGGTACTTGATAATGCATGAACGTTAGAGTGATTCATTTGGTTTCAGGCGGAATACGATCTTGCTCATAGATACCAATGTTCTCCATAATTACCGCTGAGCTTTCTATATTCCTTTTGCCATTGAATGTACCAATCGTGGACTTCTCATTGATTCCTCACTGATCACCTCGAACTTCCATCTTCGTCCTACTCCATAAAATGATGCTTTCTCGGATCACGGCCGCTGTACACGATGTATTTAATTGTACAACCTGAAGTATGCTCGGATGTGCATTAAAAATTGTCTCGTGTTAAGCGGTTAATTGCGAGAGTGCATGCGGAAATGCAGAAACGGCGGAGGGTAATAGAGCCCCTCCTCTAAATCTGTGCCCGCGTTCTTGCAATATTTCTTTTTTTATTATATTATATTGCAATAAAATTGTGAAATTCAGGGTCTCGTGTAAAACGGCTCGGTTTGCAGTTATCAACCCACTTCCGCTGGGCATTTGATGGAAAAACTAATTGATAACGATTTATTAAGACAGCGAAATCAGCCCTTTGGCTTAATTTTATTATGACAAACGACCGAAATGGGAGTAATTCGTTCCCTCAGCTATTCGCGTGGGACCAAAATGGCTTTGATTTAATTGAGAGGTGATAATGATTTAAGGTACAAGATATCTTACATGACGGCATAGGACGTAAAATAAATGTTTAACAATGTCTGTGGATGAAACATTCTCGTAACATGAAATATGACCCGATGTGGGCATAAGCAGTGGTGTCTGCAATAGCAGCTTTTGCAACGGTAAGATGGGGCTGACCATCTTTGGCATTCTCTTAATTTACTTTCCGGTAAATAGTAATTATCTCATAATAAGTATAACTCGTGTGCCATAACTTTTCATTGTGTGGTTTGGACCCAAAATTCCTCGGTTATAATCTTCCTATGGTATACACCGCTACCCGGAACTGTTACTAATACATGTATTTGAACCATGTGTTCGAGGAATCGCTATTCAAACATCAGGACGTGCTTACACGAGGAAGGTACCCACCCGCACTGGGTCATACATGAACAATTGCGCGAACACTTTCACCATATGAACAGGATCTAGTTCGTGGACGTGTGTTAATGCATTTGCATAGGTTGTATTTCGACAGTGACTTATTGAAGATTTGCATAAAGGCATGGATCCGCACAGGCATATTCAGCATGTTAGCATGCCTTCAGGATTACTGATTTACATCTACATGTTACCCTGCATACCGTCTCTGGCGGGTGGGTTGCCAGGACATTAGAACACCGGCCATATTCGTGATTAAAAATAAGTTTATTTTTCTAGTGGTTTTAACTAGAATACTTTTTGGAAATCGGGGTCATACCATAGTATACCATGCTCTTTGCGTTTGCTGGAATAAAATGAGAATTTTCCGTGGCTGCTCTGGTGGAGAGTCTTGTTAGTGGAAAATACGAAGTGTATGTCCTATATTGGGATGCATTCATCTACCTTACCACGTTTTCAGTATGCCGATGAACTTCTCCAGTCTTCCTTGATTTTTACTTTGACGAAATTAGATACATATCGGGTGGTGCCATGGGAAAAAGAAAACTGCTGTGCTCAAAGAAGATAGGACTACAAACCAGGAAATAGTATGTGAAAACTTTCGTGTGGGGCGTGGAACTCTATGGATCAGAAGCATGGACCATTGGAAAGGCTAGCCAGAAAAAAACTAGAAGCCTTTGAATCCTAGTGCTGGAGGAGGACGCTGAAGATAAAATGAACGGACAAAAGAAGAAATGATGAAGTGTTCAGAAGAGTAGAAGAAACCATATGGGACACCATACAGAGAAGAAGAACAAGATGGATTGGACACACCCTGAGACACAATGGGTGTATGAAGAACATAATTGAAGGCAAAAAAGAGGGATAAGTCCCCAGAGGAAGACCCAGGAATAAGTTCATGGACCAAATAAAGAGAAAAGTACAAATGAAGAGTTACCAGTAGATATGAGAACTAGCATTAGATAGGAAAGGGTGGAGGGCTGCAGTCAAACAATTTTAGGATTGAACAACTAATGAATGAATTAATCGTGTGGTGCCTCGAATTTATGGACTCCCGATCACGTCCATCCCTTCTGTTCAGAGACGGAGAGACAACATTAAATAAATATGAAACTTTTTAAGGATTTCATCCATCAAAACTGCGGGATTTCTTAAATGTTAAAGCATCCCCATTCGCACCCACGGGGTACACCCATGCTAACAGGAGAAAATATCTTGGAAATAATTTTATCATAATCTGTCAGTTTTTATGTGAGCTTATTTAGTTTGATTGTCCACATTATTTTCTATTTTCTGTTGTTTACGCCGGATGAATTCATTGGAAACATCCTGGAAGGAGCAGGGAAGGACCCTCAATGGAAATCTTAGGAACGAAAAACGAAGTATTTAACTTCTTAATTAATGGTTTAAAATCCATTTGGTAATGTGGGTTAATGGCGGTGACTGTTTGAAAGCACTGCTGCTGAGAGCTTTAAAAAAGGGCCTAGATCGTGTTTTTTGGGGCCGTCAAATCCTTAAAGGAAAAGTTGTTTCACTAAGTTGAATGAGGCATTTCTAGTTCAATAGAGAGATCTGAAAGCTAAGAACCACATTAAGAAGCATTTTTTCTGATCTTTAAGAAAATTTCATCGGAATATGAGGTGAGAAGAGCGTTCCGTTCAAAAAAAAATCCCCGAAAAAACCGGCTCGTTTTATCTCCCGATCGAAATTTAAAAAATCGCCGTTGCATCGTAAAAATGTATAGGCATGACTCAGTACGAACTAATTGAGCTTAAAATTAGCTCGTAGGCTTCCGCGGATACAGTGTTGACTGTTCCTTCTTTCGGGATTCATTCCGCGATGTATGTTTTAAGAAAACAACAATATTAACGTGATGAATCTGGCAGGAGGACCAGCGAAATATTGTTGTTTTCTTAAAACATACATCGCGGAATGAATCCCGAAAAAATGAACAGTTAATTGAGCTTAAGTTTGATGTAACTCTCTTTCCCGTATATTTTCTAGTATGACCGGAATCCAAACTCAAGTCCACGCTATGTTCATGCAAAAAATAGGACCAAGGGAAAAGGAGGAATCAGAAAAGAAAAGCTACAGGGAATTAAAGTAGTGAGCTAAGGTTGAGAAAAATGGAGGGCTATAGTTAACCAGAATATGTATTGAAAGACTAATGATGTGTTGTTTATGGTACGTCGAATATTCAGTCATAGTTCCAATGTGCCCTTCTCTATTTTGGTTCTCCAGACTTTCCCATGTTCTCTAGTTGAAAGTTTCGAAATTCACTGTGCTTCAGCTGAATTTTCGAGGCTTGCCTCACAAAAGTTCCCTCTTCCCGTGTACCTTCAAAGAGCTTTTAAGTGTGCTTTTTAGACCACCGCCCTTCGTGAAAGTTCATGCCGGAGCACTTCCTCGCACTGTGCTTGTAAATAGTGGGAGAGCTGACAAGAGGAGAGGACGCTTTTTTAACTTGACCTTTTGACATTTCCCATCATTTTTTTGTGCTCGGGAAATTCGCCACCATTCTCGAAGTGAGGAGTTCTTCCTCGCCTCCCAGAGGGTATCTCCTAGCTCATTAAAATGAGGTTGCACCACAATGACTTTAATAGCTCGGTTATTTAATGAACCCTGCTCCTCTTCGAGGAAAAAATTATCAGCCGTCGCCCTGAGTAGCACCTCCCGTCGCGCTTGACGCCGCTAAATTTTAAAAAAGGTCAAAAAATCAATGCTTGACTGATTTTAAGCTTTTATATTGAGGAAATATTTCGTCGAGTTCAGTAACGTCGTCAAATGCAGCAATAATATATCGCCAACAATTTAATTGTAGTTGGTTTCACTGTGATTATTTGCGACTGACTTGTTTCTTTATTTATTTAGGTCTACCCTTTTTATTATTTGGGCAATAACTAGAAGTTAAAGGTTCAAATATTATTTTTTCATGTTATTTTTCATTTCAAATATTATTTTCATGTTCAAATATTATTATTTTATAATATTACGAAAATTGCAATTCTTTGTAATGAAGGTTTCCATTACTCGAAGCATTTTTTTCATCTAATTTTCATGGGTCAGTGATGCGGTTCTCTTGATGGAATTTTGATAGTTTTTAAGCCCTTAACTTCTCGATAAATCTGACAATTTGTGAGCTGATTTAGGTTTTTAGCTAGCGAAAATTCTTTAAATATATATTTTCTTGACTATCCAATGAAGTAACAACATTTAGCGTATAGAGCTTTTTCTAATTAAATCAAGATCTTCTTTATTGTACTCTTTTACCTGTCTTCCTTTGCTGTTACTTCATCGGTTGTCTGTTGTCATACCTTTACAACATTTGGCGGCCGATAAAGAACGTCTCCTTGTTAGAGTAGTATCTACTTCTCCGGGTGTTACCTTCTACCCTCACTCTCTCACTCTGCCGTGAACGGTCGACTACCACTATGCCGTGTAAACGGAAATAAATATCTAATGACAGCGATGAACAGAAAAGCGCAAGCGTGATGCACATGGAGCACACATGCGAGGGCTCAGAGAGAAAAGATCAGTGGAAATGTAAAGAATTAAGAGTTCTGAGTCTTCAAAAATTTCAACACCGAACCAGGCAGGAAGGAAAAAATGCTCGTAACTAAATGATGAATTCTAGTGAGGAACGAAATGGGCGAAGAAAAAGTGGTGGAGCTGAAAATGCGAGGAGACGGAAAATCTACTGAGAGAAGGGAATTGGAAGCAATGCTGGTTTACATTAAAATATTATTGGGCGGTTACAGTGGGTAAGAGCTACCAAAAGTGAAGGACAACGGGGGATATGCCAATCGAGCGGGAAGACCACGGTATTGTTCGCGGGAAATACATGGAAGAGCTATATGACAGCGGTTATAGGACAGAGAAGTTAGATTAACATGCGTCTAGGTATATCCTTTACGCCGTCCTCTTTGAGGATAGACAAAGTCAAGGACTTCAGTTATCGCCACTGGGTTTAACAAATTGTTCCCTTTTGAAAATTTTCTTATAAATTCCGCACTATTGCAAACTTCTTTCTATTCTAATAAGAGAGACTTATGAGAATTAGGAACTTGAAATATTAGGAGCTCATGAGACTCCTAATGTTCCGCCTCTTTAGAGTCTCTTCTACCTCCTTCACCCATGAATTCCGCGGTTTAGCTATTCCTCGCACACTATTCTAACCACTATAATATATCTGATTCGTCATTTGACTCCCAGGCATTCTCTCGGCATGCCCAACCGACGAAACACACTCCTTTCATATTTGTCCGTTACTGGAGCATTCTACCCACATTCTTTCATCACCCACTCATTCCTCACCCTATTCATCGTATGTAACCTGAAATACTTCCCAGGGACCCCAGTCCTGCATTTAGCCTACTCTTATGCGTATCCTAATCTAGTCAAATTTCGCTGACATGAATAAAGTCGGTTGGAGAACACTTTTGTACACTACGATTTTCGCTTCCCTTGAAAAACACTCCTTCCTAGATATGTTCTACATACTACCTACTACTTTCATACCGGAATTCTCCCGCCTTATAATATTTTCATCTATCCTTTCATCTTTCGCAAATATTTGGCCTTGATAAACACCCACATGGATATGTTCTACGCACTACTTACTCGTGACTTTCCCACCTCCAACTTAGATTTAGCGAAATGGAGAGTGTATTTTAGATGAAGGTAAGAAAAGCTGCTGGACGAGGGTAGCATCCCTTAGGAGTTATTGAAGAAATAGTAGAAGAAGTTGTTTCGAGCTCTTTCGCATGATCTACTGGGAGAGAATATGACCGAAGGACTTCGTGAACTGAGTTTTAATCCTTAATCCGAGATGAAGAAACCCTCAGAACACCGACACTGTAGAAAAATTAGTGTAATACAATGCACAGAAAAGTTTTACTTCTTAAAGAAAATTTCTCAGGCTAGAGCAAATTACTACCTAGGTGTTGACCAGTTTAGGTTTAGAAATGGGAAGGCAACTTGGGATGTGGTAGTGGTGATGAGAAGGCTTATAGAACTGAATGTTGTACTGAATTCCTCTGCTTGATCGAAAGCACTGAATTTTACGCTGAGACGATGGGTTTTTCCCGAAGAAATCAAAAAACAGATAAGAGGGTGGTAATTGTAGTTGCCTGGGAGCTGTATTACTCTATGTTACCAATCCATTGCTTTTGTTATCATTATACATATTTGCATTTTGCTACCGCACAGGAGCCGAATGGTCCTCTGTCATAATTGGTTGCTCAATCCTAAGATTGGTTGACTGCAGCCCTCCACCCTTCCGTATCTAATGCTAGTTCTCTTACTTCCATGTAGCTTTTCTTGTGTAATTTGCTCTCTCTTTGGTCCGTGAACTTATTCCTGAGGACTCTTCTCTCTATTTTACCTTCAATTATGTTCTTAATAAACCCATTGTGTCTCAGGGTGTGTCCATTCCATCTTGTTCTTCTTTTCTTTATGGTGTTCCATACGGTCCTTTCCTCTTCTACTCTTCTGTGCACTCATCATTTCTTATTTTGTTCATCCATTTTATCTTCAGCATCCTCCTCCAACACCAGGTTTAGAAGGCTTCTATTCTTTTCTAGTCAGCTTTTCCAATGGTTCATACTTCCGATCCACATAGTGCTACTCTCCACACGAATGCTTTCACATACTGTTTCCTGGTTTGTAGTCCTATCTTCTTTGAGCAAAGCAGTTGCCTTTTTCCCTTGAACTCCATCTTAGCTATGGCTATTCTCTGCTTGATGTCCGTCGTACTTCTCCCGTCCCACGTGATGGTACTTCCGAGATGGTTGAAGGAATCCACTTGCTCTAATTTCTCTCATTTTAGGGTGACTTCTGCATTCAGCTTCTCTCTTCCGCCTACTAGGGTTTTAGTCTTCGTCTAATTTGTTCTTAGTTATTTTGTGTTGTCCTCTGTAATGCTCCGAATAAAATTATCAATGTTTTAAGAAATAGTTTTGGTAAGCCCTTCAACTGAGGGTTTTGACTGTTATAGGATTGGATTTTGGCCGGTTGGAGTTTGAGGCCGATGTATGTAGTTTAAGTACTTAGAGACTTATATATGCATGCGTACGAGTATTCTCCTCTTGCGGCATCGTCAAGTCTTCTGAATTAGGGTTTCAGCTGATTTTCGTGTAATGCTTATCCGATATATATATCTTATTTACCGGGATTTTGGAAAGCATTTATCTAACTGGAGTGTGAATACAATGAGAATCAATCCATTCCTTTGTTTCAATTCAGATTTTTAACAAGATAGATCAGATAATAGCGTAAATATTTTAGCTATTTAATGAAACATTTTCAGTCGTTCTATGCCCCCCGCATGGCGGTAGAAATCATCTCAAGCCACAGCTGCCAATTTGGCCATTGCTCGGAATGTCATAGTATCAGTCAGTCGAACCTGGGACATCCGATGTCCTACTTGAGTAGCTCAATTACTATGATTAGTAACTTGAGTAATATTTTAGGAACATTAACGGTGGGAGAAGATAAATGTTTCAAACATGTAAGAAAAACAGCTTTGGGCAATTTAATAATGACAATACCAATTATGTGTCAATCTACAGTTTTTAATGATACAACTAGTTTCAACGGTACTGCATCATCATCAGGTACCTAGTTTCAACTAGTTTCAACGGTACCAATAAAAACGCTGTGGATTGAAATATAGTTGGTATTGTCATTCAGTAATTGGATTCCACAAGGTTACGCCTGAAAGGATTGAAACCTTTGGACGTTGGCCCATAATTAAGGCTCATAAGGAGGTACCATTATGAGATCATGTATTTATTATACCAGCATATTGATAAACGGTAACATTCTTGTTCAAATATAACATCAAAGACATTCTTCTTCGTATGGAAAAAGAACATTCTCGAGGAATTTGCAGGTAGTTCGACTGGAGATACAAGAGAGACTAAGCATGCTTTCACTGTTAGTAAGATGATTTCAAACAGTATAACCACGAAAACTAGAGCTTAATCTGTACTCGTAGACAATAATCAATGGCTCAGAATGGTCTAAAATTTGTGTTCTAATTTGTTAATCTGCTTTTCGTGCCTGTCTCTTGCAATAAACTTTTTCGTAAATCATTGAAAAATATGAATTTTATGACTGTGTATTGTTAAAATATTTTTTCGCGATTAAATATTTCTGCAAAACTTACTTTTGTAAAACGTTACGCTGGAAATTATAAGTTCAATGAAACTGTTTCACTAAAATGAAATCCGAAATGTATTTATGAAAATAAAAAAAAAACAATACGTTTTCGGTAAAATCCATTTTATGATCAAATTCCTTTTTCGAAACATTAAAAAAAAAAATCCTTTTGTGGGGTTGAAAATAATGCAATATAATTTTAACTAGAGAACAGGCATGAGCTGATTGCCAGTGGAAGATAGAGGGTATTGTCAGGGATTACAAGGAAGTTTCAGCTATTCTCCTCACGGTGTGGGCTGACAACTGCGAATAGAAACTTCCTCCTTGGTCTGCGGTATCCCAGCCACTTCCTAGCCCTACCTTATTGCTTTCCTCCTTCCTCTTAACCTTTCTATGTCTGCCTTCTCCATATCATATTTCACTATCATCCTTACTCTCTTCCTTCCTTATCATCTCGAATTTCCCTCAGGCACCTATTCCTTCAGGAAACTCGGTCGAAACCACCTCGTGATCCTTCCTCTGATGGTGCTCAGTAGCATACCTATCTCTTCTCCTCTTTCGCTCAAATTAACTTTCCTCCCTAGCACTCGTTCCATTTGATTTTCAACTTCCTCTCTCCCAGTTAGGTTTCCTCCCAATCGTATCCTGGGTGTCCAGCGACCTGGAAAATCCAGGGAAATTTTTTGTACTGGAAATCTCAGGGAATTTTTGCATGGTTCCGAAAAACCCTGCGAATTGTATAGCAGTCGCTTTCTTTAGGGTGCTGAGTGAGATTTTTCTTGTTACAGTTGTCTTCGTGAGATTCTTGACAAGCCTCGACATAATGAATGGGTATTACCGCGTCCAATTTTTATATAGCCCTGTGTTCATTTCATTCCTTTACAAAAATTTAATTATTTGACTCGCAGTTTCATTGACAGATATTCTCATTTGTTTGTTCTTTGTAATAAAACGTGTTATTTACTTATTGTACCATATTTCCCCTTTTATATAGCCTGAAGAAGGCCGAATATTTCTTTATTTTTTCATGCCGACAAAATATGCTGATTATATGGTAATTATATGAAAATTTTTTAGGAAAAAATGTGCGAAAAGACATGGAATAAATTACCTGGAAATCGTGAAAAACTCGGAAAAATAATTGAAATTCGCTGATGACCCTAATTACGCTTCCTGTAGTTTGTACTGAATTGAAATTTGGCTCTGTTCGACTCTAATTGCAGGCAATTTGATGAAATTGGTAGTCTTTTGAACGCTTATGCAACGTCATCCGGTGTAGTGGTGTACCAGCAAATGTACTCCAGCCCGTAATTGGGTATGTGTATCGGCTAGTGTACTGGCTTCCCGTTTTAAGGACCCGCGTTCCAATCCGTATAGTGTTGTAAATTTTTCTGGATAGTCTTGATCCCTACTTGGGTGTTATGTGGAACGTACTTCACGTTTTGTGCTCCTTCAGCGGGGAACTGTTACAGTGCACCTTCTTGGTGCAAGACGTTAAGATTAGGCTAATCTCGACGACGGATTTTATTTCTACTTTTCCTATGTTTCCTGTGTACCAAGCGTTCCGTTTTCAATACATCTATCTGTACTTAATGGCGCAAATGATCTGTTTTTGGACACCTTCGGAAAAAATT
The DNA here is from genome assembly GCA_963169105.1 of Ceriagrion tenellum. Taxonomy (NCBI): domain Eukaryota; kingdom Metazoa; phylum Arthropoda; class Insecta; order Odonata; family Coenagrionidae; genus Ceriagrion; species Ceriagrion tenellum. The sequence continues at coordinate 73,394,772 of OY720634.1, forward strand.
ACCGGAGAGGGTGCTAGATACCTACTCAGCTACGCCCAAATGGGTTAAATTTTAACCTATTAAGATACTGTTCGCTAATTCGCTCTGGTTTGGCCACACCTCGAATACGCCACGAGAATTTGGGACCCTGGTCATAAAAATTTAGCCAAAAAAATGAATAAAATACAAAGAAAAGTTGAACGCTTAGTTAAAAACTCCTACGAGCGAACATATAGTGTTTCACAACTTTTAGAGTGATTAAGGTGGGAGCCCCTAGAGAGTAATTACTTGCTTGAGTAATTAAGAACTGGTGTGTTTCAGAGCGGCACAGAGAATATTATCATGACGCCTCACTACATCTTTAGGTCTGACGGAAGCGATAAAATAAGAGAGATACTTTGCCGAACAGATAGGTACAAAAACTCGTTCTTACCGCACACAATAAGCTACCACAATAAAAACTGAGCTCCACTAAATACACTCCCGTAATTCATGTCACCATTTCACCTCCCAAAAACTTACATCCCTACACGGCTGGTGACCTAACACCCCCTGCCATACGCCCGTGTGGCGGCTCGCAGGGTAGTATGTAGATGTAGTATTTTACGGAAACTGATGACTCACTTAACTTATCGACGTGTTCTTTCGTCATTTCTCACTGAATACGGTCCACTCTGCTCCTTTTAATCTCCTTCTGTCATTATCCAGTATAATGTAGTCTCTAATCCATTTAGCAACTCACCCTCTAGCATTTATGTAATAATGTGTGTTCGTCTTCTATTTACGCCAGTGTGCCGTATATGATACCATGGCTTAAGCCATTTAGTGATCCAGAGGCAACCTTTACACAGTTTGCGCCATTTTGCGTCCCCTCCAACTGTGTAATGCATTACCCTTTGACGAGGGTAGAACAGGATGGGAGAGACGTGTTGCGAGGGCTAAAAAGAATAAAATGTCTCCTTCCCTTGTCGGCAGTCGGGTCCTGACTCCTTATCTTGGGGTCACGTGCTTGAGTCCTGCTTCGGTGGAAATTTTCAACTCTCAGAGCGTGGGCATTTGTGTGTCTCACGTTTGATCAAATACATGCATTTGGGGCTTTTTTCGGATTGAATTATAAACCATGATTAATTGACATTTTGCGTAAAAATTTACTGTTTAAGTGTTGTGAAGAGCAATAATTTTTAAAGAAAATAACATTAAAAATGATTTTCCAAGTTACAGGTTCGAAAAACTCCTCAAAATTTCTATTTAAAGTGCTGAGATAAAAAGTAATACAAAAACTCTCCATCTTCGAGTTGCCTGATAACCTTTAATAATATGTAAAGTAAACATCTGTGAGCCACCGCCACCTGACACGCAAATGAAGTTTATCAGGGTCATATCGGAAATCCTCCAATTTCTCTGACCTCCCATGAATATTATTGAATTGATGGAATTCTTATAATGTACTTTGGCTGTTCAACCTTTTCCTTTCTATTGGCACGATTTTTTCAGGAATTTAAGCGTCCTCAGAAGAAAAGATATTTTTTATCTAATGGCCAGTTGCAGGAACGAAACATACGTAGTCCACAAAGTTATGGGACCCATAAGCCATGGCAACCATTCCACAAGTGCTGCAGAAAAATTCAATAAATTTATTGGTTTCATAACTTATGGCATGGGGTTATTAGTTCCATAATTAGCCAAGATGGCGAATGCGCATGTAACCGCTTGGAGACTTAATTACTTGATAAAAGAGTTGTTTTTGAGACAAATGACCAGTTTGTTTACTCTTATTGACTAATTATCATCTGCATTAGCAACTATTCATAAACTGAACTTTCGTAAATTTTATCCGGTGGTAGAAGATAATATCAAATATTTGAAGCTATTAACTATTGGCTAAAAACAGGAGGGCATGTATGAAGCAGCGGATGGTGGTAAATGAGACAAAAGAGATTTGCAAGGATAGGTCAGTATGAAGGAAATTATTGTAGCAGAGTTTAGTGTACAAACGAGTAATTGGGTGCTTGCAATTTTCAGGCAGGGGGGGGGGAGTGTTATATGATGACACACTTTAAATAAGGAAAAAAACAATGAAAGTTCTAAAGTCTGCGTGCTACATGCAAGCAAAGAAAAGTGTAATTCTCGAAAATGAAATACGCGCCCCATGAGGTATGGATACCAGACAGTTCTAGTACAAACTTATATTGTATGTCATCCGGTTATTAACGACTATTCAAAATACTATAATCAGTATACAGAAACGAACGTGGATCCACTGGAAGATCATCATAACCTCATTTGCCGGCATATAAGATTCTCTTCTACGTTAGATATATCATTTCAGTACAGCATACTTAATAAGAGCTCACATGAAGAATATTACTCTAAAAATCGATCGGAATCGAGATTTTTAATATACTAATTTTCATATTCAATTTTTCTCTTCCAATCTTCTGCATGGACTGCATGTTTTTTAAATTAAAACTACAATATCGTGAAGCTTGGTTGGTTGAAATTAGTCATGAAAGGTAGGGGTTAGGAAAAAGTTAAATATATTATACGCAGTAGTTAGTGGTGCGAAAAATGGTATAAAGAAGACTAAATAACATGCACTTAGTGTACCTAACTCATATATGTAAAGCTGTCGATTGCAATATCTCGACGCCTAATCGATTTTTTTAACTTTTTCGATTTTTTCCCAACTCGACACATGATTCCAACTCCACCCTGAAAATTTCACCCACCTAGCTTGTTTAGAAATGCCCCAGGAGTTTTGATGAGTCAGTCCTTCAGTCAGTCAGTTTTGCAGCTTTATATATATATAAATATATAAATAAATATTAATTAATATTTATAATAATAATATGCATTTATGAGTGAAACTTTGTGACTGCGCCTACCCCGGAAGTGAACGGCGTGATTGGTATGTATATATGTATTAACTATTGGTAAATAAGTTAAGTAACTAGTAGATGTGTTCCTGCTACCCGAATATATTTATGAGATCTATTACTTTATATATCTCATAACTATTGATTCTACAACAAAATGGCCTTGCTATCGGCCATAAGAAATATATTTTTCGTAAGAAATGAAAAGTCGAATGTGAAATTACGTTGCTCATTACCGGGAGAAACGCGCTGAGAAACCCGCGGCGATGAATCTTGGCGGTCATCACGGAAAGTGTCGACGAAAACAGTCAGAAACGTTTCGGGCTCACTCTACTGTCGTGGTCAAATCAATAGGGTCAATGCCCACCCCTCTCGCAATCCTCCTCGCCTTCTCCTCCTCCCCGTCCCCTCCCCCCCCCTGAACACACGACGCGAGCCAGTCAGAGGGAGTCAAGGGGGAGGAAGTGCTTTTCAAAGTGCTCTTCCGTCTTCCCGGGGAGAGAGAGGAGAACGCCTGGGATATCCCGACCCCGAACGAACGAAGGGAAAGAGGTTAGACTGGCAACTCTGCCATTATTGTCGTGGCTCGAGAGGGGACGGGCCCTGAGAAAACTCGTGTAAAGGAGAACTTCGCGTCGTGAGCTAGGGGGCGTAGTCCTGGGAAAGGGATCCGAAGGGCGGCTCTAAGTGGGGAAGAGAAAGGGTTGGAATGGAACTCTTGACTCGTTGAGAAGCCGGTCTTAACGGCAGAGGGACGCGATCTCTTCCGAGCCACCACCTCAGAGGGCGAAGGAGGCACTTGTTGATCGGGCGGGTCTCTCCCACTCTCTCTCCGGCGGGGATGTGTGCACTAAAGCGTGGCTTCCCCGAAAACCGTCACAACCACTCCTTTCATCCCCCTCCCTTATTCGCCAAAACCCTCAGGGGTCTCCGGGTCGGAATTGACAATGAGTTTTGGGGAAATGGGGAGGATCTGCTAACCCTATCCAAGTGCCAACGCAGCCACCGCAACCTCCCATCCCATTATCTACTCCTGGATCATATTGATCACCGACGAGTATAGACAATCCTCTCTTGAACTCCCTTCCCCTTCTTCCCTAGGATCTGTTGGTCGTTCATCTACATACTACCCTGCAGAACGCCGCATGGGCGTGAGGCAGGAGGTGTTAGGAAACGAGCCGTGTAAAGGTATAAGGTTTTGGGAGTTGAAATGGTGACGTGTATTGTGGGAGTGTATTTAGTGGAGCTCAGTTTTTATTGTGGTCGCTTATTGTGCGTGGAAAGAACGAGTTCTTGTATCTATCTGTTCGACAATGTATCTCCCTTATTTTATCGCTTCTGTCAAAACTAGAGATGTAGTGAGGCGTCATGATAATATTCTATGTGTCGCTCTGAAACACACAAGTTCTGAATTTCTCAAGCAAGCTAAGCCTATCGTGTAGCCCCCGAATCGCTAGGGACTCCCACCTTAATCCTTCTTGAAGTTGTGAGACGCTATATGTTCGCCCGTAGGAGTTTTTAACGAAGCGTGCTGCCTGTCGTATTCCCTGAGTACGACACTCGCAGCCCAATCCCATTACTTAGCTAAAATCATTTAATGGAATATTCTCGGCTCTGCCGCTTCCGAGTTGATGGGTGAATCATCCTCGCGCTCTTGCAAATCAGTTTCCACATCAATTGTGCAGCCGAGGTATCGCCGAAGATGGTACCTTTTTCATTATTTTTGGATTCGGAGTCCAATTTGTCTCGGCCTACGCTCTTCTTAAAGGAAATATCTCAGGTCTATGAAGTTGGCCTATTCTATGACGATGTCCCACATCATGAGATGGGATGATGCACGGAGAGAAAGACGGACGAGGTAGTTCTTGGCACGGTAAGTGTGGAGAGGAGGATAATAAGAGAAATCTCGGGCTTGGTTGAGAAAGGGGATTGAGGAGGTAATAAGGAGAGATGGGATATTGAAAAAATAAAGGGAAAGATGCTGAATAGGCTGAGAAATCAGAGAATAGGCTTTACAAATGAGATGAAGGTAGGAGGGGAAATGTACCGAACCAAGGAAGGAAATAGTATGATCACTTTCGTAATTGTTTGCGATGGAAGAAAATATGAGGGTCTAATGAATCTATCTATGCATCTCCATACTACCCTGCGAGCCGCCGCATGGGCGTGTGGCAGGGGGTGTGAGGACACCAGCCGTGTAAAAATGTAAGGGATAAGGTTTTGACAGGTGAAATGGTGACGTGTATTATGGGAGTGTATTTAGTGGAGCTCAGTTTTTATTGTGGTCGCGTATTGAGCGCGGAAAGAGCAAGTTTTAGTACATATCCGTTCGGCAATGTTTCTCTCTTATTTTATCGCTTCTGTCAGACCTAGAGATGTAGTAAGGCGTCATGATAATATTCTATGTGTCGCTCTGAAACACACTAGTTCTGAGTTTCTCAAGTATGTTCATTCTAATCGATATACCTCCACTAGTTATATAAATTAGTTATTAGTTGTGTATTTTAGTGGGAAGAGCGTCAAATGACGTAGCTGATGACCGTGGGATAAATAATCTGGGGGAATCTTTTTTACGCTCCCGCTTAAATCATTGTTATTTCTTGCGGTATCGTGAGTTCTTGGGTGAAACGTCTGGTGGGTTAAGGAGATCCTACCATTGATATGCATAACTCATTAGCTTTTAAGTGGAATACGTGGTGAGTTTAAGCAAATAGACATGACGAGGTATCCTTTCCCCGAAATTTTAGCTTATGAAAAAATAATTTGGGTTCAAATCCTTACCTATGAATTTTCTTCGTGTTTGTTTCCTTACCTAGCCTGACAATACTTCCTGCTACGTGCTTGGGTGAGCTTCACCATCACCTTTACACTAGCCTTGGAATTAACCCCTGCGTGATCGTTACTTTGTGATAATTGTTTTTATCAGCTAAATGTTGAACAATTTGGTCCTCTTCGAAATATTATGCCGTTTATTAAAAGGAAATATATAATGATAGGAAAATTTTATTATTTTCATTATATGGTTTATTTTTCATTTCATAATAATAATTAGAAAGTAAACGCTCTGCTTAAGTAAACAGTGATTGCATTGGGCTCCTAAATATTCTTTTAACTCTTGGAATAGGTATCACGTTAAATCAACCTCTTTAGGTGAAACAACCCTGAATTACGAGACAGCCTGAAAAGGAAGAGGCTGAGAAACCTGGCTCTTTGTTAAAGTTGCTACTGAGCAGGAAGATGTGTAGAGGTTTGTGTTTGAAGATTTTTCTTTATAAATTGGCAATATGGTACTGCAATTCTTCCCAAGCCCCTTTTCGTGTTTTAGTGACCTCATAGATCAACTGAATTCAACCCTCTTGCCCATGCTCATTTCGTATTTTCATGAGAGATAAAATTGGTATTATTGGAGACGTATAATTGTACTCATTTTGAAGATAATGAATACATTTTGTGACACAAAAGCCCATTGATAAAATATTGGAAGTAGAAATAGGTGGTAAGAGTTAAAGAGAAAGACCGAGAATGGAATATATCTTGCAAATCATGGACGTCAAAGCGAATCAATGAGTAGGAATGAAGCGGTTGCCTGAGAGGAGGGTGAAGGGATAGCTACAGCAAGGCAATCTTCGGACTGATGACTACTGATGAAATTTTGTGTGTAATTAATCGATCGTGCCGCAATAAGAATGATGTTTATGACTTATACATATTTCATGCTGAATTTATATCATTTTCGCTCCTTCTTAATATCATTCGGTTTATCATCGAAAAATCAGACATGAGACTAGGTGTGAGAGGGCAGGATAATTCATCCTAGGTATTTTTTATATCACCCCAGATAATAATTTAAGACGGTTTTTTAAGCCATAGAAATAGTGTTTTTTGTAGAAGATTGGAGTGCCGTCGGGGTATCAATATTTATTTATCATCAATAGAGCCCTCTTTCTTAGGAGATCCAAATGAGTGCTTCATGATAATTGTCATTTAGCATAATTGAGATATTAAAAATAATCTTGTGGTACCTATTTCGAGCGACCTATTTTGAATAGAAAGAGTGTATCTGAAATGTGTCAACTGTTTACTGCTCCGTTGATGTGAATAGATGTGAGTGACAGGTTGTATGAGTTTTCTACGTAGGGGAGTCCATCACATTTTGATGCCAAATTCTTGCGCCAAAAAATGCGCGTCACTTTACCCTTTTTTCCCTGGCTGCGAGGTCATTTTGATTGATGACGCTGGTATTCTCATTATAGGAATCTATGAATAGAATCAAAGTGCGAAATATTCCTCACAAATCAGGACACGTCAGTATTGTTTTGTTGAACAATTCAACAGTTACCAAGAAGATGGCTTCATTCTCTTGAAAAATGACGCTATAACACCCAATCAGGAATAAAATCCTTACGAGGAAAATGAGTAACATTTATAACCGTGAACTTAAGTGAATTGTGATTTAAATAATTGTATGTAAACAAACTTAATGAAATGCGTTCAGTTTTTTCGCTTGCCACCTGCCGTATTTCCCTCTTGCAATGCACGAAATAAAAGAATAAATGGACTCCACGACGATAGTCTTCACGTAAATGCGGAATTGCTGTTGTTATCGCCAGAAAAGAGAGCCTATTTTCTTGTTGGGATCATAGTTCTCTCTGAAGCTTAACTTCTCACATATACATCATTTTCTATCCGACGACCTCTTCTCTATTCATATCCTACTTCTACGGCTGTATCTAAGCTTTCTGACTCACTGTGGAAGTGGGTTGCTTCTGTTTATTCTATGTGTAATTGACTATGCTGAATGAGAATCAAATACGATTGTTTCCCTAGCCTCCATCGTGAAAAATGATTCACTCGTTTTTCTACAATGTAGAGGTTGATGTCGCACACGCTTTTCTTTCCGCTCTTCTAGCACCAAAAAACCAGAATGTTCAGTCTCTTCAGCGTCCTAGACCAATATCCGTGCTCTCTGGTGTGTTTTTTTTCTTCTGAGAATGGTGGAGTCTGAGTTTTTTTTCCTATTTCTGAGACGTGCCTTCTTTTCCTGGAATCTAAAATGAAGATTCTCGCCTTTGTTTGCATTGCTAATGCTTCGCTCTCTCTTCTATCTCCAATTCAATGAACTTGTGTGACTACAAGGACTAAAAAAATCACTTGGTGCATTGGACTCAAGATGACTTAGAAAACCCCCATTTTTATTCATAGATATAAACCTACTCTATGAGTGGTGACTGAGCATCGCACTGAGTATTTCATTATTGTAGTTAACTAACTAAATTGATTTAGCTAATTGACTTGATTAAATTTGCCAACTATAATAATTAAGATTAGTAACTAGATTTTGGACTAAGTTACTGCATTGCCTGGTGTGGGCTGCTACGCGTTAATCCTTCGACTTGAAGGTTATGGGCGATTTTTCAATACGTATTTGGTGCTGTCGAGCCTCTCATCGAGTGATAGACGTGGCGATTCCCAAGTTCATACTGCCGAATAAAATACTTTTCATTGAGGCTACTCATTCTTCTCATTAATCTCTCCTTATAAGCTCACGGGCTTCTCTTGTTGCGTCAGATTGAGGGAGAACTTGCTCTCGTATCCTTCTCCTCGACATCCCGTGGGTTTACCTCACTAAGTAGGACGCAATGGGGAACTGAAGTTAGAAATCTTCGAAACCATCCAATTCAGTTACAGCCGTGCGGATGCAAACTTTGAAGGGATCGAGGATATTGTGCTGCGAGACTCTTCCTCTCTCAAAACTTTTCATCAGTCCGTCAATATCATCAAATTTTCATCCGCCAAGCCGCACCCACGCCTCTTTCAAGGCGTGCTGGGAGTTCACCTCCCGCGAGGAGACTCCCGAATCGCAATAGTTCTTCTCTCCAATACGTGTCCCTCCTTATTCAGTCATTCATTTCCGCTTCCATTGTGAGGGAGCGTTTCTTTGCCAGGTTTTCAAGGATTTGGAGTTAAGGTACTTCGCGAGGAAAAAAATCTCCTAATGCATTTGAGATGATGGTGAATATTGAAATAAATCATTATCGATGCTCTAATTTATGTTGTGGACTGAAGCGCTGTTACCTAAGGCAAAGATGAGAACACTTAGTTTGCAAAAGCCTCCTCGAAAACTAGAATAAAACTAATCAAAACTAGAAAAAACTAGTGTAGAGCGTTAGAGATTCTAATTCTATCTGAAATTCCCATAGCCGCGGAGATGTTCCTTTCAGAAAAATATCTATTTCACTACATTCTCCCGCTATATCCTCGCCCATGTCTCACACAACATTTTCGCTAAAATTTCCGTCTTCATCCCTCCGTATGATCTCCTTTTTACCGGCTCCTTGAATGGTTTTATACCCTTTCATCCACCCCATTCTTCGATAGACCTACCAGTACCCGTCCGCAATCACTCCAGTCAACTTAGGAAAAAAGTCAACTCCAAACCCCAGTTTTCCATCTTTTGTATATCTGTTGTTTCATTACGTAATATATTTCCTTTCGTTTTAATTCTCCTAAATTAGTTTCTTGTTACATATTCAATTGAATAGTGATCGCGTGCTATTTTTGGATATCTGTGAAATCACTCAAGGCAAGTTAATGAATTCGCTTTATTCTCCGTGTCTCTTTACTCTTCAAATCGTCCGAAATTCCTATTCTTTCAAAACTCATCCGTGCTCACATAATATTCTTCGCCGTTTCCCTTTTCAGCATCGCCTCTCAATCCTTCAAATGTGATGTATCATCCTCTTTTTGTCAAAATTCAATAGGAGTGTGTGAAAATCTGTCATTGTACAACCAATTAATTTACATGACCGGAATTCAAACCCGAACCTTTCCTGACTGGTGTATGTGCTCCTATTTTAGCCTGTTGATGCACCGGGCCACCTTTTTCTTTGTTCTAGTTTTCGAGGAGGCTTTTGTAAACTAGGCGTTCCCACTTTCGTCGTAGGCAACGGCGCTTGAGGCGTTGTCGCGCTCGATTAGCCTCGGTCAAGTAAGGATAATCGTTGTATCTTTTAGAGGGACCAACTTTTTAGGCAATGTGTCGTTACGACGGCAGCACGAATTAAAACTGCAGGCAGTCACGCGCACGGGTGCAACATACATATATAATCGCATTAAGACGTGAAAATTTCGCACAAAACATGAAATAAATTTTACGAAACGAGTGGAGGGGGTTAGAAATTTTCGGGACCCCGAGATTCGCCTGCCCGCCGCAAGCAGCACGGGGCGGCGTGAGTGTCGCTCGACACGCGATGCCTCTCTCTCTCGGGCCTCGATCGATTCGTATTTCCGAACACGCAGGCGCTGGGGGGGAGAGGGGATGGAAGGGGGTGGTTGGGATGAAAGGGGGAGGAGGTTGGGGCAAGGGAGGAAGAAGGCTGCAGAGGAGGGATGGGTTGGGCAGGAGAGTGTGCTTCCGTAATGACACGCGTGCTCGTGAAAATTCTCGATCACTAATGGGCCGCGCGCTTACTCGAGCAAACTCACGCACACCACTGATGAAGAAGGCACACATGCACACTCCCAACTCCCGCCACCTCCTTCTCACGATATCCTCGCCGCATTTCCCTCCGGCCAGCTTCCTCCTGCTTTCATCTTTCGCGCTCGCCTATTCACTCTCATTCTCTCTCTCTCTCACTCCGCACCCGTCTCTGTCCCTCGGGGTCCAAGGTTTTTCTCTCCCCTCGGGGCTTTCACTTCTTTTATCAATCCCCGCTGCCTTTCCCCTACTATTCACTTGCTGTAGTGATAGAAGTAGACACGGGTGGCTCGTTATTTTAGGAAAGGCGACCGTCGACTGGGGTCATTTGCGCCACTGACGAGACAGAAGGGTTAACGTTCATAAAAATACAACTAAGCCAGAGCTCTAGCCATCACATTAACCCTATTCACCTGTAGAATTCGATTTAAGTTACCAATTCTGCGGAGGGTATGCCTTTATAATCGTATCAGTCAATTTGGGGCGTCAGTAAGAAACACCTGTAGAAGGACTTGTACGTGCGGGCTTCGAATTTACCAGACGATGAACAAGTTTGGCATTTACACTTACACTTCGATAGCTGTTGTTAGTTAGAGAAGGGTAATTGCGTTGCTAAAGGCGGAAGAAGAAGGCGGCCCGGCCTCAGCGGTATTTTCGGAATTGTGCAATACATTTTAAACCCTTTTAATGCTAAGAAGTTTCCAATTTTCAATTTTTACGAATGAAATCTGCTTATTAATTAGGTATCTTACTTCCAGAGTAAGTGAATGACGATAGTTAATCTGTTAGCGGTTCCTATAGAAAATCAACTCATAAACGAAATAGATTTTGATGATAATATGAATGCTTGTGACAATTGCTAGAAAACTGCTTTCATTATTTTTAATGTTGATTCATAAATAAAAGTGATAACATTTTCTTTTCCCAAAAATTTATTTCAAATTCTATCTTAATTGATTTCTATGGTAATATCATAAGTAATGGTATAATATAATGCCATTGGTATATGGTACTTTCTCTTTATTTTTATGAATATCCCGAAGGAAGGGCGGGAGTTGACAGACCGTACCGGGAAGTTCGAGCTGCAGCTATACTACTGGAGAATCGACCGAAAGTTGAAGTTCTTTGCACCATTAAGGGTGAGTGAGTTACTAAACAAATTGTGAGGGATTGCTTGCTGGTTTGAGGAAGGAGGGAGAGGAATTCAGGCTCGGAGTTAGCATACTCTTAATGTAAGGCGCCTAATGATGCACCGTTTTAACCCGATCTGCCGGTCGGATCACAGGTTCTGAAGTGCTCTCCGTTGTGCACCCAGGCAGGGCTTGGGACTTTACTGATAAATCCTTGCCGCTGCTGGAATCAGAACTCAGGCCCTTGGGATACTACTCACCGGCCCTTTCCTCCTAACCTTCCTTCTCGTACCTTCGAATAAAAGCTGTATGTATGAAATGTAGATCACTCGGTGAAGATTCTGAAGATTTCATTGTTTGGTAATTTGAGCTCAACCTCGTACTTAGCGCGTTAGCTTGTGAAATGTATACATTCAAGGTGAAAGGGCCTGTTAATTGCCCTAGGCCATCTTGAGTTTCCTGCGAAATCTAGTGGGTAAACATCGCACCACGCCTCCTGAAGTTTTGGCGGGGGCTATAATTAGGTACCGCGGATTTGACCTGAACAGGTCATAGCTTAAACAGAAGAGTTCATTGCTTAACGCTACATTGTATTTTAACCGGTACTCCTATTCTTGAGTGCGATATGAAGAAAACTCCAAGTCAGTGCTCCGACTTAAGAATAAAACGTTAAAGCGTGGTTCACAGAGCGTCTCTCCTTAAATCAGACTAATCGGGCATGGGCTTCATTCCCTCCTTCACTCACCTTTCACAACCTGTGATATTAATTTTCTCTCGGTCTGGTGCACCGATTCGTGCGAATGGGACATGTATTGCAAGAAATGGGATTTAAATTTAATACGGTGTTTGAATCTTGAACCCTGGCGTGAAAAACCTAAAATCTCTGGCCAAACACTACCCGCCGTGAAAATTCTATTCGCGGTGTACAAATAATAGATGCACTCGCAAAATAACCATATATAAAGAGAGCTTGGAATAAATAATTCAAGAATGTGGTGTGAACTGTTGCATTTTCGTTCTAGAAACTTTGCTCTTTGATTAATCAGGGTGAGCATGCATTTGAGGGTATTGAGATGTGACTCACGGTAAAATGACAAAGATCAGCGTGGTAAAGAGGAAGCCTGAAAAAGAGGTATTACTTAAAGGGCATAAAAGGATAATAAAGAAACACTTCTTCAATGCCATGCGCTGGTTAATTCTAACCTTGACCGCGGCTGAAGAACATGAGAGCCACTGTCAACGGTCAAAAACATAAAGCTTATTTTGACCAGGAAACAGAAAATGGGTGTTTTTATAATAATAATAATTTATTTACTTTCCTGAATACAATTTTCAAATAACAATTTCTTGGTACATAAAGTAGGAAAGCTTTAGATAGCCTATAAGAAAAAACTAAGTTGAGACTACTTTCACAGTAATAATAGGCCATTACTGAGATGACCTTAAAGGAGTATAATTCACTTTACCTAATCAACTAAAAATCAGTCAAAATATAGACAAAAAATAATAATGACTTTGCACAATGATGTTAAATAAATATTCTGCATCTGGCTGTGTGAATAACTATTGCATAGCCATTTGAATTAAATGAATGCTCTTAGCTTTTATGTGAACTGGTAGTAGATTGTACTATTTTGGACCAATATATGAGAAACATCTTTTAATGAAAGTTTTGTTTGGTTTTAAAAGTGTGATGTAATGTATATCTCGTAATTTATAATGTGTTCATCATTCGTTACCTTGGAAAGTGGCTCTGAGATGCTGTGACCACGGATGGGCTTAACAAACTCGTTTGTGGAAGATCATGAAGTGGTCCATTTAATTACTATTCAGATGATCCACCCAGTGATTCCGCATGGCGTCGAAAAACGTTGAGAGGAGGGGAATTTTGCTTGGAGAATTCGGAAAGTGAAAAGAATGTCGGATGACCTATTTGTGGGAAAGGAGCTTTTGAATCCTCATTCATTTAGACTTTTGGCCCGAAGCTGAGATTTCTTTATCTGTAAATAAAATAATGGTTATCAAGTTTGAAATTTTATTGAGAACTCCGACACATATATTGCGTCGATTTATTCGTCGAGTGAGGTGTGCTAATTATTCCGCGCTAATACTTCGAACCGTTCTGTGTAGAAAATATCCGTCGTTCGCTTCAGTTCTGTGGTAATCACTCAATTGCGTCAAATGCCTCTCTACCCCCGTGTGTATGCATCCATTTTACAGTCAAAGTTGCCTTTGTGGTTCTAGCAGCGTTGACGTGGTCGAAGGCTTTAACCTCCAGGCTATAATTAAGCTACGTGTAATCTATAAAGTGCAGAAGTCAGTGCTTATAATGAAAAATATAAATTTTAAAAACAAATTTCCTCGGATAGGACAATTTTATTGTTGCAAAAACGACAAATTCTTATAACGTTTTATACATTTTCAAGATATTTTTTATCGATACAGATTTGTTGGCAGTAATTGAGGCATGTGTATTTTTGCAGTCTGACTGGTCCAAATGTTATACTCATGAGCACTAATGGGTCTTTTTTCAAACGTTCCAAATAGTCTTTCTTCCAAAATGTTTTTAAAATTCTAATGCATTCTCGGTGAACCTGATGTCGGTCGCACAATTAATTGTTTTTTTTATATCCATTACGTACAATGTTTTCAATATATTTTTAATTTACGTTTTAAGCTCACTGTGTTGAACGTGGTAATCCTGTTTCTGTGGTAGGAATTTGATCGTAATAAGCCGTCGTCAATCCCAAGATTCGTTTGCTGCAGCTTGTCCTTTCCTCTCTCCTCCTTCAAGGTTCTTGGATAACCCCCATTACTCGGAAAAATTCCTAGTAATGAGCATGGCGATGGGTAGCAAAAAGATGAGATATCTTACTCCCCATCCCAGGGGGTACTCAAGTGAAGCCGAAGGCGTATGGAACTACGATGCGTTGATGTTTTTTTTTTACTATCCCGCGACCGTTTCCGAAGGATATGGTCATGGGATTACCGCCAAATTTAGATTTCGATCGGATGCATCCTTGGATGCTGGATTGAGTCCATCCCATCATTTTATAGCAGACTCGTCGGAGTACATCCAGCTGTCCTTTGATCTAAAGAAGAGAATAGATGGAACGATATGGTGTAATAGTACAGAGGAATCGTGAAGTCATTGAAATGTACTATCAGACTTACCAATTGGATCACTTTTGCATTTGATTCGCCGAATAAAGAGGTATCAGTTGCCTTATTGTAGCTGTGCCTTGATCATATACTTGAACACTATCAAAACGGAAACAACTTTCGAAAAACGCCATATTTTATTAAACACTAGCTGTGCCCGGCATGCGTTGCATTGCCTCTTCTTCTTTCTTAGCAGGCACACATATAAAAAGTACACACTCAACAAATTCAATAGTTTCAGCCTTAAATTTGTAAACTAAACCGGTCGTGCAATAAATATTCTGAGTAAAACTTACAAAGTATGCTGCTTCCTGAACATGAAAAAAGTACACACTTTGGCATGTACAAAATTCCTCCAATTGCCTACTTAAATTTGAAAAATAAAATACTCCATCCTGAGTTCCCCACTGATTTTTATACTTTTCATGGTTTGACCCACAAATCTTTTCCGGAATCAAAATTGGTCCCTAAACGACTTTTAGACTCAGTCCAATGAATTCCTCGTACCTACACAGAAATTTGTAACGTACAAATGATGCCATGAGTTTCCATTCCATGCCTATGCTGGGGCTTCCAAGTTAATAAAATATTATTTTGCTGAAGCAGTACAAACATTAAAGATTTTCGAGCTAAAATGTACAATTTTAGGAAAAAGCGAAGGATATACGAAAATCGAATGCAAGAATTTAAAATAATCAGACAAAGAGACCACTGCACAAAAATATATTTTACGCAAAAATAAATTACGTACCTTTTAAAACAAATAATGTCTCACTAATATGATTCTGATGCACGTGATTGAGCAACTCGTAAACGATCTGCTTCGCTTGCTTGATTGCCGCTCATCGCTTTTTTTGCGAAGCTCGCGTGCCAACACTAATATTTTGAAACGACTGGCGCTCCACCTAATGTAAAATGGATTTAATAATTCAGAAATCTTCAGGGGCGAGCGCACAACAATTCAATGGTTTCTCAATTTCTATTGGTTAAAATAAGAACATCTCTCATTGGTTAAAATAAAGATAGTATTTGAAAAATTAGGTTTGGATTATTAGCTTACCCGTCGGGCGTTGTTGCACGAAAAGTATTCGAAAGATTAAGAGGGCCTTGGTTGGGGCGTGGGGGGGGGGAGCGGCGATATTTAAAACATTTTTATGCCTTAAACCTTCGAAACCTTCGCAAGAGTGTACTCAACAACTTCTTAGGCCGGTATTCATAGACGGGATAAATAATCAATGATTGCTGAATCAACGATTATTCGTCAATCATTGATTATTTGATTTATGTATTCATAGACAGAAAACAATCTTTAATTCATGAATCACTGATTCATGAATCTCTAATTATTTGGGATAATCTGTATTTGGTGAATTACAGATTGGATGTATGTTTATTTTTGAGTGGTATGAGAAATTGAAGAGGCAAAAAACTTTGTGGGTATCGTTAAATTTTTATTCAAGTTGAGTATATAGTTTTATTAATTGCATATTGAAAAAGAAAATGAAAAATGGATTGGCAATGTTTTTTTGATAAAAATGAATTAGCCGTGCCTACATTAGAATTACTTCTTATGATTATTCGACGTTAATGAAGGCGTTGCTAGGGAAAATCAACAAACAGTAATCTCGTATTCCGGCAAGTGTTGATGATGTAGCGTGTGCTGTTTAACGTCAGGAATTGTCCGACCATAATAGTGGTCTCCTCTTTTTTCTATTGTCACAAAGAGACACCCGAGGCACCTATTCGTCGCCTGTTCATCATAAGAAACAGGCGGTCCGATGGTGTCAACTATTTGGACGGCCAAAAGATTAGTTATATGTTTCACAATTCTGGACACCGTTGGATGAGAAACAGAACTAGCAATCTCTACATATGTACGTAAAACACCAAAGAAGACGAAGAGTAGCAGTAGCAGTATTTATTACCGATAAAGAAAATTTGAAATATGTAATTAGTAGCAATTGATGATGGCTTACGAGTAAAACATTCATGGCAATTTTGGCCGATGTTAAATTCAGCATGAAGATTTTGTAAAATACTGCGTGATTAAAAACCGCTGTGATATAAAATTTATTTTTTTTAAATTTGTAATATGATTTCAACAATTCAATATTGATGCCTAAGCGTAAAATCTCAAAGCAATGAGCCACAGTAGCACAAGAGGAACTGTCAGTCCTCGCGGAAAGTGTCGATATATGAACATTAGTTCTAAGAATATACTCGATTACTACGGGTTTTGAGAATCGGTACCCTCTATTAAACTCTTCGTCTGTCAACACTCATGTCTATTGTTACAGCAAGTTAGATGACGGATTTTAAACAGAGATTGACGTATATCATAAGCGGTCCACCACCAGACCCCAGTGAGGCCATTGACATCAAAGATTCACCCTGGAGTACGAACTTTGTGGAAAGTATCACGAGAAAGAAGGCGAGGTGAAGGCCTATGATATGACATGTAACTCGGAGGAAAAATTTCTCCCTGGTTGTGAATATAGAGATGGAAAAAAATTGTCCGCCGGGGGTCTAGAACCGCCTGACCTTCACGTACGAATCCACGGCGCTAATCACTACACTAAACAAACCGATGTTAGAAACGTGCGATAATAAAACTTATAGGCAAAGTGGCTTTGAGGGTGATTGAGATGTGATGTGAGGCTCTGGAACAAGCTAGCGAGAATAAATTTTCCCAGCTTTTTTATACTAAGGGCGGATATTTCAGATTATAAACTGATTAATTACAGTACAGCTAGAATACGTTTGACGAAGTCCAAGGCGTACTAGCCTTTGACCTCGTGCACGAGCACCGTATAAAACTGTACAGTTGGAACGTAAATACACGAATATGTCGTAAACAATCACAGAACTACCGATGTCCAACAAAGAAAAACTCTAATTAATTACAGTCGAGAGCTTAATTCACGAATCAATGATTATTTGGCCAAATAATTACAGTTTGCTTGACTATGAATACTAGAACTATAAACAATGATTATTTGACGACTATGAATACATAATAATCAGAGATTGATGAATCTCTGATTCAAGAATCATTGATTGACGAATCACTGATTCTTTGACGACTATGAATAAGAAACAGTAATTAATTAGAGATATAATCATAGATTGAAACGAATCTATAATTATTGAGGACTATGAATACCGGCCTTAAAGTTTCTTGGCGATTCGTTAATTAAGATTTGATTTTATGTTTATTTTTGTTTGTTTATTTGGTTGTCAAGGAAAATGCGTAAAAGAAATCGATTGAAAAAGAGAGAAACTTCATTCTTTCGGGCATGATACCACTAATTTTAGTAGTATCGTGCTTTCGGGTATGCGATAAAATGAATTTCAACTTTCTATCTTTAGTTAAAGTTGTTTTAAAAAACGAAATAATTAACCGATGCACAAATTCCAATGCTTAGATTTCCGAATCGGCTCAACTAAGCAATATGAATTCCAACAGCAATGACCGAAATCTGGTTGTCAAGCGAATATGGTATTGTTGATTTCACTGAAAAATATGTGTTTCTGCAGCTAAAAACGCAATTTTCAGTCAATTACGAAGTGAAAAGGATAATTAATTGACAGAATTAAAAACTTCATTCATTCAGACATTTAATTAAAAAATTACAACTCTCTATCTTGAGCGGAAATAATTTAAAAAAGTAAAAAATGAAACCACTGCACAAAACCCGATACGTACCGCGAACCATCTAAGGGCCCTGAGACTCCCACCTAAAGCGCCCACCTAAGAGGGCCATGGGACTTTTATGATCCCTGAGATAATTTTAAAGTAGTCTATAACTTTCCTCCTCCTTGAACTATTACTCGGCAACATTTCAGCACGATAGGATTAAAACTGAGGTTAGGATTATTAGCTTACCCGTCGGGCGTTGTTGTGCGAAAAGTATTCGAAAGATTAAGAGGGCCTCGGGGGGGGATGGGAGGCGATAATTAAAAACTTTTTATACCATAAACCTTCGCAAGAGTGTACTCAACAACTTTCCAAAGTTTCTTGGCGATCGGATGAACAGTGTAGTAATGCATACAGGACACACAGACATACATTCGTTTTTATATATATAGATTACAGAAACAAATGTTGTGTGCTCTAAATTATTTATTTTCATATAGTATTCTTGAATAACTTAGTCCAATACGTTTAGGGACCTTTGAAGATCATCGCGAGTCCCAACTGTGGCTGTGATATCATCTGCAAAGCGAAGGCTTTTTATTTCTGCTCCGTTTATCTTTATTTCGCTCAGTCCAATTTCTTGTGCTTCTCTTATGGCCTCCTCCAAGAACATGTTTGACAGTGCTGGTGAGAGGTTGCAACCTTGTCTAACTCCTCTGTTAATTTTAGCTTCTATCTGACTTCCGTCTCTCATTCGGATTGTGACGACTTGCTTCCTTCATACTTGGTAGATTATTCTTCTGTCGTAGTAATCCATTCCGAATTTTTTCAGCAGTCTGAACATTTTTTTCTACTCAACATTGTCGAAGGCTTTCTCCATGTCCACGAATGTGACATACAATGACTTGTACACGTGTATTGTTTTCTTTACCATTACTCTCAAGCAGAGTATTCCCTACCTGGTACCCCTGTTCTTCCTTAATCCAAACTAGTTTTCCGAGAAGCTACCTTCAGTTTTTCTTTCCATTCTTCGGCTTATTTATCGTGTTAAAATTTTTGATGGATATGACACTAGATTCAAGGTTCGGTATTCCTCACATTTCTCAGTCCTTGTTTTCTTCGGTATCGCAATCATTTCGCTCCTTTGAAAGTCCTTTGGAAGTGTTCCGCTTTGGAAGAAATATATCCAGCCGTATTAGTCAATGCATTAAAAACGATCGATTTTCTGTCTTTTTTTAAGACAACCTATTTTCTCCCGTAAATATTTCCTTTAAGTTTAGGAGAGTCAGTACGTTCTGGTAGCGGGGAAATTTTTAATTAGAAAATTGGAAATAATGGCAAGACATCGGGGGATTTTCCTGCGGGTTCGCCTTGCTTACGGACAACGGCCTGCCTTGACGTTACATCCGGCTCCCTCTCAAGCACGGCTCAACTTTGAATGGGTGATCTACAAATTAATCTCAAGTCCGGTTGCCCTTGTCTACGAGTGACAAACAGTTGGCACCTTATGAATTCTTCTCCAAGCACGTTAAATGGAATACTACTGCCTACCCTATGTCCCGCACCGTTGTTTCTTACTCATCTGAGCCTAATTAATTGCAAGTCTTTAGCTGGAAATCCAAACAACGTTAACTTTATAATTTTATCTCGTGCAAAGTGATCAATGTTGAAATCCGTTGGCAGTGTAAGCATCTCGACACCTAGATAAAACTGCTGACTCTCTAGACTAACTCAGCAAACCGGTTTAGTAATGTAGATCTCGTTTTTTCTTCAAATAATACGCCATTGATAGTGTCGTGGGATGTTGAGTTGATTGAAAACCGTCACTTGTGGATTGTCATGCGAATCTGAAAAAGATTGAATTTTTGGCCAACCTTTCATGGGATTTGGAGAAGTAATCCGTGAGATTGACATGGGGCTCACCGATACCATTGGAAAAAAACTTACTCTTCGCTTCTGCCAGGGATGCCACTAAATGAAATCTTGAACGAGGGCCGATGTTAAGTGTATCGATCGAGTCATAATATCGAAGTAGTTTCAAAGGCTAGTGAAGCATTTCAGTATTATTTCTTTCTGTTTATATTCGGGTTTTTGATGGAATTTTTGTAAAAATACAAGTTTTATGTGATGCTTCATGGCGCTATATGTACGTAAATTTAATTGGAAGAACCCTGAAACGCTCTATTATCCGAATTTTGACTCCGATATTTCTATTTTTGTATGGATTTCCAAAACTGTGAGTAGCATCGGAGTTGTAGATGAACGTTTAATGTTCATCTTATTTGGTGTACTTAAGTGAGTGGCAGCTATAAAAAATAGAAGAACATCATAGGCTAATTAATATTTGAATGTCTGCGGGTGGAGTAAATTGAATGTTTATCTAGGAAAACAACCGTGTAATGATAGCGTTTAAAGTCTTATTCTATTGCTTCGGCATTTTTGTGTAATAGAAATTTTGAGTCTAGTTAAATGAGAGAAAGGAAAATAAATATATGACTCCTCTACAAGTGGTTCGGAAACGGAAGTAGTGCGGTAGAAACGGTAGTAGAAGTCTTTTGTGCCTGAAGTAATATGCTACATTTTACCTTCAATAACACATTGTGGCTGTTTAGCAGAGGGTCCTATTCTATGGAAGAGTTCATTCCCTATGAACTGAATTCGCAACAGGGAATGAGTTAGTTTGAATGAATGAGGAATGAGAATGATCATTTGAATACCTGGGTTCCGAAGGCCGCTGAATTTCATCACCAGCTCTATACCGCTTCATCATTTATTTTTATGTTAGCCGATTTTGACCTCTTAATACTTATACGCAATTAGTCTGGAGGATAAGTCTTGGTTTTATAATTGAATTCAAACATCTCTTACCGCCTACGTTTCAGGGCTATTGTATAACAAATGTAATAACGTTTTTATGAAAACTATAAGTGATCTAAAATTTTCATAAGCTTTGGAGAAATAAAAAAATATTCTCCAATTTATTTTATTTTTTTGTTGACCAATAGCCCTGAGGATGCAGAAATACATCTGCGAAACATTGAGGGAAAAAGGTATTTGAATTCATTTATACAACCGAGACCATTCCTCTAAAACATTGTATTAGTATATAATAATTTTTACATCAATAAGTCTTAATCTCTATGACGGTTATGAAACAGTTTACATGTGCTTCCTCGATATGTTGTTAACAATTTAATCATATCATGACGCAGCATTGTTCCACATTGTTGGTAAACGTCATCAAACGCACTGCAGACACTTATGCTCTCAAGTTTAGTGCAGTTATACTGGAAGCGTTGCCTACCCAGGGGCTGTCCTCTGCCTTCCGCTCCTTAGCCAACCTTCTGCCACTCGATTATTCCTCTCTTTAACGCTACCCTTCGCGTAGGCGGCCGCCATTTAGTTTCGCTGCTACTATAACTGATTAAGAGGCCATTTGTGCGATCAAGGAAAGGTTGGTAGGGGGTGAAGGAACTATCTTTTGCGGAATAAAGGAAAGATGGATCGATACACTTAAGTCGCTATTATCTCTTACTCATAACGGAAGGCACCACAAAGTCCCTGTCACAGCAACTCAACTCGCCATAACTTGACTTGATGTAACGACGGAGATGAGCTGTTGGGAGTAGTACCTACCTGCCAGTTCATGACTTCGTTCGACGGCCTTCTCGACTTGGCGTTGCCTGGAGTTGATCTCAGCTCAACTTTCTCTTATTTCCAGCCAAGCGAAGCGAACTTGGCCCACTAATTTTTCCCCACTAAATGAAATCGGCAGTGCTGCCAACAGTTACGGTTACTCACGAATTAAAACATTAATATCTCCGATTTCATTTAGTGGGGAAAAAATTAGTGGGCCAAGTTCGCTTCGCTCCTTAACTGAACTGTTTCTGGGGAGCTGACGACAACTCTCGAAACTCACCCCATCGATGGGTCTCATCGACCGATTTGAAGATCGACCTCAGCAATAGTATGCTGTTATTGGTTAGAAATTCTGTGCACTGGCTCGCTTTTGGAGGGTGAATTAGCTATATTACACTTAGCCTGAAGGTCCGCAGTTAAACGTCCCAGCCGACGGACGAAGTACTACACCCAAAGGGCACTCCCCATCGCACCAAATTAGGGATCGGAGCATCAGTGAAAAATCTACGCCATTATTGGAAGCCGTAACCGTAATCTCGTTGTGGGAAGCTTCAGTCAACTTTACATCAAACCTGATTAATGTTTACTGCACAAAATTGACTACATTTCATCTCAATCAAACCAGTTGCCGTCTCGATGCCTCGGGGCGTTAAACAGCAGGGAATTTTGATAGACCATCTGGGATTGCGTAATGTGTTACCAAAATATTACTCTTGTTTGACCTGGACATTCTCTATGATGTGGAATTGCTCAAGCATTTGCCTGCGATCCGTCTGTTAGTGAATGAAAATCAATTTTTTAATAGGAAGGAAAATTACTTTCCTCGTTGTTTCTGTTGAAGATATTTTAATAACAGAGAATGACTTGGTAAATACTTTAAAAAATTATGTATACTCTCTAAGTTATTCTCTACTATTTTACATAAAGGAGGTCCACAAAGTAACGGCAGTAACGACTGATTTTGAGGAAGGACTTCTTGAGATGGTTTTATTTATGTTAAACGTAGCCTCGTACATTTTAAAATTTAACAGATCCTCAGACTATATAGTATCACCCTTAGCTATAGCACTTCAATTCATTATTCTGCTGTCATTCATTTACGTCTACATTTTTGTAGTTTTCTGGTTACTACCCATGAATATATATTATGGATTCGGATGTTCGGCATCGTTGCCTAGGATACGTGTTGCCTAAATTTCCACTTTTAGTTCACCCAGCCCTTGGCGCTTCTTCGATTAGAGTATTTTCTGTTGTTATTGTAAATAGACGTAGTTGATTGTTGCTAACGTGAGACTGTGGTAAATATTCAATAACGATCGAGGAGATATGAATTAATTGATGCTTTTTATAATATCTTGCTATTTTTGTTATCTAAAATTTACTTTTTAAATGCTAGAGAGGAAATATCTATTACAGGAAATGTGTAAAAGGTTTATAAAACGTTCATCATGTGCCGATTACGATGTTTGCCATAATCCGATTATAATTGGAATGCATTAAGCCCGTTTTGCCTAAACAAAGAATTCAGAATGCCTTGTTTGAACAGAACTTGCATCGTACCTGGCTGCAAAACAGGGTATGCGTCTACGAGGACCCAAAATAGGAGACGTGGATTGAAAAATAAGAATCTGTTCAAGGCGGCGGTAAGTGCATTCCTTTTTACCAACACTGCAATGATGGCCATTGGGAATACTCATGAAGTCACCTCGCATTATTATTAAATTTCCTTATAGCGCTATTCATGAAGTGCTAAAAAGTTAATAGTGTATATGTGTAATTGGATTTGGAGAGGAATAAAACATATCTGTAGACCGGACGATATTAAACAGGTGTATAATTACATCCCGCGTGAGGTACTACATTTTTTATTCACTTCCCACTGCATTATGATTAATTGTAAGTAAAACCCATGTATATTCATGGTAAAACCGATAAGACGTGTTTATTTACAATCTGTCGACTATTCACACTTGAACTTCCGTCTTTCATCACTAGGCGGAACCACTTTCCAAAAAATTGTTTGTTTACTGGAATTCTAGACAACGCTTTTTGGCAACGAGATCCCAATCCATAATATATATTCATGTTACTACCTTACAGATTGCGGTAGAGGGTGAATTTGCTCCATAAATTCTATGAATTAAACGATATGAAAATATCATTATCTACTGTACATAAGCGGTAATGGGCGGATCACGTTTCAACCTAAGGGCATATATAATAATTTCTTAGATTAAGCGAGCATGTGTAGCATCCTATTGATATAAGGTATTTACTTTATGCTAATTGGTCAAAATATGTGTTTATAAATTAATTCTATGAGGTTACCTATCGTACAGCCTCTCTTTAGAAACTTAATGACAAGTGATGCGATTTAGCCGTTGGATAGAGCTAATACATTGTTGAATTCCACCGCTATTTCAGAAGAGGGGTGTAATAATTCCAACGTAGCAGCCCTCTGTTTTAATAGTAATAATAAAACGTTTATTGTCGGACAGACAGGTAGACCTTTACATCGGCCTTTAAGGTTTTTTTGATACATAAATTTAATGTTTACATGAGATACATTTTAAAATAAAAATAATAATAATTACAGACAATTTTACACGGGAAAAATAATTGTAATTACATGATACGTAATGTAAAAAAAATTGATTGAGTACCCTACTAATGTCAAATGTACAAACCTCTTTTCACACTCTCAGTTGAAAGTTATCGGACATTTGGAATTAAATAATTATCTTTTAAGACTTTGATCTATTTATTTATCTTCACTATCCCGAATACAGCACAATGTGCCAATTTACGTCGGGTAGATAACTGTAACAACGGACCAGACACAAACATCCATGTTCTGGGCAGATAATATTCTACCCAGTCGGGACTCGAACCCGCGACCCTCGGGTTAGCATTGTTAGTTTTGCTTTACCCCGCCGCCACCGGGGCCGACAATGGCATATTGGTTTGAAATATATTTATTTTAGCTCGTTGTGCTACAGCGTGATCGAAGTTGACCTTACCGAAAAGGTTTAGTCTTGATTCGAACTTATGATCTCTGGTTGACTTCCATTCTGATGCTAGCTATGGATCTGTGACGCTTACGGAATTGTCATAAAGACATTACCCTTTTCTTACGGGTCAAGTGGATGGAATATTTTCTTATTTTGGGAACTTGGATCGAAGGAGTTTACGTTTTCAAGGACTTCCAAGAGAGAGGTAAGATTTTTTATGAGTTCTTACCTGCATCTAATACAATCGCTTTCGGATTAACAAGCGAATACATATTGTTATCCATCTTTCGATATTGTATTATCGTTTCTTGCTGGCGGACTTTGTAAGCACGCAAAAGGAGTGTGAGGACACCAGATTTAGATTATGTTGGTAGGGGGTTTATATTTTTTATACAATATTTTATACACAAGCCAACCTAATTTTTGATACCCTTCTTCATTTAGTTTTAAATTCAGAGTGTATGAGTGCAGAACCATTACAAAGTTTGACCGGTCACGTTGGTGCTTCAGTCCTCATTTCTCGAGTTTGTTGAAAGTTTATTTGAATTCCATAAGGATACTGTTCCAAAACTGTAGTCTGGGTTGACCTCTTTAAGGAGAGCGTTATTTGTTTCAGATAGAACTGCTTTCCTTTCATGATATAGTACCGTAAGTATTGGTTTTGTCCGTTTCAAGTCTTGCTGTTGTTAATTCATGCAACCTACTTTTCTTAAATCGTTTTTCTTTTGACAGAGGTATTGGAGATATACTAGAATATCTAGTTTTATTTATCTGAAAGCACGTGGTAGGGAGGATGAGGGCACCAGATTCGGTTATGGTCGATGTTTGAGCTGTGTGTGTTTAGGTCTAAGTGATTTTATACAACCACTCTGATGTTACATAATGCGGCATTGTGTACTCATATTTTATTGGTTTTGAGGAGAGCAAAGTCAAATTTGGGAGTTATTTAAAAGTCAAGATACTTATATTCGAAATATCATTGGTAATGTAGTTTGAAATGGACTTATCTCCAAAATTTTGGCGTGAAAGGCGTAGCGTAACATGCGGGTTCCACTGAGCATCGCGGCTCAAAATTTTCAGACGCTGGGTTTAGATGGAGCCCTAGTGTGCTTCAAATTTGATTCTTATCGATTCAATGAAATCTGATTGTCATCGGGAAAGGTCGTCTAAATTATTAGGGCCTGTGTGATTGCCTGTTAGCTGGATTGGCTCTTCTTCAACTAACTCCTTTACCTCGTCTGAATATGGGATTCCGGAGCAGTGTGACTACTTCGACTGACTTCTCAGTATCTAAAATTTTCTGACGAAATGTGACAGCATTTCGAACTAGTTTGGTGCAAAGACCCTAGTCTAGGGTCAACGTGACCAGCAAAGCCTTGTGATCCTAATAGAAATAGACCTATGTGATGAAAGATAAACACTTTATGTATGTCCCTTGAATTAATTAATGTTTTTTGACAAAAATTTTGATATTTGATATGTCAGATGACTACTTTAACGCAAATAACTGTATAAGAACTGCCAGTTACGCTAGAGCCAAACGACCAAATCGTTAGCTCATCCTGCCATAGAAATAAATTGATAAATATCTCTAATACAACCTGCGTGAACGAACCACTTACCTTTACGAGGTTATTATTTTCCAGCATAAATTTTTGGGATGACAATGCTAAAAAATTAAAGTAGGCTTTTTGATTTCACAGCAACTTTCACTGAGTACAACCAGTATAATGCTAAAGTATCATTATGTTCTTCAGAGTCCTGTGCGTTTATTAGTTTTAGCTGGTGATACTTTTACTGGTAACACCGGTACCCATTAAGCCTATTCGTAAAATAGTTGTTCCGGAGGATGCCCTAAGGTGGTTGATGCGATTTTTGTCTATCTGCAGATTTTCATAGCTTTGCATACGTGTTTTCATTAGTAATATGCATAGATAGAAGTGGAAACATTCCGTGATACCCATATGGTTTCTTGGCAATTGAATGCTATTTTAGCATGTAGCTTTATAGAACTTGATATATATGTATTTCGAAATAATTCGATACTCTGAACAGATTTTCTCCTTAATACGAAATAACACATTTATCATTAACATAATGGCGGATAGTAAACATCAAAGTGTGATGCCGAGATAAGAAAAAAGTCTATACTTATGATTTTTGCTTAAATTTTGAATTTCGTGCCGTAAATGCAAGTCATTACTGTGTTATAATTACGACGAAATTTTTAAAATATAATTCTTGTATCATTTATATTACTGCATGTATAAATGAAACAAAACTACGTTCAACTTTTTGGAGTTACATGTTTATTATTAAAAATAACTTTTACTCTTTACGGTTAACTAATGGATTACATGCAGTCAATTAGTAAAAATAACTCTTACACTCCACTGGTCAGTTCACAGATCAATTTATTGCACAATCCCAATTTAGATGCCGGACATAATCTTCTCGTGCTTACTGTCAGTCACGTTAAAATAGTAGTTAATTGCTTAGAAACCGTATCGGTATCACGAATTTTTTAAAACTTTTATATATACTTATACATATTACTAATGAAATCATGTATGCAAATTTTTCATGAAAACTGTCAGTGTGCACCTAAAGATGAGGCCAGGCATCGAAATCCCGATTGTGCAATGAATTTATCTGTGAACTGACCAGTGGAGTGTAAAAGTTATTTTTACTAATTGACTGCGTGTAATCCATTAGTTAACCGTATAAACTGATGTACTTGAGTAAATCTTGATCCTAGACTAGTTTTCGACTTCGTGGAAACTTTATTAAAATGAAAATTCAATGACTCCTGATTAGCGCTCCAAGCGCCTTAACACCTGACACCGGCGCCTACCTAATTCCAAGGATATTTGCACCTGATGTTACTTAAACGAGCGAAACTGGTACCTGGGTTTTACCGAGGGTAGATGTACATACCTGTTGATGTGTCAACAAGATTAACCGATCGTGCCCAATAAAAGTTCACGGGACTCACCAAATGTCCTCTCATTGTTGCACATGAGCATTAACCACGAAGGGGCGAATGGACTGTTAGAAGCCCCAGGACTCCTTCCCTCGTCGTAGAACCCTGGATTCCTTTACCGCCCTCCTCCCCCTCCATATTCTCTCGCTCTCTGGCTCTTTCCTCTTTAATGCTCCCAGAGGGTTCCTTACCCTTCTCCATAACCCTCACTCCCGCTCCTTGCCTTTCCTAACGGCTTTTTTCGGCCTCCTTTGCCTTGCCTCCTCCTCCCCCCCTTATAACTCCCGTTCGTGTCCTCCCTTTCACCCCCGTTAACCAACCCTCTCCGTCTCTCCCTCAGCCTCTTGCTACCTCAAGGAGGAGAATGAGGTAGGAGATTGGCCGCACTATTGGGTTCATTAGCGACTTTGTAAATTCGGCCGAATGGGAGGGAGGGGCTCTCTCATATTCGCCGGGCACATTTTCTGTACCTCCTCCTCCCATTCCTCGGCGTCCCAGACGACTTGGGGGGCCTCTCCGGTTCCATGTTGGGGGAAAAGAGGGGTTTTTGGGAAAGAAACGAGTCAATCCATATTTTTTTTCCTGCAAAACTAATTATCTGCGAGCGGGCTCGTAACGATTTTTTTTATGCGCAGTTACTCGATACCCCCCCCCCCCTCCCTGCTTCGTGAATGGCGCAATTATCCCATCCCATTCGAATAGAATGCCTTCCGCATCATGCAGAAAAAATTTGACGACTTCGTCGTTTAGGGAAGCGCTTTCTCTAGCCTCGGTAAAAGCCGCTGAAAGGGGAAGCGCGAAATTATTACTTCAGAAAATTTAAAGGTATATATTATATGGTCTCTGGAGAGAATGGGATTCATATCCCTTGAAAACTGAGTCCGAATCCAGCTTCGCATGTACATTCTTATGTGGAGATAGAGGAGTAGGGAAGATCGTGTTTCCTTTGGTTCAGTCTTATGCCTAACGTGTAAATTGGTGGCTGTTCAATCAAAGTGAAGTTGTTGTGGTAATGGAATGTTAATGACACTTTTCTGTCGGCGCAAAAGTCGAGATTCCTAAGTTTGAGAGGTTTGATCCCGATAATCAATGACCCAATTTCAATCCAATGAATTTCATTTTGAAGATTCTTTATTTTTACGTTCGGCGATCAGTGTAAAACATTTATGATGATATTTATATTTTTTACGAGGGTAGGATTAAAAATAGTCACAGTTTTTGCCATCTAAACAAAGGTGATATCGCTTTTAACGCCAATGAATTGGAAACCGTTAATGCAAACGTATTATAAATAAAATGTGGAGTCACAACTTAGTTTGATTGTTGTGCCAGTATGGACAGGTTGGTTGGAAGGTTGTAATTCAATTTATTGTCAGTGGTAGTAAATATTGAGTTATGTTTTAAATTTACTGATTATGTTATGTCGCACTTTGTGAACTAAGACATCAATCCTATTATGAACGTGCTATTCACGACCGTGGCGGGGTTCTTTTTAGTCTGTCGGGGCGGCGCACTTCTAATCTGGCAGTCAGAGGCGGCAGAATTATTTCGGGGCTTGGGGAGAGAATCCGAGTCTTCTGGAAGCGAAAAATGCGTAGGGGTCCTCAGTTTGAAGTTCCATTCCACGGTCAGAGCTCTCTACTTGAAGTTCTCTTCTCGTATCACCGAGTCGTGATCAAGAGTCAACTGAAAAATCATCACAGCATCCGGAACTCGGTTACGGACCCTCGCGAATGTCTGGACATGTGTCACACCATCCCGGTTCCCGTCCAGCGTTGCTAACTGATAGTCAAATTCTGTGGCAAACATCAAGTTCTAATTCCTAGATTTTTTGCTGGATGGAAAATGATAGAAGTCACTAGTTTTTTCGTTATTTGGGAATTCTCTAAGATATTCTGTACACCTAAATGTTAATTTAATTTGAAATCACCAGCAGACAGCCCTATAAATGCATTTGCTAACAGTTAATTTTCGCAATTTTTGAAATATCTTTGTAATTGACACGGAAGTTTCAGTTATTTCCGAATAATTGTTTTCAATGCTTCATTGTTTTATATTTCTTTGGTTTATGATAACATAATTTTACAGATATTTTTTTATAAATTCTTTGATATATTTTTGGATTCTGTTGAAGTCTGATTAAAAAGAGTTATCGAGTCTATAAGTGTTCAAGGGTAATCCAACTTCCCTTTTCCCTCCCTGTGTCACAATTGCGGACAGAAGACTTCAGCAGGCGAATGAAAGTGAGTATTGTGTTGAAAGTAACGATATTGTTGTGCTGTCTTTTTTTAAGCAAAAAAGGACTTATGCCTCTGGTTTTTGAGTTGTATCAACATTTTACTTGAACAGAAGTAAGAATTGTCGTTTGGCGCTAAGTTTCATAATTTGCCGTCAAAGAGTAGTAAAGTCGCAAGCTTGGCAACGCTGTTCCTGATCGTTGGCTGCGATCTTTTTGCATGTATGTTAGCACAGAGGAGGACGTCAGCAATCACCGGAATAGTAAACATAGGGTTTTCTGTAATGTCACGATTTGCATAAAATACTGAGGTCCAAAAATTCAGATTCGGATGAATTCGGATTCTCGGAGGGGGCATTTAGCAGAGTACTTGACAAAAGTCCGCGCCTTGGGTCAAGTTATGATCGCGAGGTTATATTTTCCACTAATGAAAGCCCGAATCCGTTGGAGATAATGATGAAACCGCAGTGAGTGGTGAACATCGTCGACGGAATCCAAATTGCGCGTGTGAAGTTCTGGCAAAAACTGAACTCAAGGGAGGAAGGTAGCGAACGAATATCATTCACCCAGTTAAAGGAGCATCAAGTAGCCTTGACCTAGTTATGTTACGTGTAATGAATATCCTTATTTTGGGAAAGTTTAACCCGTGTGTGGGAGAATTCAGCGGGTACATATCTACCCCTTGTATTGCTCCTTTTTTGAAGGTATCCCTCTTGGAAGAGGACACATTCTCTTTCACATAATTAACCCTTTTATCAAATAGACGTACTGAACTATGTGACATCGTCTCTTTCACACAACACGTATACGAAAGCGAGATGTATTTCTCTCGGAGAACTTCACTTTCAGTGTATTACGAATTGAAATTGCATAATAATCTTCGGAAATATGCCCGAAACATTTAATTACCATACCAACTGACCAAGGATGATTTTCAATAAATTTGAGACGAGTAAGAAGGACAACCAATAGATTTGAGGGGAAAAATGGAATATATAGAGATAATAGATTACATGAAACAGGATAAAAATTAATTCATGAGATTGATACAAAAAGAGGAAAAAATATACTAGGACGGAATAGACGAGGAAAAACAATGCGAAAGGGTGGACAATTGCGTAGCTAGAAAAGAAGTGGGAAATAAAACATGAAAATACAAACTTTATTGAATTGCTTCGAGTGGAAAGCCAAGATCGAGAGGAGAAGAGATGTAATTTGGGTAATTGTGACGGATTCTTCAGACACATGCACGTATAATACGTTAAAAGATGAGATCGGGTTACACGTGAGAGGTTTAGCAGAAGGCAAATCCCAAGGAATTTCTCTTTTCTTTTCGTAGATCTATTCCAATTTCGCAATTAAGTGCTGTTTCTTTATTTTTTGTGTTTATAGCTCTGCAGCCATGCTCATGTTACTTAAGCCCAAATAATCTATCTTCAATACGACCTATTTATCATGTATACGTTGGCGAGGAATTTGTTTGCAGAATGGACAATCCCTGTCTAAGTCTCTCCCCAATAAAGGTTATATGTAAACTATGATTATAGCCCTGGATAGTTCAGGATAGTTCTATACATTTTCTCAGAACTGCCCTTTTAAGTTTGTGTTATTTTGTTTCAATATTTACATTTTGACGCTGCTATTTACGTAATATTCGGTTTTAACACTATTAAGTTGATGCAACTACTTATTTGAAGTTTTCTCCCTACGAAGACCTACAAATAGAACTAGTAAGAATCCGTGTAGAGTAGTGAAGCTAGCAAGCCTTTATTAATAGCTGCGCCTGTTAGACGGTACAAAAAAATACCGGAAAATGAGGGGTATTCGCTCGTTTAATGGCCAGTTGCAGGAACGACCCATATGTATTTCATAAAGCTATGGACACATAAGATTGAAATGTATTATAGCATGAAATAGATGAAGATTTTTATTCCTGTCTACGGATTTTTTGTGATGACCATGGAGTACGATGTGCCATACATTTTATTTCACCTCTCGTGCACATTTTTATTTGCCAATCTAAATATACTGTGGAGAAAAATGGAAAAGAAACCAAGGATCCATTTTGAGAAATCTTGGAATGTAAAAGCAGTGCTTTAACCCGATTTGTATATGACATGGTTATATCCGATCCCACTCGTGAACAGAGAAAATGGATACAGAAAGCCACGAGAACTTTAAGCTGGAAACGTGAAATATGACTGTAATTTTTAACCTCACTTGTATAAAGCACATAATGACGTAAATTAGTGGTCAAACGGACTTACCAAGGATGTGTGATAATAAGTTACCGACTTGGTTCTGAGAAACGTACTTTTTTGTAAGTCGAAATAAAAATCTTTTGCCTCCATGAATTAAAAAACGAATCTTTTTCTCGTTGCCTTGATGGCCGTCAACATGCTGGAATTTTAGTTTTCTTTGATGTTGCAATGACTGGCCAATAGCTCAGCAAAATGGCTAGTCACCCAATAGTCGAGCTTCAAAAACAAGAAGTAACTTGAAAACAACGAAACAAAACTGTTCTCTGCTGGCCATCTACTCTTCTTTTGAAGATAAGATCGTGATACGGGGAACTCGCTTTTGGATATGGTAGCCCAGGATCTGCATAAAGGCGATTTTCGACATTAGCAATGCTGTAAACCTTGTGAAAAGTTACCGTTCTTACTCATTCTTCATGAAGAAAATGAATTCCCTTCAACCAACAGAGAAATATCTTTTCTCTCCTCTTCTTCGTGACAACTCAGTCAATAACTATTATGTCTCTAACTGTTACTAATATGTTTGAGGAACCTGATCATTGTCGATTTCATGGACCGCGATCCTGTTAAAGGGTTGTGATGATGGAACTACGTGCTGAGTGATGTTTTATTACTTCTTTGGTTGCGTTTGACTTCTTACATTTTTCGCCTCGGATGTAATTTTTAATGATTGATTTCCAAGTATAAAGTGAATGTAAGTGAAGTAGGGCCTTCGTAATTCCATTCCCGCCAGGTGCTTGTGTACACTTGTAGGGCATTATTTAACTTATTGAGGGTTATAGCTGTAATTATTTTTGGGATTGAATGGGAATCACCCAAGAAAAAAGAAATACTTGATGAATCTCTGGACGTTAGAGCTGCAGTATCATTACGAAATCAGAAGTGATGATATCACGATGTATTCACTGAGTCCCTATTTCGCGGAAAGGTATAGTAATTAACGTGTTGTTTGCGTAAATGCGCTTGGCTTTCCATTTTTTAACATGGGGTAATCAGAAGATACGTGTCCTTTCATTGATTTGACTGGTGAAATGTCACGATAATTAGATTAACTGGTATTTTTTCTCGCGAAATGATGAACCGCACAGCATTGGAATGGCTGTAAACTTGTGTTTTCTGAAAAGGCGGAAGGACCGAGAAATTTGAGCAATTACGCTGGATAAAGAGTAGGAGCAAAAGTTGTTAAGTCACCCAATTACGCGAAAGACGCATATTATTGCATATTAGTGATCATATATATTATTGCACATGTGACAAATTTAGTCTCAAAAGTTTATCGTGATTATCTGCAGGTAATTCTAGTGAAATCATAAGCGTTTTGTGAACTTCTTTGGAAAAAAGGAGTGAATGTGGTTGAGCAGGCTAAAGGAATTTCATTCATAGCGGAAGAGGCGTAATGCTTCCCAATGCGTATTTCGCGTAATTGGGTGACTTAACAACTTTTGCTCCTACTCTTTATCCATCGGGATCGCGTGCATTGCTAAAAAAACTTAAAAATAATAATCATACCATTTTTTTTACTAGCCGAAATTTTATTTATTATACTTAAATGAAGATGCAGTTGCGTTTGAAGAGGTGCTAAGCGCGCGCAATGTTGAATGCAAGGAGTATAAAGTACTCTATACTCCTTGGTTGAATGTATGAGGCGTGGCGTCGTAACTGTTGTTTCCCTAGCGGCCGGCCTATATTTACTGTTTCGTGTACGTTCTGTGGAATTCGTTGCAATTCTATGCCTTCTGCTTTCATAATAGAAATTATGAGTCGTTCTTATGCGATTTTCAAATCATCCGGAAGAATAATAATTTTGGAAATGGAAGAGGAATTACTCGGGGCGAAGTCGTGTAACCCTCCTAAACTGGACACTTTGGGTGTCTATTTTCTGTAAGCTTTATTGTAGGATTTTAGTTTATCGCTTGGCGGCTTGTTGCACGTAATCTAAAATACCATTATGTTATCCGTTTGTTTTCTTTTTGATGCCCTAACGTACGGATACGGCCAAGATAACGTAATTTATCTTCCAGTGTTGTTAGTAAAGCTTTTTATTTTTTATTATAAAATTTACCAAATTTGCTTTCGATTGCTGTATCAGTAGGAAAACATTTCCTTCTTTATATCAGTATACAACGCAAAGATGTCGTACGATTTCGTATCGTTGGTTTTTTTTCCTCCGTATATTTTGATCTGTAGATTAGAATAAATTCCAAAGCAATGGATACTGATAATTTGTATGCATTCTCGATTTATTCATATCACATTCACTCGAAATCGGTCTGCTCACCGATACCCATCATGTCTCTCCCTTTCGACTTATGCCAAGTCAATGGACGTAGCTATCATTGTTAGGCCGAGGAAAATGGCTCTCTTGTGACAGCTTCTTCCACAATGTCCTATCCTTGCCTACTTATTTCTCTTCAGTCACATTCGTGATTTCCCTTATGCCCGCTCTCTCATTTTAAAGATTCCTTATATCCCCCCTGTTGTCTCTTCCACCACATTTCTTCGTGACTTCTCCAGGTGTACCCTTTCCTTTTACACCATTCACTCTTCAATCAAAAATTAATTTGACTAATCGATTCGACATTCTCTGTTCATCGTAAAAAAAAGAAAGCACGCTAATTTAAAATGTTTTGTATTATTCTTATGTTATGTATTTTTCAAATGGTATGTATTTTTCATATGCTATGTATTTTTTGATACACGAGCCAAATTTATAATAAGTGAAAAATTGTTATTTGCCCAATTCATACTAAGAAGGATAATGCCAACTGTGAAAAGCTCCGAAGCATTGCTCTTTTAAGTGTGGTCTTTTTGGTTTTCTTCCAAACCTTGCCTAAGAGGCTTCATCCATTGGAGGAGAAGATTCTTGGAGACTTCTACTGCTGTTTCAGTCAGACAGACAATTTTATTAGTGATTAATTTCGTTTTCTAACCACGTTTATCAGACTATTACACTTGACCCTGAGGAATGCAATATGCAAGGTCAAAATAGAAGGAAACTTAGTAGAGAATTAAAAATTAACCAGGACTTACGACTAGGCGTTGTACTATCCTCCATGCTCTTTTAACGGGGCCTGGAGCGTATAATAAGAAAAATAGAGGTCTGCAACTCAGTAGCTACGTTGTTTAACCATATGTTAGATTGGTCATCTTGCCCTTTTTTCTCGTAGCTGAATGTAATACCTGGAAAAAGTGGCCCATCCACATGGACATGGACAGATATAATTATTTTTCCAAATCGAACAATAACTCGAGAGAATAAACCTTACACTTTCAGGCGTCACATCGTGGAGATATTTTATATTCGAATTAATATTAAAAATAAGTATTGAACTTTTCCACTGTTAAAATAAGTATTTCCACTGTTATTAACTGTGAAAAAATACAATACTTATTTTAAATATGGATTCGAATCTTGTGAGAAGTTTTGCCTTAAAATTCGACCGTAAACACCAAAACTGTCTTTAATCTTCGTTCGGTTAAAATGACCATTTTTTGGGTGAGATGTTGCTTGCGATGTAAACTGACATTGTAACCTCAATATGCCAGTTTCATGCCCCCGATGGGGCTGGGAATGCCTCTTCTGGGGCCGAAAAAGGGATCAAATTCAGTACAATTAACGAGGGGCTCATCCTCATTCTTTCTGCTCCTGCTACCCTCTTAATTCTTCCCAGGGGAAAAGAACATCTCTGCGTCATCATGCTAATTGAGGTGCTCCAAGTCTTTCTCCCAAAGGAATTGCAGGTTACTGGAATTCCGTCAATTATGCATGACCCGAAATCATTACTCTTTTCTTTTTTGATGCAGTCTTGCCCTTCCTTTTTCGTGCCGGCACTCGGGGGGCGATGCCTAAATAATCGGCGCAGCTGTTCAGGAAATAAATTCCAGGTGTGCTCTGGCAATATTTGTTTTTTGCTCTTTGGATAATCTTGAGATACTATTTCAAGTTCTTTTCTTACCTTTTTGTATAGAATTTGATATTGTTCTCTGCTAGTGCATAAACTTCTTCCGTGCCCTTTCTGATTAAAATCGATCGATGAGTTTCCGGGAAGCTTTAGGGAGCCAGGTCAATCCCGTAGGCTGTCGTTTGGTATTTTAAATTGCGGGATGGCTTTGTTTTTTACTCTTTTCAATACTCTCCTCGCTTGTTACAAACGTAAAGTTGAGTTTAATCTTCCTTAATTGCTATCTTTGGTCATCTATTGATCTACTTTGGAGCCTAATTAGTACGCATTCGTTTGCTAAAATGAATATTTCGGTATGTTTTCTGCAGGATCAGCGGCTAATTGTGCTATCCCTTTATTTAAAATGGATAATTTGTTCATTCGCCTTTGTTTGGCCGTATGCTATGGAAAATGCATGAGAATTAAGCATTACTCTTTTTTGGTGTTTTTTGGAGTGAATTGCGATGAGATAACACCTCTGATTTATATCCTGCGTAAAATTTGAAAGCTAAATTTTAGCAAAGACGTGTTGATGATGATGAAAAATGATATCAACAACATGTAGAACAACGACAGCTTTCCAAAAACAAAGTAGTTCGTAAATTTTTTATTTTTATGTGGATAAATTGTTTACTCGCTTTTTCTCGCTGGCGAACGAGTAAGCGATGAAAATATTACGCCAGGACACCTAATGAACCACCGTATTCAACCCGAAGGCCATTTAGATTACTTAATGTTGCGCTCCTAAGTCCTGCGGAGTAGAAAATTAATGTCTAGGGGAAAGGAATCAGCTAATTTCCTCATGCTACCTGTATTACAACTGAAGGGTCTTGGATCCAAAAAAATGTACAGCTGTGGTTTGGTTGGTTGTATCCAAAGAGGCCTCGTCAGGATTTTGACTTGACACTCCCGATCAATAGCCCTACTTTTTGATGCTCGCCAACTTTTTGACATTTGAAGATTTTAAGAATGAAAAGCTTCAATAATCTAATATGAATAATTAATATGATTCAGGTTTGATTTGAGTTTTTTTGATAAAGTTGGAACTGATAAGGGTATGTTCGATAAATATCGAACGATTGCATGGATGGTAATCGTTTAAATTTTCTATTGTTGCACTCCAACCCATTTTATTCGAGGCTAATTATTGAAGAAAATACTGCTTTTCAACTCGCTTTCTTAGTTAGCCTTTGTTCTCACGCCTCTATTTTTCTTCCAAATGTTCTTATACCAACATCTTTCTCTCTCTGCGTGTGAGTATCTACTAGGATTTTCTTCGTTCTTTATGGGATCTTTGTCTTCTTCATTCTCCTCATTCTGCCAATTAATCTGCATATTCGCACTAAACAACAGATTCAGCTCTACAAAAGGAAGACTACTTCATTTTACACCTTCCATATACCCATCGGTTGTGTTCTCGCAAATTTGACTTTTAGAAATTTAAATTTGCGAGAACACACGACCGATGGGTACTTATTTTTTGGTACAAGATCCAAAGTCTCAGCAGGAGAAAATGGTAACTGGTGATTTCTCCTCCTGTTATGCCACTAAGGTGTTTAACTTGAATTTCAATGAGATTATCACTTTGCAATCCCACACGTTATTATTAAAAAATGACTGGTTTTGTAACAGAGTTAAATACTGATATTGAATTGTGAGCTGGAGATTTGAGTCAGATACGAAACTAGACTAATTTCTAATTCAATCTGTGTGGGATTGAAAAGTGATACTTTCATTGTTACATCATAAAAAATTCAGCCTGAGAGTGTGGTGAAATTTTTGAAAATGGAAATCAGAGTTGAAACGGGTTTCCATTAATTAAGAGTCCCTATGGCCCGGATTCGTGCTGATGAGGAGATGGGAAGCGTGGCCACTGGCCTCCCCTCTGCCCAATCCCTGGCATGCTTTGATCTGGAGGCATCTCATTGTCCGAGGGAAAAGAGAGTGAGATTGGCATACTTTTGTCGCCTTACCTTATTCGCGTACCGTTTCCTGCTTCCTCTTTCTTCTTTATCCCTTTCTATTCCGGCCGGACCAGTGCGTGGACCCAGGGGTGAATGATTCTCGTGGAATACGAGCGAATGAGAGGAAATATATTGGAAATAACCGCGGCCGAAAAGAGCGCCCTTATCCGTTTGATATCTCCAAACTTCTCGTTCACCCACCACAATGCCACTTCCTCACATTTTCCCATCCTAACATTCCCCCCTCGGCGAAGCAAAGTCAAACCTCCTCCCCGGGGATTCAGGTGGGGGACACCCGCGCGTGCAATTTAATTAACCTAATTACTCCACCGCCGATCTCGTCCGGTTAGGTACCGCCCCGTGAGGGGCACACCCCTCCCTCCCCTGCCTCTGCCATTCATTTCGCGGAAGAGAAACACAGGTATTTTGATGTTCTGTAGGTTAGCTGAGCCGCTCAAGACTCGAAGGGTACTCGCAGGGCAATGGGTCATGGCAAAGTTATTTAGTACACACGAGAGTCAGAACGATCCAGAGAATAGTAGCGTGATGGTGGACGAAGTCGTGGAATTTTGACACGTGAATGGTAATAATCCTCGCAGTATTTTAATTACCTTAGCCAGTTTCGATGTTAATACTATCTGAGTTGCAATATTGATATGGCGTTAATATAATCTGAGTTGCAATATTGATATGGCGTAAAAATCATATGTTACCATTTACGTATTCAATAGAGTTACATACAATATGCCCGTATTGTAACTCTATTTATGACGTTTTAATGTAATTACCGATCAACTTCTTACATGTTGTATGGTATGGACTATAACTTAGTTATCTTTTGTTATTCACTGTATCAGTTACCTTACTTCCTTATGTCAATTCATTTTGAAGACATACGCTATCTACGCAGTTCCCTCTGCATTGCTCCGCACCTCGGTTTCGTTGTTGTTACCTTCTCCCTTCTCTATTTTCTGCCTTTCTCTGGCTACTCTGAGGTGTGACTACTAAACATCCGGTAAAATTTTGCCCAGAATTTGGTTTATTTTCAAGTAAAATGCACATAGTTAACCCATTCTCTTCAAAATCACCAAATAAAATATTATATCATGACATCAAACATTTAACCAATGGTTCATGTGAAAAGGTGATTACCCTTTAGTTGTGCTTTGATCGTTCACTTTCATTTATCCGTATAATGAAATTAATTCAAAGCATAATGCATAAATATCCCTTTAAAATTAAGTCACAACCTCCAATTTGCTCTTTGGACTCACATGCTGTTACGCTTTGCTGCGTGGTAGCGCTAATTATTAAGATAGTTGGCACACAATTTACTTGGTATAATTTATTTTTCCAGACCGAGGAGAAGAAATTTCAGCACACACGTTCGGATTCGTTAAGCATCTCTCCCTCTTTTTTTTAATAAACAATCTCCACCAAAACAAAAACGTAAACAAATCCTTAGCAATGTCGGAACATAAATATAACCCATATACTCAAGAAAATAATTTAAACAAATAAACATTTTCGGTTAATGCAGCCAACAAGTAAATAATATAATGAAACTCATAAAACAAACACAAACTAGAATCAACAGAAGCAAAATAAACAGGAGCGCGGCGTTACAATGTGTTATGTTACGGATTCTCAGTCTCCCACGGATGCCTCGCACTGCTGTGGTGACTGGCTTAGCCCCCGGGTATTTTTCCTTTGTTAGCTCAATGTCCCCTTCGGTGCCTGCCCGGTCACAGATGTCGCCCAGTGGATTCCTCCTTCGCAGCTCGCATAACTTGCCGATTATTCTTTTAGATGTAACTCGCTGGAAGCTCCTTCTGTATGCCCGAATATTTCAGTGATAGCGAGCATTTCAGTATTGCTATGCCGCGGTAGCCTCTCCATTATATAGCTCTGCGTCATGAGCATTGTTGAAACTGTTTTAGCATGTTTGAAATTAATGTTCAGGAGTTAGCAAATTTGGAAATTTTCATTCATTCATTGGTCGTTCAATCCTAAGGTTGGTTGACTGCAGCCCTCCATCCTGGCCTATCTGTTACCAGTTTCCGTACTTCTGGTTAGGTCTTCTTATGTACATCCCTCTTTATTTGGTCCATGAATTTATTCCTGGGTCTTCCTCTGAGGATTTATCCCTCTATTTTATCTTTAGTGGTGTTTGTCGCAAACCCATTGTGTCTCAGGGTTTGTCCATTCCATCTGATTCTCTTGTTTGTATGGGGTTCCATATGGTTCTATTCCCTTCCACTCTTCCGTAAACTTCATCTTTTCTTATTTTGTCCGTTCATTTTTCTTCGGCATCCTCCTCCAAAGCCAGGTTTCGAAGGCTTCTATCTGTTCTGGTCTGCTTTACTAATGGCCCATGCTTCCATTCCATAGTGTGCCATTCTCCTCACGAATGCTTTTTCATACTTTTTTCATGTTTGTAGTCCTATCTTCTTTAAACACAACAGTTGAGTTTTGACCATGGATGCTTTCTCAGTTTGGGCTATTCTTCGCTTGATGTCCGTTGTACCTCTTCTGTCCCACGTGATGGTACTTCCACGTCTTATTTCCACCTAAATGTACCTTAATCTAAGAAATTGTTATGAGAAAAAAATCCATATCTCCGTGGTTCGATTCCCGGTCCATGACGATTTTTCTCATGGCAGTTTCAATGTTTTTAATATTGCTTTCATATTGCTATGTACCTTTATCTCTTTACGAATGATAATTATTATCTCCCTATTTCTCGGCAGTAGTGTTGACTTCCCTTGACGGAGGCTGCACGCTAGGCTTAGCTAGCTTGAGAAATTCACTTCTGGTGATGGTGAACTGGTGATTTTCAGAGCGACACTGAAAATATTATCACGACGCCTCACTACTTCTCTAGTTCTTTCAGAAGCGATAAAATAAGAGAGATAAATGGACGGACAGTTAGGTATATACAAGAAATCGTTCTTCCCGCGCACAATAAGCGAACAAATAGGTAAAAAAACTCGTTTTTGTCCGCGCACAAT
This sequence comes from Ceriagrion tenellum, assembly GCA_963169105.1. Lineage (NCBI taxonomy): Eukaryota > Metazoa > Arthropoda > Insecta > Odonata > Coenagrionidae > Ceriagrion > Ceriagrion tenellum. Next base: position 73,436,076 of record OY720634.1, read on the forward strand.
AATCGACCACAATAAAAACTGAGCTCCGCTAAATACACTCCCACAACACACGTCACCATTTCACTTCCCAAAACTTATCCCTTACATCTCTACATGGCTGGAGACCTAACACCCCCTGCCACACGCCCACGCGGTGGTTTGCAGGTAGTATGTGTATGTAGATGTAGACATTCTCCCTAGCGGAGGCTCGCAGGATAGTTCGCAGATGTTGATGACACGACATTTTGAGACGTAACGTTTCGGTACCGTATTTTAACATTATAAAAACACTTCGTATACTCTGCGGAAAATTTGATGCTGATTCTGGGAATAAACTATTACTCCTTCATTTTTAAGGTATGAAAAAAACTTGAGCTTTTTGTTCCTTGGAAATGACTGTGTAATCGTTGCGTCCCGGGTAGGTATCAATTTATCTTTTGGTTTTGACGAATTTTTTTGTCACGCGTGATATCTGAGACTAGCACGCAAAGCGAAGGTTGCGTGGCGAGAAAAAAATGTGACCTACGCCACGGGCTGAATGAGTGCGAGGTTTTATATTCTGACCGACGGGGTAACGCACGCGGGCGTGTCCGTGCTCTACGACTCATCTGAACTGTCGCAGTGAGTCAGCCCTGGAGGCACATTAAAGCATGCCAGCCGAGAAGAAAATGAAAAGTTCTTATTCAAATGCGATACCCCACCCTTTTAAGAGGGTCGTTTAATTATTCAAAGGCTTAATTGAAGAAGTCATTATGATAATTTGTCCGTTTGGCAGGAAGAAAATTCTTTTCTCTCAAGACTTAGGGCCGAGGCATAACTTGAAAAATATTTAATTCCGGGAAGGAGACAACGTAATTCCCAAGGCGATGGAATTTAATGGGAAAATACGAAAAAGAAACTTATTTTTAGCAATCTGATTTTCCTTAAACGTAAAACTTCATAATGTATTTATCCTGATTTATTCAACGATTTCAGACTTAAATTGGTAAAGAAAATGTGGTTATTCGTCAGCTTAGTGAAAAAATAAGTAGCTCTGGTTTACGGCTGGGAATTGCCGAACCTAAGTTTTGTTTGAAGAAGGAATTTGCTCTGATTAAATATTCAGAGGGTGCGGCTGTCGTAATGTCACCAGATATACAATAAATTTGTAAATTTAACAAAATCGTATATGATTTAAAAGAACAATTTTACCTCGCCGCAATTTATTCTAGGAATCTTTCGTAGTAATTTTGAAGTATGACAGCGACACCCCCAGGCTCATTTGTACTGATGTAAAGTATCCTCTGCCCCTGTATTAAATGCCCTCGCTGAAGCATTTAATAATATCAAGGTCTTTAAAAGTCAAAACTAACATCAAATTGCTCTTGACCTCTCAGATTACGGCCGAATTTGCAGTGCGGTTTCCTTATACTACATTTCTGGCCATGCCCAATATTTAAGTGAACTATGCAGCGATTGAATTGCAATGGGTGTATGAAAATGGACCAAATAAAGATGTCTTAGTTAACTCCACTTGAGGTTTATTAGCACGACCCGGGTTTCGACACTTCGTGTCATCTTCAGGTCATGAAACCCGGGACGCTCTAATGAACCTCAAGTGGAGCGAACTAAGTCATTTTTACGTACTCTTACTCCCAGGGCCATTTATATCCAAGTTGATATTTAGCCGCACCAACATATCCCCTCCATCTATTTCGGTCCATTGTATCCTCCTCTGCAGCTCCAACCCTCTCCTAATCTAACTCTTTACTTGGTTCCACCATCCTTGTCGCGGTCTTCCCCGGGGTCGTCTGCCATCTGAGTTTCCTCTCATAACCTCCTTGATCACTCATCCATCGTCTTTTCTTAGCAGATGTCCTGCCCATCTCATTATTCTGCATTTGATCTCACTTATGATGTCTGCATTCTTGTAAAGGTCCCTTATTTCCTTATTGTACTTTCTTCTCCACCTTCCTTGTTCATTTGTAGGCCCGTAGATCTTCCTTAACATCTTGTTTTCAAATGCAATCAATTTTTTCTCCTCTCTCTAATTAAGTTTCCACGTTTCGGATCCATAGAGCAGTACTAGGCAGATTAATGTTTTGTACAGTCTAATTTTTGTTTTATTTGACAGGGATTTCGAAGCTAGAAGTCTGTGGCATGCATGTAAGCATCTATTGGCTAGATTTAATCTGTTTTGTTAAGTCAATTTAATTGGTCCATAATGGATAAACTCCACAAAGTAAAGCCTGAAACCATTTCCTTGGTATATAAAAAGTTTAGATTTCCATATATTTGCCTTTGAGTCATCCTCCATATCTTTGGGAATATGACACTTATGTCAGAGTTAAAATGTTCGTTTGAAAGGAAAAGGAACGGTGCAAAATTTGACGTCAATTATAACTAGTCGTTTTTAATTTAATGCCCAGAGTTTATCTTAAAAAATCTTTCTTTCTTTTCTCCTCTTCTGTTTGAAAGCATTATGCGTTAGCTATGCATCGCTGATGTTTTGTATTGTAATATGTATTTTAAGAAAGAAATTAATTTTTATGTGGCGGCATTCTCATGTTTTGCGTCGCAATTTCGTGGCATTCTAGGCTGGGAGGATGGTGGTTTTATTAGTTTCTTTTCACGTCATATAGGCTCCGATTCGGAGTCTTCCCTTAGTCACATTCTTCTTTCTCACTCTCCTTCCCGAATTCTGGGGACACTTCATTCTTTCATTCTTTTTAAATGCCGCATTCATCTCAATCTGTTTTCTTCTCCGTTCTCGGGCTGCTGATACCAGGTCATCGTGAATTGCCATCTATGCGATGGTTGGTTTGCTGTTCCTCAACGCTCCGCTCTCCTCTCTACCAACCACTTCATTTCTAATTAGTGACTCCTGTGACGTCTTTCATGTTTTGCTTGGTGTATTCCATTCTTGCTCCTCCTCTATTACTCTTCCATTCCATCCCTCTTTCCATAATTTGTTTGAATTTTCTCGCTGAATTGAAAATAATTCCCGAGAATGACATTCTATGTGATATTTCTGGAAAATATTCGCCCATTATTCATCTTATACGAATAATTTTTTTACGAAAAGGCTATAAGTTTACTCGCCCGTACACTATCTATTTTGTTACACATCCGGATTGTTCCTACGTGGAGCGGACTACTCGTTCTATCATTGATGAATTTAAAAAATTACCCGAGATGTGAGTTGATATTAATGAGATGATGATATGTATTGCAAATAATACCCTAGAATGGCGTACAATGAGATATTTCTGGAAATCATCTGCGTGTTATTCGTGTTCTACGAATTGTTTTTCACAAAATGGCTATACTTTTACTCTACAATACGCCATCTGATTTGTTACATTATCTATCTGGGTTGTTCCTACGTTGAGTAGACTGCTCGTTCGGTCATTCTGATGGAGTCATATGGTCGTCGCGACATTTTTTTTCGCTCCATTGCCGAATAC